>CM053585.1:53799725-53867310 GCA_028646515.1 Pseudochirops corinnae
AGAACTATATTCAGAAGTGCTCTTTCCCTTACCTTGTCTCATTGTGCTCTTCTTACACAATTATCAGAGTATAATTTATACAATTAAAAAAATTTTCTTAGTCATATCAGGTCTCCCAATACATTGCAAGCTCTTAAAAGGAACTTAGCATTGTTCTTGTTGTTGTTTCTTAGTTTTGATTTGTTATGCCATTGCTATATTTCCCACAATGCCTAGTACAATGTCTAAATCATTTAATGAATGAGATTTGATGAACCTTTATAACACATTTTCCAACTATTATGAAAAATATAAATGTATTTTAAGTGGCTGCTGAAATGAAGGGAAAAAGAGGAAGAAAAAGTAAATAATTGCCTCATTCAACCATTTCTCAGGTGCCACACTGTTGATATTTACTCAAGATAAAATTAATTTCTCCTAGAAAGTTAGACCTGCAAACTCAAACATTGGAAGTGATAGTCAACAAGTTTTTAGAACCATAAGGCATAAGAAGTCATCTGGTCTTCTTGGTTACCCAACAGGAAACTTTGCTGTAACATTTTTAAAAAGATTTCAATTCTCTATTTGAAAAGCTCTGGTAAGAGCAAACCTATTGTTTGTCAAGGTAACTCATTCCCCATCTAGACATTCTAATGTTAGGAAGTGTTTCCTTAAGATAAGCTGAACTTTACCTAGCTATCTTTCTGCAAATTCTATCCATTATCCTAGTTCTTCCTTTTGGGGGTGAACAAAATAAGCCAAATCCCTGTCCCATATTTTTCAAAATGAAGATAATTAACACATTCTATTCATCCCCCACCCCCTAACACAATACACATATTGCTAGTCTTATTTAGACTAGATAGTCTATATTTCTTTTGATTATCTAGCATGGTCTCTGTTTCCCTCATCTATTTTAACTTGCTCTAGAAATACTTAATCTTGATAGTATACTTCCCAAAATGCGGCATTCACTTCAGATGTCGTATGAACAAGGATGAAGCTATAGAATTTCCATCTAACTTGCATTGCACAATATTTCTGTCTCAATAGTGTTTAATTTTATACTCATAATTTGGAATGTCATGTCATATCAGACTTGGATTGAGCTTTCAGTCCACTAAATCCCCCACCTCTTCAATATCCAGTTCTCTGGTCATTTTAATACTTGTACTTGTACATTTTGTACTTAATACTTGTACAGTTGGGTTAAAAAAAATCAAGTATAGGACTTTTTATCTATCTCAATTACCTTTCATTTTGTTATATTTGGCTCATCATTCTAGCCCCTGTGACAGACCAATATGTGAGGTCATGCACTTCCTCATGCTTTTCCTGGTATGTTTTACTAAGTGCTCACAGCACAATTCTCCATTGAAAGCCTCAAAGCCCAGAGCACATATATCAGCTATAATTTCATGGAAGGGAATGATGGAAAATGTGTGCAGAGTCTTCCTTTACTTTATCAAACTGTCTTTGTGTAATTAGTCTGTCTGTAATGCTTGGTGTGTAAATTAAGCATCTAATTTATCTTGACTTGCCTCTGGATCATTTGATCAATCCATTAGGGCTCTGCAACTCTCTAATGAATGCTAAGTACAGGAGAGGGGGAAAAAAAGACCTTCCTTTAAGTTGGACAACAAGGATAATTCAGTGTACTAACATGAGTGTTAAAAGAAGGCTCATGGAACCTGGATTCTAGTCCTTGATTCAGAATTAATGCTATATAACCCTTAGAGAATCACGTCCTCTCTCTAAGCTAAAATTCTGAAAAAAAATGAGTTAGGTAATATAAGGGTCCTTCTGTCACTTTATTTGCAGGATGCAATTCCTACATTGTCACACTTTTTTGTATAGGTACTTGAGCAGAAAACAAAACAAAACAAAGCAAAGAGAAAACAAAAACAAAAACAAAACACTTCAGTGAAAATGCAAAGAACTCTATAGCACAGTGTAATTGACTTGAGTCATCTGGTTTTATACAGATAGGTAGATAGATGGACAGATTAAATTATTTATTGAGCATTTACTATCTGCCAAGCACTATGCTAACAGATGAGAATGTAAATATGAGCAAAAAAAACAATTACCACCCTCAAGGAGCTTGCATTCTAACAAGAATACATAAAAGGAACTTGGAAAGGGAAAAAGTGAAAGATAATGAAACTTGAAAATTCTGGAGAATGTGGAGAGGATCTGGGAATGAAATGAGCATGATGGCCTGGACTCCTCATAAAATTTTAGGGGTAGAAGAATGCTCAGAAAATACAATATCAGTGCTTCAAAGGTCTTTCAAATGGAAAATGTTAGAACATAAAATTTTAGAGCTGGAAGTGACCTTCTAATAAGGCAGTATTCTAGAAGCGTATCTAGAAATGTAAGTTAGAAACATATCCCAAGAAATATGAGGAAACATCAAAGACACTTCCTGTTTATCCTCTTTTGCAGAGATGGGAGGCCCATGGGTGTCAAATGTTACATGTATCTTCAGAGGTTTCTCATGTATCTGCAAATTTTGTACATTTCCCCCCCCTTTTCTTCTTCCTTTTGTTTTATTTTTCTTTAAAAAAAACACCATTTTTGATCAAATGAGATAGTGCTCTGGGAAAGGTTGCAGGGAAGAATAAAGGAAGAATTTAAGAAAAAATAAGCCCAAAAGACATTAATTGAAATCATTATAAAAATGAATATATAATATAAGAAAATAGAATGCCAATGACAAAAAAAACCACATTAAACAGCTGGAAGGGATCTAGAGATTATCTAGTCCAACCCTTACATTTTACAAAGAGAGAAACTGAGTCCCAGATTAGGAGGGAAGTGATTTATTTAAGATCCATCCACTATCTACTGATGAACCCACTCTGATTTTTAGTACAGGAATTATTTCCTTTTCAAGACTTTCCCAAACACAAATTAGAGACTGTGCCCTGAATATTCCATCATAAATAACTACGACTTATTCTGGAAAGACAGGTTTACAAGACAAAATCAAATTAAAAGTAAATTATGCTCTCCGCCCATTCCAGCCCCATATCTCATAAGCCACTTATCAATAAACAACCACAATCTGTATGACTGTAAAAGAGGACGTGCATGGTGATTCAATCTTGGGAAAGAAAAAAAAAATAACGACTTTAGTGATAATCATTCTTCAAGAGCATTTAATCTGTTGGCTCTGGTGTTATTGCTATCAAAACTAAATCTTACAGTTTTATTGGAATACATAAATCTCTTTGATTTAAGATCCTTTATCCCTCCTTCTTTCAGATGAATTTGAAATGGTTTGGAGTTAAATTTTAATGGAGTGATTTCTAGGGGGAAAGGCTGACATAATTTTCAGCATGGGACAATATGTTCTGCTGACAACCTCAAAAAAGTTTAAAGGTTTTTTTTTTAACAAGTTGTTTTTTTTTTTTTCTCCATGCCCTTTCTTGTTTTCCATCTCTCTCTTTCTCATATACAGAACCGAAGACAAATCTGGGGGTGCATATGATCATCATTGCCTGAATCTCTGTGCATATTTTATATCTTGAATCTAAAGTAATCTGGGACCCAACTATGGGCCAAAGAAGACCCCAGCAGAGACCAGATGACACATAAGCTCCCGATTGCCTGTCCTTTGGAAAGGACAAACAAAAAATTAATTGTTTATTCAGCTCCTACTTCTGTGTCAGTCACTGTACTAAGGAGCTGGGGATGCAAAGAAAAAGCAAAATTATCCTTTCCTTCAATGAAGAAAAAATTGTGTACCTAGGTAGGCATATATAAAAGACAAATAAAGGTATACCTATCTACCTACCTATCTATCTATCTATCCATCTATCTAAAGCCAATGTTTGAGATAAAGACATTAGGAATTACAAAACGCAGAGGTTAGGAGGGAGAAAATTCTAGGCATAGGGACAGCCAGTGAAAAATAAATTCAGAGAAGTGATATGACTGTCATATGTGAGGAATAGTAAGAAGGTCAGAAAGGATAGACTATGGAATGCATAGAAAGGAGTAATGTGTAATAAGCCTAGAAAGTGACAAAGCAAAGAAAGTTTTGAAGGATTTTAAAAGCCAAATAGAGAAGTTTTAATCTAAAGATTGTATAGAATCACAGGGATTTATTGAAGGTGTTTGTATGAGGAGAGGAAAGGGCAGTGGCTGCATGGTTAGGACTATATTTTAGGAGAATCATTCTGGCAGCCTTGAAGAAGATATATGGAGACATGAGAGCCTTGATGTTTGGAGATCTATTAGGAAATTATAGTATTATTCACCTGAGAGATGATGACGACCAGCAATAAGATTGTAGCTGTGTGAATGGAGAGAAGAGTGTATGCCTAAGTTATTTAATAGAGAGAAATGAGAAATGGCAACTGACCAAATATTTAGTATGAGAATGAGGTTCTGAGAATGACACTGAAGTTACAAACCTGAGTCATTAGGCTGATGACTATATCTTTTACACTAAGGAGGAAGTTTGGTTTTGGGGGAAAGATAGTGAATCCTTTATTTGGCATGTTGACTTAAAAATGCCTATGAGGTATCTGATTTGAGATATTTGCTAGGAGTTAGTGATATGGGAATGAAACAAAAGTGGGGGAATAGTGATGGATATTTTGATCTGTGAATCATCTGCATAGGTTGGAGAATTTTTATGATACATTTAGGATGTCAAGTTTAAGGGACTTCAAGGAGGCGACTAAGTGGCACAGTGAGTAGAGCACAGGCCCTGGAGTCAGGAGGACCTGAGTTCAAATGTGGCCTCAGACATTTAAAACAAAACTAGCCATGTGACCTTGGGCAAGTCACTTAACCCCAATTGCTCTGCATTCTCCCCCCTTCAAAAAGCAAAAAAAAAAATACATATATAAAATAAAAAAAAATAAATAAGGGACTTCAAGGGGAAATGCGGTTCATCCTTTGCATGATCATAGGTGACAATTTATTTCCATTTGAGATATAATGCCAACTGATGTTCATGAAACTTAAATGACTGAATTAAATACTCTGGATATTTTGATAGGCTCCCAGCTTTATCTGGCCAAAACTCAGTGTGTTATCATTCATCATTTTGAAGATTACATAAAAGGATGAAAACTTTCTTGATGTATAATAACCCAAGTGCAGCATGGATTTCTGGCTCAATATGGGGTGACCCAGAAGCCCCCAAGTTAATGTTGTCTTAATTAACATATACTAGTATAGAAACAGTGTCCAGAATTAGAGAGGCAATAGTTTTGCTGTCACCTGCCCTAGTCAGAATACATCTGTAGGATTGTGCTCTCTTCCTGATGAAAAGTTTTAAGAAGGATATTGACAAAATTGAAGACCCACAGAGGACAGCCCAGGATCAATCAGTCATTCATCATGTTTCTATTATTTGCCAGACACTGTGCCAAATTCTAGGAATGCAAATTCAAGGAAAGAACTAATCCATTCAGGCAAGGAACTTACATTTAAATGGGGAAGACATAAAGGTTTTATATAAGTATATGCATACAGAATAAATATAAGAGAATGAATGTCAATAAATGCAAAGTATTTACACAAAATACTTTGAGAGAGAAGACACTAGCAGTTGAATGTATTACATATGCTTTGTCTTAGAGGAAAAAGGAAATTCGCTGAGGTGAAGATGAGGGGTGAGTACATTCCAGGCATGGGGGTTAACCACTTCAAAAGCATGGAGATAGGAGATGGAGTGTTGTATTTGTTATTTTCTTAAAACTATTTTTAGTTTACATCATTCATTTCCATGAAATTTTGAGTTACAAATTTTCTCCACATCTTTCCCCTACCCACTACTCCAAAAAAGTGATCGCACTATATACCCCCTCCCCCAATCTGCTCTCTCCTATCCTCCCCCATCACCCCTCAGACTTTCCAATAGGGCAAGATAGATCTCCCTATCCCAGTGCCTGTATATCTTATTTCCCAGTTGCATGTGAATAATAGTAATGATTATATACATACATATATATATATGTATATATAAACACTTGATTTTAGAACTTTAAATTCTAGATTCTTTCCATTCCTCCTTTCTCACTCACCCCCACTGGAAAGACAAGCAATTCAATACAGGCTATAAAAGTGTAGTTACAGAGAACAACTTCACAATGGACATATTGTGAAAGATTGACTATATTTCCCTCTTTCCTATTCCTCCCCCCACTTGTTCTATTCTCTACTTTGTCCCTGTCCATTTACAGAAGTGTGTGCATCTAACAGCCCTCCCCCCTCAATCTGGCCTCCCCTCCATCCTCTCCCCTCTCATCCACTTCCCCCCTACTCTCCTGTAGCCAAGAAACCCAATTTCGAGTGTATGTCATTCCTTCCCTAAGCCAGATTCAATGAGAGTAAGGTTGACCCTTTCCCATTTGCCTTCTTGTTCTTCCCCTCCATTGTAACAGTTATCCTTTGCCTATTCTATATGAGAGGATTAACCCCATTCTGTCTCTCCCTGTCTCCTCTCATTCTATTCCTCTCCCACCTCTCTACTTCAACTTTTAAAATATTATCCCATCCTTTGCAATTGCTCCTGTGTCCTCTGTCTATGTACACATATATACACACACTCATATATATATATTCATATGCATACATACTCTCCTATATAGACATATGTGTATGTATGTATACATACACACATACACACACACACACTTATATTACCTTCAATTATCTCATACTGAGAAAAGTTTCATAAGTTACAGTTATCATTTTCCCATGTTGGTATGTAAATAGTTCAACTTTGATAAGTTTCTTATGGATTTTTTCCTGTATTAACCTTCTCATGCATCTTATATTTGAATATAAAATTTTCTATTCAGTTCTGGCTTTTTTTTTTTTATCAAGAATGCTTGGAAGTCCTCCACCTCATTGAATGACCACATTTTCCCCTAGAACATTATACTCAATTTTTCTGGGTAGATAATTCTTGATTTTAATCCTTGTTCCCTTGATCTCTGGAATATCATATTCTAGGCCCTTTGATCCCTTAATGTAGAAGCTGCTAGATCCTGGATTATCCTAATTGTGTTTCCACAGAATTCAAATTGTTTCTTGTTGGCAGCTTGTAATATTTTCTCCTTCATCTGGAGACTCCGGAACCTGGCTATAATATTCCTAGGAGTTTTCTTTTTGGGATCTTTTTCAAGAGGTGATTGGTGAATTCTTTCAAGTTCTATTTTGCGCTCTGCTTCTAAAATATCAGGCCAGTTTTTCTTGAGAATTTCTTGAAGCTTGCTTTCTAAGTTCTTTTTTTGATCGTGGCTTTCAGGTAGTCCAATAATTTTTAAATTGTCTCTCCTGGATCTGTTTTCCAGGTCAGTGGTTTTTTCAAGGAGATATTTCCCATTGTCTTCTTTTTTTTTCTCATTTGTTTGGATCTGTTTAATAGTATCTTGATTTCTCATAAAGTCACTTGTTTCCATTTGCTCTACTCTAATTCTGAAGGAATTATTCTCTTCAGAAAGTTTTTGTGATTCTTTTTCCATCTGGCAAATTTGACTTTTTAAGACATTCTTCTCCTCATTGGCTTTTTTGGCCTCTTTTGCAATTTGAGTTAATCTATTTTTTAAAGTGTTATTTTCTTCAGTCAGGTTGTTGACTCTCTCCATGATTTTCTTGCATCATTCTCATTTCTCTTCCCAATTTTTCCTCTACTTCTCTTATTTAGTTTTCAAAATCTTTCTTAAGCTCATCTATGGCTTCTAGGCAGTCTTCATGTTTCCTGGAAGCTTTTGATGTGGGAGTTCTGACTGTGTTGTCTTCCTCTTGTTCCATGCTTTTATCCTTTTTGTCCCCAAAAAAGGAATCTAAAATTGGATTGCTGTGCTTACTTTGCTTCCTTTGCCTGCTGATGTTGCCATTCAATTATTTTGCTCTTGGGCTCAGTAGAACTCTGCTTCCAGAGGGGAGAGCTTTGTCCCAAATTGCTGTCGTTTTCACAGCTTCTGAGGATATTAGGGGGCCACTGTCTCTGCAGCCCCCACTGGCTTTGGCTCATTTGTCACACACCTCAGGACCATCACCCAAGACCATGGTGCCAATCTAGGCAGGCTAAGGCAAGAGCACTTAGCCTCTGAATGATCACTTGGTCCCCCTGCAATCTGTAGCCTGGGAGCTCTGAAGCAGCCACATGGAGGCAGTTGTAGGGCTTCTCACCCTAGAGGCAGATGGCCAGACTCTATCCTTCAGATTTAGCTGAGTTCCTCTGACCTTTCACTTTGGCCTTGTTTCTTATGGGTTGATAATTCTGGAAACTGCCACAGCTGCTGGTGATCCCCTCTCCTGAAAGCTCCAGCCATGGCTTGTTCTGGCTGCCCTAGGTTACAGCTGCAGGTTTATGCGGTGCTAGTCTGGGCTCCCAGCGTGCTGAGATGAACCCCTTCCCATCCTGTGCTGCCTTCAAAGGGAGCTCTGTTACTCTGTCATTTTGTGAGTTCTGGAGGTCTAAAAACTCTTTAGAGTCATATTTTATAGGTATTTGAGGTGGTTACGGGGTGAGCCATGGAATTCTCCTGCTTCTAAGCTGCCATCTTGATGCTGCCCCTGGAGTGTTGTATTTGAAGAATGGAAGAATACTGTGAGAAGAGACATGATATACAATGGGACTTTAAAAGCTAAACAGAGAAATTTATATTTGATTCTAGAGTCAATAGGAAACTCTTTCTAGTTTCTTGATTAGTGTGGGGAAACATAGTCAGATCAGTGCATAAGGACAATTACTTTGGCAACAGTGTGGAGGATAATGAAGGGAATAAAAAAAAGCAATATAAAGAATGATTGAAATGACTAAAATAACTAATGTGGAAAAATAGAAAGAGGATATAATAGCAGCCTTAATATATCTAAGGGAAAGTCATATGTAAGAGGAATTAGAAGTTCCACCAGAGGATGAAAAAGCAGGATAAACAGATAGAAGTCAATTCAATTGAAGAGAAAAACACTGTAATAATGACAGTTGTCTAATGATGCTAGATGGAAAAGAAGTCAAGTCTCTGTTATTTTAGGTCTTTGAGAAAAGACTTGGGTTCTACTTGTCAAGAGTTTTCTAGATAGTATTTATTCTGACAGTGAGGATTAAACTTTGGCCTCTGACACTACTCCTACCCCTGTGCTTCTCTAATTATATAATTATATGATGTTGTTTCCATGATTTAGCCTAAAATAAACATCTAGAGTTCAGAGATGAATACTGCATGGATTTTTTCTATGATGAAGTTTACCATCCACAAATGAATGCCAAATCCACACAGATGCCACAGATGTACGATGAGATGGATCCTCATTTGAGTCATGGAGAAGGTTGAATCAGATGGCATTTGGAAAATTCTAATTTCCTCTGACTACTTGTTATCATAGAAGTCTAATTTGTAAACATTCATATTCACTTAGGTATGTCTTATAGGCATAATTGATAGAACAACATGCTCTTGGGAGATTCCATGTCTGTTTTTACTGCTCGGTCATGTCTAATTCTGTGACCTTATTTGAAGTTTTCTTGGCCACTATACCAGAGTGTTTTGCCATTTCCTTCTCAAGTTTATATGAGGAACTGAGGCAAACAGTGTTTAGTGTCTTCTCTAGGGTCAAACAGCTAGTACATGTCTGAGACTGGATTTGAACTCATGAAGATGAGTCTTCCTTATTTCCATTGCTCTTTCCACTGAGCCACCTTTTTGCCTTTCCATTTTAACAGGGGAATGGAAAGATACATTTTAGACGCAAGTGGTTTGTTGCATCTTATCAAAAATAGCTTTCTTGCAAAAAGGGAAAATTTTCTCATTAGGGGAACAGAGGATAGTAAATGAGGACATAGGGCAAAAATGTTGTGAGAATGAGATTTAAGAGATAGAAAGAATGTGTGAACTATATGTACTCCTGATATGTAAGACTAGAGAATGAGAAGAAGGCATTTAGTATGCTAAGTAGATCCTCTCTAGAAGACTTACAGAATGTCGTATACAATAATTAAACAGGATTAGAAGGAATGTATATGCAAGGGTTTATACTATTGAAGGGAGGACCTGTATTCAGAAGATCACATCTGTATGAGATCCATGTAACTCACTAAGGAAGTGTGTAATATGATTCATTATATAATAAATGAAACTAAAAGCCTTTTATGTGATTATCTATTCTATAGACTTGAAAATTTGACATCCAGGAAGTCATCTACCATCATTTTGCTGATGATATTTATAATAGAGAGGGAAAATAAGTTGTCTTGTTCTTAATTGACAGCATCCTCTCTCTGCTTCTTACTGTCTTCATCTCTCTGTCTCTCATTTCCACTCTTTCATTCACATGTAAACTTTGATAAAA
Source organism: Pseudochirops corinnae (assembly GCA_028646515.1). Taxonomy (NCBI): domain Eukaryota; kingdom Metazoa; phylum Chordata; class Mammalia; order Diprotodontia; family Pseudocheiridae; genus Pseudochirops; species Pseudochirops corinnae. The sequence continues at coordinate 53,810,031 of CM053585.1, forward strand.
TGAAAGTCAGAACTCAGGCTATAGCTGAGGATATATTGGTTTAAGGATATTCCACAGATTTTCTTATAGGATTTGTTTTATAAGAGAAAAAGACTTCTCATTCTGTGACTTAGGAACAAATCTTACTAAGTGTGAAGAGGCTCATTACCAAAAGCTTCACTGCTAGAGGATTTTCTTTCATCCAGAGCATGTCATGAAAAATCTTCAACTAATGCAGTCAACCATGGAGAACATTGATGATATAATAAACATTGGACTTGGAACAAAAACTAGGATCAAAATTCAACTCTTCTACTTATAAGATATTTGATCTTGAAGAAATCAACTCAGGTCTCAGAGTTTTGGCTTCATCTACAAAATATGGGTTTATGATAACTGAAAAGCAACATGATATAGTGATCTTAGAGTCAGGAATTGGTGGTTTCAAGTCTATCTCTGTCACATAGTAAATGATCATTGTAGAGTCTATTAGAATGCGCACTTGTTGAAGGCAGGGACTATCTTTTGTTTCTTTTTGTACCTCCAGCACTTAGCACAGTGCTTGGAAGTTTAATAGATGTTTAGTGAATTGAATTTAGTCACTTGACCTCTTAGTACATCAGCCAGCACTTTAAAGGCTGTAGGTTACTGCTGAATTGCCCAACCGGAATGGGTGGAGGGAGTCTCCATAGCAGGAGTTCCCCTCTCTGATATTAACTTCCATTTACAATACATGTAATATCTAAATACATATTTGTTTATATGTGTCTCCCCCATTGGAATGTGAACCACTTGAGGCCAGGCACTGCATTTTTGTCTTCCTTTGTTTCTATAGGACTTAGAACAATGCCTGGTACATAGTAAATTATATATGTGTGTGTGTATAGGTATGTATGCATGTATGTATGATGTGTGTTTGTATATGTATACATGCATATATTACAATATGCATGTATACATATATATGTCTATGTGTATGTATGCTCATAAAATACATTCATATATACACATGGTCAATTCATATACATATGTATATGTACATGTAAATGTATATATCTGTACATATGCATATATATGTGCACATACATAAAGGTGTGTGTATAAATACACACAATAAAATGTTTTATATTTGTTTGGTTTCCATGGATAGAATGTAAGTTATTAAGGACAGGGATTGTTTTGTTTTATTCCTTATGACTGTTTAGCTCAGTGTCTGGGTGCTTATTAAACAGATACTTAATGACTAATTCTTGATTGCTTAACAACTATCAACACATCGTTTCCTCAACTATTTTAATTATCAACTAATTTATCAAAATATCAATGATTTTAATTCAGTCATAGATGACTTTTGAAAGGACATTAATGGAGGAATCATCCACATTGATGAAATCATGATACATTTGAAATATCTCATTCAGTAAAGTCAGGACAGTTTTCAGAAGGAAAAACATATACACATACATATACATACATACATGCATATATATGTGTGTGTGCATATATATGTGTGTATATATATACATATATATATATATATATATAATTGATTTTCATTTTAGAGAGATTACTGAAGAATTCTAAGTGTGGGCAATGAAAAGCACTTCTTAAAAATGAATGTCAGCTCAGACCAATAGCCAATCTCTTGTAAATAGGTTGATAACAACAACATGAAAAGTTCTTCACAAGTCAGTGAAATGGAACAAACTGTTCTGGCAGAGCAGGGAAAACCTTCATTGAAAGGCCACTTCTTTTTGTTTTATTTTTAACATAAACATCCATACAGTTGCCAATAGAGTTGCTAAGAGAAAAAAAAAGATGATATGAAGTTATGTCGAAAGCAAGTTATATAACTCACTCATTAACCAGCACCCACTGACTGTATGAAGAATGAAACCATTCATACCTAGGCACAGGGGATAGTGATTTTTTTTCTTATTTTCCATCTCCAATGCCTCTTGTTGACTTAGGTGAGTCTGGATGAATATAAAGGTAGACTAGACTTCAAAGCATGGTAGTTCATCAGTACAACCTCTGTTGAGATCACAAGTGAAAATGACAAAATAATAAAATTTGTGGGACAGGTCAGCACAGCTTGTGTATACAGTTATTTGCTGTGATGTGTCTCTCCAATCTTTTTTTTTTAAATTTCCCTTCCACAGTAAAATTATTAAGATTTTACTACTCCAAAAAAGAAAATAAAACAAACAAACCAAAAACCTGGCCCAAGTTTTGTTTTATGCCTGTGAGGATCCATATTCAAAATCTCCCCTGCCTTTGCTCTACCTAGGATGCATTTTTTTCTTCTCCAGATCTGATGTTCATTTAATCACTACCCTATCCATTAGTCAGCAAGTATTTCTTAAGTACATCTTATATGCCAGGCACTGTCCTAAGTATTGGGAGTAAAGGAAAGGTAAAATACATACATACACACATGCATACACACATGCATACATATATATACATATACATATAAATATATGTATATGTATATATCTTCCTTTCCTGGGTAAAATACAGTAGTTATACCCCTGAGCTTTCACAGATTTCAGTGCAACATAATCTCTGCCAAAGGCCCATGAAACTGAAACACCTTCAGAGATGAGTGTCAAAATGGGTTCTATGTTTATTGTCTGAGGACCAATCTAATGAAGTAAGAATTATCTTATCACCAGAAGACTGGTTAACAAGTATTGTCTTTTTTTTTTTTTTTTTTGGTCTCTGAAATTTGCAAACCTATCTAATAATGTATGGACAGATGAAAATCTTTTTTGGTAGAAGTGTATAGATGCCAAGGACATAACACATCTTTTGAAATATTGTTATTATTACAATAGCAATGTTCAGCCCTCTTAAAAACCTTCTTTTAATACTTCTCTTCAGGGTGACTGCATCAAGAAAGGATCATGACTGACCTACTGGGGCCAACACATGTAAATATTAATAAAAACAATGGAAATTAAAATATCATGAAAATCTCTCTCTCTCTCTCTCTCTCTCTCTCCTCTTTCTCTCTTCCTCTGTATCTGTGTGTCTCTCTCTCTATCACTATCTCTGTCTCTGTCTCTGTCTCTTTCTGTTTCTGTCTCAATGTGTATATATGTACATACACACACAGAGTAATATTTCCAAACATCTACTCCTCTATTCATTTTTCTATCTCTCTGTGACCTGGGTCACCTGTGATTTCATCAATATGGAGAAATCACAGTATGGAAAATCTCTCTATAAAAGTTTTCTGTAATGTACAATCTGCGGAGTTGTCTGGGAGGTGGCCATTAGCTAGTATGCGTCATTCTTGATCCCAGGTTTTCCCGATTCCAAGGTTACCCCTCTATCTATCCTTTATACACTCCTACCTTTCTTTGTAAACCTTATAAATAATATCACAGTGATACTATTATATCTCATTTGTATAATACTTTATGTTTACATAGTATTTTCTTCAAAATAGCATTGTGAGATAGTCATCTCATCCACTTTTTATAAAAGTGGAAACTGAGGTTAAGCAGAGTGCAGTGAATTTCTTAGGATCATATTCACATGGCAGAGCTAGGTATTGGGTGCAGAGATACTCACTGTTCATCCAGGGCTCTTGCTTTAAAGAACACTCCTCCTTTTCAGACAACTATTTCTCACCCAAGGGTACACAGTATCACATGAAACACTAACACTGTGCCCAGAGTGCTAAAAGATCAGACAAAGATTTTGAATAATAGCCTTGACCTAGTAATCAGGAAGCAAAATTCTCATTGGAGTTGATGGAATTTTTCCATTAACAAAAATCAATGACAGGCCATTCATCCCCAGGAGCAGCATTTGAGGCATTAATTTTGTCCTTTAACAATATGGCACTGTGCTTTGTATTTTTGGAGGCCCCTAGCCTCCAAGCTAGTTTTGCCTGTGAAAAATGATTATGCACTTCCTACACAAGGGATTTGCCCCAGAAATCACAGCCACTGTCTTATTCTCTAGTAACAAATGGGAAACTGTCATATTTTTAGTTTCACTCTGGAATTAATGTGGACGTTTTCTAAACAATTTTAAAATACAGATGTGTGTAAAGTATAGAATCACAGAACTTAATTACTGGAAGACACTCTAGACTATTGAATATTGGAGCTAGAAGGGACCTTGGAAAGCTTGAAGTATAGAACAGAGATAGAGATGGACATTAATAGAGGTCAGTCAGTTCAGCCTTTTTCTACTAATGAGTGAACATATAAGTTAATTGTTTTTTGGCTATAGGTATCCATACCAGAATAACAAATAGAATGTCTCACATGGACATTGATTTTTAAAATAACATTTCTTGTTATTCCAAACTTTATAAACACCAATCAACATGAAAATTTCCAAATGAAAAGCTGAACAGGACAGTATTATACATGAAACTGACTTTCTATTACAGTCAGATTGTTTTTTTCTTATAAAAAAGCATATAACGAATTCCACACTAATCTGAAAGCTGTCCAGCTTGTCTGTATCTCCCTCTCAGTCTCCTTCTGTAACCTTCTGTGTTTTTTTAAATGCTTCAAGTATTGTCTTTTCATTTTTTAAATATCACTACCACTCACCTCCTCAGTCCCTCCATCCTCCCTCCAAAATCAAATCTTCTTTGTGATAAATAGGTCATTTGGTGGATACACATACTAGCTATGTATTCCTGGGCAAATAACTTAAACCCTATTTGTTTCAGTTTCCTTTTCTGTAAAATGAGGGCAATAATATGAACTATTTCCCATAGTTGTGAAGAAAAAATGAAATAATTTTAAAGAGCTCAGCATAGTGCCTACAATAAAATAAGTGCTATTATTATTGTTATAACTAAATAAACAAATCCATACATTGGTCAGGCCAAAAATGTATATCTCATTCCATATATCACCTCTATCACCTCTCTTTCATTTTCAGTCCTCTATAGCTGTATTTGATCATTTCAGTTATCAGAATTTTTAAGTATTTCCAGGGTGTTTTTTAAATTGATTTTTAAAAAAATTTATTGTACTTTTTTTTTCTCTCTGCAAAATAAAAGGAAAAAATAACATATTCCTACATCATATAAATATAGTCAAAGAAAACAAATTTCCTACTTTTGAAGCATTCAAAAACGTATATTTATTGTATTATGAATCTGCCATCTAAGTTAATTTTTTTAAGCAATGTTTAAGTCTCTCTGTTTTTTTTTTCCTGGTTTTAGTCACTTCCCTCATCATCATTTCATTCCAGTCTTCCCATTCCCATTTCCTTAAAGATTTTCAAGATTTATAAAACCCTTTATGCAACCCACACTTGGGAAGGAGGTAATTATTGTCATTTTACAGAGAAAATAAGTGAGACCCAGAAACAGTGACTTACCCACATTTACACAGATAGGAAAGACTGAATCTGGCACTAGAACTTAGGTATATATGCTTTGAGTCTGGTGGTTTTGCTACCACTCCTAATGGCTAGCCCTTTTACTTTTCTACAACCCACTGATTTGTCTACCCACACCTCCCAGACGGTTTCAACACCTATAAGCAGTTCAAAGCAAAGAGAAAGTCATCTTTACCATCTCTCTGCAGGGTGCTATCAAAATAAGATTTCACAAATTTATACTTGAACTATGCAATATACTTTAAGAATTATGCCTTATCCTTCAGGATTCAGATTTAGAAATATGAATTCAGACTGGGTCAAACCATATGTCATATTAATCACACTGTATGCAATTTTTTGGTGCCTTTTACTATTTTGTTGGTGGCAGAATATAAATTCTCTGGAAACCTGAGCTAGGAGAAATATTAGAGTTGAGAATTAGAAGCAGAATCAAGGCGATGTCTGGTTAAGTGTGACCTTTCAATATTTTACCTCAGAAACTTTGTGTTATTTTTATATTTGATTCTGTTTGGTGCATGGTAAAAAAAAAAAAATAACTCAACTTCCTAGAATTCTTAAAGATTTGCAGAGTGTTTTGCTCATAAATCTCAATAAGAGTTATATGGTAGTTATTAATATTCCCATTTTTACAGATGAAGGAACTATGGCCCAGATAGGTTATTAATAATTATACAATGCTTTCTATACACCCCTCATGTGAGGCAGGAAGAAGTAGTTTAAAGATCTTCATTTTAATGATGAGGAAACTTAGCTCTCCAAAATTAACTGTAGTGAGTTTTCAGAATCTACATTAAAATTCAGTTCTTATTCAATATTCAGTGCTGTTTCTACAACCCTTCCCTGTGTGGTTTTGAAGAAATTACATAAACTTCAGGGCGCAAGGGGATGAAGAAACTCCTATTTTCCATGGTAAAGTAAGTATAATTAGCAGATACATGATTTGTGCTTTTGCTAGGCCTTCTAATTATTAGCTAATATTTCTTTTGAAAATATTTCTTGGTTAATACCAGAGTATCAAGCTCAGTAAATGCATGTGCATGGACAAAGCTAATTATCTGATCAAGACAGAAGCTTTTACTTAAAGATGTGAATAATTAGCTTTGGCAATGGAAAGCCAAACAGAAACAGATTGTGAATTTACTAACTATCCTTCTTTCCCTGTGGATAATATGTATTCTTTGTCTTTGTCTCTATCTCTGATTTATATATAGGTAGCTTCATAAATGAAGACTTGGCCTTTGGACTTTTTCTTAGATACACTATCCAAGCTGAAAACTTTAAGATTAATTGGATAGGGCAGTGCTAGGGATGAGATTGATTTACAATGAATAGGCAGCTTTTGAGCAAGAAAAACCCTATCTATTAATACAGGTGTGTACCTTCCCTATAACTTATTGTCCAATAGAGTTGCTGAAATCTCAGAGAAACTAAATTATTTGACTATAGCCTCCATGTTAATATGTTCAAGATAGAGATTATCTTGGTTTTGAAGCTAGGCACTGAGTCTTTCTAAGGAAATCCATTGTTCTTCTTGCAAATTCAGTTGCAATATGGCCAAACTAATAAGTGACAAACTGACTCTAGCATTATTAAGAAAAAAATGGTAAAGTAAAAAAGGCTTTTAAAAGATATTTGTGCAAATACTGAAAACTTTGCTTTAATGATTCTGACGGCCAAAGAAAGCCCCCTTAGGCCTTTATAGGTGGAGTAAAGTTTGTGAATTTTCAGCTTCCATATAAGTAAGGAATTCTTGTATGCCAAATGGGGAGGGGGCACTTAGGATCATAGAAACATTGACTACTACAGTTGGAAGAGATTTTAGAATCTAATGCTCCAACAACTCAAATGGCTGTGAGTTGTGTGCATATGATCTCCATGATAAAGATTTCAACCAGACTATGTCTGCCCATCCTGTATAACTCATGTTCATTTCTTCTTTTTGCCACAAGGAGTCCACTGAATAGGTAACAATGGGGCTACGGTCTCTGTGCTTTTTTCCCACAAATCCAACTCAGAGGGCTCATTGTGACATGCAAATCACTACGAATTCTTACAGGTTTAAACAATAGAATGTAAGCTTTGCATGTTCTGCTATACTGAAAAAAAAAAAAACAAATAAATAAAAATAAAAGTCTCCACAACTTTGACAATCATCTTAAAAATGCATTTTTCTTTCTGAGGCCCATCCTAGCTATTTTTAACATTCTTTTCTTTTAAGTTTTGAGTTCTAAATTCTCTCCCTTCATTTCAATCATCCCTGTGTCCTAAGAGGTAAAGCAATTTTATATTAGCTTTACATGTGCAGTCATGCAAAACATATTTCCCTATTAGTCACATTGTAAAAGAAAACATATAACAAAAAAAAAAGTAAAAAGCATGAAAAAAATGAAGTAAGAAATAGCATCCTTCAATCTGCATATTGGCTCTACCTGTTTTTCTCTGGAGGTGGACAACATTTTTTGTCATAAGTCCTTTGGAACTGTCTTGAATATTTGTGCCAAAAATAGGTAAGTCATTCACAGTTGATGATCATATAATATTGATGTTGCTATGTATGGTTCTGATCATTTTACTTTGCATCAGTTCTTATAAGTCAAGGTTTTCCTGAAACTAGCCTGCTCATCACTTCTTATAGCACAATAGTATTCCATCAGAATCATATATTAGAATTTGTTTAGCTACTTCCCAATTGATAGGTATCCCCTTGATTTTCAGTTCTTTGCCATTATGAAAAAAACAAAAAAAAATCTAGCTATGTACATAGAGCTCTGTACTCATTGTAATGAGATGGGTCACTTGTTTGAGTTCTTTTGAGTTCATCTCATGAAATAAAAACCTTAGAACACATCATAATAAAATGATTCTTAATTATATAATATCTTTACAATGTAATATTCACTTCAAAAGATGTATAAATTAAAAATATATCCAAACTTATTCCCCCAAAATATGGAAGATGTAAACCTCTACTTCTCCTACCCTCTACAATCATCTCTATCTCTGGAAAGGGGGAAAGGATTAGATTCATTGCTTAGCTTGGTTCCCATAGGGGACATCCTCATTTCTAAGACCAAAGCACTCCTTGAACCTTGGCTTTTCTGGGCTTCCGTATTGGTCTGGTTGGCAGTATCCACTTGCCATTCTGGCTCCAAGGCCATGGCCATAATCCTATGGTGATCACCTCCTGTGACTGAAACCAAGAACAAACAATACAAAGCAGGCCCTTTTTACGTCAGTATGAAAGACAGAGAGCAAGTCTCTCCCCTTTCACTGGTTAAATTCGTGGTATCTATGCTGGGCACCACAGATAGACATCTTTAAAATGGCAAAGATGGCAGAAAAGAGGATGTGGACAAGAGATTCAATAGTTCAGTGTTGTCAGCATTAAAGATTCAATCTGACAATCAGAGGAAGATACCCTACCCATGTGGTAGAGGATGCTGTAACATTAGAAATAGGCAAGCCTAGACTAGTATGGGGTTACTTTTATATAAAACTTGGGAAAAATAATTTCCTAATATTAGCCATATGAGTCAAACATATCAAGTAATATTATTTCCATTTTACAGACAAATGAAACTTCAATATTTTCTGTCAAATGATGAAGGTCACAAACCTACAGAGAATGTTTGAGATAGGATTCTAACAGAGGTCTCCTCAGTCTAAGTGATTAGATCATTCCATTTCTCTAGAATGTGGGAGATGAAAGGTATCTTTTTGCATAATTAGAACACATAACATAAAATGTCAAAGTGAGGGTGAACGTTAGAATATTAATACTTAGAGGGGCAGGCAACAAAAAGAGCTTTAGCATTTTAGAGCTGAAAACTATGTTCAAATGAATCTAGTCCAGTGGTTCTCAACCTTCCTAATGCTGTGACCCTTTAATACTTGTATGTGGGCGTATCTGCATGTGGGTGGACCTGCCTGGAGATGGATAGAGGAATGGTGTCTCGGTTCCTAAGGCCATCGAAAATATGTGTTTTCAGACAATCTTAGGTGACCCCCATGATCCCTGTGAAAGGGTTGCTTGACCCCCAAAGGGGTCATGACCCATAGGTTGAGAACCATTGATCTAGTCCAATCCCCTCCTAAAACTGAGGAAACAGGCTCAGAGAAGGAGATCATTTGCCCGAGGTGATACTGTTAGTCAAAGATTAGTAGTGATCTTTCAGGTCTCATTGTATTTTAGCTTTTTGAAGTTTTTGACATTACTGACCACTTCCCTAAGCTGACTCCCACCCATTTTCCCAGTCCTATTTCAAATAACTCCTCTTTTTGTTACTTTCTGGTTCAAACTGATTTGTTGCCTGTTTTCTTTGAAATAAGAAGGATACAAGCCTTTATTAAGAACATACTTTGTGCCAGGTACTATGCTAATCACCTGACAAATATTATCTCATTTGATCCTTAGAACAACTATGAGAGGTAGGCTTATAATTAGCCCCATTTTATGATTGAGGAAACTGAGGCAGATAGGAGTTAAGTCACTTGCCCAGGTTTATAAAGCTAGAAAGTTTCTTAGAACTCAGGTCCTCCTAAATCAAGGCCCAGAACTCTATCCACTATACTACTTTGCTGCATCAAGTTATACCAAAGCTCCTTCTCTTCCTTCTGTGCCTTTGTAGAGGCTCCATATGATAATAGACTTAGAGCTGGGAGGTTTCTAAGAAGCCAAGTACTCTAATGCTTTAATTTTCACATGAAGAAAGTAAGGCCAAAAGAAAGCTTACATAACTTGTCCAGCGTGATAGAAGTAACATGTCACATAAGTAAGGCTCAGAAGAATTCACACACACAACCTCTGGCTCCAAATTCAATGTTCTTTCCACTGTAGTATGAAACATGTTCATAATGCATTCTTTTCTTGCCTCTTTCTCCTAGAAGTCTAACTTTCCTCAAAGCATAGCTCAGCAGCCAACACCAATGAGAAGACTTTATGGATCTCCCCAGCTTGTGTTCCAGCTCTCTTGAAATCACTATGTATAATGTGTATATATCTTGTAATGACCTTTCTGTGTACATGTGTAATATCCTTAGAAGAATGTACTTTACAGTCTTTGACAGCAGGGACTGTTGGTTTATGTCTTTTTGTGCCCTCCAGACTTTCATTTAGTAAATGATTAATAAATGCTTGGTGAATTGAATTTCATTTAACTGAATTACGTTAAATCAGGATAGGAGTCCACTTTTCTTTCTTGGTTCTCAATGGAATTTTCCATTCACTGTACCACAAAACTAAGTTTAAATGCTTTTCTACAATTGTATTCATCCAGATGTTTGCAGAAAGTTACAAATAGACCCCTTCCAGAAGGGGTTATTCAGATCATATATAATATATATAAATGGTAAACCATGACCTCAAAGAAACTTTAGATGCTGTTCGCTAGGATTTCTCCATGCATGGGAACAAGAGATAAAGACTTTGACATGGGTCCTAGCTTGGACTGACAATATGGAATGCTAGGTGAAATTCAAATGATAGATGGAGCTATAGAGCTGAGGATCAGAGGCCAGTGTTAATGAATACTAGCACTAAATCATTTTTCCTCAATACAATGTGAGGTTATTAAATTGCTTTCCCCTTAAATGTCCAATGGCGGGGGGAGAGAGTAGAAAGGAAGGAAACAAGCATTTATTAAGCACTTATTATGTACCAGGTACTATCCTAAGTGCTCATTTAAACCCTTCACAACAGCCCCGAAAGGAAGGTGTTAATAATTATTCCTATTTTGCATGTGAGGTAACTGAGGTGAACAGGGGTTAAGTAACTTAGCCAGAGTCACAGAGTTAGTAAGTGTCTATAGTCTATTATTACTAGCAGGTGTCTTCATATTACATGCAGCTCTATCTCCTGAGTCTGATCATGTCTCACAAATACAGGGACAAGGAGCCTATGAAGGCTTTTAAATGATACCTTGAGATTTATAAATTGGAAAGTGATTTTTAAATGTAAGAGATTAATGACCATTATAGAATAACCTCTCCTCCAATTCAACCTTCATAGGGAAGCATCAGATACAGTGATCAGGTAGGCAGCCTACAGGATGTCCTATATTTTGGGTTACTGAAAAGTAGGGAGGGAATAAGCATTTATTTAGCGCCTAACCTGTACCAGGTATTGTGCTAAGAGCTTTACAAATATTTCATTGGATTCTCATGACAACCATGTGAGGTAGGTGGTAGTGTTATATCTATTTTACGAGAAAACTGAAGTAAACAGAGGTTAAGTGAATTTCCTGTCATCATATAACTAGTAAATGTCTGAGTTTGAATCTGAACTCTGGTCTTACTCCAAGCCCAGCACAATTGTACTTAAGACCACAAAAGAAATAGGGGTGGAAATTCTGGGAGGTAAGTTTTAGGTTGGATTATTAATTAAAAATAAATTTACCTTTCCATAAAACTTTTTAATTAATACAGTATTTTTCTTCCTTGCAACGATCTAGAAGTACAATTGGAACCTGTACCACTATTAAACCCATTTTACAGAAGAGGAAAACAAGGTTCAGAGGGAGGAACTTATCTGATTAAAGCAAGTAGCAGTTAAGTAACTAGAACCTACTTTTCCCAACTCCAAGTGCCTTCTAATTTCTTTTGTGTCACACTTTTAATGAACAGAAAGGTCATCTTCCCAGTAACCATTTCTAGATTCAAGGGAGAACAACTGTGGGCTAAGCCTTGTCCTTGCCTTGTGGTGAGTTGAAGGGATGTAATAATACTTTATTTTTCACCTTTGTTTATTTACATTTATAAAACACTTTATTCACAATAACCCTTCCAGCTAGTTGGCACAAGGATCACCCCTCTCACAGATGAAGAAACTGAGTTCAGAGTGGAACATGACTTGCCCAAAGTGACACACGCATTAAGTGTTTGTGCTGTGGTTTCCTATCCTGGCCCAGTGCCTTTACCTATACCAGGGTAATGTCCTCGTGAACCAACCACCCTAACTCCTTCTCTGAGCTTCCAACTAAGTTGGAAATATATAAGTAGTGAAGAGAGTGTGTGTTTCTAAAATGTATTTTCACCTTTCATTCATAAATTTCCTTTTCAGCAGGGCTGCTGCCAATTGGGTGTAATTTAAAGGTGCACAAAGGCTTTCTTATGAGCCAGAGTATTCACATTCTTTAACTGTTATTATCTCAGCAGATCACTCTAAATCAAAGCTAAGGTATATTTATTGGCAGAGAAGCTTTCCAGCACCTGAGCCTGGTGAAACACTTAAGCAGCACAGAAACAATCATGCTCCTCCAGGAGGCTAAGCCAATACTTTACAAATGATGTGCTGGAGGCACAGGATATAGCCAGTGTCTCTATGAACACCAAGAGGGAAAATCACTCAATGACTGTCGTATTTTATCTGCAGGCCACCAAAGGTTTCTATGGCTGGAAATATCCAAATACTTGTTATGGACCTTACTGATCACATGTGAAAAACAACTGTCTGTAATACAATGGAAAGTATAGGCAGGTAAAAGAAATGGGTTCAAGTCAGTCTATGACCTTGGGAAAATCTCTTTGTCTTTGGGCTTCAGTTTTTTCATTGGTAATATTACGATGTTGGGAGAGATGATTTCTTAGGGCTAATTTCAGTTATATATCCTATGAAACTAATGAACAAATCATTCCAAGAGATTACTTGGGTCATAAATAAGAACCCCACCACCAGATATAGAGTTTCCTGTTATCCATTTATTAAGTAGGCTAGCCAATATTCAATAAATTGATGATCATTGGTTTTTCTTGGCAACCAAAGATGCCAAGGGAGTTTCTGAAACACCTTGAATCTGGTATAAAACTTTTGATAGAAAACTCCTCTGACAAGTGAAACTCAACACTGATTGTTTGACATCTAATTAGAAGGTGGACTACAAGTCTTCCGTTTCTCCTGCTGAGAACATGGCTTGATCATGAGATGCAGCAACCTCAAAATATCTGGGCAGGGGGAAGCCATGTCCATCCAGACCACTCTGGGTGGATTTCGCTTTCATGAGCTGGGTTGCCCTAAACCAGGGTTGTGGAACCTAAGGTCTTGAGGCCACATGTGGTCCTCTAAGTCCTCAAGTGTGGCCCTTTGACTGAATCCAAACTACACAGAACAATCCCCTTAATAAAAGGATTTGTTTAGGCTGAACTTTAATGGAGGTAATCAAGGACAAAGAGACATGTCCCAGGAAAAAAAAGATCTAGCTGAATCTGGCTTTTGTTTAGAGTAAACAAAAAGCAAGAGTCCCTACCCTGGTAGATGCCTTACATCTGGGAGAAGATTACTTTACTCAGGACCCAACAGAAAGTGACTGACCTTTTCAGGAATGGAGTCTGAAAAAATAGAAGGAAAAAAGGTATCACAAAGTATTAAGTAGTCATTAATTTAACAGTTTAAGATTAAGTCCTTCCTCTTGGTATCCAATAGTAGAAGCAGGTAGGTCCCACAGTGTATCAAGTGATGGATCAGGAGTAAGGAAGGTCTTAGTTTATATCTCATCTCAACTATCTACTTGTTATGTGACCACAGACAATCACTAAACTGTTTTCTGTCTCAATTTCAACAGGTTTGTAAAGATAAACTGAACTATTTGTAAAGAGCTTTGCAAATCTTAAAGGGCTTTATAAATCCCAGTTATTATTTTAATTCCATCAAAAGTAAAATACAAGCAAAGGTTAGAGAGATGCAGGATTCTTGCCTCGCTCAGTAAGAAGGAAGATGAAATTTGATTTTATGTTAATAGCAACAATCCAAAACAGTTTTATGATGATCTGAAGGCTATTTGTGGACCAAAGACATATCTATGGTTCACCTCAACTACTCAGTACTGATAGAGCCACATGAATGCTTAATAAGGACATGATCCTAAAGAGATGAGCTGAATACTTCCATAATGTTCTTAACAGATTATCATCAATCAATGCTGTGACCATTGACCATTGACATCAGATTGAAGTCATTTCCTCCTAGCTGAAGTACCAACTGAAGAAGAGGTTTTGAATGCCATTAGATACCTTCCATGTGGCAAAGCACCTGCTTTTGATTCTATTCCTGCTGAGATTTACAAGGTAGGGGATCCATTGCTCCTACAAAAACTGACTGAAAATTTCCAGGTTACATGGCAAGAGGAAGTTATCCCCCAGGAGTTCAAGGATGACTCCATTGTCCATCTCTATAAAGGTAAAGTAAGTAGATTGTCCTGTGACAATCGCAGGGGAGTCTCTTTCTTAGTCATTGCTGGCGGGATTCTTGCCAGAGTCCTCCTTAATAGGCTGATCCTTCACCTGGAAGATGCTTATATATTTGAGAACCAATGTGACTTTAGAAAAGGCTGAGGAATGGTCATTTTGGTGTTTGCTGACCAACAACTCCAGGAGAAATGCCAGGAGCAGAAAAGAGGTCCTCTGTATACAATGCTTGCAGATCTGAGCAAGGATTTTGGTAATGTTAGCTGTGAGGGCTTATGCAAAATTATGTCAAAATTTGGTTGCCTGGCAAAGGTTATCATCATTGTACAGCAATTTCATGTACAGCATGCTTGCCCCGGTTCTAGATAATGGACAATGCTCTCCTGCTTTCCCAGTCACCAATGGAGTGAAACAAGGCTGTGTGCTTGCTCTCATGCTTTTTAGCATGAAGTTTTCAGTCATGTTGTCAAATGTTTTCAATGAGGATGAACAAGGCATCAAGGTCAGCTACTACATTGATGGTAAATTCTTCAACTTGAAAAGATATTAGCCAAGACCAAAATGGAGGGAGTATTTGGTACATGATTTTCTCTTGGTAGATGATTGTGCACTCAGTGCAGCCTCTGAAGCTGAGATGAAACAAAATATGAATTGATTCTCTGCTTTCTATGTTAATTTTGGCCTAACAATTAACATCAAGAAAACACAGGTGCTGTATCAGCCACCACCAAACCATCCATAAATGAAATCATTGGTTACAGCAAATGGAGAAGTTTTGAATGCTGTGGATAAGTTCACTTCCCTTTCTAGTGTACTTCCCAGGGATGTACAAAGTCATAATGAAGTTGAGGTATGAAATGCCAGAGCTAGCTCAGTGTTTGGAAGACTCTGAAGGAAAGTATGGGAGAGAAGAAGTATTAGACGGATTGCCAAACTGAAGGTCTACAGAGCCTTCTTGTTGTGCTGACCTTATCGTTTTATTCCTGTAAAACCTGGACAGTATACCACTGCCATGCCAGGAAACTGAATTGCTTCCATTTGAATTGTCTTAGGAATTTCTGAAGATCACCTGGCCTGCAGGATAAGGTACCAGACACTGAGGTCCTTACTTGAACTTAACTGCCAAACATCCTAACTCTGCTTCAGAGACTGCAACTCCAATGGGTTCACCATGTTGTTTGAATGCAAAACATAGTCTTGTCAAAAAGACTATTTTAAGGAGAAATCACACAGGGCAAACATTCACATGCTGGTCTGAAGAAGTGATACAAGGACATTCTGAAGGTCTCTCTTAAAAATTTTGGAACTTATTGTGTAGCATGGAAGACACTGGCACAGGACCACTCAGCATGGCATGCTCACATCAGAGAAAGTACTGTGCTCTATGAACAAAGCAGAATTGAAATAGCTCAAAGGAAAAGCAGGATGCACAAATTCAGAGAATCTACCCCCAAATGTTCACATGGACTATCTGTACCCTATATGTGGTAGAGCATTCCAAGCTTGTACTGGTATGATCAGCCACAGTTCAACACACTGAAACTTGACTCTAGCATAGTGATGTCATTCTGATCCTCTTCAAGAATGAAGGACAACAACCAACCATCATCATCATCATCGTTATTATATATGATGGCATGGGTCTGTAGAATAGTTAAAGCCTCTTTCCAGTTCTAACATTCTATGTTCTAATATTTGATAAAGTCCTTTCCAACACTAACTTTCTGTATTCTGAATTCACTTCCTGCTATAACAAAATGGTTGAAAATTCCTTTCTGACTATTTGTATTCTTAAGTCTTTTATAATTGGCAACTGTATTTTCTGATCCATTCTGTCTTTAACATTCTACAACCTATTCTTTCAGATTTAAAATTATATCTTCTATATTTAAAAAAATAAATTAAATCCCTTCCCATTGAAACATTCTATATTCTGTTGGCTATTGTTTCATGTTCTACCCAGCCCTTACATTGCATATTAGAAGTAGCCTGTCTTTGCTCCCATGCCCTCATTCTACCGCTTCCCCTATCCCAGAATCCCCACTAATGTTCCATGTTTTGTTATCTCTCCCAGATCTAACATTCATTATTCTTTGCTTTACCATTTTCAGTTCTAAAATTTCTATCTTCTAAGGTTCCTTCCAACTTTAGCTTTGTCTGGTTGTTTTATTTCATGATTCTGTAGAGAGCAACATATACAACAAAGTTGAATGGTTTTGTTTTTCACTTTTCATTCAGTGTTACTGAAATGAATTTTCATCTGGATGTCTAGTATTGTGGAAAAATAGTTTTAAGGTTAGAATTCTACTTCGATTCCTATAGTCTACTTCTTTAATTGACATACAGTACCAATGAAGTAAAGACTGAAATGAAAAGAAATCCAACAACTCACTAGACTCAGGTGAACTTGTCCTCCTTCTGCCATCATGGGGCTCAGCTTAGTAATGAAGAGGAGCAGATAGCCCCTGAGTGACTTTTTTCATTACTCAGACAATTGTCAGACTTTCCTCTAAGGCAATCCCCACTGACATTGGGCCTTCCTGCTGTGTCTGCTCTTTGCTGTCCGTCAAAGGAAGCCTCACAAACTTTCAGGACAAAATTTCCTGAACAATTAGTTCTGACTCTGATCTGAAAGGAGACTTGAAGGTGAATGAAAAAGTCTCACTGAAAGGTACTCTTCTACAAGCTCTGAGCATTCGTTCTTGAAAGATCCAAGGATGCATGGCATCAAGCACACTGTTTTTCCCATGGCTTTTTTTGTTTTCAAATTTCCCTGTCCATATCATTCTTAATCTATTGAACAACTGTTTGATCTGAATTGTCAACATTTTCCTATCATTTTCTTAAGTCTAGATAATCAACAAGAGAACAAATTGTCTTAGTATGTAGTATTTGCTGATATCCAAGGTTTAGATGCTTACATTGAAAATTTTAGAAAAAAAAATGTTCTCACTGGTAGATTTCCACTGATTGATTCCATTCTACCCTAAAAAAGAATGATGATAGGAAATAATCTAGATGCAAAAATGGGGTTCAAATTTTAACTCTATCAAAAGTGCCAATCACTCTATCTCTCTCCATTTCACATTTCTCGTGTGAAAACTTGGGGGAAACATTTACATTGCCAACTTCATGGAGGTGGTGTGATGACTTAATGAGATAATGAATGTAAAATTACTTATAACAATTAAATATATTTCACCAATGAAATATAATTACCAGACTGGGAGGCAGTATAGTACATTGGAAAAAAAAATGATTTGGAATGAAAGGACCTAGGTTCACATCCTTTTTCTGATACTTATTATTTATATGACCTTGGTTAAGTCACTTCTTAGGCATTAATATTCTCATTTGGAAAAGGAGGTCAGGATTAGAGCATATGACCTGTTAATACTCTTCCAGCTCTATAACAACTATCCCTTATTATAATTCTAACAGTTTTAATACTTGGAATTTTTTTGTGCAGTTATTTTTTTTTCTTTAAGTCAAAATAAACATGTCTAAGGCAGCATTAACTGAAACCTTGTGTACTGAATGAATGCTATTTGTCTTCTTCCAACCCTTGCTCCTAGTTTGGATCTCTTAGGCCATGTCAGTCCTCCAAACTTCCTATCTTAAAGATAAATATCCTATATTCATTACATTTAATCTTTTTGTTCCATAGTTTCCACTTCCTTCATCATCCTGCATATCCCATCTGGTCTTTCTCCAGATTATCAAAATCCTTCATAAAACTTGTGTCTAGAATGTTACAGAATATTCCAGATTTGACCTGACCAAGGTAGAAGAAAATAGACTCTTCTACTCTTTTCCTTTGAATCCTATGTCTCAGTTAATAAGGCTTAAATTGACATAGTCTGTGTATTTTCATGATATTGTACTCTCAATCTCCTATTACCTCTCTGATCATCACTCAGTCTTCTTTGTTAAATGAACAAATGAAAAGCATTCATTAAAAATACTTATTATATGTTAAGTACCATGTTAAGTGCTGATGACAAAATAAAATAAGACAGTCCCTGACCTCATGGGGATTATATTCTCTTGAGGATGATAGCCCCTGTAGGGGAATAATAGACATTGAAGGGTTTTTTTGGTCTCTAAAGTAAGAGGGTTAGAGAATGGAAACATAGGGATGTGGATGAGCATGTTCATTCCTCTCCTGGGCATACTTCTGCTTTTCTGAATTTCAGTACCATGCCACATCTGCAGTCTGACCCTACAGTGGCAGGGAACCTGCAGCCTCAAACCACATGTGGCCCTTTAGGCCCTTAAGTGTAGCCCTTTCACTAAATCCAAACTTTGTTCTGTGATGTTTGAATTCAGTGAAAGGCCCATACTTGAGGGCCTAGAGGGTCACATGTGGCCTTGAGACCACAGATTCCTTACTTATAACATTCATCAGTGTTCTTCTTGCCTTAAAATATGCCTCTGTTTTACTGCCCCACCCCCACTGATGAGTTTTTCTTGGCTCCTTTGAGGGCCAGGTCATACAACCTTCCTTCCTCTCCTAGATGTGACTGACTCTCAGGACTTAGGCACCATATAAATGTGGGCCCTTTGCCACTCTTACTTTTCCAGTCCTGTGTGTGTGTGTGTGTGTGTGTGTGTGTGTGTGTGTGTGTGTGTATTGTCTTCTCATTATACTGCAAGCTCCTTAATGACAGGGACTGCATCTCTTTTGGCTTCCATTTGGATCCCCAGCTCTTAGTATAGAACCTGGCACATAATAAGCACTTAAAAGATGTTTGATGCATTTTCTTGCTCTATCTTGCCCTAACTTGCTGCTTTCCATAACAAATGGCAATATTTGTTTGATTATGATGCCTGAGGAAAGATGAAAGGTAAGACAACATAAGGGTATACTTTCAAGACATTTGTTTAAAAGGACAGGATGGAAGACTGGAAATGATGTGAAATGTGACTGATTTGGGGCCACCTGTCTAGAATGGGTTATTTCAAGTTGAACTAAATCCTTTAAAGTTACAGCAGCTAAACCCAGGGTGGGAGTTCCAAAGTCACATCGATTATATCCTCCCCCAGGACAAAATCTCTGGAAAAGGTAGTGTCTGAACAGATAGGAAAATGATGGCCAAAGTTCAAGGCTGTATGAGATGTGAAGTTGATTCATATTCTAGACAAGTCACTAACCTGCTATGTTTCCTCATCTATAAAAATCGGAATAACAATAACATCGACTTCATAGAATCAAATGAGAGGACACATTAAAAAAATGCTTTGTAATCCTTAAAGTGCTCTCTATTATTGTTACTTCTAAGTCCACCACTCTAATTCATACTCTTTTCAACTCTAGAACAATTGCAAATCACCTCCACTTTCTGTTAATGACATCCCCTCTTCAATCTGTCTTCCACATAGTTGCCAGTGCTATTGCTATGGCATATTTGTGGCCATGTGACTACTTCTCAAAAACTCCCACTAGATCCTTATTACTTGTAGGGTCAAATCAAATCCATTGGCTTAGTTTTTACAATCCTTGGCTCCAACCCATCTAGCATACTATATATTACTTTCCTGGAATAATTGATTGAGACAAAATGCCATTCTTGCTATTCTTTACACATAACACCTTATCTCCCATCACTGTACCATGTCTCAAGTGGTACTTCTGATGTAGAATGCACTCCTGTTATATATTTGTGAGTTTTAGAAACCCTAATTTTCTTCAAAGCTCAGTTCAAGTGACACGTTCTATGTGAGGAATTGAAGCTTTTCCTAAACTTCCTTTCAACTTGTTCATTTGTTGTAGTCACATCAAACTCTTAATGACCCCATTTGGAGTTTTTTCATCAGAGATACTGGAGTTGTTTGTCATTTCCTTCTCCAGATCATTGTACAGATGAGGAAACTGAGACAAACTGAGTTAAGCTACTTGCTGAGGGTCACACAGCTGGGAAGTGTGTGAGACCAGATTTAAACTCAGGAAGATGAATCTTCCTAACTCCTGTATGACACACTATCCACTGAACTACCTAGCTCCCGTAGGCCCAACTTATATTGTCTTTGGTTCATTTTATATGTCTGTGTGCCTCCGGGTGTGTATGTGCATAGTATTTACTCCCATAAAATGTAGGTTCTTTGAGGAAAGGATTGTTTTATGTTTATCTTTGTATCTCTCATACTTAGCATAATACCTGAAGTACAGTAGCTGATTAATTGTTTGATGGTAATACAGCTGATGAAAATGTTATGCGATGGAGTTTTTATAATGAAGAATATTTACTTCAAAAATCCTACCTCCTCCCTGTACAATCTCAGTCTCTGGAAAGGGAAAAATGATTAAATTTATAGCTTAGTTCATTTCCTTTAGAATGCAGTGCTAGTTTTAAGCCCAAAAGCTCACCTCAGGATTGAATCTCAGTCACTTTGAGCTCTTGGGGTTTCCATACCAGCCTAGATGCCTCCTCCACTCAGTCTGTCTGCAATCCTGGGTCCAAGATTGCTAAGACTTGAACTCTCAGTTAGGTGGGGATCACCTCCAGCACTTGAAACTGAGGGACAAACTACACAAACCAGAAACAAACACCCCCAGGTCCATTTCTTGTAGCTGGGACCTTCTCCTTTTCACAACTTCAGTCAGTGTCCATAATAGGTGCAACAGCTAGGAGCATGGCTGAAAAGATGGCAAAAAGAGGGCAGTTTCTTGCAAATGATTTTAAAGACACAGGTAGCCAATCAAAGGAGGTTAAATGCCACTTGTTGTTTAAGTCAAAAGGTTCCCATATGAGACAAACTAGGAAGGCTCAAAAGTCAATTTATAATAATCAATAATGAGAATAATGAGAATTATAGTAGTGATAAAGATAAGAAGAGCTGGCATTTAAATAGTGCTTAAAAGTCTACAAATAATTTTGCAAATATTTTCTCACTTTGTCTTCATGATAGCTCTACAAGGTGTTATTATTAACGTCATTTTACATTTAAGTAAACCGAGGCAAACAGAGGTGAAATTATTTACTTGGGATCACAGAGCTAGCAAGTATCTGTGGCCAGCTTTGAGTTTAGGTCTTCCCTGACTCCTAGTCCATCACACAGCTGTGCCCTAAATGCATAATGACTAATTCATTGGTGAAGAAGGTCATATGATTGACCTACATGGAGCTTGTGATATGCTAAATCCCTCAGATTTTTACCAGATGAGATGTTATCTAGTTCTATATCTCTCTTCTTATATTTCTGCATAAGATTTCTTTATCTCAAGTTCTAGACTTTATGTTTCTCATTATAAATGGTCCTTTTTAATGACAAAATTCATCTATTTGGTCAATATTTTAAATTCTAATTCAATCATCAAATTGGTTAACCATCTCTAACAGCTTTGTGTCATTTCCTAATTTAATAAACACAAATTTAAGTCATTGATAAAAATGTTAAATGGCATAGACCTTGGGGTCAGATCCCTGGAACACTCCATTGCAAATAACTCTATAGATTGACATTAATCTATTTATCACCATTTTAGGTCCATTTCTTTTTTTATCATGAGATAATCATCAACCAGCCACCATCAGAGCATCTTATCAGGGTATTGTTAATTCTGATAATTCTGTGTATCCACGCAAATACTCTCTGTACTGACACAGATCACAGTATATTTACTGTGTCATCTGATGTGATTCTTACTTTTATTTTTTGTTTGCTTTTTGGAACGGGGAGGGCAGGGCTGTTGAGGTTAAGTGACTTGTCCAAGGTCACACAGCTAGTTAGTGTTAAGTGTCTGAGACCACATTTGAATTCAGGTCCTCCTGACTCCAGGGCCAGTGCTCTATTCACTGCACTGTCTAGTGGCCCACCGTATGTGATTCTTGTCCTACCAATAAATACTCCGTAAGTCTTTCAAACGACAACCTTGAGGTCTTCTTCTAAGTTCTTATTGTTTTTAACATTTTGTACCATCGTGGTATTTAGAGTTACCATCTGAAATCTCCCTTTTGTTACACTGCAGTTATATCCTTTTATTTTTTGTCATGCACTAATGTATGGATGCCTTTTACACTACTGATGTGAAAGTCAGTATTGACAATATGCTTCACTCTGTTTCCCACTCTCAGACACATACATATATCTCTCCATTTCTCCTTAGTTTGCTTGCAAGTTGAATTTTTCAAAATCATAGCCTAGAATTTGAAAGGTATCTTAGAGGCCATTAGTCTAGTCTCCTCATTTTTATAGATGAAGAAACCAAGGCAAAGAGACCTTAAGTAGATTGTCCAAGGTTGCATAGCTACTTAGTGTCAGAGGAAGGACCTGAACCTAAGTCTCCAAGTCTCCCTGTCTCTAAGGCCAATATTCTATTCCCAAAGCATACATTACAGCTCTATGGCCCACACTGTAAAGCCCATACTGTAATGCAACTATGTAGCCCACACAGCATCACCATTAAAATAGATATGTTAACACTGAAGGATTTTGTATCAGAGTATATTTGATGATAATAGAAAGCTCTACATAATGTCCCCTGATCCTATCCAGGCAGCTTTCTTCTTGCTTTTCAATTTTCCTGCCAGCTTGCTATCTTCAGTACCTGATCCAAGCATATGCACATTTTCCTCTCATTTAACCAACATTTCTTCAACTTATGCATGAGGATATTGTTAAAGACTTCATCAAATGCCTTAACAAAAGTATTATATTGGGGTTGCTAGGTGGTGCAATGGATAGAGAGACATTGGAGTTAGGAGGATCTGAGTTCAGATCAACCTTCAGACATTAATTACTTGTGTGACCCTGGGCAACTTAACCCCAATTGGCTCTCCCCCTCCCCCAAAAAAAGTGAAAAATGGTTCTTGAAGTGGAATCAGGATACATTGGGGACAGCTAGTAGCATAGAGGATAAAGCACTGATGCTGAATTCAGAAAGACCTGAGTTCAAATCTGACTGCAGACACATATTAGCTGTATGATCCTGGGCAAGGCATTTAACCCCAGTTGCCTCAAAAAATACTATGTCTACTTTATTCCCATAAGTAAGTAAACAGAAATTTCAGTCCATAATAGAAACCAAATAGAGCATTTGTGGTGTTTGCTTGTGTTATGTTCTTACATAAGACAGGGGCAGGGGCAGCAGTAGGTGTGACTTGTGGGAGGAAGGGAGATAACTGGTACATGTGGTAGGAACCAGTGAAAACATGGGATTGAGGGAAATTGCTTTGATGAGACTCTACAGGTTCTAAACCTTGCTTTATGGAGGAAGATGGCCTTCTGGGTGAAATGTTGTGAAAGAAAAGTGCTCAGGAGGGAGATTCAATTCAAAGTTTTCTGCACAGCATTGACCCTGGGCTGACAGACAAGAACAGATTTGATTTTTAGTACCATCACACATCCATCTTACCACACCTGACTGCCTGAAGATTCAGCTAGAAGGTGTCAGGAGCTGACAAATGGAAAGGAAGAAAAGATGGCTTGTCTTATATTGACAGTCTCAGCTAAGGCCAGAATATCAATACTGAGACCTGAAATGACTCAATGTTTCTCCAATGTTAAATTGGTTCTAAAATTCAGCAATCCAAGTGAAGTGAAATCTAAGGCAAGTAAACTCAATGAAACAGCTCTCAGATAACAGGCCAAAAGAACACAGAGCCCCTACTACATACACAGTGCAAAGGAAAGAACTCTGGACTAGGAATCAGAAGACCTGAGTTCAAGATTCTCATTCATGCCTTCTTCTTTGGTTGGCCTTGGGAAATTTAACTCCTTTTTCTGGACTTTAACTTTCCTTACGATAAAATAAGGAGTAGATAAGATCAAAGATCCTCTTTAAAACTGAATAGCTCTAAAATTTTACCTGGAGGCTCATTCTTCTCATATTCTATATTCTACCATTTTAAGATTCCTATTGTCTTCTATTCTGTCTCCTTATATTCTTTGTTCTAAAGTTTAATACAGCTCTATCATTCTATGTTCTCACTTTCCAAGACATTTTCCATCTGTTATTTTCTCTCCCAATATTTTGGGTTCTAAAGTTTTTTTACAATTATATTTTTGAAAATCCCTTCCTATGACCAACATTTGACTTTGGAGATAATAAGTTCCTTATTATAGCACACACAGAAGAACAGTGTTATAATTCTTTTCAGCTGAAAATGAAGAAATAACAGGTTGGAGAGGATAAGAACTGGTAGTCCCGGAATATTTTATCCTAAACTAAATCAGTAAAATAGTGTACTAGAGTACACTAAAGGGATCAAACCCCTGACTAGTGATGCGATGTTAAGCATTTAGTCTTGAAATTGAGGGTCACTTTTGACTGAAAATAGTGAGCAGAAAAGAGAGAATGATGCTCAGGCATCCATCCAGTCCTTGTAATAATATGCAAAAGTTAAATAGCTGCACTCATTAGTTGCAAAATATATTAAAGTTATAATTATGGAATTAGCCATAAAAGAATCACAGTTCAAGTCAAACTAAACCAAGTCTTTTCAGGTAATTAAACTCATGAACTAAGTTCATTTTTATATTTTAGCCTAAACTTTCATTGAGTATTCTATATATGTCTTTTAATGATACATCACAGGATGCAGGTGACCTTGGTGCTCCTAGGTCATGCCAAGCCTTGGCTGGTCCTAAGAAGGGAGAAAGCATTTCATAATGGGACCAGTAAAAGATTGTGTGCCTAACATCAGAAGACAAGCCACTAAATTCAGAAAGACTTACCAGAAGAACACTAGTACTACTAAGGGATGAAGAAGTTTGAGGGCAAAAAACAACTCACGAAGAAGCTAAGAGGTAGTTTTCTGTATCAATGGAGGGATTACCCACTCTCATTAAAGTCAAGTCAACCAGCACTTATTATGGACCAAGGACTATCATAAGCCCTGGGGATAAAGAAAGAAAACCAAAAAAAACCAAATAAATTACAAAAAAAAAAAAGAAAGAAAAGAAAACAAAGAAACAAAAACAAAATTTCTGCCCTCAAGGAACTAACATTCTAATATCTTAAAATTTTGACATAGTAACAAAGTACAAAATTCAGTTTCCCATTTTCCTTTAAAATATGAGAATTTTGCCATAAAAATCAGTGAAAAAAGAATTAAAAGGGATCAATTCAAACATTTCCTCTTCATTGTGCATGTGTGTGTGTGTGTGTGTGTGTGTGTGTGTGTGTGTGTGTGTGTATCCCTTTGTTGGTGGAATAAAGTCTAAGGATTAATTTTCAGGATTATGTTGTTAGAAGCACAAAATAAAACATGTGTGGTTGCAAAGATAGCAAATCATGTTGAAATATCTTTATTTAATTATTTTAAAAATACAAGTTAATGGGCCCAAAATTAAGAAATCCTGGTCTTAAATAAGGATGGGACTCTTGTTACAAAGTGTAGATGGAAGACAGGATATTAACTATGCAATATTCCTTGATGTATTTTTTCATAATTTTCATAAGTGGCTACTATAGATTCCTTCTTTTCCAATTAAAACTGATTTTCTCAATTCCTTGACATAGAAAATGACACCCTTCTACTTACCATGATTTACATAAGGTTTTTCCAAACTGGGAACCAAAGAAACCTGATGTTACTAGTGATGTGAATAGAAGATCCATGAGAAAATGGAAATGCTGGTGAAATGGTACTAAAAGATATTGAAGACGAAATTATACAAGTATCAAAATACTCATTTGTAACAGTTAAAATGTAGATATAGACACAATGTATTCTTTTGGTCCAAAATTCCCCACAATTCCTTTCATTTTTCCAGGGGTATTCCTTTTTCCTTCTTTTCTTGGACAATACAAGTGGGTCAAAACAATATGCTTTAAGCTCTAGAATATTCTATGAACAAATTAGTTGGGAAAGATAAATGTGTGTTGTAGTTTGTGATAAGTCTTCCTGTAAGATTGTAAGTACCATGACGATAAAGACCTGTATTAATTCTTCTTTTTATCTATCACAAAGGTGGAGAACAGACATATATAGTAGCTTATATTAAAGAAAAGGTTTGTGAATATGGTTTAATTCTTCTAAAATCATAAAATAATAAAAATTAAGGAGAGATCAATAAGGAAACAGTCTATATCCAAATGGAAAGACAGTTTTTGATAGCATGCAGAAAGACATCTATTACAGTCATAGTGTTCTCTATGTGGTCCTACTATGTCTAGAGCATTTCATTTAGGTCTAAGTAACATATATATTTTTTTAAAGACATGGGCAAATTGGAGCATGTTGAGAGAAGAGCAACCAATAATGTCAAGGGCTGGGAGACTCTATAAGAGGAAATGTATAGTCTAGGAAAGAGATGACATAGGGAGTGTTTAGTTGTTATTTTTAGTATTTGAAAAGATATTATGGAGAAAATGAATTAGATTTATTTGACTTGATGTTAGAGAAAAGAAGTAGATCAATGGGAGGCATAATTCATCTCAGTCAATATAAAAAATTGAAATAATTATACATGTCCTAAATAAAATAGGTCGCCTTGAGAAGTAGTGGATTCCCTCTCTCCTGAGGTGTTTAATACAGGGTACATGGCCATTTTTCAGTTACATTGTAGAAATACTCTCCCTCTCCTTCTCCCTTCTCCCACCCCAAGCATTGGTTGAAAATTCTCTGAATCCCCTTTCAACTCTAAGATTCTATGTATACAATAACATCATTGTTTTAAGGTATTGAAGCCCAAAATCCAATGTTTTAATTCCATGCAATGGTCTTAAATGTATCTATCTGTCTATCTATCTACCTATGTATCTTTCTTATACATAAAAAGCTATACATACACATACACACATAGAAATCACAGGTCATTGAGCACCAAGTCAATGGCCATGAGAGATGGTTTGGACAATAGAATAAGAGGTTTGAAAGACTGAAGACAGAAGATCTTCTACTGAAATTGTCAAATAGGCTAAGTGATAATGGCCAAGAGTCCATGACGAGAGCTACAATAACTAAGGACTGGAATTCTCCTATTTAGGAAAAGATAACTAAATTTTGTTTTCTTGGTTTGGGAAGCCAAGGAGTTTGGGGACTTGACTATGACTGATCAATTGGGTTTTAGTAACTCTTTAAAATTCCTTCTTTCAATCCAAATTGCTTATGGAATCTTTGACTATAGGGGTAGAGGAGGCTTGACAAGTATAAGTTAGTCTAATCCTCTTATTCTGGAAAAAAAGAACTAAAAAGGAAAGATAAAAAACAGAATTGCTGAATGCCACATAGGTTCTACGTGGCAGAATTGAAATTCAATGCTACATTTTCTGACTTTGGATCCAATCATTTTTTTTTCTAAAATTTATAAAGAGATAAGTTAGTCAATATGCACATATTGACCATATATTAAGCTCCAGGTTTTGTGATAAGGCCTAGCAATAAAATGAAAGACAATAGTTTACATTCTAATAGTGAAGAGAACGTGCAAATAGACACATTAAAAAAATTCCACTGTGGATGGAAAGTAATTTTTGGGAAAGACACTAGCAGCTGGAGGATCATTTTATGATTTCAGATGGTTGACTAGTGGAAGTGACAAAAAGAGTTTTTCAATCATGTTAAAAATAATGACAATCATAGATTACATTTCTCTCATACTTGAAGGAAACAAAATTTTATACAACACCTATTATGTGCCAGACACTATCACAAATTCTTTACACATATTATTTCATTTTATTCTTACAACAAGCTATTATTACCCCTATTTTATGCTTGAGGACACTGAGGGAGACAACACTTCAGTGACTTGCCCAAGGTCACTTAGCTAATAAGTATCTGAGGCAGGATTTGAACTCAGGTATTCCTGACTGCAGACTAGCACTCTATTTACTGTACCACCTACCTTCTAAATGATTTTCTGCATAAGATCACTGTGAGACAATTTGTGCATAGATCATTATCCCCACTTTGGAGAAGATGACACTGATGTTCCAAGAGTTACAGTGACTTATTTTAAGTCATATGTCCTGGCTCAGAATTGGAAGAGTTAGTATTCCAGTCCAGGTCTCATAAATCCCATTTCAGCATTCTTTCCCCTATACCAAGCTGCTTCCCCTATAAAGGAGGGAGAAAAAGCTCACATCTGTCAGCATTTTTTCTACTACACAACACTTCCTCTCTTTCAAGCACACAAAAGGGAAAATAACATATAATTTAGGGCCAACACTGAAGATGGCTAAACCGTGCTCAAAGAGGACATAAATTCACACGGCTGCCTGATCGTGCAGTTCATCTAGGAACAATATTATGCTGCATAGGCTCTTTTTGAATTCATTGATTCAAATTTTACTTTTCTAGTCAGAGGTATATTTTAGCAAGTATTTGGAAGCCAATGCATAATGTTAAATAGGGGAGCATTCTCATGGCTACATGGCTGCATAAGATGGCTACATTTTAAGTAGCCATCTCAAGATCATAGAATGCTGGAGCTGGAAGAGAATTAACATTTTAGGCAGTTGTAACATAACTAGGACTAAATAAAGTCCACTCAAATAGTAGAATGTGAAAACATAGGCCATTAAAACATAGAATACTATGACTGAGTGAAAGCTATAGTAAATACAGTTTGTTGTTTGAAAAGTGAGGGAGAGAGAGAGAGAGAGAGAGAGAGAGAGAGAGAGAGAGAGAAGAGACAGAGGAAAATCTAGAGACAGAGACACAGAGAAAGACAGAGGGAGACAGAGAGACACAGAGACAGGCGAACAGACAGAGATAGAGACAGAGAGGGACAGTAACAGAGAAAGAGAGAGAGAGAGAGAGAGAGAGAGAGAGAGAGAGAGAGACTTTGATATCCTTATTTCCCAAGGGTTACACAGCTATAATGGGATGAACTTGAATTTAAACCCAGTGTTTAATACTCCAAGTCAAATACTATTTACATTACATTATGTTATCAAATATGTGATTTAAGGAGGTAAATTCTACCCCTCAAGAAGCGCTGTGCCATTTTGTGACTCACTGCACAGCTATAATTTCTACTTATCTTAAAATACCTTGGACAGCTCACAAACTTTGAGGGGGGTAGTATGCTACAATGTATTCAGAGCACCTTAATTTTGAGTACTGGTTCTGTCATGTAGCAGCTTACGGCGTTCCCTTTCATTATTACATTTGCACAACATACATCCTGGAGTTTTGTTTTGTTTTGTTTTTTAATAAGAATCCAATAAAACAATGTGTACAAAGTACCAGAACCCTAGCTCTTTCTTCCCTCTCTGCCTCTGTCCATGTTCCCCCTCTCATTCTTCTCTAGGCTCTGTTGCTGGACAACTTTTTCTACCATGCTACAACACCTTAGAAGTTCATGCTAAAAAATTCTGACTTCTACTCCTAAGGATCCCTTACTCTGATTTTTTAGTTCCTTCTGGAAGCTATTTTAATGATAATGACCAGCCATCTACACTTCTGAAGTCCTCTTGAAGTTCCATTTCTGATACTCTGGGTTTCTCTCTTTACCACCCCACCTCCAAGTTAATTCTCTCTGTCTTTTTCAATTTCCTTTTATATAATTTTATATATATACATATTATATTTTTTCACTTTATATATTTTCTGCAACTATTAGAAAACAAGTTCCTGAAGGCAGGGATGTCTTTCTTGTTGCTTGTATTTGTATTACACTTATAAGAGTGTCTGGCACATAATATATGATTTATAAAAGCACGTTAATTTAACTTGTTGACTATTGCATCCACAGCTTTTTCAGATATGTATGTCAAATACTTCTTTATCCTATAACATTTTGATTCAAACCCTTCTTTTTCCAGTAAGCCCTTTCTCCCTCATGCCAGTTCCATTATTGTCCGGGCCAGCCAGACATGGGTGCCCCAGGGGCCCCAAAGTACCTACCATAGACCCGCAGTTGCGCACGGCCTCCCCCAAGGCCCTGCGGGTGCTCTCCGACGACTCTTCGAAGTTAGAACTCCGGATATGGACAGAATAGTCCGACACACCTCAGTGGAATGGCCAAGCATCTTTATTGTCTCACAAATCTCCTCTTGCTGCTGCCCCGGTGCTCCCCTGAGCCTTATTCGCCTGCCCCTTTTATTCCTTTCCATCTGCCCCTTTCTCAGATGTACCAGTAACAGGGTCCTGATAGGTGGGGAGCGCTTCTCCATTGATGGTGCATACTCAATGCCCCCGTGTTTGATGTGCCGTCATTAAAGGCAGAATGCACACCTGGATGCCTCTTACCCACCTCAGGTTTTCCCTGTCAGCAAGGGCACACTGACCGAGGTCATACATCTAGGTAGCTCTAATGGGCCCTTACACATTATGAGTAATGATTTTTATTCCCTAGAATCTTTGACTGTATCTTTCATATGTATTTGTAGAATATTATGCATTTTCATACACATATATGTCAAACTATCATTAGACTATACATTTAATGAGGGCAAGGTCTGTATTCTTGAAATATAAGGCAACTGCCATCAGAGTGGAGAGAATATTGGGTCTGGAGTCAGGATCAAGTGAGATGATATATGCTAAAAGAACTTTGCACAGTGTTATGCACATGGAAGGTGCCATATAAATGCTTATTCCCATCCTTTTACCTGGATATCTTATTATCCCTAGTTCCAAAGACAACGTTAAACCAACAACAACTAGATATTTAATGTATGATTTCAGAATTTGTTTTTGGATTCATATTTGGAGTTTTGTGTTCTATTCAAGAAACATTTTAAGAAGGATAGTGGCTAGGTAGAGCATATTGAGAAAAGAGTTCCAGGATAATGAGAAGACTAGAGGCCAGGTCATAAGATGATCATTTGAAGGATCTGTGATGGTTGGAGTGGGGAATAGAAAACTCAAGGCTTGATTTGTCTTTGTGATTATTTTAAGGCTGATCATGTGGATGGGGAAATTTTTTCCTTTTCCTTGATTCAAAAGGACAGACTTACAAAGATTTTTACCTTCTATCTATCTAATGAATATTCTTTTGGATCTGAATCAATTTAAAGTAGGTACTCCCATGAGTTAGTAAGTTCCCTCCCTTACTCTAGGAAGTACACAGCCATTTGTACATATAGCAGAGATTATCCTTCAGTAAGGGTTGATGAGATGCATTCTCTGACTCTTTCCAACTCTGTAATTCCATGATTCTGTAATTCAGTAGTATACTCAAACACAGGACAAAGGATTACCAACTTCTCTAATGTTATCATAGAACAATTTTGCTCATCTATTTATAATTCATATCCAAACTAGCATGTTTTATTAAACTCTAAAACTGAGTAAGAGACTATACTTGTCACTGGAGATGGAAACAAACTGAAAAAAGACCTGTATGCTGGGAGATGGCTTTGTACAGGCTACAGTGGATAAGTGTATATCATAACAACACATATACATATGTTATGTACAGACATGCATAAATTTCTATACACAAATATACACATATATGTATATTCACATTTGAAAGGAGAGAGAACACCCATAAGACTGGTAATAAACAAAGGATTCTTATGAACATGGAAGAAAGACTACAGAAGGGTACAAAGGTGGGAAATCAAAGGGCAAGTTCAGGGAAAACCCAATACTCTGGTTTTATGGAATATAAGAGTATGAGAGACAGAGTAATGTGAAATAAGCCTAGGAAGGTAGAATGGAACCAGATCATGAAAAACCTTAAAAATCAAGCTGAAGAGTTTGTATTTTCAACCTTAGAATCAGTGGATAACAACTGGAAACCCTTGAGCAGGAAGGAGACAAGTTCAGAAGGCTGAGAGCAAATAAAAAAGGCCTATCTTGAGCCTTAACTTTCCTTTTCATTGTTGTCCTGACCTTGGCAATTTCCCTTCCCCATTTTAGAGGTGTCTCATCTTCTGGAAATAATAGCTTCTCAAAATTATGTGGGCAAAGCTGCCCCAAACCCAAATGTTCCCTGATAATTGAATGCGATTTATAATAGCTCTTCATGTTAATCAAAGTCATTCAGTCCCACTCTCATCTGCCTCATTCCCTATTTTACGTTAATTTGCATTGTTCCATAACTGCTTCTATCCTCTGATCTTGTCAGGTAGTTTAGGTATTCTGTAACCACATGTGAAATACACACATACACACATATGTGTATATTTTCTTTTTTATCCTGGCCCTGTATGACATCATGTTGAGTGATAATTTGTCTTTTCTTCCTTGATCTGCCCTGTACCAGGTGGCTTTCAATTCATAGTTTCTTAAGCAACATGTAGGAATAAAGACTCTTGAATTGTGATCAGATAAAGAAGACTTAATTCCATATTCTGCTGCTGATTACTTCTATAGGGTTGGGCAAATTACTTTACTTCCATGGCCGCCAGTTTTTTCATATGTACAACAGGAGTTAAATTAATGATCGCTAACATCACTTACAGTATTAAATCATATGCTAATAATAGCTCACATTTTTAGTAGTGCTTTAGAGTCTACAAAGTACTTTGCTCCCAACATCCTGTGAGTAGGGTGATAAAAGTGTTCCTATCTTATTTTACAGAAGAGAAAACTAAAGTCTAGTGAGGTGAAGTGACTTTTCCATGGATAATGTTAATTAGTGTTGGAGTGGGGTTTTCAACCCAGATCTTTTTATGGAAAGGTCAGCAATTTTTCTACTACATAACTCTGCTTCTCGCTCTTGAGCTGACACTATGAAAGATTCTTCCTGGCTCCATTCCATACATGTCTCTCAAATAGAACAAGTCAGGATATAATGGAAAAGAAGCGCTGGATTTGTAACCAGGAAGACCTAAGTTTGAAACCTTTCCCCCTTCCTGGCACATGCTGCTTTTGTGATGCTTGGCAGGTCCCTAAATGGATTTCCTCTATGGTAAAGTAAGTGGATTGAGGTAGATGATGCCAGGTTATTTCTAGTCAAAACCCCAAATCCTACACATACTTTCAATTTGTTCAACAATATGGATAGGAAAAGTAGGGATAAACATTCAGTTTTACTGCAATTGCTAAACATGATATGAAATAGATGGAGTTAATATTTTTATTTCTACCCATCTGATGACAGCCTGTATTTTATTTTCATATCCATTTAATCTCCAAACAGACTGATATTTGACTTCTCGAGATAAAATATATTAATCTGAAGAGTAAGTGTTTACCACCAAAATTACATGATCCACAGCTGGTGAACTGGATATGCCCATGACTGACATATTTCCTAGTATCAGGAAAAATTCATGTTAGTGTAATATTGGGAACTATATATTTTTGAGTGTCAGTTACATGTGTAGTATCCATCTTCAAAATCCATGTACATATTTATTATGTCTAATAACTCAATAATGTGATTGCAAAGACTATGAATTTCTTTTTTCAAGTCGCCAAACATCTATTAAATTCCTACTATATGAAATAAATCAGGCATATACCTAAGCAGGTTATTTTTTGTTCAGTCATTCAGTTGTATTTGACTCTTCATGATGTTGTGGACCATACTATGGCTTGCCATTTCATTCTCTAGTGGATTAAGGAAGACAAAGACTAAACGATTTGCACAGGATCAAACAATTAGTAAGTATATGAGGACAGAATTGAACTCAGGTCTTCATGAATCTAGGCCCAGTGCTGTATCCACTGAGCCAGCTAGCTGCCTCCTCAGAGGAAGCTAGAAGGAAGTTATACTACTGTTCATTAAGATGAGAGAATATAAAAGTATCAGGGGAGAAAGATTTCTATTGCTTAGCTCACATGAATAGTATTTGCTCATGTCCTTTTGGGCATTTAATATGAAATGAAATAAGAGAGACAAACAAAATATATGGAGAAGTCTTTTTATCCTACAGTCCATAGCATGGCAAAAATTTTTGCATAGTTCTTGTCTCACAGATTGGTTATATACATTGTGATACTGTGGAATGAATATTTTACTAAGAGTTGAGAAAGGCTTAGGTACAAATCCCTCTCCTCTGGCAATTGTATTTCTTACTATGAAAAAAATCAAATGGATGCCCCAAGTCTTAATTTCATTAATAATTATGAAAAGTCCTCATAGAATTGTTGTGAGGGCCAAATTGTGAGGACTACAATAGATAATAGATGCACAAAATTTTGTGAAGTAGAAAGTGCTCTATGACCATAACAGTACCTAGTGTACTTCACTCTTTGAGGTTTCAAAGCATTTTGCATGTATGATATCATTTATTTGCAGTGGGAGGAAAGCAAAAGGAAATGTAATTGTAAAATCCCAAACATGGGCTCAAAATAGCAACCTCTCAGTCATGGCAAGTGAGACGTAAGGCTAGAGGATAGTTTGAAACATTGTTGGGGATGTTAATAGAATATAAGTTCAATACAAATCAAGTATCCCCTACCCATTAAAAAAGGGGATTCTTAAAAACTACATCAAAGTATTCAGAAGGTGTGTTAATCTCATTGTGCTGTGTATGAGCCAGATTTCTCATATATTTATTTGTTTGTTTAGTTCTGTTCCTACATTTTATAAAGAATCCTAAAAGTACTGAGGTGTTTTTTAAAATTAATTTATTTTTAGTTTTCATACTCAATTCCAGAAGATTTTGAATTCCAAATTTTCTCCCCCATTCTTCCCTCTCCCCCCCCCACTCAAGGTAGCATGCATTCTGATAGCCTCTTCTCCCATTTTGCCCTCCCTTCTATCACACCTCCTCCCTCTTATCCCTTTCCCCCTTATTTTATTGTAGGTCAAGATAGATTTCGCTACCCCATTGCCTGTATATCTTATTTCCCGGTTGCATGTATTTTTTTTTTTTTTACATTTGTTTTTAAAACTTTGAGTTACAATTTCTCTCCTTTATTCCCTCCACACCCACCCTTCATTAAAAAAGTGAATGATTAAACATAGGTTATACACGAGTAGTTATGCAAAATACTTCCATAACAGACATGTTGTAAAATACTAACTATATTTCCCTCCATCTTATCCCACTCCCCATTTACTCTATTTTCTCCCTTGACCCTGTCTGTTTTCAAAAGTGTTTGCTTCTGACTACCTCCTCCTCCAATCTGCCCTCTCTTCTATCACACCCTATTTACTCCCCTCTCCCCTTACTTTCCTCTAGGATTAAGATACTGAATTGGATGTGTATGTTATTCCCTTCTTGAACCAAATCTGATGAGAGTACAATTGACTCATTCCCTTTCATCTCCCCCTTATTTCCTGCCATTGAGAAATCTTTTTCTTGCCTCTTTTATGGAAGATAATTTATTCGATTTTTATCTCTCCCTTTCTTCTTCTACCAATATATTCCTCTCTCACCCTTTAATTTTATTTTTAGATATCATCCCTTCAAAGTCAACTCACCCTGTGCCATCTATCTATCTATCTATCTATCTATCTATCTATCTATCTATTTCATCCAAGTAAACTAACACTGAGTACGGTTTCCTGAGTTACAAATATCATCTTTCCATGTAGGAATGTAAACAGTTCAACTGCAATACATCCATTATGGTTTCTCTTTTCTGTGTACCTTTTCATGCTTCTCTTGAGTCTTGTATTTGAAAGTCAAATATTTTATTCATTTCTGGTCTTTTCATTAAGAATGCTTGAAAGTCCCCTATTTCATTGAATATCCACTTTTTCCATGAATTATTATACTCAGTTTTTCTAGGTAGGTAATTCTTGGTTTTACACTTAGCTCCTCTGACCTTCAGATTATCATATGCCAAGTCTTTTTATTCCTTAATGTAATAGCTGCTAGGTCTTATGTTATCCTGATTGTATTTCCACAATACTAAAATTGTTTCTTTCTGACTACTTACAATATTTTCTCCTTGACCTGGGAACTCCAGAATTTGGCTACAATATTCCTAGGAGTTTTCCTTTTGGGATCTCTTTGAAGAGCCAATTTTTGGAGTCTTACAATTTCTGTGTTAACATATGTTTCTAGAATATCAGGCCCATTTTCCTTGATAATTTCTTGAAAGATGATGTCTAGGCTCTTTTTTTGATAGTATCTTTCAGGTAGACCAATAATTTTTAAATTTTCACTCCTGGATCTATTTTCCAGGTTAGTGATTTTTTTTTCCAATGAAATATTTCACGTCTTACAGTTTTTCATTCTTTTGTTTCTGTTTTATAATTTCTTGATTACTCATAACATTATTAGCTTCCATTTGCTCCATGCTAATTTTAAAGAAATTATTTTCTTCAGTGAGATTTTGGACCTCCTTTTACATTTGACCAATTCTATTTTTAAGGCATTCTTCTCTTCATTGGCTTTTTGGACCTCTTTTGCCCTTTGGGTAAGTATATTTTTTAAGGTGTTATTTTCTTCATTATTTTTTTGGGTCTCCTTTAGCAAGCTGTTGACTTGTTTTTGATGGTTTTCTTGCATCACTCTCATTTCTCTTCTCAGTTTTTCCTCTACTTCTCTTATTTGATTTTGAAAATCCCTTTTGAGCTCTTCCATGGCCTTCAACCAATTCATATTTTCTTGGAGGCTTTTGATGTGGGAACTTTGACTTTGTTGTTTTCTGGTTATATGTTTTGATCTTCTTTGTCACCAAAGTAAGATTTTATTGTCTGAGTTTTTTTATGCTGCTTACTTATTTTCCTATTCAAATACTTGACTGTCTAACTCCCTGTCAAGGCAGGACTCTGCTTCCAGTGTGGGTGGGGCTGGGGCTGGGGGTGGATGTGCTGTCCCAGGCTTTAGGGTTTTTGTAACAGCTGCTGGATTCCCCACCATCTGTGTATCCAGATCTCTGGAAGTAGCCATTGCTGCTGCTGCTGCTGTAGCCATCGTGGCTGCCATCCTGTCGCTGGGATCATACTGTATGCTCCTCTTTCACCTAGGTCCCACAGAGTTCCCCCACACTGACCTACCAAGCTGTTCTTGGCATTTGTGAATTGAGTAGTCTGGAAATTGCCTCAGCTGCCAGCAACTCAGTCATCTTATGCCTGCTGTGGTCCCATCTACAACTGGCACAGCCAACGTTGGCTCTGCTCCCAGTCCTATGCTATAGACTGTTCCTGTTGGCCTTCTAGACTGTCTTGGGCTGGAGATGTGTTTCACTCTGTCATTTTGCTGGTTCTATAGCTCTATAATTTGTTTAGAATAATTTTTTGAATGGGTAATTGGAGATTTTAAGTGTGAACGCAAGCAAGTCTCTGCTTTTATTCCACCATCTTGGCTCTGTCACTACCGAGATTTTTAAAGATTGTGGCATTTGAAGTAATGAGAGAGCTGGAAAGTACATAATTGTAATGAACTAAAAGCCTTAATCAGGAGAAGAGAAGCAGACATAAATATATCTTCTGTTAAATATTTGAAGAACTGTCATATGGAAAAGGTCTGAGACATCAAAGGGTGGTTGTAATGAAGAAATGAAATACCGGGTGTAAGGAATTTGCAAATCTTAAGGTACTATATAAATGTGTTGTATAGATACAGACATAGACAAATATGGATATAGATAGATAGAAAGATAGATCAATGGTTAGATATTGATTAGAGATAGTTTATAAACACCTAAATATACTTACTTATAGAAATATACATGTATGTGATATCACAGTTGTTCATCTATAATTTTCAAATAGGGCCAAGATCACAAGTGATGTTTTCACTTGCATGTGAATTGATTTAAGTAAGACAGAGTTGTACAAAGTTATCATCCTCACTATCTCTTCCTGAATCAAAAGTTCAGTGGCAGGACAAAAGCCATGATGATTGGTGATGGCCCAGGATGCAGTGGATGACCTTTGTGTCTTCAGTGCCTGAGCAAGCCTTAAGTGCTTCCCAATCCTTGTTTCATCCACCTTCATGGGTATTGGAACAAATTGTTGTCATCCCCCAATTTCACTTGGGGAAAGTCTTCACATGCTTGGGAAAGACATCCCCCTACCTCACCAGTAGCTCTGAAATCTATCTGTTACTTACGACCTTAGTCCATCTTTCAAGACTGTTTACTGGATTGTGGCCATTTTGCATGCTATAGCTTCTTGGAAGCACAAGTGAGAGTTAGGTAAAGGTAGAAACTAAAGGTGGTTGAGCAGCCCTGAAGAGGGCACAGCAAGCCCTCCTGTCAAAGGTGCTTGTACTCTTTAAACACGCTGTACATTCCATATGCTGTATGACATAGATGAGAAAATATACATATATAGATAGATATAAAGTACAGATTTGTATATGTGTTATATAGACAGAGATGAAAATGAATACATAGATATTGAATATAGAGAGTGTATGTGTTAGCTGTGTATTTGTTTTGCTTGTCCCCTGAAAGGAGAACTAGGATAAATGGGTAGAAATCACATAAAGTCAGATTAAGATATAAAGGGGAGGAGTCTTCCTGAAAACTATATGTGCCCATAAGTTGAATGACTTTTCTCCAAAGGCATGGAGTTTCCTTTCTGGTGAGTAAAAATGACACTGAGGTAAACCAAGGCAAGATTTCTTGTCAACATAACAATTTATTAACAGTGACATGTAAAGTATAAGTAAAATGAGTCATACTTGCCATCTCAGCCAAAAAAATGAGAGAGAAAACATGAGCATGATCAATTCATTAGTTAGACAAAAAATAATAAATAAATTGTATCAGTTGTCTCTCTGAATGACCAGAGACCCCAAATGAGAGGGTCTTTTAAACCTAGGTGTCTCTTCCTTCTATTTGGTCTTACAGTACTATAAACATTCCTATATCCACCTCTTCTGGCAAAGGTAAGAAATTTTAACTTCCTCATTTGGACAAGAGTAATCCCCAGGTAATTGGATTAGTCTATAGTTGGGAAAAGCAGGGTGACCTTCCCATGTGGCTTATAATGCCTCTCTCCAACAATTAAGGAATGTTAATTATTTTATGTGCCTCAGTTGCCTTTAATAACCTTGGCCAGAAAATCCAAACTATTTCAATAAGATTACCCACTTCTGGTCTTTCCCTTGGAGACCAAAATCAGAACTAATTTTGACAAGGAGACAGAAGAAGAGCAAAGTTGTACCCTGGGGAGAGTTTGGTTCTGTTGTTTTTTTTTTTCTTTTCTGTAAATAGAAACAAAGATCCCACTTAAACTGATTAGCTATTGAGTATGAGAAATGGAAACTGACAAAATAGGAAAAAAAAAAAACAATGGATTTTAGAAGAATATTAATTATTAAATGGTTCAGCATAATGCTAATTTTCCTCAATCTGAAATGGAATTTTTCAAAAAAAATTCTGGAATGCATTTGTCAGTAGTATTATAAAAAAGAATCTATTCAGATTGGACCAGATGACATTTCAGGCCCCTTCCATCCGTTGGCTTCTGTGATTAGGCAACTCTTTTCTCTTTGAGAAATAGAGGGACAACATAAGATAAAATTTAAGATTCTTTCAGCTTTCTTATTCAATGCTTTGTCTTTCTCTGTTCCAAGATCACTTCCTACTGTTATATTCTTTGTTCTATGCTATAATAGTGGATGTTCTAAAGTACCTTCCCTTCCAGATCTAAAAATCTATGGTTCTATTACAAATAAGATATTGTTTTGAAGTGACAAAGGACCCTCATTTATGAAGGCATTCCTTGGTAGCTTATGGAAACCCCAGCATGACTGATTGAATACTGTAGTATTTCTAATTGGCTTAGATGTCCCTGGTTCACTTTAGCTGAATGATATCATTTAAATATTTTAGGTAATTTTCCTTTAACAGGCTTTTAAACTTAATGCCTCAGCCTTGCTTCAGGACAACATCTTTTAATTGCTTTAAATTATCAGTGATGTCTCTAGCATTTTCAGTGAACATGGATTGATTTCAATTAACTTTCTCTAGGTTTTGCATAAAAGCCGTCTTATTCAATTTGCCCTAATTAGATCACCCCACCTCTTCCAACTAAAGCAATGACAGTTGTTAAAAGGTTAGAGGAGGAGAAACAATTCAGGTTGTTTATTACAACATCTTTGGACCTTTTCAAATTTTGCCCTTGTGGTTGATCATTTAGGATCAACAGAGACTGAGAATGTCAGTTTAACTCATTAAAATAGCCTAGGATTTAAATGGGCTCCACAGAATTTAAAGATTCAAGCTCTAGCTGAATAATAATTCTGTATCAGGTACTAACTTAAGGAAACAAATCTGACCATTACTCTAACCTCTAATTTTCCATGAGATTTTCATAAGAAAGAAGGTAAGAGGGACAGAAGGAAGAAGGGAAAGAAAAGAAGAGAGAAGGAAGGAGAAAAAAGAGAAGGAAGGAACAAACATTTATTAAGCACTTACTATGTCCAATGCACTGTGCTAAATGTATTACAAATGCTATCACACGATGCTAATAACAACCCTGGGATTTATGTGCTTTTACTATAGTAATTTACAATTCGAGGAACTGAGGCAGCTAGAGGTTGTTACTTGTCCAGAGTGAGAGTTAATGTGTATAAGTCCATATTTGAAGCCAAGTTTTCATTACCAGAATTAGCATGCTAATCACTGTGACATCTAGCTAAGACAGACCAATAGGTATTGGCTGAACTCAGGATGGTACATAGGCAATTATTGTGGAATAAAGAAGAAATTTCTTGACTCCTTATGAGGAGAACTATACTCAATTTGTTGCTCTGTTATGTCTGATCTAACTGTGTAATCCTGAGTAAGTCACAGATTCTCAGAATTTCATATTCATAAGTGACAGTGGAAGTAATCCAGGTAAACTGCTACCTGGACATCCTGCCTCTACTTGAAGACATTTAGTGATGAGGAAATACTGACTTCCTTAGTCAGTCTATCCCAATTTGAACATTTCCAATTGTTTGGAATGTTTTGTTGTTGTTCTTGTTTTCTTTTGTTTTCCTATATGCAGGCTAAATCTGCCTCACTGAAGCTTCAACACATTGATCCTCATTCTGACACAAGGTGCTGAGAATTACAATTCTAATCTCTCATCTGACAGTCTTTCAATGACTCAATCAGTTATTATTCCTCACCTCCATATTCTTTCCTTTATGCAAAACATTGCCGTTCTTCTAATTTTTTCTACTGTTCCTTATATGTCATGGTTTCTAGTACTCTTAACATACTAATTACCATCATCTTCACCAGATTCCATTATCCATAAACTTCCCAAAATGTGACATCTAGAACTGACTGTACTCTAGATGTGATGATTGTTAAGAGTATACTGATTATCATTTTTATTACTTTTTTTTGTTTCTTAAGAATATAGCTAAGGAGAAGTTACCTTCTTGGGTCACAGTGCTGATCCATGTTGAGTTTACAGTAGTTAAAAAAAATCATATTTTTAAGGAACACTGTAATCTAACATTACCCCACCAATGTTGTAATTGTGCAGTTGAACTTTTATTCCCAAGTGTGGGAAAGGCTGTCATAACTTGGAATTAAAAACACTAGATTTGGATGTAGAGGATATGAGTTTGAATCCTGGCCCTTCTTAAAATTGACTGGTTACTTGCTACTGCCCTCTCTTTTTTGAAAAAGAGAAACAGAAGAGTAAGGACAGATTTTGCAGCTCCTTTGCTATAAGAAGTTTAATTCAAAGTGGGAAATTCATAATCCTAATGAGTCAGGAGCTACCTGGGTTTGTCTGCATTGCCCAGAGAGTCAATCTCAAAGATTTTCCAGTGAGAATTTTTTTTTATTGTTTTACTATTATTACTACTAGTAGTAGTTAATTTATTGTTATTATGTAACAAGCTGAAAGATGATTGAAGCAGAATCTTATCAATTGAAGAGGTTTCTGTTTGCATCCACAAACATGAAGCATTGTGTAGTTCTCTCACTTAATGGAATGATATATCAATATAATAGCATAACTTTTTTCATGATCTGTTGTAATCTATTGTGTTTTAAAAAGTTGTCACTGCTTAAGCAGCTTGAGATTTGAACAATATCAAAAAAGTGTAATGAAGACCAGAAGGAGAACAGTTATCAGGGAAGCAAATTCCTATGGAATGAATTTCCCTGAATGAACCAAAAAGTTCAAAACCTGCAGTTCATATTTGAAGCCCCTGGAAAATTGATTTTCTCACTCATGTATCTCTCTGTTAGGGGAAAATTTTCTAC
Source organism: Pseudochirops corinnae (assembly GCA_028646515.1). Taxonomy (NCBI): domain Eukaryota; kingdom Metazoa; phylum Chordata; class Mammalia; order Diprotodontia; family Pseudocheiridae; genus Pseudochirops; species Pseudochirops corinnae. The sequence goes on from CM053585.1 coordinate 53,852,495, forward strand.
CTACAAATAGCCTGTGTTCAGAGGTAGAACAGAGCAACCTAAGTTTATAGGCTGATTGTGATGCATTGATTACTTTTAACATTTAACACATATTGAAAAAGTGTATATAGTGTTAAATATTTAAACTCTCCCCATAATTTTTTCCTGCAGCAAAATAACAGCCATTCCTTAGCTTCTGAGCAACCTTTCAGTTTTTAATTATTTCCCAGATTGGCCTCCAATCTTGTCTTTTGTTGTTTTAAACTTCAGGGATGAAAATAATCACATAAAAGTTTCAAAATCTGTTCTTGCTCCTTTGTTTTTCTTTTTTCAAATTAGAAAGGGCAGTAGTGAGCAACCAGTCACTTCTGAGAAGTTTCCTCTCTTAAAAAACCAAATGGAGCAATAGCTCAAACTGGTGTGAAGTTCCAATCTTTTTTTTTTTTTTAACTACCTTCCCTGCAAGTGCTGTAGACTTTTCTTCAGTCAGTCTGTGAAGCAATGGGTCCTTGCAAATAAAGTCTCTGAGAATAGCTGTTGAAACCAGGCTTTCTGCTAAATTATGTATTAGCTTCTTTAAAGTCCTTCTACTGACTTTTTATCAGCCTTGAATATATTAACTCAGCCTCCTGGTGGTGAGTTATTCACCTTTTCCTTATTAGACAAAACTGACATTATTCATTATTATCTATGAATCCAATAATCCATCTGTAATCTTCCTACTTTTTATAAATATTCATCAGATTTATTGCCTGGTTAATTGTAACATTTGAAAGTAAAAGCAAAACAAAATAAAAGCAAACAAAACCAAGCCAAATACAAATGAGAGATGGAAAATGATGCTCTCCATTCTGAATAATTTCTTTCTAGAAGTCCATTCACTACCTTCATCTAAAAGGTAGTTCTCTAAATCCTTTTCTTGTGTGACTCTTCACATTTTACATAGAAACTATTTATTTTTCCATAAGTGAATGATCTATTTATATAGAAAATGAGCAAAAGTTAATTTTTTATCTCTTTTAGCAACACAAATTTTCACTTATGAAAGGAGCAGTGCATAATATCCCTCTGTAAAGTGAACAGTTTGGATTAGATTGTCCTTAAAGTGCCTTCAGGGAAATTAAGGTGGAGTAATGAATAGAGCACTGGGCCTGGAGTCAGGAAAACTGGAGTTGAAAGCTGGCCTCAAACACTTATTGCCTGTGTGACCCTGGGCAAGAAACTTTACCCCATTTGCTTCATTTTCCTCATCTGTAAAATGAGCTGGAGAAGGAAATGACAAACCATCCTGATGTCTTTACCAAGAAAACTCCAAATGTGGTCACAAAGAGTCAGTCATGACTGAAATGACTGAAGAACAGCAACGTAGTTGTTACTTACAGTTCTAAATTCTAGACTGGACATTAAATTTATCATAATTTCATTTTATCTTTTTGAATTTGTTTCATATTTCCAACAGTTGCATATGTTAGATTACTTATAATGCTGAGATTTAGTTCATCTGAGTTGGATAACTTGAATTCTTTGAGGACAGCTTGCTGTCCTCCTAAAATATTCTTACTTATTCATGGCTCTAAATTTTTATTAACTGTATTTTTCTCTTCTTTCCAGTTCAGAGGTAATTTTCTAATCCAGATTGAAGAGATTTTTTTTTTAAAGCAGAGACAAATTTTGTCTTCTATCCATCATTTTTATCATCAGTTTACTCACATAAAACAATGATTCCTTTCTTGATCTTCCTTCCACAGGATGTATATTCCACAACTAAATGATCCTCCTGAGGGTAAGAGCTGATTACCTTTGAAGCCCAGACATTCTCTGAGTCCTTCCTTTGGAAATAATGTTTCTCATTGCTGTATATCACCCAATAAAGCACACTGAAAGTCAGCAAGGTATAATAGAAAGTATGCCAAATATGGAGACTGTACTGTACTCATATCCTGATTACACAAATTATTTTATATATAATATTGAACAAGTCATGTTTTCCTTTTTTCTTTGGTTTACTCATCTGTAAAATGAGATAGTTGGACTAAATAACCATGAGGGCCCTGATAATACTTGATCTATGATTCTTTGATTATTCATGGATGGTGGGAGTGAAATCTAACTGGTCTACTCTGATCATTTTATGTCTTCTATGATAAGGAAACTCATCTTCAGATGAGTTTGCATCTCTTCTTTGCTATAAATCTACATTTCTAACACCCAGATTGGTAGAGGGTTTATTATGCTTGGTTAGATAATATTTTATTTCAAACATTATCATTTTCAATACATACCATCATAATACCTTTATGGGTCTTAAAGGACTCCACACATACAAACATACACACATTTAAATGATAGAGAAATTTCTTTGTATAAACTGATAGGGGACAAAAGATATTTTAATTGAGTCTCCAGGGGAGAGAGCAAAGATGGTGGGGTAAAATCAGGAATTTGCTTAAGTTCCCACTCCAACCACCACCAATACCTACAAAAAAAATGACTCTAAACAAATTTGAGAGCCACAGAAGCCACAAAGTGACAGAGAGAAACAAATCTCCCACTGAAGGCAATGTGTAACTATAGGAACTGGGTGAGAGAAGACTGTGGTCAGGCCCCTGTCCCTGGGGTGAGAGGCCGTACAACAGCTTCAGCTGCTGCCTTGTTGCTGCCTCTGAAATTCCTGGCCTGTAGATTGCAGGGGGACTAAGTCACCATCCAAAGAGGAATTGCTTTTGTTTGACCTTCTTGAATCCAGGTAATAGTCTTGGGTGGTGGTCCTGTGGTAAGGAAGGCTACTGTGCCAGAGCTTGTGGTGGCTGTAGAGAGGGCACCCTCATCACAACTTTGACAAAAGCTTTTACAACATTGCAAAAAAAATTGGGACACAACTCTCTCCACTCTAGAAACAGAGTTCTACTGTGGCAAAGAGCTTAAAAGTCAAGTAATTGGCTGGCAAGATGAGCAAACAGAGTAAGCACAGTCAGACTATAGAATTATTTTTGGGGAAAGAAACAATCAAAACATGGAACCAGAAGAAGACAAAAAAGTCAAAACTTTCGCATCAAAAATTTCCAAGAAAAGTATGAACTAGTCCTAGGCAATGGAGGAGCTCAAGAAGGATTTTGAAAATCAAGTTAGAGAAGTAGAAGAAAAATTGAGAAGACAAATGAGAATGAAGGAAGAATATCATGAAAAGTGAGTCAATGGCCTGATTGAAGAAAATAACACCTTAAAAAATAGACTAACTCAAATGGCAAAAGAGAATCAAAATGCTAATGAGGAGAAGAATTCCTTAAAAAGCAAAGGTGCCCAGATGGAAAAAGAATTTCAAAAACTCACTGAAGAGAATAATTCCTTCAAAATCAGATTGGAGCATATCGAAGCTAATGGCCTTATGAGAAATCAAGATAATATAAAACAGATGCAAGCAAATGAAAAAATAGAAGGCAATGTGAAATATGTCATTGGAAAACTACTGACCTGGAAAACAGACCCAAGAGAGATAATTTAAAAATTATTGTACTACCTGAAAGCCATGATCAAAAAAAGAGCCTAGAAATCATCCTTTAAGAAATTATCAAGGAAAGTTGCCCTGATATTCTAGAACCAGAGGACAAAATAGAAATTGAAAGAATTCACCTATTGCCTCTTGAAAAAATCCTAAAAAGAAAACTCCTAGGAATATTATAGTCAAATTTCAGATTTCCAAGATTAAGGAGAAAACATTATAAGCTGCCAGGAAGAAACAGGTTGAGTATTGTGGAAACACAATCAGGATAACCCAACATCTAGCAGTTTCTACATTAAGGAACTGAAGGGCTTGGAATATGATATACCAGAGGTCAAATGAACTAGGATAAAAACCAAGAATCACCTACCCAGGAAAACTGAGTATAATGGTCATTCAACAACATAGAGAACTCTCAAGCATTTTTGATGCAAAAAGCAGAATTGAACAGAAAATTTGACTTTCAAATACAAGAAGCAAGAGAAGCATTCAAAGGTAAACAGGAAAAAAGGAATCATAAGGAATTTAATGAAGTTGAACTATTTACATACCTACATGAAAAAAATGTAATTGTAATCGATGAGACTTTTTTCAGTATGAGGATAGTTAAAGGGAATATGTGTGTGTGTGTATGAACACACATACATACACACATTTACATATGTATGTATATATATATACACACATACACACATATATGTATTCACATACATATATATATATATATGTATGTACAGGAGGGTGTATATGTGGATAAATATATATGTGAGTGTGTGTATATGTGTATACATGTCTACATAGACAGAGGGCACAGGATCAGTTGAATATGAAGGTTTAATATCTAAAAAAATAAAATTAAGAGGTGATAGAGGAGTATATTGGGAGAAGGAAAAAGGGAGAGATAGAATACAGTACATTATCTCATATAAAAGAGGCAAGAGAAAACTTTTACAATGGAGGGCAAGAGCAGGAAGGTGAAAGGGAATGGGTCAACCTTACTCTCATTGAAGTTAGCTTGAGTAATGAATAACATACACATTCAATTGGCTATCTTATCCTACAAGAAAGTAGGGGGAGGAGGTGATAAGAGGGGTGATGATCAAAGGCAGGGCAGATTGGGGGATAGGGCAGGTAGAAGCAAACACTTTTGAAAAGGGACAGGGTCAAAGTAGAAAATAGAATAAGTGGGGGGCAGGATAGGATGGAGGAAAACATAGTTAGTCTTTCGCAATATAACTACTGTGGAAACATTTTGCCTGACTACCCATGTTCAACTTATATTGAATTGCATGTCCCCCCAGTGGGGGTGAGTGAGGAGGAAAGAAGGGAAAAAATCTGAAAATTGAAGTTTTAAAAACAAATGTTAAAAAAAACAACAACTGTTTTTAACATGCACTGGGAAATTAGATATACACGCAATGGAGTACAGAAATCCATCTTACCCTGCTATAAAGTTGGGGGGGGGGGAAGATGGAGGAAGATATGAAAGAGAACAGATTGGGGGAAGGGGTATTCAGTAGACTCACTATCTTGGGGTGGGAGGATAGGGGAAAGAGAGGGAGAAAATTTGTAACCTATAAACTTGTGGAAATGAATGTTGAAAATAAAATAAACAAATAAATAAATAAATAAATTGGAAAAGAAAAAAAAATGAGTCTCCCATACTGCAGAACATAGTTATTGTAACATCTAGAACATAGTCAATATGCAAAGCTAATTTAACAGTGACTTTATTCAACTTATTTTGACCTCTAAAATCAACTCTCCCAGCTATTTCCTTCTTTCAGCTGTATTATTTCTCTTTTTTGGCAACACCGTAGTCTTGCTTATATTTTTAGAAAATCAGTAATCTTTGATTTATCCCTTTCTTTTCTTCTATGATAGGATTATTTGCAGAACTTTTGAGACACAGCTCACATCTTAGGGTAGGATTCTTTTGTGTCTTTGCTCCAAAGAGGCATCCACTCAACATGTGAAAGCATTCTTTTGTTATCCAATTCTGTCAACTCTTACCACCACAAATCAAATCTATCTTTCCCTTTATATGCCAAATTCCTCCAGTCTAGATCATGTCAGTCTCACTATGCTGTTATAGCTACTTAATTTATCCTTCTGCCCACAATCTCTCTATAATTTATCCAGCCTCCAGACTGATAGCACAGTGATCACCCTAACGCACAAACTAATTTTATCACTACCTTGATCAAATAAGTATCGTAAGATCATAGAACTGTGGAACTGGACAGTACCTGAGATAGCACCAAGCACAAATTACATGAACCCCTTTGAGAACATTCACAATGAATTTGTTATCCAATTTGAAAACCTTTGATTATGGGGAAAATTTCTCCTCTTGAGGTATAAAGTTTAACCAATGAGTAAATCTAATTAGTAAATTTCACCACCTTGTATGAATCCTAAATTTGTCACATTGTAACTTCTATACATGATTCCTAATTCAATCCTCTGTGACAAAGAAGGTCAAGGAATTTTTTTTTCCTTCCAAATGAACATCCTTAACAAAGCCTTAAAAAAAGCTGACCTTTCTCCTCCTTACCCCAATTCTTTTCTTCTCTGTGTTAAACATCCTCAGTTTCTTCAACCAACACATCTTATGAAAAGGAATACATTGGCTTCTTGGATGTGTTATGACTCAGCTGTTTAAAGTCTATGCCCATTTTCATCATTCTTAGCTTTATTTAATTGTAACCCCCTTTATACAATCTAATTTTCAGCCAAACTGGATACTAACCATTCATTCATCCTATTTTTCTGTCTCCTAACTTCATATATTCACACAGATAACCCATTATCCTTGTAACACATTCTCTTCACATTTCTTGTAGGGATAACAGTGACTAAGGTATATCTTAAAGATTTCAGAACAACGTTTCACCATTTCTAATTATACTGCACCTCCAAACTTGACTTAAGTCAAACTCTAGGGTAATTTATTTGACCTTGGTGATATTTGCCAGGGAGATGATCAGTGTTAAATGAATTTATTCACTTCAACACTGATACGAAGTGATCATGAAAAAAAAGTTCCTCCTGAAGGAAGGTTTTACAATAGAGAGTTGACCAGAGTAACTTTGTTTTGTTGAGAGAGCTAAGTCATAACAAAGATAAAATCCTAAAAGCATAAAGTATCTCCCCAAAGATCTATAAACTCTCCCTTTGGAAACTAAAGATTTTAATAAGAGAAGCTCTAGCACAGAGTCAGCAAATGGAATCAGAGAAGCTGCAAGAGCTCTGCTCAATGGAGAAAACAGCCCAGCATTATATAGATGACATCAGAACTCTGTGTAAAAGATCCAGAGGCAGAGAGGTTTTATAAGTAGGAAATAATCCTGAGAAATTGTGTTGTACAGAGAGGAGACTTTATTTTACCACTGGTCTTGGAACTTGTAAACAATTGTGCTGCTTAGTATATCAAGGGTCATTAAGGTGGGAAGGGATTTCTGTTTGGAAGGTGTTACTTCCATATTTTGTTTAATTGGATGAATTTTGCCTTTGATTAATATGCAATCTAGTTTGTTTAGGTAAAAAGGAACATTAGATAAGGGTAATTAATTGTGGATTTAAATTAAAAGTAACCAAACAGTTCCTTGACCCCATGTGTAGCTTTCAGAGGGCCATATTGAAAGTATCTTTGGCTATACATTAGTACCTCATGATGTTTTTTTTTCTTTAAGACCCCATTTAAATGTTGTCTCCTCCATGAAGTCTTTGCTTATCCTTTCATGGGAAACTTATTCCACCTTCCTCCAATCAGTCATGTCATTCTGTTTGACTCATGAAATCATTACATTTTAATTTGTATTATAGATATTTATGTATAAGCCAAATCTCCACATAAGACTGACAGTTCTTTCAGGGCAAGGACTATGCCATTTCTTTCCTGATTGTAACTCTCACTGCACCACCACCTCCACCCAAACCTAGTCTGGTTTTTTAATGATCTGCAATGAACAAGTCAGTTATCAATAATTTATCAAATGCCTGCTAGGCACTGAATACAGACACACACGCACATACATATGCACATATATATGTATATCTATTTTATTGAACTGAAATATTTTATTAATTTTGAAGTTAAGGCCTAACTTGACTGTAGATTTTCTTGAATGGCGAGGGAGAGGCATATACACATTTATTAGACACCTCCTATGTGCCAGGCGTTGTAGTCTTGTGACTACAGTCTACAATATTTTGTAACAACAATACTACAGTTGTGACAACAACACCACAATATAGTATAAGTACTATACAATATTATTTCATTTGTCCCTCCTTTGATACATTGACAATTTAAATTGTATGTCACTTACTCATTTTTTGGAGGGTGGATGAACTTTTTTTTTTTTTTTTGAGCTAGAAAGTGACATGACTACATCCATGGCTTAGGAAAATTAATTTAGCAAAGATATGATAGACATAGTGGCTGGAGGTTATCTAGTGATTATTTTTCAGGAATCTCCTTCTACTCATTTCACTAAACACATATTTTCTGAAATCACCTTTTTGACTCCTGTTGCTCCCAATTGAAGACACAAATACATTACTTCTTACTATTATCCAGGTAGATCTAGGATAATCCCTTTAAGTTTTGGTAGGTTTGCCTGCCTACCTTCAATTTTTGTCTACTGACATTTATGTAGTAATTGCTTTATGCAAAGCACTTAAATAATATTCCATGTCTTAAAGGAGCCAACATATTACTGAAGACAGTTGGTGGGAGGATGCTGTTAGCAATGATAGGTATAAAGATAAATAACTACAAGATAATTTGAGGAATTAATACTTCCGTAAAACTATGTTCAGAGCATACTTTTGCCATTAAGTAGCTATACTAGCTTAGTCAACATAATTCTACTATCTTGTCCTGGGTTTCTGTATTCGTAAAATATAAATTATTAAAAAGTGTCTACATATCTGACAAGATTTTTGTGATGATCAGATGAGATAATAGATATGAAAATTATTTAAAATATAAAGAGTAGTCTGCTACTTTGGGGAAGTCATTGCAATATATAACCAGCAGGTCCTTCTCTTCCTCAGGCTTATGTATCTATCTATCTATCTATCTATCGATCTATCTATCTCTCTAGATATTTATCATCTATCTATCCATCCATTCATTTATTTACTTATTCATTCATTCATTTGTGTATTCATTTCTTTACTGATTGATTATACATGGCTTACCTTGTACTTCAATCCCCCATTATAAGGGGAGGTTGGGAGAATAAATTGATTTCTTACCTGCTTATTTGTGTCTTTCTAACTCAAGTCTTCAGGACTTTTATCTTCATACAATTGTTTATTATTTTAAAATCTTAATGAAACAAAATTGATACTGAGAAGACATTAGAATGCTTTAGATCAGAGGTTCCTAACAAGGAGACCATGGACCCATTAAGGGTAAGTGAATAGATTTCATAGAGACGGCATATTTGTATAGAAAAAAAAATGTCTCTTATAATTGCTAACTGAAATTTAGCATTCTTTTCTCATTCTGAGAAGGGACTCATAGATTTCACCAAACCAGTTAATAATACAAAAAAATGTCAAAAGCCCCTGCATTAGAACCCTGGTATAATGCTTTCTTCAAATATATGGTATAGACCAACAGTTCTCAACCTGTGGGTTATGTTCAGTTTGTGACAATGAAAATATACCCGGCATGTCAGATATTTACATTACAATTCATAACAGTGGCAAAATTACACTTATGAAGTAGCAACAAAAATAATTTTATGGTTGGGGGTCAGCACAACATGAGGAACTGTATTAAAGGGTCATGGCATTAGGAAGGTTGAAACCACTGGTATAGACAAAACTGAATAATGGAAAACACACTGTAATTTTAGTCAGTTACAGAATAAAAGTACCAATTTGGTTGGCTATTAACTGCATTACTAAAGTTACTTAACCTCTCAACCTCAGTTTTCTTATCTCTAAAATGAAAGTAGTAATATTTAATACTATTGAAATATTGACTTATTAGAAGGATTTGGTTTTGGTAATTAAATCCCTATGGCATTTAATTCAGTTTCCTCAATTATACAAGATAGATAATACCTACACCAAACTTCCAAGAGGATCAAATGATAGAATATTTATAAAGGACTTAGCACGATGCCTGGCAAATAATAAATACTTTAGAAATAGTTCCTTTCTTCTTTCCTTCATTCCTTTCTTCCTTCATTCTTTCCCTTCAGAAATGCAAAACATGTTCCTGTTAAATTAATTTCCATATTAGATCAGGATACAATAAATTGAGACCATAGTATATAATTCTTGAATATATGCTTGCCATTTGGACTCCTTGAAATGATGGTTATAAGCAGAGAATCACATATAAACAACAATAACTTTTATTCAAGAAATGGCAGAATTAGCATCATCACTGAAATCACGTGTAAGCAAAAAGGGAGGTAGATCAGTCATATATCTATAGAGAAGAATGACAAAGAGTCTGACATTCAAAATTGAACCATATCGCAGTTAAGACAACCAGTGGAAGACCTCCAGGATATTTAGTAGATGCTTCATAGAAGACATGAATAGGATTCACTTAGGCTAAGAAGTTATGGGACAATTAAAAGCTATACTAGCTAAGAGTTATCAAGGACCATAAAATTAGGGATCTAGTAAAATATCAGAGGTCAATGAATAATTACAATCCTGAATAACTGTTATCACTAAGTTATATTTGATGTTATATGGGAAAAAAATCCTGTTTTGCCATCCTTTCAGTTCTGAACATATCATCTATACTAATATTCTGTGACTTTCTTGAGGGACTTGAGAAAATCTTTGGGATCATGAGAATGTTTCTGCTGTCCCTTCAATGTCAGTAAGCATTTAATTTAATTATTTAGGTTGAATGACTTCTGCGTGCCTGAGTGATAGCTCAGCAGTCTGTGGCACCTGAGGGGAGCAGGAACAAATTAGCTCTCCAGATGGGGAGTCTTCTAAAAAACAATATAAACATATCCTGTCAGGGATGGCCCAGGCCAGTCATGGCTACCAACCATTGACAAAGATAGAATGATAAATGATTTTGATCTGAGATTTGGCAGGAAAATAAGCCCATGATGGTAAAGAAGGGGAGCTGCTTTAAAAAAGGTTCTGAGAAATGAGCAGGTTATGAATGTTCATTAAGTCAAAGACCTGGTATTTGAATAGAAATGGTGGCATCAAACAGATCAAGGCATTGAGTTGGTATAGCCTAGTCGTAAGGGCCTCTATGTTAGAGTTACAAGATCTCAGATTCAGTCTTTACCCTGCTACCTACTACATATGCCTCTGGGTGAGCCTCTTAAATTTCTGTAGTTTAAATTCTTCATCTGCAAAATAGTAATAATACTTTTACTGTCTCCCTCAGAGGGGTAGTATGATAAAAATAGTTTGTACACCAACTTATACATGCACATAATTTATGTAGCACTTTGTTATGGGAATCTGAAGATCTTCCCTGCCCCTAGGCCTTTTGCTAAAGTGGCTGCAGAACATTCCCTAATTTGAAAGTATACTGTGCCCTCTAAAAGGCTGAATGGGGTCACATGGAGCCTGTGGCAAGAGGCTTGTTTTTTGGGAAAGTCCGTGCCTTATAGCTTTGTGATTGGGCAGTGGATCAAGAGGGCTGTGACATTCTCTGAGCCAGTAGAAGACTACATATACACCCTGATGTGAGGTTTTGCTTTGGGGCTCACTTTGAGAAGATTTGTATGATTTGGCCAGATAGACTCTGGGAAGCCTTTGAGGCCCCCAGCTTTGAAAAACCCAGATGTTGGTGCTTCCCTCTCTGGTAACTGAATAGGTATGGATGTAAAGTTCAGGGTGCTGACTTTTTCCCCTGAACTAGGTAAATGATATTTGTTTGATTGATTAAAGTGAGACTGTTAACCCATTTTGAGTTGCTTTCCTTTAGAAAAGAAGATCTAAGAAACTGTGTTAGCAGCCACCCTGGGTATGCTAGAGGGCTTGCTGATACACACTTAAGGGTATTTTCTCTATCTATCTCTACCTCTATCTCTACCTCTATCTCTGTCTCTATCTATCTATCTATCTATCTATCTATCTATCAATCTATCTATCTGCATTGTGTGTGTGTTTGTGTATACTTACACTTATCATTTTGGGGGTCCCAAATAGCAATGCAGCAACAATTGAAAATGGTACATTCTAGTGTGGAATTCAATATTCAATTCAATATAGAATACATAAATATATACATATTTAAACATGTGTACACACATGAATACAAATATGTGTAGTATAAAATATCACATGTTTTCTACCTATCTATTTATCTATCTGTACTGCCCCAGTAATGTTATTTTTATTGTAGGGTCTACTGAATTAATGGATGAATGGTTGTAGAAAGAAGGAAGGCTAGGAGGAAGAGAAAAAAGAGAAAGAGTAGAAAGGAAGAAGGAAAGGGAAAGGGGATGAGAAGGGAAGAAAAGAAGAAAGGCTTTGTTAGATGATGAATTAATGCAGTAATTAATATATTTAACACACAATCTTCACTCAAAAATTTACAATCCAATATTGGGCAAAGATGTTTGCATGCATAACTATGATAGAAAGGAAAGTGTAATATGCATATATAAATTGTCCAGATTAATCTTATCAGTTATCATTATTATTATTAATGTAATCTCATCAAATAATTGGCTAATGAGATTTTTGTTTTCTATTTACCATTTCATCACCTCATTTGCTAAGTTATGGAGGAGCTGGCATCTACATCAATGTCATGAAGTAACCACACTGACAAAAGAGCAGCCCTTTTGAAATATTGGTGTGTAGCAGCAGCAGAAGAAGAAATAATAGTCGGAGCAGTATTGTTAATATAGTTTTATAGATTAGGGAACTAAACCTATGAGAAAGAAAATGACTCGCCAAGGATCAAAAAGCTCAAGGTGAAACTCCAACTGAGAGACTTCCATATTCCTGCTCCTACAAGCTATTTCTTCCATACCACCTGGATGAATGCTCTCCATGTCATTCTGATAAGCCTGAACACTTTATATATCATCTCATTTGGTTCTCACAAATATCACTGGAGATGAGTCAGGCACATATTTTATCCCTGTTTTATAGGTGAGAAAAATGAGTCTCATATTACTAAAGGGTTGTGATCAAAGTAAGATTGCTAGGTAGGTGGTTGATCTGGAACTAAAATTAGGGCACTAAGTCCTATGCTTTACCCTTTCCCACACTCCCTATAGAACAAGGATATGTCCTAAATGTAGTTTGAATGATTCACTTATTCTCTATTATTGTAGCAAAATAAACTCTATGGAAACCATAGCCAGATTTTTTAAAAAGTGATAATTGTACTCTGTATTAATATCACTATTTAAGACATATCTCTGTGCTCTCCCTTTTTTTCTGGCCTCTTCCAGAGAGGGAGATAGAGATAGATAGAGAGATAGAGAGAGAGAGAGAGAGAGAGAGAGAGAGAGAGAGAAGAAGAAGAAGAAGAAGAAGAAGAAGAAGAAGAAGGAGGAGGAGGAGGAGGAGGAGGAGGAAGAAAGAAAGAAAGCAAGAAAGAAAGCAAGCAAGAAAGAAAGAAAAAGAAAGAAAGAAAGAGAAGGAAGGAAAGAATGAAGGAAGAAAGGAATGAAAGAAGGAACGAAGGAAGGAGGGAGGGAGTAAGGAAGGAAGGAAGAAAAGAAAGAAGGAAAGAAAGAAGGAAGAAAAAGAAAAGAAAAGATCTCTCCCTAAGGCATTCCGATCAGAATATGTCTGCAATAAAATGTTGGCTTCTTTTGTTTAATCAAATTCAATAAACATTTATTGAGCACATACTATATGCAAAGCACTGAACTAAGAACAAAGACAAAACAAATATGGTGATCACGCTCAAAGATCTTACATGCTTCATCATCTTAACTGCTCTTCATCTTCATGTTTCTATATTTTACAAACTTTGTGACCTTTTGCATGTCATTTAAAATGACTGGGCATCAATTTCTTCATTTCTAAAATAAAGTGTTTAGATTAGATAACCTCTTGGGCTCCTTGTAGCTCTATCTCTATGAACCTGCTCCAAGTAGACTCACAGTCAACCTGTTTTCCATTTTGCTGTCTAACTACACTAAAACTGGCAGCTAGGTGGTACAGTGGATAGAGCTCCAGGCCTGGATGAGGAAGACCTGAGTTCAAATGTGACCTCAGACACTTACTAACTATGTGACCCCAAGTAAGTCACTTAACCCTGTTTTCCTCAGTTTCCTTATCTGTAAAATGAGACAGAGAATGAAATGGTGAACTGCTCCAGTATCTTTTCCAAGAAAACCCCAAATGAGGTCACAACAAATTAGACATGACTGAAGAACAACAACCCACTAGGGCCATCACTTATCCTTTTAGGCTAATTGAATGGTCTGTTAGTGGCACATCTTTAAACAGAGAGAGGGGGAATCATTATGCCTTAGAGTCCTCTATGTGTCACTGATTAACTATATGAATTGGGTAAATCACTTCGTTCTTCTGAATTTCAAGTTTGTTTTCTTTATTTGTTTGGTCTTTTTTTTTTTTAAACTGAGATAAGGGTACTGAAACATCCTACTTACTTTAAAGGGTTGAAGTCTGAATCTTTAAAAATAGTATTTAAAGTACATTGGAATGTAAGTTGCAATTATTTTTCTTAGTAACGCCCCCCATGCCCTGTGAACTATATAAAAGTATTCCTCCAAATATGAGAACAAAAGCTATCCAACACACTTCTATATATAATCCTTAATTCTTTGAGAACCTTTCTGTGTTTGTTTTTTGTTTACTGAATATAACAGTGACCTCCCTCCCTGGAATAATTTTTTAATAAAGAGTTGACTGGCATTACTTCCAGGATCCATTCATGGGCCAGGGATTTGAATATTATCTGCAAGACCCTGTACCTTTTTAGCATCCTCTGAGTGTGATCGATTTCTGTTATTCATCGTTTTGCTCTTCTTCCATCTTTGGGCCAATATTTCCTGCATCTGTTTGGAAATATTCTATTTGTTGTTGACAAACCATTTTGATCAACCCCGAGGAAACTTTCATTATTTTTATCATTCAGCTGACTTTTTATCTTCCAAACCTCACAGCCTAGTAGGCTGGTGCTTGATGTGGGAATAAAGCAAATAGAGTTGCATGAATTTCATAGCCTGCACAGCCAAAAGTGAAAAGAGTCAGTGAAGGGAGGGGAGCAGTCCTCAGACCCTGTAAGAGATGAAAGGACAATAAGATTGATAAACAGAATGAGAATATTTGTTGAACGTTTTAGATGTTAAAAAAAGAAAGAATCCGGAGAGATGAAGGCGTAGTAAGT
>CM053585.1:53867810-53885806 GCA_028646515.1 Pseudochirops corinnae
TACATGACAATATATGATAATATAATATAAATGTTTACATAACATATAAATATATATAGGTATACACACATACATGCATACACACAAACACATAGAAAACCTTCTGCTACATTCTTCTCCAAGTTACATTCCTAAATCTACAGATTTATTTCTCTGTCATGATGCTGTAACATCTTTTTCATCCTAAAACTTCAGTCCATATCTTTCTTCTGATTGCCAGGTTCTTGTAATCATTTCATTTTTAAGGAAATATGTCCAGGTCAGCCATGTTTACATCAATACCCCTCTCTAGGCTCTTCTACTAACTCTCTGAACTTCTTTCTTTATATTTGTAATGGTAATGAAATTTAAAGATCCCTTTGTATTGGAAAGCTAAGAGGTACTTAGCACCTAGTTCAAATTAAGCCTCTGTTAAAGAAACAGAAGGTATGAACTCCTCTTGCTGAAGAAACAGGAAGGGGCTGAAAAGGGAGGAACAATACTGTATATAAGGAAAGGTCACAAAGGGGGAGAGTCAGAACTCCTTGGGATAAGCTTCATGGAGGCAGAAGCAGCTGCTGCCAAGGAGACTGAAGAAGAAAGGCCTAGGCTGGAGAGAATGATTTTGATTTTGGGAACCTGGGTGAAGTGATTATTGTAAAGAAGGGGTGAGACTGTTTGAAGAAGTATTCAATAAACTGTAGAATAAATGAATAAAAATAGTCATTAAATATTAATACATTCCAAGAACTGGCAATAGAAATAGTAATTGCTAGACATTTTCTGCTTTCAAAGACTTTACACTTTAACTTGTGGAAACAACTAATAAAAAAGAGAATTTGGCTACAGGGCAGATGGAAAGTCCCAGAAGACCTAAGGCAATAGAATAAAGACAGATAGCAAAGCCTTAGAAAAAGTTAGTAGGTGAGATGACCACGTGGAGTTTCTTAAGGGTATAGAGATAGGGTAGATTGTAAGGCCTGACCATCCTACTTTTCAACAGAAGGAAGAGAGTTGACAATTTCCCCCATCTCATCCAAATAATGTGAACTTTCCAACAGCTCCAAATGAGCTCTGGATGGCCATAGCAAAGAGAGAAAATGTTAAAGGGAAGGTAAAATAGGATGGGAGCCCTTTGTGATAGTGAGACTTCTTGGTAGTGTAATTAATTGTTTCGGTCAGAGTTTAGTTGACTCTGACAAAGACAGATGTGGTTATGTCTCCCTTTTTCTAATTATTAGTGAATGTGAACAGTTCTTATGTTTGTGAATAAATCTACAACTTGATAGAAGAAATTAGAGAAATACGTTTTTTTCATCTCCATGTATGCTGTATATAAATGATTATAATGACGAAAAGGAATTACTTTGCCTATTGACAGAGAGACAATATATAGTGTATTAAATATAGTATATAAAAAGCAAAAATGTTCATTGCTTAGTAAAACCTTTGTGCAAATCCTGCCTCTGACACTTTCTATCATTATGATGCTAGTCAAGATATTTAACCTCTCTTCACATAAGGCAAATCTCTAAGACTCTGAGTTGTCAAAAAGTTGCCAACCTGTATTGGTAGAGGGCATTTCCTCAACTGAGAGCTCCCTATATGCATAACATACTATTAGGGAAATTTCTACATCTCCATAAGTGGAATAATAGGGAGAAATCAAAGACATTGAATTTTGACTTCTTTTAAAGTAGTTTCTGAGATATCAATGTCCAAATGCAATAAATTGCTTTAATGGTAGTGAGTTCTTGACAAACAGAGACGCTTAAGAACTAACTTGATAACAACTTCTTGGGAAATACTGTTTAGGAAATTTCTTTTTTAGGTATGGTTTGCACTTAGTGACTACTGAGATCTTTTCTTGCTTTGATATTCTATGATTTTGACTAGCAATAATAAGGTTGGTCTAAATAATGGATTAACAAAAATCTACATTATCAAATAGGTTTTATTGACTTTAATGTTATTACTTCAAATATATCTAAAATTATAAGCCAATTTAAGCTGATATTTATTTATAGAACATTCACATATTTGCAAAGATATTTAGCTACTTCATCTTATTTTATCCCCAAAACAACCTTGTGAGGAAGGTACAATTTCATCCCATGTTATAGATGAAGAAACATACTTAGAGAAGTAATTTAACTTGCCTAGGGTCACAAAACCTGCAAGTGTCTGATGATGTACTTTAACTGAGTTCTTCCTAACTCCAAGTCTGCTATCTAACATATAATCCATTATGCCATACTATCTTTCAAGATATGACCTAAGAAAGTATATCCAAGTAAATTCTTTAGTAGATCAGATAAATAAATAAATTGAGATTATTTGTAATTATACATAAATGGTTTATTATTAATGCATTCTTCTAAAATAGTTACAAAATCATTTGAGGGTCAGCTAGGTGGCAGAGTGAATAGAGCACCAGCCCTGGAATCCGGATGACTTCAGTTCAAATATGGCCTGAGATACTTGACACTTACTAGCTGTGTGACCTTGGGCAAGTCACTTAACCCCAATTACCTTTCCTTGCCCCCACAAAAAATATAACAAAAAATAAAGAAAACAATCACTTGAAAATAATTTCTACTCCATAACACAGAGGTTACATTAACATTACTTTTCCACCATTATCATGGCATCACCAGTAGTAAATGACTTGTGGAAGAAGGTATAAACATTGCAGTAGAGTAGCCATTAAATTGATAAATATGGTGGGAATTTGGAATAGAGTAAAAAAGTATTGAATTATTCTTCACTTATCTATCATGAGATGTTAGTCAAAATATTTTCCCTTGTGGGAGTCACTTTCCTTATCTGTAAAAGGAAAGATGGGTCCAGATGGTCACTAAGCAACCTTGTATTTGTAGCTCCTGTGAAGCTATGATGAAATTGTTGCCTTTTGCTGCCTTGTCCAATGTTCACCACCTAAGTACAAGGCTCCTGAACTCTGTCCTGCAGTGAATTCAGAACAGCTAAGCAGTGTGCCCAAAGTTTAAACACATTCACAAAGGGAGGCTTCTGTGGACTGTGTCTAACTCTCTTCTTACAAGTGCCACTTTCTAATAATACAGATTCTTTTCTGGGCCAGATCAGCAAATTCTGCTCATTTAAAAACCATCAGTCTCAATCCCATCTTTGCCATCCCTTGGAAGAACATAATGTGATTGTTTTCATGCTGTGAATTGATAGATGGAGAATTCCTGGGGGCATAGAGAATTTTTGCAAGACTCGAAAGCCCTGATGGTCTTGTCTTTGTCTGATATGAGGAAGCTATTAATTAACTTACTTTCTCTCCCATCATGTGCTCTTTCCTGAGATTGAAGAAAGTTAAAAATGGTAAATAAAGATGCTGTGAGAAGCTGTACCAGTTCTGTCTGGCTATTTTGGACTGCTAAAGCCCATTGTATTCCTTTCTCAGAGACAGCAAGAGTCTAGAGTTATTTCTGACTTTGTCCTTTCTCCCTTTGGAGAATAGAGGTAGGATAATGTTTGTAAAGTGTTTTGCAGGTCTTAAACATTTAGATATAAATGTAGCATAACTATATGCATCTAAGTACATACATACACACATGTATGTATAGATGTGTATATATATATGTATTGTGCATAGAGGTATGTGTGTGCACACAATACATATACAGATGTGTGATATTGATAAATAATACATACATGCATGCACACATACAACCTTTCCAAGTATAAAATTTTATTCAATACAGAACATTGCTATTTCTAATGACTCACTAACCTTGAAAGTAAGTATTTTTACCTCTTATTCTATACTGTTGATAAATAATATATTACACACATACACACACGTTTTGGTATTTTAGTGGTTCCATAATTCAATCTATATGTGTCTGAAATCCACTTATTGCAGAATGCCATTATATAGTGTTTTTTTTTCTTTATTCTCATTCACCATTTTATATAAATACTACAAAAAGAATATTCCCTTAGGTACCATAATACGTAAGCTGCCCACTCTGTGGTCCTTCATTATCACTATATACTTAATTCACTTTCATTTCTAGTCATACATATCTTAAATAGTGTATCCTACTTCTCATCTGAATATCTATATTGGTAAGAACCACTTAGACCCACAACTTATTTGCACCTTGCCTTATAGTTTATTTGTAAGTTAAATTCTTCTGAAATGGTGATATCCCATGATTTTTGGTTTTATAGCATCCTGGAGGTATTATTGGTGTAAAAGTGGTGTTTTGTTTTGTTTTGTTTCCATAAGGAAGTTTGGGGGCATTGAAAGAACTCTATCATTTTCCCAATACCCCTCTGACTAACTTCTTACTCCTGTTCAATTACAGGTCCACTTTATTTTGCATTTTTAATAATTATCTTAGAACAATGCTCATATTCAAGACATGATCTAATATCATGGAACTGTTCATTCAACTTTACATAACAATTTGACCACAGATGTTTTGCATCCAGTAAGTTTTTAATGTCTAAATAGTAAGCCCACCTTTTTTGCAAAGTTATAAATTTCACTATTTATTTTCTATGAAATAAATAAGCATTCCTCATTTTTGTAATTTGGATGAATTAAATGGGAAAAATGTATAAACCCATGCAGATATATTATATCATTAGAATATGTTAAAAACATATATACATAGAATCAATACATAAATTAGCACATGATTATATTCATCTGTAAGATAGAATAATTCATCTCCTTTAAAAGTTTTCAATTCTTAAGTGTGTGTGTATATGCATAAAGATGGAAACATTCAAAAAAGTAGTTCTTCAGACATTGTCAGAAATTCTGATCTTATACAATATGTGATAGTTTTGCTGTCCTGAAAACAGGAAGTTTTGTCAGGAAGTTCTTTTGACATAAACTAAGTTTTTCTAACTTAGCGTAATTCAATTTTTCCCTTTTCCCCCCTATAATAGGAGAGCAGAGGCTTATAGAACCATAACATATTAAAGTAAGTGGAAACCCTTGGAGGTTGCCTAAACCAGTGTCATGATGAGGAGGAAACCAAAGCCCAGAAAGAAGTGATTTGTCCATTGTCACCTTTCTGGAGTTTCTGCTGATCATTGTACTGCATACATAGGATGCAGGGAGGTGGAGCAACCAAAGATTCTGGTAGATTTCCCTTTTGTCAAGTGATTCTAGGAGCCTACATTGTCCTTCCCTACAACCTGGCAGTGTCCAACTGCCCATTAAGTCCAGTGAGCAAACAATCATGTAGAAATTTCAGCATTAAATAGTTAAGAGAATTCATCTGGCTTTAAAGTTGAGATGCCTCCAGGTGGGATGGACGGGGGAGGAAAGAAACATGTTAAAGTTTTGGAATAAAAATAAAATTTTGTTATTGGATTATGTCTTCTCTTTCTATCAGTCAGACCACTTCTGTTATAAATCTTTGGATAATTGGCTCTGCTGTGTAATAGTTCTGTGAAGCTCTGCTCTCAGCAGAGATGTTTTATACACTGTGACCCTCCCTGAGGACACTTTTCTGAGTTGTGCTCATATGGATCTTTGTAAAACTTTTCAGTCAGGAAAAAAATAGAGTTCTTATGGTTGGAATTATATTTTAGATTTGTGATGTCCATAACAAAACAAAACAACGACAAAATTTGGGGGTAGCAATTTTTAATTTATTCATTCAATAAATACTAATTTAGGACTTAACATAATGCAAAATCTATACTAAGCTCTATGGAAGATTAGAAAGATGAATACTATATAATCCTTGCCTCAAAGAAACTTACAGTTTAGTTTGGGGTTGGAGAGGGGAATATAGTTAACAACAAAATGCTTTCATGGATTGACATAGAACAAATGGCCACAGTGGGGGAAATATTGAACTCCAAATATTCTAAACAACTAATTAACCCTATTGGAATCAAGCCATAATCTGATAAGAGCTACATGGCACAGAGGGGTATATGAGGTGGTAAGGGAAAATTAGTGCCTTTGGAGTGAGGACTGTTGAACCCTTTTCAGAGCTGCTTTCTATCTTTGGTATGTACCTGCCACCCAGCCGTCACTAGTGACTCCAAGAAATTATGGCATCTGCAGCAACCATACACTAGAAAAACTACTTTGGCAAATGTGCTAAACCAGACTGAGGGTAACTGATGGATCTCAAAACTGATGGAGAATTGAGGGGAGAGAGGAGGTGTGAACCCTAAGTATGTTAAGAGAAATAAATAGATGTAAAGAAATTTTTCCAATGGGCCATGAAGGTGGCAGAAACTGGAACTTAAAAATTGGTTAGACATCAAGATTCCAAAATCATTCACTGTATCCTGAGCCATTACCAGTCATCTTGACGTTGGTCTTGCCACTGGACTTTGGTGACTACTTTGAGAAACTCTGCCTCACTTAAATCCAATTCACACATAAGTTGAGACATCACCCATCAAACATCTGCAAGTTTTGTGAATAATGCACAACCCTTATCTTCAAGAAACCTAGGGTCTAATGTGTGTACATGTAGGGGGAGCAGGTAGAGCTAACAATAAAATTATTTCATGGACTGAAAAGCAACAAATAGCCATAGGATCAATTCTCTGACACTTGTTCTAATTTTGGCCTGACAATTAACACAAAGAAAACAGAGATTGTTCACCAGTCAGAACCACACCATTTACATGTGGAAATAGCAGTTAACAGCAAATGGAGAAACTTTGAATGCTTAGGATAAAATCTCTTACCTTGTCAGTATACTTTCAAAAGATGTAAGCATAGATGATGAGATTGATGCATGCATTGACAGAGTTAGTTCAGTGTTTGGAAGGTTCTGAATGAAAGTGTGGGAAAGAGATATTAAACTGCTGATGGTGATGATGATGGTCTACAAAACTGATGATGGTCTACAAAACCATCGTGTTGACCTCACTCTTATATGATGCCTGTGAAACCTGGACAGTATACCAGTAACATACCAAGAAACTGAATCATTTACATTTGAATTGTCTTAGGAAGATTCTGAAGATCACCTGGCAAGAAACAATACCAGACCAATTTCTCAAACTGAACTGCCAAGTATCCAAACCCTCGTACAGAGGCAACTTTGATGGCCTGGCCACATTGTTTAAATGCCAAATGCATGTTTGTCTAAAAGACAATTTTATGGAGAACTCACCCAAGTCAAACGCTTACACGGAGTTAAAAAAGAAAAGCAATACAAGAATATTCTCAAGGTCACTCCGAAGAACTTTGGAATTGATTGTGACAGTTTAGTTTGGGGTTGGAGAGGGGAATACAGACAATGGCACAGGATTGTGTAGCATGGCATGCCCACATCAAAGAAGGTTCTGTGTTCTATGAGCAAAGCAGAATTTCAGTAGCTCAAAAGAAACATGAGATGTACAAATTTATTTTATTTATTTTGGGAGGCAATTGAGGTTAAATGACTTCCCAAGGCTTACACAGCTAGTAAGTATCTGAGACCACATTTGAACTCAGATCCTCCTAACTCCAGGGCTGGTGCTCTATCCATCGTGCCACCAAGGTATTCTGAGATGGACAAATTTAGAGACATCATTGCAAATATTCATACACACCTGTGGTAGAACCTTCTAAGGTTATTTTGATCTGATCAGCCCTGGTTGGACACACTGTATGTTCACCCCCACATAGCAATGTCATTTTGATTCCCTTCAATTATGAAGGACAAAACTAACATAGTCTAATGCAGAGAGCAGTGCTCTTAGAGGAGGAAAGATCTAAGTTAGAATCCTGCTTCAGGCAATTCATAGCTGGGTGATACCAGACAAGTTATTTAATCTTTCTTGGCATTAATTTTCTCATCTGTAAAAGGGAAATAATAGTAGCACCAATATTACAGAGTGTTTGTGAGTGCTTTGTAAAGCATAAAGCTTTATGCGATAGCTATGATGATGATGATAATGACATCGGATACAGTCCAAATTGTTGCCAAAAATCCCTTGGAAATATTATTGGTCCATAAAAATGTTTTTAATAGATGCTTCTTATAGGAAAAAATACTCATAATCTCTACGCTACCTAGAATAAAGAAGCTTTTAGTACATTGAGGTCTAGCTTTGAGAAGGTAAAAATCATGTGGAAATGATATGAGGTACGTAGTAGTCTTGTCATTATGTCTGCTGCTGGAGTAGCACCAAGGGTGTTTTCAGTGGGAGATTATATCTGAATCCTACCAAAAAAAATGTCATTTTTTATTAACTTAAGTAATAATCTCTAGTACACGGAATGCAAAGAATTCACAACAGTTTAATGATTTGTTCCAGGCCCATTTCTATCTGAAACCCTTCTAAAATGATGACAAGAATGGGTGAGCTGATCATAATAAAAGTAATAGCAGCTGGAGCAGCAGAAGCAGAAGCAGCAGCAGCCACTGCCACCACCATACATGGTATCAGCTTTCTGCTGACTCAAAAATAAAATCTTAACTCAGGTTATTTAAAAACTTCTATGCAATAGTATGGCTCCCACTTACCTTTCCCTTTCATATAGTTTCAATCAAATTGTACTGCTAGCTGTTACCCATACAGTCTATTTTCTACCTCTTTGTCTGTGCAATAGTCCTTCAAGTCTGGAAAGCCTTACTTCTTTACCTCTTTCCTGTCAAATCTCTGGCTGCCTTCTAAGCACAGCTTACATGTCACCTCCTACATGATGCCTTTCCTATTCCTGTCAATAGTTAGCACTTTTCTCTAGAAATTAATTTGTATTTTTATATGCTTTGGATTATTGATTTATTTTTATATATGATATTCCACCAATAAAATGAAAGCTGCTTGAATGAAGACATGGTTCTGCTCTTCTGTTTATATTTCCCTTGCCTAGAATAGTGCTTTGCACATAGTAAGTAGTTCATCAGTATGATGGATTAAATTGAATTTATATAGCACTTTCAGAGTTAGAAAGTTCTTTACACGTGTAGCAATGACTCTAGCTTCCTCTTCTAGACCTGCTTCAGTCATATCTCCTTTTCATGGTTCTTGGGGTACCTCTGAGGGGAGCAACATCTTTCTCCCATGATGTTGCCTCAAGCCCTAATTCCAGTGTATTCTCTCCCAAATTTACTAGCTGGTGATTATAATCCCACTTCCAGTTAGCCAATTAATAACAATTAGCTAATTCAAAGGTATATTTACTGAGAAGGTATAGCAAGAAAAGAAATACAGTTATTTCCTTTAACAACTGGGGAAGACATACATTTCCTACTATCACGTTTCTCTTTGAGGAGAGTGGGCTCAAACTTAATGAAATTTTTACATATAATTATTCCCAAGAAATTTACTTCTAAGTGTGACTCAGCTATTGAATGAACCATTGTCTAGTTACTACCTAGATTAGGCAAGCAGGTCACCTGGTACTTCAGTCCTCATTGTCTGTTTTACTACATGTCTCCAGCTCCCAGAAATCCAGTGGCTTACTATTCTGACCTTTCAAAGCTCACAAGGTTGTAGTCATATTCAATTTTCTTCACATAAAGCAATAATTACAGACACAACACATACAGAAGAAGTAACAGAACCATCTTTTTATGGGCCACATTGCGGTGGCCCTCATGCTGAAATAAAAACATAAAACCTGTTTCCTCTCTATGGGATTAATCTTTGCTCATCGCTTGAACACATGACACAGAAAGAAGTCAGAGGCAAGTGACTGACCTTGCCTGATTAGGGTCAATGAACATCTATCATAAAGGCACGAAATAACTACAAAACAGCTATACACGCTCCAAATATGGGAATAGGACAAATATATCAGGTTATCATTACTACCTGGAAGCTGTTTCCCCAACCCCCATAGAATACATCGAATCAGTTTTCTCTCTCCTCCACTTTTACAAAGGCACATTATCTAATTTTATCCTCCAATATTTATATAGACTAGGTGCTATTATTATTTTCTTTTGATAGATGAAGAAATTGATGTTCATAGAAGTTAAGTTAGGGGCCTATCACATCTATTAAGGTAGCTTACATAAAGTTCAATTATTATATTGTGCTTTAAAATAAGGTGAATTGATGTTTACTTTCTGATCTGTTTATTTATTGTCCTACAGG
Source organism: Pseudochirops corinnae (assembly GCA_028646515.1). Taxonomy (NCBI): domain Eukaryota; kingdom Metazoa; phylum Chordata; class Mammalia; order Diprotodontia; family Pseudocheiridae; genus Pseudochirops; species Pseudochirops corinnae. The sequence continues at coordinate 53,877,843 of CM053585.1, forward strand.
TTTTTCTGTTGAAAAGTCATTGAGGATATTTTCCATGATCTTCTTGAAAAGAAATGGAATGATACAATCACAAGATTTGAGAGTTGTGAGAATCTTCAGTGGCAATCTGGTATAACCAGTACATGGAAAGAATTTTCATAATATACCTATATATAGCAAGAATTATCATCTCACATTCTACTGACATCATCCTCCATTCTCCACTTCTTTACAAGAATGTTTGAATAAGAGGTGGCTTTTCTTCTTGCCAAGGCTAACTGTACCCTAGATCCTTTTCTGTCTTCTCTAGTAGGATGTCCTCATAATCACTCTCCCTTATGGAACTTCAATTCCTCCCTATCTACTGGTTCCTGCCCTATTGCTCATCAAAATGCTCAATTCTATTCCATCTCTAAAAACCCCAACACAAAACAAACCAATCTCTCGTTCTATATCTCTCCACTTTATCTCAGCTAGACTCCTTGAAGAAACTACTGAATCATTCTACTTCTTATGTTCTAAGACCTTCTAAGACTTCTGTAATATGGCTTACAATCTCATCATTCAACTCAAGCTGTTCTCTCTAAGGATACTAATGACCTCTTAACTGCCAGATCTAATGACCTTTTCTTAATCCTCATGTTTCTGAAATCTGTGAAGTGTTTGATGGTTGTGATAACCTCCTTGTGGTTGTTTTTTCCTTTGTGAGGTTTCATGATACTGCTCTCTCAGCTTTTTCTTATATTTATGATAACTCTGTTTTTGTCCCATTTGTTGCATCTTCATCTACATCATTACAATTAAATGTAGTTGAATGAAGGTTCTGTTCTGAGTCTTCTTCCCTCTATAGTTTCTCCCTTGATGATATAATAAACTTTCATGTGTTGACATCTTTATTCAAATGATTCCTAGTTCTAAATATTTAACACTAGTATCCCTCCTCAGCTCCAGTCACCTGGTACCAATTGTATATCAAACATACCAAATTAGATATACTATAGATATTTCAAAGTCAATATGTTCAAAACAGAAATCAACTTAGCCCTAAACCTACTCTTCTTAACTTTCATTTTTTTTTTAAATTTTCAGTGATATTGTTATCCTTCCAGACAACTAGGCCTGAACCATAGTGTCAACCTTGAATCTTCACTACCAGTTATACCTTATTTCTAAATGAGTGAGTATGATATTTTATCTTGCTCCTCAACATCTCTTCTAAACATCTCCTTCTCTCCACTTACAGAGATACCATCATAGGTCATAAGAGGTCCTGATCACCTTAAGTACTGTAATTAGGCTTCTAATTGGTCTCCCTGAATCATCTTTCCTCAATCTAATTCATCCAACAGCCAGCTGTCAGTGATTTTCCTAAAGCCCAGATCTGATATTGTCGCTCCCTATTATTCAATAAAATGCAGCTGATCTTTATGGATTGTTTACAATATATTATCTCCTGTTGTTTATTTAAAGCTCTTTACCTTAGCTCCACCCAAACCTTCTAGTTTTCTTACACATATTGCTCCTATCACTGCTTGATACCATCAATACATTTTCTGCTCTTCAAACTCCATGCTCTCTGTGTTTTTCTACTGGTTGTCACCAATTTCTGGAAAGATTTCTTTCCTCATCTCCATTGCCAACAATACCTTCTTTGCTTCGAGATTTAGGTTAAACTTCACATTCTGAAGGAAATGTTTCCTGGTTCCCCTACTTATAAATGTTTTCGCCTCCAAGGCTACATTACATTTTGGTTAAAAAAAAAAAAAGCAAACGCAAGCAGACTCTAATAATACATCATTAGTGAGTAAACTACCAACACATTTCAGTAGAAAACTGACACATTATTGAGCAGTAAGTGGTTTCTTACCATCTAAACTGTGTCTAATTGCTTCTAGCAGCTTTAGGCCTTGTTGGAACATACATCATTATATACCTATTTATATTCACGTTTCCCCTTTCATTTTAATGTAAGTTTCTTGAGGGCAGGCATGTTTTTGATGTTTCTGTGTATCATTAGTGTTTAGCAAAGTGTTTGGCAACCATTCAATAATAAAAAAAATTAACTGAGTAAATAAATAGTTTGTTTAGCACCTAATATAAGCCAGATGCATAGCTAAGCACTAGAAATATAGAAAAAGACAAAAAAAAAACCCAGTTCCTGCCCTCAAAGAACTAATAATCTAATAAGCACACAGCAAATGCTTTTTGAATGACTGATTGATTGCCCAGAAAAAATGTTGCTCATTTATTGCCTGAGGAGATATCCACTTGTCTTAGAAAACAACTTTCTTTTGAAATCAACAATTTCTTGACCTCCTACAAGATGCCTTAAAATGACAAGACTGAAGGCAATTGAGCATTTTTTCTTTCTTTCCTGATTGCCACTACCCACACCAAGGATCCATCATCAAATAACCAACCTACAGGGGATGGATTCATAATGACTTCAAATATTTATGCCAAACCAACCACCCAGGAACACATGAGCTTGATAGGATATGAGCTCACTGAAGACTGGTAATATTTCATTATTGTTGTTGTGCTCTTGAGACAACAGATGTAAAAAAAAAAAAGTGCTTAAGACAGTGTCTAATACATAGTATTTATTTTATAAATGTTTATTCCTTTTCCACCTAAATCAACAAATCAATCAGACAAAAAAAAAAGATTATTACTTATTGTGGAGACCATCAAATATAAACCATAAATCCATCAGTCTGTGCATGTACTTATATGTAAACATAAGAGATACAACAGATATGTAAAAATAGATAGATATACACACACATATAAGTCATTAGAGAGAAATCAAGCCCAAGAATCAAGTCCAGCCTCTAGCATATGCTGATTGTATGATTTTGGGCAATTCACTAACATCTCAGTGTTCAGGATAACTTATTAAGACTATAATTGACCAAGTCAGTAGTGGGGAACCTGTGGCCTTGAGACCAAATGTGGCCCTCTAGGTACTCAAGTGCAGCCCTTTGACTCAATCCAAATTTCACAGAACAAATCCCCTTAATAAAAGGATTTGTTCTGTAAAACTTGGAGTCAGTCAAAAGGTCACACCAAAGGACCTAACAGAACAGATGTGCAGGTTCCCCCTTCCTGCAGTGAACAGATACAGATATTAATTGGAAGACAATTTTATCAGGAAATTTCTACAACTAAATCACAAATATAGTCCTTGCCCCCCCTCAAAACTATTTGTGTATTTTGTATATATTCATATATATCTAAATCAATATATGAATGAGTATTTTCAATAGTAGATATGCATATACATGTACAGTATATCCAACTGTAGATATGCATATAAATGCGCACATACACACACACATATACACACATAAACACACACACACTTGCAAATAGTCATGCATATATCATAGAGGCTAGAGGATATCAGCCAAGGTGTGCCTAGCTAGACGTTGAATTAGGTATATAGAAATTTGCCTAATGGATAGGCAATTGACCTCAAAGGTGGAGTAATCTAAATTCAAATCCCACTTCTGAGACATACTGTTTATGTGAATCTGGGTAAGACATTTCATTATGTCTCAAGAAATAAGTGTCAAGTGTCTCAAGAAATTTTCTAAGACAATATGTTGCAGAAAAGGTTTGAACCTACATTAATAGAGAAAATTTGCTCACCCACAACTTCCCTATGTGAAAGAAATCATAGGTCTAGCCCCTATTTCATTTGGTAGACATAAATATATACACACAGATATACATACACACAGATATATATATATATATATATATATATATATATATATATACATGTGAATATACACATACATACAAAATACAAATGTATATATATATATATGTATTTGTATATATGTAGTATAAGTGTGTATATGTATTCCCATATATGACCATCAACACACATAAATATTTGCATACACATATATGTTTATATGTATACATATACCTGCCTATTGTGTATAGATAGATATATAAAGATATGTGTATGTATATATATGCATGTATTGTGTATATATGTGCATATGTGTATACATATATGGATAGATAGATAGATAGATTAGATAGATAGATAGATAGGCAGGCAGATAATTTATAGGGTTCAGACAAAGCAGGAGAAGAAGAGCACATTGGCTTACCTTTGGAAAATTTAGAAGTATTTTTATGACCCTAAATTCCTCCCCAAAATCAAATTCTGTCTTTGTAAAACCAATATTGTCTAAGTGTTCTCATATGTAAATGGGTCATGGAACACAATAGGCTCCAAGGAATTAAAAATGAATTCCACTAAGAAGGTAACGGAGAAATGCATGCTGATTGTGAGAAGGCTGCATTGCATTAGAAATAGGGAGTTATAAAGCAGATCTGAAGTAAAAGATGTAATCAAAGGATGATATAAGCAAAAAATAAAATAAGAGAAGAGGGTTGGTCAGTCACTGACTGATATGGAAGGATAAGCAGTAGAACTGCTTTATATCCTACTTAACATTTTTGATGCTAAGAAAAATGAAGGAAAGCCCCTGGCTTATTGAGTGGACCCCTCATGGTACACTTACGTAAGATATAAACAGAAATGATATGGATGAGGAAGATAGAGGCAGCCATGGGTAGATGGAGTTCTATATTTAGTGAGAATAGCCACATCAATGAGATCCAATTAAGGAATTACCATCTTTAAAATAATAAACGGTAAATGGCAAGGAACCTTTGTTTAAAGCCCTGTAACGAATGGAGACCAAATAGATCTACCAAAAAAGCCTATTCTACAGGTAAATTTAACCTTACAAATTTTTCCTCCTGATATTAAACCCAAATTTGACCCTTTGAAAGTTGACCCATGATTTTAAGTCTCTACCCTTCAGCCTAATAGGTATATTGCATCTAAAGATAAAGGCAAAGACGAAGAAGAGTATGAACCCTGTATCAGATTATTCAGTAATAAAATTTGGCTGGAATGAAGAGTATGTAATGGTCCAATGCACCAGGAATAAACTACTTTTGCCTAATACTAGAGAACTTTGAATGAAAGACTTAGCTCAGTCCTAGTTTCAGAAGCCACAGCCTGGGAAACTCTTCAACAACCATGTATAATATGACCATGTCACTATATGACATATGCATATCTGTGTATATGTATATAAGTATATGTGTGTATGCTAAAAAAAAATTTGATGTGTGTTATAGAATGCATAAGACTTTGAAAGAGAAATGAATGGTCTAAGTTGAGCCTAATGAAGATTATCCATTAATGACATGAATAATCATAGAATTTCCGTGACTGAAGGAACTTTAGAGCTCATCTAGTTCAATATTTTCCTCTTGCTTAACAATGAAATTGACGGTCAGTGAGAGGGAGGCATGCTTTTTAGATCTGGCATCAATGATTCTTACTTGCATGTTTATGGTACCACAGCAAGACAATGGCAGGGCCAGAACTGGAACCAATGTATTTTGAATCTGGATTAGTTGCATAGTAAGTAAAGTTTTGGGAAGAGCTCTAATGTAAACAGCTGCTGAAACTGGTAACTGCTGAAACTTGTTATTTCACTAAAACAATGCAAACTGCTCACTGTGTCTAAATGTTTAATATAAACATTGACACTGAATATTTTTGCAGATCAACAGCTGTTAAAACAAAAGTGGCGGCTCTAATGGATTTCATACCAGAGACTCCCAATCAGCATGTAGCTCACATCCACAACTACAAGGCTTATTCAATTGTGTTTGTATACTTGTATTTGTGACAAAATGATTATCTTCTTTTAATTACCTTCCAAGTAGCAATCAAAACAAACTGACTGAGCTTGTGCTCACATGGCAAGAAAAGTAGAAGACAATTAATTTTATTTTTGAAATGAAACCAGCTAGTATTGCTATGCCACAATACTTTTTTTTTAAATTGCCATATAATAATCATTATAACTCATATATCTATAACACCTTAAGGATTCGAAAAGAAGTTTCTCACAATAACCTGTAACAATTATCACATCAGTTTTCTAAAGATCAAAAGTGGTGTTTACAGAGTTAAAGTAAAGGGTCTCAGCTTCTAAATTAGTAAGTCTCATAGCAAGAAAAGAAAGCCAGGACTTTCTAACACCAATTCTAGAATACTTTCTGTTATGTCATATTACCTCAATCAATCAGACATCAAATATTTATTAAATACCTACTATGTGTCGAGTATTATGCCAGGTGCTAGGGGCACAGATATAAAACTTAGACAAACCTGACTTCAAGGAGTTTCCATTCCATTTGGAGAAGGAGTGGTGGTTCGAGGTCTTGCCTCTGACCAAGGAAGAATGCATATACATTCTAAATTATGTATACAATGTACTTAGGTTTCTGTAGAATTCCTTTTTTTGTGCACATTGAATAATTTAAAATGATTGGCTTAGGGAAATAACATTTTTGAAAGTATAGATGTAAAAATGGAAGGTATCAGGTGACTTGCCCAAAGTCACATAGCTAATGAATGACCATAATAGCTGAGAAGAATAAGAGTTTAAGATTAATAATAATAGCTTATAGCTTTTTATTAGTTGTGGCAACTTGATAATAATAAGTTATTATAAGAAAATAATATCTCACATTTATACAGGTCTTTAAGATTTATGAAGAACAGAGCACTAGAAATCAAAGATTAATAGCATCTCAAACATAGAATCAATTTAGCTCAGTTGACCTTGAAGTAGGAATAGGATCTGTGACACCGCAATGTCTGACAACTAACTTTTAGAATATCTTTAGTGAAGTAGAATACATGATCTTCTGAGGCAGACAGCTTCACTTTGGGATAGCGCTATCGTGATTTTATCCTTAATTTTAAGTGTAAATCTATATTTCTTTAATGTCCATCTACAAATCTTAGTTTTGCCTTCTGGGTTCCACAAGAAACATACTTTAGCCCCTCTTCCACATGACAGAAATCCAAATACTGGAAGACAGTGTCATTCCTCTCATAATGAGACCAAACATTTCTAGTTCATAAAATCTATCCTTAGAAGAAAAGAACTCCAAGTTGTCATGCCTCTTGTGATACCTCCTCTGAATGCTTTCCAACTTATTAATGTTTTACCACAAATGTGGTACCCAGAACTAAATATTGTAAACTAAATGTAGTCTGACTAGGGCAAAGAACAGTAGTAATGTCACTTCTTTTGTTTTGGATCTTATGACTCTCAGTATTTCAATGGAAACTAAGATTTGTTTGTTTTTATTTTGAGTTTATTTCAAATGGCTGTCTGATATTGATGTTGAAGTCAACCGAAACTCTTGTGCTGCTCTTCCAGTAATTCATCCATCTTACTTTACCCTAAAAATTACAATTGCCATTTTTTAAAGTTGACGATGTGAGAAAAAGAGTGTATCCAATATGATCACACATTCTTATCAACCTCATTTGCATCTATAAATACAATTTTTACAAAATGATTCCAATTGTTGATTAGCAGCATTTCTTTTTTTGTGACTCATGTTCTTTTAGAATACTTACATGGTTTTGGTACTTACTATTATTTTGTTAAATCATAATTATACAGATTTAATCAAAACCAACTTTCCAAATGTCTTGAATTCATATGGGGAGGGCCATCTTTAAGAAGTAGAGGTACAGAAATAAACTCTATGAATTCCTTCTCATGTAGCGCTCTTCCTACACACATACACACACAGGCACACACACACACACACACACACACACACACACACGAGCAGGCCAAAAGGTTACCTTTGCTTTTTATAAGGAAGAAAAAATATGACATGAAATCTTTTAAACTAAGTCTTATAAATGTTAACACATTAATTGATACAATGTCCAGTGACAGGGATTTCTATTTCAAGTTAATTTCAATATAAAAAATGTATGAACATGTATTATCCAGTGTTATGATAGACAACGGGATTGTGAAGGGAAAAAAAAATGTCTCTAATGGCAAAGAGTTGCCTTCAACCTGAAATATATTATAATACACACACATACATACACATACATG
>CM053585.1:53893964-53919432 GCA_028646515.1 Pseudochirops corinnae
CCAAGAAAATTGAAAAATAAAGAAAATAAGAACACTAATTCATACTAAATCTACATTGTTAGCATATATGACTTTAATTACTTTTTCATTCCAAATGGAATTTTGATATCTTAATTCTCATCTTGTTATAGTTTATTTTACAAATAAGGCAAATTATATATTTTGCTATTGCTACTTCCATAGGTCGTAGAAAATCAGGTTAGGAGTGTTTAGGTAGGGAGAAACAGAGGATATATTATGGAGAGATTTCATCATATAGGTGGCATAGTCAGAAGGAATAAATGGATGATGAGTTCCAAAAATAAACTACAAATTTGGTATTGAGGCATGACATAGAAGTTATGGAGCATGCCAACTACTGAAATAATTTACTAGTGTTGCTCTTCAATTATAAGCAGGAGGCTGGATAAAATGTTAATTAATGATGATAATAATTTTATAATTCAAAAGGTGGAGACAACTAATGGGAATTGTTCTGAACTTTATTTTAACCAATAATTAAAGTTAGTCCATTGAAGTAGAAATAAATATAACTCTGAGAAGAATAATATTTCATGGTAGAGAAGAGAAAGGAAAATCTAACAGCCTAGATTTTGACAAAGAAGAAAATACTTCACAGAAAGGAAAGAAAGGATGATAAAGCCTAAATTTGTGTAAGACCAAGTAAAGTTCCTTTCATTTTGACTCAAGACTAACTTCCAAACTCCATAGTTCTTCTTCCATGTTCCCAGCTCTTGCCTGAATTCACCCAATTGTCACCTGGATTCACAGGTAGTCAGCTCCCAGTTCTTGTTTCAGTTTCCATTCCACTACCCATTTCAGGTTCTGCTCCAGCTCAAAGCTCACAGTGACCAGTCCACCTCAAGGTCTTCACAGTTTCTATTTCTGGGAAGACAAAGCTTAACAGAGCCACAACAATATTTACAAACATCAAGCTTAGCAGAGTTACAACAGTATTCACACACATTGATGATACTATCATCAATTCACTTTCTGCCTGTGAAATCAGCATGGACCAACAGACAGAACCTCTGTTTGAGACATTAACACAGACCAACAGACAAGGCTTCTGTCTGAGAAACCAAACACAAATCATCAGTAAACTCCCAGTACCTATGAAAACATCGGTAAAACTATCCTTCAGAACTTCTGCAAACAGACAGCAAGGAAGTCCTCTTTCAGGGCTTCTGAACCAGCAGTAAGGTCCCAGGGCTTCTGTAACAACAGCAATGTACTCTGTCTGCAGACAAGTCTGAAAAAGTAACATCATCACAGATAGAACAGATAGACAGAGGGCAGGTACCACAGACATCTTTCCTCCCAGTTCTTCCCAGTCCCAATTCATGCTCCAATTTTTAAATCCTCTGTTCCTTCCTGTTCCACCCTTCTTACCATCTTCCTGGTCCAGCCTTTGGCAAGTTCCTCCCACTATGGGCTTCACAGGTTCTGCTTCTAAGAAAGACTTGATATAATCACAGGTGAGGCTCAAAGGCACTTGAATAAATGAAACAAAGAGTTAAGTACCATTTTGCTTTCCATTATAATTTGTTAGGTAGGAGTTATTGCAAGAGGGATAAGATGTTCTCCATGATGAAGTTTTGGCAATAGAAACATGATCCCAGGGAAGAAGGAAAAGTTGTTTAAAGAAACTGGTACCCAGTCTTGTATGGCTGGGAAACTGGACCTTTATATGTACCCTAGATATCAAATCATATGTTCTGAGAACCCTGTCAGGTCTGGCTGGCTGTGCCAGTTTGTGCATATGAAATCTAGGCATCTGAAGATTACCCCTCCTCTGAGCCAAGGGATCTGAAGAAGATGACATCAGATGCAGACAGCTTTCCCAAGAGTTGGGAGCTGGCCTTTACCTGGACTGCTTCGTTCCTGGAGACCCCATCTTGGGAAGATGAGCAATCTAATGAGAAGTTTTCAGAGAATGAAAAGAGAGGGGGGATTGTCTGGGGAAAGTGAAAACTTCTCAGGCAGTTTTGGATTAACTTCCCACCCTCCAATACTGCCATCAATCAGCAACAAGCCCTTTCTGATTTCCCGCCTTTGCTGGCACCTCCTCCCGGCCAGTGGAAGTCAGGGACAGCCCAAGCTCAATCCTCCTCCCTTGCTTTGGGACCCTTCCCCCTTTCCCGTGCTGTCAATTGGCATTCTTGTTCTTTGTAAACCTATTTCCCAGCCACTGAGAGATAGTGGTGGGCTTCCCTGTGACTTGCCATTGGGGAAAATTTTGGCACCAAGACTTGAGTTCATCTCTCAGCCAACGGGATAGGGGATAGTCAGTGAAGGGCAATTGACTGTGTTAGGGTTTAAAACCCTGATCCCTCCATAGTGCCTTGCCTCATTTTCATGATAAGTCATGGGGAAGACCACCCTCTTCTCCTGGGGAAGAGAATGAACTCTTGTTTTAATCCTAAAGAAAAAAAAAAGGAAAGAAATTGATCATTTACCTTGCAACCACATGCATACCTTCTCCTTCTTTGGAGGGCAAGGACATATTGTCAATTTGCTTAAGGCTTCATCATAGGTTTCTTAGGTTTCTGTCCTCAACTTTCCATGTCCTGTTCATCATAGTCACCCCTATTAGTGCCATTAATGCCATCCCTCTGATGTCATTATTCTTTATTCTTCCTTTTGGTATTCTAGAATTTTTTTTAAATTATATTTTTCTTTCAAAATTTATTTATTTATTTTTAGTTTTCAACATTCATTTCCACAAGATTTTGAATTTCAAATTTTCTCCCCATCTGTCCCTACCCGCAGCCCAAGATGGCAATCATACTGATTACTCCTTCCCCCAGTCCACCCTCTCATATATCTCTCCCTACCCCTCCTGTTACCGCCTTAGCAATTACTTTCTTGTAGGGCAAGATGAATTTCTCTATCCAATTGCCTGTATATCTTATTTCCCAGTTGCATGCAACAATAATTTTTTTTTTTAACATTCGCTTTTAAAACTTTAGTTCCAGATTCCCTCCCTCTTTTCTCCTCATCCCTCCACCCCACTGCGAAGACAAACAATTCAATATAGGCTATATATATCGAGTTATTTCCATAGTAGTCATGTTTAAAAGACTAACTATATTTCCCTCCATCCTACACCACCTTCCATTTATTCTTTCTCCTCTGACCCTGTCCCTTTGCAAAAGTGTTTCCTTCTGACTACCCCCCTTTCCCAATCTGCCCTTCCTTCTGTCATACCTCCTCTTATCCTTTTCCCCCCTACTTTCCTGTAAGATAAGATACCCAATTGAGTGTTTATATTATTCCCTCCTTAAGCCAAGTCCAATGAGAGTAATTTTCACTCATTCTTTTTCACTTCCCTGCTCAAACCCCTCCACTGTCACACTTTTCTCTTGCCTCTTTTATGTGAGATAATTTACCCTATTATATCTCTCCCTTTCTCCTCCCAATATATTTTTTTCACATCCCTTTATTTTACTTTTTCAATATCATCTCTTCATATTCAACTCATCCTGTGTCCTCTATGTATACATGAAGACACACAAATACATGCATACATATACATACATGCGCATACATGTATGTATGTGTATGCATATGTAGATGTAGATGTAGATGTTCCAAGGCCTTCAATTCTTTAATGTGGAAACCTCTAAATCTTGTGTTATCCTTACTGTGGCTCAATTGTATTGGGATTTTTTTCTGTCTAGATGCTTCTAATATTTTCTCCTTGACTTGGGAGCTCCGGAATTTGACTGTGATATTCATTTGTGAATCCCTTCCAGCAATTAATAAGTCAGTTCTTTCAATTTATATTTTACCCTCTGGCTCTAGAATACCAGGACAATTTCCTTGATATCCCCCATTCAGTATATAATAAGCTGTGAGACCATATGTCCTCTATTTTTGTTGTCATTCAATTCTTTTTTGGTTATGTCTGACTCTTTATGACCCCATTTGGGATTTTCTTGGTAAAGGTACTAGAGAGGTTTACCATTGCTTTCTCTGGCTCATTTTACAGATCAAGAAACTGAGGCAAATGTATTTAATTGCCTTGCCCAGAGTAACACATCTAATAAGTGTCTGAGGCTGAATCTGAGCTCACAAAGATTAGTTCATACCTTCTCTATACATGGGAAGAATGCTTTCTAATTACTTCCTTTGCTTTCTTTCTGTTTCTTTGTTTTGCTCATTTTTTGTTTTTGTTTTTGTTTTTTGTTAAAAACTATTCCATTGATTAACTACCAAAATTAAACACACTGATGGGGGCTTTTGAGTAATGATTTGTAATGGGTTTTATGGTCAAATTTGGGTAGCTTTTTTACCCTCCTTGGGGACCAACTATAAGTATTTTTCCACATGCTGAATAGGTAAAATAGAAGGCAATTCAATGCAGGAGAGAACATTAGAAATTGAGAATCAGACATATGTGAGTGTGGGTATTTGTGTATGTAGACAGAGGGCACAGAATCAATTAAATAGGAAGGGATGATATTTTAAAAGGTGTAATTAAGAGGTGGGAGAGGAATAGAATGAGAGGAGACAGGGAGAGACAGAATGGAGTTAATCATCTCATATAGAAGAGGCAAGGGATAACTGTTACAATGGAGGGGAAGAACAGAAAGGCAAAAAGGGAATGAGTCAACCTTACTCTCATTGAATTTGGCTTAGAGAGGGAATGACATACAGTCTAAATTGGGTATCTTTCCCCACGGGAGAGAAGGGTGGAAGGGGATGAGAGGGGTATGATGGAGAGGAGGGCAGGTTGTGGAGGAGGGTTGTTAGAAGCACACATTTCTGTAAAGGGAAAGGAATAAAGTAGAGAATACACCAAGTATAGGGAGGGATAGAAAGGAAGGGAATATAGTCCGTGTTCCATAATATGTTCATTGTGGAGATGTTCTGTGTAACTACACATGTACAGCCTATATTGAATTATGTGTCTTTCCAGTGGGGGTGGGTGACAAAGGAGGTATGGAAAAAATCTAGAATTTAAAGTTCTAAAATCAAATGATTTTATATATATATATATATATATATATATATATAATTACTTACATGCAGCTGGGAAATAAGATATACATACACTGTGATAGGGAGATCCATGTTCCCCTAGAGATAGTCAGAGGGGTGATGGGGGAAGATATAGAAGAGAGCAGATTGGGGGAGGGGGTATTCAGTGGAATCACTCTTTTGGGGTGGTGGGAAGGGGAAAGATGGGGAAAAAAGTTGTAACTCAAAATCTTGTGGAAATCAAGGATGTAAACCAAAAAATAAACAAAACTTAATTTAAAAAAAGAAATTGAGAATCAGGAAAATATTCTTTTTGAAAGTGGGACTAAATTTGAATCTCAAAGGAAGGTAAGATTTACAGGAGATGAAGTTGAGAAGATAGTGAATTTCAGTGATGAGCTACAGGGCAAGTTGATGATATAGATAAAAGAAATAGAAAGTCAAGCTCAAGGAATAGCATTTGTGGCTACATACAACTAATATACTTTAATTAGATTTTTCACTTTGGGCAGCATTCACTGGAATGATCCACAAGTCATCTTAAAAATCATTGTGTAATCAGCATATAAATTTTATAATTATTTCAAAGTAAATTTGAAATTACTTCTACGGTAACATAGTATGAAATAAGTCTGGGAAGGTAGGACGGGAGTTGTCAAAGAGAATTTAAAAATATATATGAGTAGTAATAGGGAACCACAGAAGATTTTTGAGAGGCAAAGTGAAACGATTAGATTTATAATTTAGGGAATATATTTTGGTAGTTCTGAGGAAAATGAATTGGAGAGGAGGAAGAGAATGACAATAGGGAGACAATTGGTATGACATTACAGTAGTCCAAGTAAAAAGCAATAACCTGGGATTGATATGGGAATAAAAAGGACCTAATATGAGAAAATATGGAAGAAGAATAGATAGAACTGTGCAACTGATTGCAACTTTGAAGAAGAACTTGAACAAGAAGAGGCAACTTGAGTATGACTGAGGTTTTAAGAATCATTAGGAAACATGGTAAATTTGTAGCCAGGTTTTTGGATGTACTAGGTAAATAAACATGATTATTACACTTTATTTCTCTAAGCCTCAGTTTCTTCATCTATGAAATGGGAATGACAATCATTGTAGCATCTACTTCCTAGATTTCCATAAGGAAATAACTGGCAATATGAGTTATTATTTATGGAAGAAAATTTTCTATGTCCTTTTCACAAAAAATGTTTATAAGACCTGATGATGCTCTGTCTATATTGTAATTACATACAGACTTCCTGTTATTTGTGGAGTATTCGCAACTCAAAGGTTTTTCTTTAGTCACTCCATATACCCTTCAGTCCTTTACCTGCCTCAGTTCCAACATTTTATTTGGACAGAAGTATTCAGGAACATAAAGGAAAACACTCTTAATAATAGCAATAATAATAAAACATTGCAGTTCCTTTATAATTTAGATGAATATTCCCGGGTACATTTTAAATGAAGATCCTAATAATGAGCTTCAATACATCAGTGAAACAATAAACAAACCCATTAGGAGCATCTTTGAGAATAACCCAAGCAAATTATTACCAAATGAGGAAAAGACAGATGAGGCTGATATACTTTTGAGCCATATTTGTTTCTGGCAAATTCCATTCATTACATGAAGTTGCCTGGAATTAAAAAAGTCATGTTTAATATTAACTTGTTAAATATTGTCATAAATGTTTTAGAGTTTGGTTATTACTTTCTTCAGATCTGAAACCTCGCTTTAATAACCTACATATATTCACATCCACTTAGCAGATACATTACATTGTGTCATTAAGCTACACAATGAACCTAATTACTTTTCTTCCTACTGATTTGCTCATCTTCTTAGACCTATGTCATCAGAAAAAGAGCATCACCATAATATCAAAATAATTTGAAAGCCTATTGGCATTTCAGGAGGACTGGGGCCAGGTAATAAACCCCATCTTTTCCTCCTGATGTCTTCATTATTTATTCTCAACCTCTGGGCAAATTGTGGGGTTTGTTATGAAGCTCTATCAATGCAGTTTGGATCTTAAAAAGCTCAGCTCATTCTTATAAAGAATAGGCCAAGGGGCTTAGAGTTGACTGGGATCACAAATAAATTCACAACCTAATAAGACTATGAATGGAATTTATTTTCTTTTTTTAGAATTTTATTTTAGTTTTTTCCCCTATTACATGTAAAAACAATTTTTAACATTCATTTTTTAAGTTTTTAGTTCCAAATTCTCTCCCATCCCCCCTCCACCAATCCCCCATTGAGAAGGCAAGCAATTTGATATATGTTACACATATGTAGTAATGCAAAACATTTCCAAAACATCAAAAGAATACATAGACAAAAAAAAAGCTCCAGAAAAATAAAGTTAAAAAAAAACCGCATGTTCCAATCTGTATTCAGAAAACAGAAAACATCAGTTCTTTCTTTGGCGATGGATGGCATTTCTCATCATAGAGCCTTCAGAGTTGTTTTAGATCATTATATTGGTGAGAATAACTAAGTTATTCATAGCTGATCATTTTACAACACTGCTGTTACATTGTACATAGCACAGTTCACTTTGTATTAACTAATATAAGTTTTTTCCAGGTTTTTCTGAGAGCTTCCTGTTCATCATTTCTTTCTTTTTTTAAATTAATTTATTTTTAGTTTTCAACATTCACTTCTATAAGATTTTGAGTTCCATATTTTTCCCCTTGCTTCCTTTCTCCCACCCCAAGATAGTGTGCAATCTGATATAGGCTCTACATTTAAATTCATATTAAACATATTTTCATATTAGTCATATCATAAAGAAGAATTAGAGCCAATGAGAGGAACAACAAGAAGGAAGAAATAAACAAACAACAAAGAGAGAGCCAATAGCATGCTTCAATTTGCATTCAGACTCCATAGTTATTTGTCTGGATGTGGATAGTATTTTACATCATGAGTCTTTTGGAGTTATCTGAGATCCTTGCATTGCCAAGAGGTAAGTCTATCAAAACTGGTCATCATACAATGCTGCTTTTTTACTCTGTACAATGTTCTCATTCTGCCCACTTCACATAGTATTGGTTCATCTAAGTCTTTCCAGGTTTTTCTGAAGTCTGCCTGCTCATCATTTCTTATGCTATAAGAGTATTCATTCCATCACAACAACACACCACAATTTGTTCAGCCATTCCACAAATGATAGGCATCCCCTCAATTTCCAATTTTTTTTTGCCCCCAGAAGAGCTGCTATAGATAGTTTTGTATGTTTAGGTACCGATCCATTTTATTTTCTCTATCTCTTGAGATATAGATCTAGTAGTGATATTACTAGATCAAAGGGTATTCATGTTTTCTATAGTAATTTAGGTATAGTTACAAATTGCTCTACAGAATGGTTGAATTAGGTCACAACACCATCAACATTGCTTCTTATTTGTCCCATATCCCCTTTACCATCCATCATTTTCTTTTTGTGTCCTATTATCCAATTTAATAGTCATGAGGTAGTATCTCAGAATTATTTTAATTTGCATTACTCCAATCAATAATGAGTTAGAGCATTTTTATTTCTTGTGGCTATAGATAGCTTTGATTAATTCACCTGAAAACTGTTCATATCTTTTGATCATTTATCAGTAGGGGAATGGCTCTTATGCTTTTAAAATAAATTTGGCTCAGCTCTCCATATGTTTGAGAAATGAGCCCTTTATGAGAGAAACTTGCTTCAATATTTTTCACAGTAACTATTGCTAACTGTATTTCCCTCCATCCTATCTTCCCATTTGTTCTATTCTCTCTTCTTTGACTCTGTCCCTCCTCAAAAGTATTTTGTTTATGACTATCCTCTCCTCCAATCTGCCTTCCTTTCTATCACCTGTCCCTCTTCTTTTACTCTGTTCTCCTCCTACTTTCATGTAGGGTAACATGCATTTCTATACCCAATTGAGTGTGTATGTCATTTCTTCTTTGAGCCAATTCTGATAAAAGTAAGATTCTCACACTCCCTCTCAAGTCCACTCCTCACTCCCCCATGATAAAAATGTATTTTCTTGATTCTTTTATGTGAGATGTTACCCCATTTTACCTTTCCTTTTGTCTTCCTCCTAGTATATTCCTCTCTTACCCTTAAATTTTATTTTTTTAACTTTTAAATAACATTCCTCATATTTAACTTACATCTCTGTCCTCTGTCTACATACACTCCTTCTGCCATAATAATGAGAACGTTCCTATGAGTTACAAGTATTAACTTCCCTTGTATGAATACAGACAGTTTAACCTTAGTAAGCTCCCTATGGATTTCCTTTCCTGTTTCCCTTTTTATGTTTCACTTGAGTCTTATATTTGAAAGTCAGATCTTCTATTCAGCTCTGGTTTTTTCATCAAGAATGCCTATAAATCCTCTATTTCATTGAATGCCCATTTTCTCCTAAAAGATTATACTCAGTTTTACTGGGTAGGTGATACTTTTTAATAATCCTAATTCAATGGCTCTTTGGAATATCATCTTCCAAACCCTCTTATCCTTTAATATAAAAGCTGCTAAATCTTTCATCCTGATTGTGACTCCATAATACTTGAATTGTTTCTTTATGGCTGCTTACAATATTTTCTCCTTGACCTGGGAACGCAAGAATTTGACTATCATATTTCCAATAGTTTTCATTTTGAGGCAATTGATAAATTTTATTTGTCTGTGACATTCCTGGAAGTTTTCATTTTGGAATATCTTTCAGGAGATGATCAGTGGATTCTTAGATTTCTATTTAGCCATGGTTCTAGATTATCGAGACATTCCCCTTGATAATTTCTTGAAAAATAATGTCTATGTATTCCAATAATTTTTAAATTATCTCTCCTGGATCAATTTTCCTGATCAGTTACTTTTCCAAGAAGTTACTTCACTTTGTCTGCTATTTTTCCATTCTATTGGTTTTCTTTTATTGTTTTTTGATTTCTCATAAAATCATTAGAATCTGTTCTCAACTTTTGCTAATTTTAAAGGATTATTTTCTCCAGTGAACTTTTGCACATTCTTTTTGATTTGGCCAATTCTACTTTTTAAGGAGTTTTCTTTTCTTCATTGAACTTTTTTGCCTCATTTAAAATTTTTCCCTTTTTGATCAGTTCCTTTTTAGTTCTTCTTCTTCTCATAAGCTTTGTGTACCTCTTTTACCATTTGGTCTAGGCTATTTTTTAAGGTGTCATTTTCTTCAGTATTGTGTGTGTGTGTTTGTGTGTGTGTGTCTCCTTTCCAAACTGTTGACTCATTTTTCATGATTTCCTTTTATCATTCTCATTTTTCTTCCTAATTTTTCCTCTATCTCCCTTACTTGATTTTCAAAATTCTTTTTCAACTCTTCCATGGCCTGAGACAAATCCATATTTTTCTGGAAATCTTTGAATGTATGAGTTTTGACTTTGTTTTCTTTTTCTTCTTGTGTGTTTTAATCTTCCTTGTCACCATAGTATATTTCTATGGTTGGATTTGTTGGGTATTTTTTTTTTGTTTGCTTGTTTGCTTGTTTGTTTTTTGGTTTACTCATTTTTCCCAACCTATTATTTGACTTTTAATTATCTTTTAAAATAAGACTCTGCTTCCAGTATGGAGAACACATTGTCTATAGCTTCCCTTGGGTTTTGTGCATTTGTTTTAAGAGTTACTTCTAGGGTCATCATACTGTAAGTTTTCAGTTCTTCCTAGGTGATATGATCTAAAGAGAGGTGTTTACTACTCTCCTGGACTATGCTTTGGTCTGTGAGTGACCACAAGCATTCTTTTCTTTCCTGGAACTGTGACAAGGGTCCCTGATGCACTGTGACTACAAGCTCTGGTGCATTAGTGTTCCTCCTTGCCCTGAGACTGCCCACTCACCACTATGACCTGGGTCTGAGTATGGGTGAAGCAACAGAGTCCTGCCCCTAGTAGTAGGTAAGAGATTCCTGTAATCTCCTTCTGAACAGCTGTTCAACCCATTACTATCTGTAGGTTGAGAGCTCTGGAAGTAGATGCAGCTGCTGCTGATTCTGTAGCTCCCAAGGCCTGTTCCTGGTTTGTTGGAGTGGGATGGTGCTGGTGCAGCCTGCACTAGACTGAGCTCAACTCTCACCCAGGAACAACAGACCTTTCCTGCCAACCTCCAAAAATTGTCTTTACCTTCTAGGGGTTGAAAGGTTTGGAAACCATCCCTGCTGCCACTGATTCAATCACCTACAGACCTTCTCCTGGTTTGCTGAGGCCTGACTTGTGCTTGTTTGGCTTATGCTGGACTGCCTTCCCCTGTCACCATGGTGCATCAGAGCTTTCCTGCAAAACTCCTCTCCCAAGTTGTCTTGATCTGGAAAATTGTTTCACTCTATCTTTTTGTGGGTTATGTTGCTCTAAAATTTGTTGAGAGTCATTATTTAAAGGTATTTAGAGGGGTGTTAGTGAGATCTCAGACAAGTCCCCATCTTTACTCCTCCATCTTTTCTAGTATTTTTCCCTAAAATGAAAAATGGTATTTCTTAATCCATGATTTTACATAATATACATGGAAGAGCATCAGATTGGAAAACATAAGTGCATTATCATCTACCCACTTCATATTTCTCATCCATATCACCTTCTCTGCACGCACAAAACCTCCCCGTCCTCACAAGTGAACAACAACAACAAAAAAATAGGAAAAACAAAAACTTTAGAATCTTATTATGGTGAAAGGAAAGATCAAGGTTCACATTTTTAAGAGGTCAGTAATGACACTACACCCACATCTGAAACCTCAAAAGGAAATATGAATTGGTCTCAAGCCCAAAAAACATTCTTAGAAGAGCTCAAGAAGAATTTTAAAAGACAAATTAAAGAAGTAGAAGAAAAACTGACCAATTATTTATAAAACACTATTTGCAAAATGGAAAAAAAAATCACTGAAGAGAAGAATAACTCCTTAAAAAAATATAATTTCCAAAATGGAGAAAGAGGTTCATAACCAAACTGAAGAAAATAAATCCTTGAAAGTAAAAACTAACCAAATGGAAAAGGAGGTTCAAAATTAACAAAGAAAATAATACTTAAAAATTAGAATTAGACAAGTTGAAACAAATGACTCTAAGAAGCTTCAAGAATCAATCAAACAAAATCTAAAACATGAAAAAAATAGAATAAAATATAGAATGTCTCATTGGAAAAAACAACTGACCTTGTAAATTGATCCAGGAGAGAGAATCTAAGAATCATTGTTCTACTGGAAAGCCATGACGAAAAAAATAACCCTAGACAGTATCTTGCAAAAATAATCAAGCAAAATTGCCCATAGGTCCTAGAACCAGAGAGTAAAATAGTTATCAAAAGAATCCACCATTTACCTCCTGAAAGAGATCCCAAATTGAAAACTCCAAGGAATATTGTAGTCAAATTCCAAAATTATCTGGTAAAGGAGAAAATACTACAAGTAGCCAGAAAGAAACAATTCAAGTATTGTGGAACTACTGTCAATATCACACAGGACCTTGCAGCTTCTTTATTAAAAGACTGGAGGAACTAGAATATGCTATCTTGTAAAGCAAAGAAGCTTGGACCACAACCAAGGATCACTACGCAGTTAAATTGAGCATAATCTTTAAGGCAAGGAGATAGTCATTTAGGGGAATAAAGGACTTCCAGACCTTCATGATGAAAAGACCAGAGCTCAATGGAAAATTTGATCTTCAAATAAAAGACTCAAGAGAGCCATAAAATGGTAAACAAGGAAAACATAAATGCACACACACACACAAAAACACACGCACACTGTGTCATTAAATAAGAGAAAACTGTTTATGTTGCCATATGGGAAGATGATGCCTATTACTCCTGAGAACTATATAATTATGACACGACTTAAAAGGGATACACATAGGTAGAGGGTGAGGCTATGAATTACCTGATATGATGACAAAAAAATCTAATTAACAGGTATGAAGGCATTGTAATGGAAGAAGAGGAAAAGAGGAGTTAGAAAAAGGTCAGTTGCATCACATGAAGAGAATCACATGTATTATAGTAGTGGAAAAGAAGGGAGGGAGATGAACATTTTTTGAGATTATTCTTATTGTATTTGGTTCAAGGAGAGAATGACATACTTTGTTAAATATAGAAACTTAATGTACCCTACAGAAAGAGGTAAAAAGTGGAAGAAAAGGGTGTGGTATTGTGAAGGAAAAGAAGAAGTAATGAGGGAAAAGGGAAGGTAAAAGAAGGGTCATTGATATGAAAGAGATATTGAGGGAAGCGGTAGTCAAAAGCAAAACTCTTTTGAGGAGGGGAAGGAAGAAGGGAGAAACAAAAGCAAAAATGGGGGGAGAGGAATAGGATGGCAAAAAAGACACAGATAATAATCATAACTGTGAATGTGAATGGCATGAACTCTCCCATAAAAAAGGCAGATAGCAGAATGCAATAAAAACAATAATCCTACAATATGCTATTTACAAGAAAGACATTTGAAACAGGGGGATACACATAGGGTAAATGTGAAAGGCTAAAATAGAATTTATTCTGCTTCATCTAAAGTAAAAAAAAAAGGGGGGGGTAGTAATCCTTATCTCAGACAAAGCAAAAGCAAAAGTAGGTCTAATTAAATGGGATAAAGAAGGGAATTATATCCTGCTAAAAGGTACCATTGACAATGAAGTAATATCAATATTAAATATATATGCACCAAGTGGTGTAACAGCTAAATTCTTAGAGTTAGAGGAGAATTTAAGGGAGTTAGAGGAAGAAATAGATAGCAAAACTATAAATTTGATAAATCTAACCTCAAAATAATAAGATAGAAGTTAAGGAGATGAAAAGAATCATAGACAAGGTAGATATGACAGACCTCTGGAGAACATTGAACGGAGATAAAAAGGAATATACCTTCTTCTCAGTGGTACACATACACAAAAATGGCCATGTACTAGGGCATTCAAACCCCACAATCCAGTACAGAAAGGCCGACATTTTAAATGCACCCTTTTAAGATCATGATGCAATAAAAATCTATGTAATAAAGGGCCAGGGAAAGATAGACTAAAAAGTATTTGGAAAGTAAATAATCTTATGCTAAAGAATGAGTAGGTGTATTGGTAATGGAATTTGGAGCTGCCACTGTATTTGCCTGTTTTTTGGGTTGAGTGTTAAAACTCAGAGCTTGTGAATCCCACTTGTGGGATGGACTTGTTGAGGTGAAGAGAGGTGGCTGAACTGGGAGGAGCCATGAATTGGGAGAGAGACCCAAGCCTAGAGAAGGCCAGAAGGACTTTGGGAGAGCAGTATCCTGTATTGTGGAGCCTGAATTGCTGAGACCAAGACTGCTGAGAGCCCATTGGAACTGCCACCTGGTACTGCCTCCTGGAACTGCCAAGGACTGAGGAGGTATGTCTGTGATGCCAGTATTTTGTCTGTTTTGATGTTGTTTTGACAGATTCACTTGCTGGTGAAGGACAGTGCTGCTGTTGTAGAGGTCCTGGAATCTGGCTGTGGTTCAAAAGCCCTGAAGGAGGATTTTCTTGTGGTACCTGCACAGAAATCTTGGAAGAGGGCCTTGTTGATATTTTCAGGGGTTCTGGGACTGTTCTACAGGCAGAAAGTGACTTGATGAGGACACTGGCTATAGCTTTGTTGAGCCTTGTCTCCCCAGTAACTGAGATTGCTGAGCAATTGCATAGAGTGAAGATGAAAGAAGGACCTTTCCTTGGCTATTCAATGCTGAGTTTAACCTTGTAACTTAAGGGTGGATGGCCTTTTGTGCTTTCCTGTCCCTTTTAAGATTTAGGGGTGGGAAGTCTTTGAGTCATTGACCAAATAAATGTACTTTGTTTATGGTTGGAAACTAATCTCCATTTGAGAAGAGATTTTTGACTGACTAAATGAATGTACTGTCTAGGGGTGAAGTAGTCCCTGGATTGAATTGAGAACTTGCTAAAGGAACAAGTTACACTGTATTTTGACTTTTTCTGTTCTGTGAATGTTTGCTGAATAAATGGGGTTTACTATGCTGGTAATCTGATCCTTGGAAATTGCCTTTCCTTGGCATTACAGTAGGTCAAAAAACAAATCATAGTAACAATAAGTAACTTCATTCAAGAGAATGATAATAATGAGATAACACACCAAGAGTTATGGGAGGCATCAAAAACAGTTCTTACAGGAAGTTTTATATCTCTGTATGCTTACATGAAAAAAAAAAAAAGAAAAGGCAATCAATGACTTGGGTGTGAAACTGAAAAAGCTAGGAAAAAAAAAATATTGAAAATCCCCAGTGAAATACTAAAGCAGAAATATTGAAAACCAAAGGACAGATTAACAAAATTGAAATTAATAAAACTATTGAGCTAATAAAGAAAACAAAGAGCTGGTTTAAAAATAAAACAATAAAATTGCTAAACTTTTAGTCAATTTGATTAAAAGAGAGAAAGAAGAAAATCAAATTACCAGCATCAAAAATAAAAAAGGTGAACTTACCTACAATGAGGAGGAAACTAAAACAATAATTAGGAATCATTTTGCCCAATTATATGCTCATAAATTTGACAGTCTTAGTGAAATGAATGAATATTTACAAAAATAAAAAATTGCCCAGATTAACAGAAGAGGAAGTAAAACACTTAAATAATCTTATCCCAGAAAAAGAAATAGAAAAAAACCAGAAATGAATTCCATAGGAGAAAATCTCCAGGGGCAGATGGATTTAAGAACTATTTAAAGAACTATTAATGCTAATACTTTGTAGACTATTTGGGAAAATTGAAGAGAAAGGAGTCCTATAATTTTTTTTTATGATACAAAAATGGCACTGATACCTAAATCTGGAAGAGCCCAAACAGAAAAAAATTATGAATAAATCTCTCTATTGAATATAGATGCAAAAAAATTAAATAAAATATTAGTAAAAAGAATACAGTGACTTATCACAAGAAAAATATACTTTCATCAGGTAGGATTTATTCAAGGAAGGCAAGGCTGGCTTAATATTAGAAAAACTCCTAGTATAATTGATCATATTAACAACAAATCTAATAGAAACCATATAATTATCTCAACAGATGCAGAAAAAGCTATTGACAAAATACAATATTCATTCCTATCAAAAACACTAGAGAGCACAGGCATAAATGGAATCTTCCTTAAAATGATAAGTAGCATCTACCTAAAACCATAAGCAAGTATCATATGTAACAGGGATAAGATCAGGAGTGAAACAAAGATGTCCACTTTCACCCCTGTTATTCAAATTCGTACTAGAAATGTTAGCTGCAACAATAAGAGAAGAAAAAGAAATTAAAGGAATTAGAATAAGCAAAGAAGAAACTAAGCTATCACTCTTTGCTGATGACATGATGATATACTTAGAGAATCCTACAGAATCAAATAAAAAATTGCTTGAAGTAATAAATATCTTTATCAAAATTGCAGGATATAAAATAAACCCATATACATCCTCAGTGTTATATATTTCTAATGAAACCCAACAGTAAGAGATAGAAAGACTAATTCTGTTTAAAGTTGTTGTAGACATTATAAAGTACTTAGGAGTCTACTTGCCAAAACAAACTCAGGAACTATATGAACACAATTACAAAACACTTTTCACACAAATAAAGTCAGATATAAATAATTGGAAAAACATCATTTGCTCATGGTTAGGCTGATCTAACATAATAAAAATGATGTTTTTACCTAAATTAACTTACCTATTTAGTGCCATATCAATCAAACTACCAAAAATTATTTTATAGAGCTAAAAAAATAGTAACAAAATATATCAGTAAGAACAAAAGTTCCAGAATATCAAGGGAATTAATTAAAAGAAATGTTAGGGAAAGTGGCCTAGCCATACCAGATTTTAAACTGTTTTACAGAGCAGCAGTATTCAAAATCCTGGGTACTGGCTGAGAAATAGAGTGGTAGATCAGTGGAATAGTATAGGTAATCAAGACACAGTAATCAATAAATATAGTAATGTACTTTTTGATAAACCCAAAGACTTCAGTTTCTGGGATAAGAACTTAGTATTTGACAAAAACTGTGGGGAAACTGGAAAACAATAAGACAGAAACTGTGAATAGACCAATAATAAGAAAAAAATAAGAAATAAGAAAAATAAGAAGAAGAAATGAGGATCAGACTGACCTCATAGAGTTGTACAAACTGATGTTGAATGAGGGGAGCAGAACAAAGAGAACATTGTATTAAATTACAGACATGACATCATATACCAAAATAAAGTCTAAATGGGTTCACAATTTAGATATAAAGGCTGACATCATAAGCAATATGGGAGAACAAGAAATAGTTTGCCTGTCAGATTTGTGAAGAGCAGAAGCATTTCTGAACCAACAAGAGATAGTGAACATTGCAAAATGCAAAATGGATCATTTTGATTACATTAAATTGAAAGGTTTTTGTATAAAAAAGCCAATGTAACCAAGATTAGGAGGGAAGCAGAAAACTGGGAAAGAATTTTTAGAGCCAGTGCCTCTGAAATAGGACCCCTTTCTAAAACATACAGGGAACTAAGTCAAATTCATAAGAATACAAGTCATTCCCTGATTGATAAATGGTCAAATCATATGAACAGGCAGTTTTCAGAGGTAGAAATCCTTATGAAAAAAACTCTAAATCACTATTTATTAGATAAATGGAAATCAAAACAATTCTTTCATATCATATCTCACAGGTCAGATTGGCTAACATGGCAAAACAGGAAAATGATAGATGCTGTGATAGATGTGGGAAAATTGGAGCACTAATGCATTTTTGGTGGACTTGTGAACTGATGTAATCATTCTGGAGACCAATTTGGAACTATGGCCAAAGGGCTATAAAAATTGCCCATACCTTTTGACCCAGCAATACCACTTCTAGGCCTATATCCTGAAGAGATTGTTCAAATGGGAAAAGGACCCATATGCACAAAAATATTTATAGCAGCTCTTTTTGTGTTGGCAAAGAATTGAAAACTGAAAGGGCGCTCATCAATTGAGGAATGGCTAAACAAGTTGTGTCATATGAAAGTGCTGAAATAATGTTGTGCTGTAAGAAATGAGGAGCAGACAGACCTCATGGAGACGTATACAAACTGATGTTGAGTAAGGGGAGCAGAAAAAAGAGAACATTGTACAAAATTACAGACATGACATATCTATAATGACTGATTTTGATAGACTGGGCTCTCCTCATTAATGCAAGGTTATAAGACACCTCCAAAGGACTCATGATGGAAAGTTTATCCACATCCAGAGACAGAAATACGGAGTCTGAATGCAAGATTGAGGCAAAATACTTTCTCTTTTTTGAAATTTTGTTTTGTTTTGTTTCTTCTTTCTCAATATACATCCCATTGGTTATAATTCTTCACAACTTGACTAATGTTTAATGTGGAGATAAATGTACACCTTATATCATATTGCATGCCATCATGAGGAAGGAAGGGGGGGAGGAATGGAGAAAATTTAGAACTCAAAAATTTGAGGAAATGAATGTTGTAAACTAATTGTAAATAAACTAAAAAAAAAAAAATAGAACATCCTGGCTCTTTTATTTTCTAGGTATATGACTATTACAAGTCACTTAAGTAGTTTCTTCATAAGTTTCTTTTTCTCTAAAGGAGACATAAGCATGCCTTCATTTTACATGAATTCTTTTTTTTTTAAAGTACTTCCTAAACTCTTAACTATTGTGTAATTGCCCACATTTGTGCCTTCTATTACTCACACTTTTATCGCAGGGAGTCAAAAAGTGACAGAGGTGACATCATTCCCACCAAAGTGTGTTTACTTGCTTATGATCTCTGGTAATTCCAAGTGATTCCTGTGCAATAAATTTATTACTTTTATTAGAGCACTAATCTTAGAAATAGTTTTGAGTGGTAAAGAAAAAAAAATCCTTCCCAGAATGAAAGTTATTGGGTTACAACAGAAAGTCAGGAGCCCTGGATTGGAATTCTGGCTTTGTCATTTATATTGCTATCTAAGATCAAGCCAGTCATTTCCCCTCCCTGGGCCTCTATTTTGATGTCTATGAATAAAGCGAAATTTTTAAAAAAGAAGTGGATTAGAATAAAGATTCTAACCTGGGTACTGTGAATGATGACTGTTTTCACTAATTGAGCATTTCTGTCATTTATGAATGTGAGTGATAAACTATTGATAGTATTAGTAGTATCTCTGATTTGTTACCAATAAAAATCAGAGATAATTTTGTAATATGTTACAGATATCTTGAAATGTCATTTATGCTCATCCCTTCTTGGCAATTTTGCCTTTGCCTTGCCACTGGGCTTTGATGGCTTACTTAAATCCAATCCATGTACAAGTCGAGCTATGACCTTCATGATGACATTGATCCTCTTCAAGAGCAAAGAATGAACAGCAACAACAATGCAGAAATGATCATACTGCTTAGTCCTGCCATTAAATCTATTACTATTCCACAATTCAAAAAATATTTTATGTCTATATTTCAATATAGTTATTTCTTTCCCTTTGTAATTATATACATTGTGTCTTATACCTTGAAAAATATGAGAAAGTATCCATACATTTCATCAGAATGACAAAGGGAACCATGATGAAAAGAAAATATTAAGTATATATAGATTAGAAAATTTCTAAGGTACCATATATATTTAGTTTTTTTTTCTCTCTTAATTCCATCAGATCTCTGAGAATCTATCTGACTTTTTTATGATTTTATTTGCACAAGAGTTTCTAATTCTAATTCTCTGTTAAAATCCCTACATAACTGATTTTTCAGGAAAACACTTCTTCCAATTATCAAGTAGGAAAACTGGTACAGTAGAATCAGTATTGAGACAACCAGGGTTTAATTCAGACCTGTCTACTAACTAGCTGTTGATCTTCACCAGCATGACAAAATGGATAGAGTTCTAGATATCAAGACAAAAGACCTGGGTTTAAACTGAGCTTTGATCCTTTGCAGTTGTTTCCCTATCAGGTTACTTACTTCCTCTGAACATCAGTTTCTTTATCTTTAAAATGGAGATAATTTTGGTGTTGGTCAGTTGTTTTTTAGTTGTATCTGACTCTCTGTGATCCCATTTGGGGTTTTCTTGACAAAAATAATGGAGAGTTTTACCAATTCCTTCTCCAAGACATTTTACATATAAGAAAACTGAAGCAAATCATGCTAAATGACTTTCCCAGGGTCAAAAATCTAGTAAACATCTGAGACCAGATTTGAACTCAGAAAGAGGGGTCTTCCTAACCTCAGGCCTGGTACTCTATCCACTATACAACCATGCTCCCCTAACTGGATATAATAGTAATTATAATTCCTATCTTGAAATGTTATTGTGAGACTTGTTTAATGAGAAGATGTAAGCATTTTGTAATCCTTAAGCTTTATGCACATTTCAACTATTTCTATTATTTCCTAGCTGTATATCTCATATATTTATTCAATCAGCTTAATACCAGGAGATATCGCATGGTATGCCATTTTTTTGGAAGTCATAACACCTAATTCTGATTTAACCCCAACTTTGCATTCACTGGGTAAATTAATGGAAATCATACAGCCTCTCTAAGACTTATTTTTCTCAATTGGAGGATAGGGACAATCCCTCAAAATGTCCACTGATAAAGGAGAAAATGGTAGGGAAGGGAAGGTAGAATGTTTCATCACATAAAGGAATATATAGAAATGTGAGTTTTATCAATTTTAAAATTAGTTATTTCTAAATATTCTTTCTCCCATATCTGTAATTCTGTGATGTTGGTCCTGAACTAAGTTAATTGTTTAGTGAAAACATGTTTGTAGACCCAAGAGGTTTCTTATTTTGTGAAACCTCTTCCTAAATAACAGGTCTGTTATTTTTCTTTCCTTCTCTGGAGTTTGCAGTTCTGCTGAGTGTCTGAAATTCAAAGGTGAGGGGCCATTTATTTACATTATGTGCAATTTGTCCAACCCAAGTCTGACATCTGTAGAAAGACTATTGGACCCCTACAGACGTTAAAGCAAAATAAAACCAAGACAAACCCAGAAGTAAACCCAAACTCTCTCATGCAGACAGGCTTAATGTGAAATTCTGACCCTGGTTTGTGGATGACTTATTTCTTCTATTTCTATGTCTCACCAAGAAATGTACTTTCATGATGTGGTACTTTGAGAGCAAAAGATACTATCGAGGCATCAATGACTAAGAAAAAATTGACAAATTGAGGGGTACTTTGGACATCATGGAGAACTTTCAAAGAATTATCGACTCTCAAAGTTAACAGGAACCTTGAGGGCCATCAAGCCAAACCCATATACCTGAATAGGAACACGATGTAGTAGAAACAGAGCTGGGCCTGGAGTCATGAAACTGTCCAGATCCTCTATTTCCTAGCTATATCATATTGGACAAGTCACTTCACTTCCATAAGGCTCTGGTTCTTCAAACTTTAAAATGAAACAATAATGTGTGCATGCTACCTATTACAAAGGATTTTTCTGAGAGAGGGAAAAAATTGCTATAAACAAGTGAGATTCCTTATATCTTTTGAAAATATCATTTCAACTTTTATTAAAGAGCTCCCTATGTCTTGATGACATGTCCATGACCCCTCAAAGTAATAATCTATTTTATAAAATTATTTTTATTTATCCCATTAAATATTTGCCAATTACTTGTAAAGATTAACAATCACATTTTTAAACATTTAGATTCCCAATTATGTCCAACCCTAAAGCCTCTGCCCTCTCCTTCAGAAGACAAGCAATTTAATTTCAATTATACATGGTCATGCAAATAATATTTCCCTATTATCCATTCTGCTAAATAAATAAATAACAAAGAAAAATATAAAAAAGTTTTTTTTTTAATATGCTTCAATCTATATTCAGAGTTCCTCCACTCTCTCTCTAAAAGTGGACAGTGTTTTTCAACTTATATTGACAACTTATATCAACTTATTTCAACATCTTGATCAGAGTACCTAAGTCATTCATAGTTGACTGTCTTTATAATACTGCTATTACTGGGTACAATTTTCACCTGGTTCCACTCAATGCACTTTTCATGAGTTCATGTGAATCTCCCCAGGTTTTTCTGAAAGTATCCTACTTGCCATCTGGTATGGCACAATAGAATCCCATCAGAATCATACTCCACATCTTGACCAGCCATTAACCAATGGATGGGCATCTCCTCGATTTCTGATTCTTTGTCGTGACAAAAAGATCTGCTATAAATACTTTTATATAAATATGTCCTTTTCCATTTTCTTTGGTTTCTTTGGGATACAGACCTAGGAGAGGTACTGCTGGATTAAAAGGTATGCATTTAGGTATAGTTCCAAATTCTTCTACAGAACACTTAGACTAGTTCACAATTCAATGAATAGTGCATGTGTCCCAATTTCTTTTCTGTCATGCTAATCAATCTGATAGGTGGTATGTAGTATCTCAGTATTGTTTTAATTTACATTTTTCTAAAAAGTAATGACGGAGACCTTTTTTGATGTGACTATTGATAGCTTTGAATTCCTCTTCTGAAAACTTCCTGTTCATATCCTATGACCATTTATCATGTAGGGAATGGCTCTTATTTTTATACATTTGAGAAATGAGGCCTTAATCAAAGAAACCAGATGTAATTTTTCACCCAGTTTACTGCTTCCCCTCAAATTTGGCTGCATTAGTTTTGTTAATGCAAAACCTTTTAATTTCAAGTAATGAAAATAATGTTTTACTTTCTATAATCTCCTCTATCTCTTATTAATGCATAAACTCTTCTCTTATCCATAATTATGACAGGTACACTTTTCTATACTGCACTAATTTACTTTTATCACCCTTATGTCTAAACCACATATACATTTGATGCTATCATTGCAAGATGTTGATCTACGTCTATTTTCAGCCAAACTGCTTTCCAGTTTTCCAAGCAATTTTTTGTCAAAGAGTGAGTTCTTAGCCAAAATACATACATACATACATACATACATACATACATACATACACACACACACACATATATATATATAAATATTTAGTTTATCAACAAGTAGATTACTATGGCAATTTAACATTAGGCAATACCTAATCTATTTTACCTGATCCATCAAACTATTTCTTAGCCAGTATCAAATTATTTTGATAATTGCCACTTTGTAATATAGCTTGAAATCTAGAATTGTTAGGCCTTTTTCATTAACATTTTTTTTTTTCATTGATTTACTTGGTATTCTTTATGTTTTGGTCTTACACATGAATTTTATTACTATATTTCCTAATTTATAGAATAAATATTTTGTAGTTTGGTTTGCCACTGAATAAGTAAATTAATTTAGGAAGAATATTGACTTTGCCTACTCATGAGCAATTAAATTTTTTCTGATTGTTTAGATTTGTTTTATTTGTGGGAAAATTATTTTGTAATGTTATTCATATAGTTCCTGAATTTATTTTGGCAGATAGACTCACAAATATGTTATATTTTTTATAGTTATTTAAAATGGAATTTCTCTGTATATTCTTACTGGATTTTGCTGGTAGTTTACAAAAATGTTGATGATTTTTATGTTGTTTTTTTTTTTTATATATCCTGCAATTTTGTCAAGGTTAATTGTTTCAACTAGCATTTTAATTTATTCTCTAGGATTTCAAAAGTATACCATCATATTGTCTACAAAAAGTGATAATTTTATTTCCTTGACTATTTTTATTCTTTAAGTCACTTTTTCTTCTATTATTGTTTTAGCTAGAATTTCTAGTATAATATTGAATAATAGTGGTGATAATGAGCATTCTTGCTTCACTTCTGATTTTATCTTCTTTACAAATAATCCTTGTATTGGTTTTAGACAGATACTCAACAATACCCATGAAGTACACATATATTTCAAAAGTTTAAGTCAGAGTATCTCCAGTATTTTGAGAAGCTCCTCTGTGGAGAATTCTTGGATGCCATGGATAGGAATTACAGGATTGAAGCTTATAGATTATTTGCAATCTGCACCAGCAGGGGGAGTCTTCACTTGCCTAAGATCATGGTTTGAGAGTTTTGATGTGCCCTGTACTTTCACAATCTTCTTGCTTATCCTTATAGATTGCTTCACAGGAAATGACACTTGTCTGTTCTTTTTTAAATGTTTCTTGATGATCAGTCCTTTCTTCATCATTTATTAGAAGTTGGATACCTGGCTTGTTCACTAAAATATTTAACAGTCTGGTGGTTGGGACTTGAGGAATGTCCACCCCTCTACATTCACTTCCATTTTTAATAATGTCAGCAATCTCACTTTGCTGTTTTTGTAATGACTGTTTCACTGTTTCCAGTAGCTCCAATGTTCTTCTTATTTTTTCCTCTAGTAGCAAGTTTCCTTGATCCCCCATTTTGTTAGTTCATTTTTCAAAATTCTGGCTCTACTCTAGTGCCAGAAATCCAGGATATAACTTTCTCTGATGACAGGTTTTCATGTTTCTGGACATTTGGAAATTTAGAAATCCCCTGGATATTTTCAAGTTGCCAGTCTGGTTGCCTTGATTTTTTGTACAGCTTTTCTTTTTCCCATTTCTCTTTCTCTTGATTAACTTGCAGGAGGAGTTTGTTTTTTTTTTTCTTGCATTTCTTCATCTGTTTTCTCCACCAAAATCTATTCAGTAACCAGAGAGGGAAGCACCAACATCTGGGTTTTTCACAGCCGGGGGCTCAACGGCTGCCCAGAGTCTCTTCTAGCCAAATCACACAACTCTTCTCAAAGTGAGCCCCATACTATTTATCATCTTAAGAAAAGTTCAGTTGATTCTTGTGCTTTCTAATGTTTTTACAAGGAATGGTTGCTGCACATTGTCAAAGATTTTTTTGCATCTATGGAGATAATCATATGATTTTTTTGTTGATTTTGTTATTGAAATGGCCAATTATGATGACAATTTTCCTAATTTTTAATCACACCTGCTTTCCTGTTCTAAATCTGACCTAGTTATAGTGTATGATCTTTGTGATATATCAGTGTAATGTACTTAATAGCATTTATTTATTTTTTGCATTTATATTCATTATAGAAATTTTTCAAGATTTTTTGTTATTTTTTGCTCTCCTTGGTTTAGATATCAAAACCATATTGGTATCATAAAAGGAATTTTGTAGAACTTCTTTTTATCTTTTTTTCAAATAATTGAAACTACTGGGAATATTTTTTGCTTAAATGTTTGGGAGAATTAACTTGTGAATTTACTGGTCCTGGGGATGTTTCTTTTTTTCTTTTTTTTTAGGGAGGGAAGAGTGGATCTCATCGATGTCTTGTTCAATTTCTTTTTGTAAGATAGGATTATTCACTTATTGTATTTCCTCTTCTTTTAATATGCATATATCTACATATATATATATATATATATAGACAAATATATCTCTATGTGTATAATATGTATACATGTACATGTATACATACACATATGTATCTACTTTACTTAGATTGTTGGTTTTGCTGCCCTATTATTAAAACATGATCCCTAATAATTGCTTTAATTTCATATTT
>CM053585.1:53919932-53935499 GCA_028646515.1 Pseudochirops corinnae
TCATAAAATTAATTTTTAATTTTATTGATTAGTCCAATGGTTTTCTTCTTTCAATTTAAAAAGTTTTTCATTTGATTTTCAGAATTTCCATTTTAATGTTTAATTGGGGATTATAAATTTATTCTTTTTTTAAGAATTATTTTTTTTTACTTTCATGCCAAATTCATAACTGCTTTTCCTCTCTCTTACAAATGTATACATATAGAGAGATAAATTTCTCCTAATTGCTGCTTAGGCTGCATTCCACAAATTTTGGAATGTTGTCTCATTTTTATCATTTTCTATTTTTTTTTTTGGAGGGGGAAAGGCAGGGCAATTGAGGTTAAGTGACTTGCCCAAGGTCACATGGCTACTAAGTGTTAAGTCTCTGAGACTGGATTTGAACTCAGGTCCTCCTCCCCTCCAGGGCTGGTGCTGTTTTCACTGTGCCACCTAGACACCCCAATATGATTTTCTTTAATGAAATTACCAATTGGTTCTAGCATTTGTTCTTTCACCCACTTATACTTTAGGATTAGATTATTTTGCTTCCAATTAGCTCTTATTTCATGTTTGCACAGACCTTTCTTCAGTGAAATTTTTATTGCATTATGCTCTGAAAAGAGTGTATTTTATATTTCTTTTTTTTTGTATTTGGTTGGAAGGTCTTTATACACTAAGAAATAGTCAGCTTTTGTGAATGTGCCATTTACAGCTCAGAAGAAAAATGTATATTTCCTTTTATTCTCATTTTGTTCTCTCCATAATTCTCTCTATATAAATTTACTAAAATTATATTCATCTCTCTGACTACAGATTTTATGGTTAGATTTATCTAGCTTTGAGAAGGCAAAGTTGAGTTTCTCTACTCATATAGTTTTACTGTTTATTTCTTCATGTATTTACTTAGCCTTTTGAAAAGTGATCAGTTTAACCATATTGAGTCCCTTATGATTTCTCTTTGATGTTTGCCTTTTAATGTTTCTCTTGAGTCTTATTTGAAAGCCAAATTTTCTGTAATTTTTGAAAGTCCTCTATTTTATTAAATATCCATTTTCCTCAAGTATTCAGTTTTTCTGGGTGGATTATTTGTTGTAAGGACAGTTTTTTTTTTTTCCTTTTAGACTATATCCCCATCCCTTCATTCCTTTAATGTGGAAGTTGCTAAATCTTGGGTGAACCTGATTATGGCTCCACAGTGTTTAATGGGTTTCATTTTCACTGCTTGAAGTATTTTTTGTTCTTTGACAGGGAGCTTTGGGGTTTGATTATGACACTCCTGAGAGTTTTCATTAGGGGATCTCTGATAGTTGTTGATTAATGATTTCTTTTAATTGGTATTTTACCCATCAGTTTTAGAATATTGGGGCAGTTTTCCTGACAATTTCTTGAAATACAACATTGTAATGGAAAGCAAAGTTGCACCTTGCTCCTTGTTTCAGCTATTCAAGTGGCTTTGAGCTCCACTTTTGAATGTGTCAAGTCCTTGCTTTAAACAGAATACTTTGTGCTGCCCTGAATAGGCCAAGGGGAGTTTGGAGACCTTCTCTGCCATTAAAAGACTGAAAATCATCACATGGAGCTAACAGTGGGAGGAGTTTGCTAAAAAAGCAGAATAGGAAGGGTGGAACAAGAAGGAGCAGAGCTGATAAAAGTTCTAGCACAAGCTGGGACCAGGCAAAGCTAAGAGAGAGAATGTTTTTGATGTCAACACTCTGCTCTTCTGTCTGTTGCTCCATGTTACTATTACTTTGTCAGACAGAAGTATTCTGTCTGTTGAATTGTGTTGATTTCTCAGACAAAAAGTGAATTGAGATGATTGTGCCAACAGTGTGTACAAATATTGTTGTAGCATTATTGAGGTTGTGTTGTTTTTGTTTTTGTTTTTATAGAAACAGAAACTGTGAAGAACTTAAGGTGGGGCAGTCACCATGAGCTGTGATATCAAACAGGAGCAGAGAGCTGCCTACCTGTGAATCTAGGCAACAGTTAGCTGAAGGTTTGCAAGTTATCCTTGAGTTAAGATGAAAGGAGACTTTACTTGGGTTCTCAGTGCTGACTGATGATATTGCAACTAACTGTGACCTAAAGGTGGATGGTCTTTGTACTTTCCACTACCACTTAAGGATGATTGGCTTAAGGATAATTGTAAGCAAGCCTCCAGTGAAGAGGAAAAAAGACTTTAGATGGGTACTTTACATTGCTTGAGAAGTGTGTGACTTACTGAATTATATATATTTTTTTCAGACTATGTGCCCATCTTAGTAATAAGTGTAATGGTAATAGAATTTGGAGATGCCCCTGTATTGGCTTGGTTTTTGGGTTAAGTGTTAAAACCCAGAGCTTGTGAATCCCACTTGTGGGATGGACTAGTTGACGTGAAGAGATAGGACTGAACTGGGAGGAGGCGTGAATTGGGAGAGAGGCCCAAGCCTAGAGAAGGCCAGAGGGCCTTTTGGGAGAGCAATATCCAGTATTCTGGAGCCTGAGTTGCTGAGAGAAAGACTGCTGAGAGCCTGTTGGAGCTGCCCAGGACTTTTGAGAACTGCCACCCCAAGCTGCCAAGAACTGAGGAGGCATGGCTGTGATGTCAGTATTTTGTCTGTCTGTTTTGATGTTGTTTTGCCAGATTCACTTGCTGGTGAAGGACAGTGCTGCTGTTTTAGAGGTCCTGGAACCTTTCTGTTGGTTCAGAAACCCTGAAGGAAGATTTCCCTGTTGTATGTTTACAGAAATCCTGGAAGAGGGCCTTGCTGATGTTTTCAGGGGTACTGGGACTGTTCTACAGGCAGATAGTGACTTGATAAGGACCCTGGCTATGGCTTTGTTGTGCCTTGTCTCCCCAGGACCTGAGATTGCTGAGGGCTTGCCGCGAATGAAGATGAAAGAAGGCCCTTCCCTTGGGTATTCAATGCTAAGATGATATCTTAATCTTGTTGTAAGTTAAGGGTAGATGACCTTTTGTGCTATCTTGCCTCTTTTGAGATTCAGGGGTGGGAAGCCTTTGAGATTTTTGTGCTCTATGATTGATCAGATGAATGTACTTTGTTTAGGATTAGAGACTAATCTTCATTTGAGAGGAGAGACTTTGTTGACTGACTAAATGTACTGCCCAGTAGTGGGCTACTTTGACTAATATACTGGCCAGGAGTGGGATACTTGGACCTTGATACTTTGCAATTGAATTGAAAACTTACTTCCTAAATGAACAGGTTACATTGTATTTTGACTTTCTCTGTTCTGTGGATATTTGCTGAATAAATGGGGTTTGCTATGCTGGTAATCCAAACCTTGGAAGTTGCCTTTGCTTGGCATTAGAATAAATTATGTTATGTTCTTGTGGACACTGTGTCTTGAATGTTTTACTTTACTTTACTGCTGAATAAATACAGAGTTCACTATACTATGCAATTAGATCCTTAAAGCTATTCACAGCAGCAGTCCTCAGGAGAGCTGCTCATGATAGGCTTTACAGATGTCAAGATTCTTTTATTGATCATGATTTTCAGTTAATCCAATAATTCTTACATCATTTCTCTTGGTCTGTTTTTTAAGTTGTTTTAAATTTTATTTTATTCCAATAAAATATTTCACATTTTAATTTTTTTCATTATTTTTTCTCAATGTCTCATGATGTCATTAGCTTCCACTTTCCCTGAACTTTTAAGGACATTTTTGTGAGCTTTTGTACCTCTTTTTAATATTGGCCAATTCTTTTTTAAAGAAGTTATTTTTGTCAGTAAATTTTTGTAACTCTTTGTGTTGGCTGAGAGATTAATGTGACCTAGGGATGGGAGACCTTTGTACTTTGTACTTTGTACCCTTTAAAAATGATTGTTCCTTAAGGATGATTGAGTTAAGGATGACTGGAATCCAGTCTGCAACAAAGATGAAAGAAGATATTCTGCCTGATGGAAAGCCAAGCAGGAGCAGCTTTCCAGAGGACTGCTGCTGTAAACAGCTTTCATGGTTCTTGTTACAGAGTATAATAAATCCTCTATTAATTCAGCAGTAAATTAAAGCAAAACATTCACAGAAACCAAAGTACGGCATTCACAATATTATGACTTATCACTAAAGTGGTCACATAGTTTTCACCAAAGTGATCACATAGTTTTAAACAAAGTACAATCATTTAGTAACTCAATCATTTAGTAACTCATTCAATCACCCTTGCATCCTTAGGGGACACAAAGTACAAAAGTCAAAGTCATACACCCATGGGGTGCAATTCAGTTTTAATTTCATCAGTCGCTCTTCAGTACCATCTTAAAGGGGTAGTGGAAAGTACAAAAGCCATCCACTCCTAGGTCACAAGTAGGTTACAATTTTATCAGTCACTACTCAGTACCCAAGGAGAGGTCTTTTTCATCTTGATTCAAGGCAGGCTTTTGGCTTCCATGGTTCCTATTCCATGGTCTCAGCTCCTGCCCAAATCTAACCAAATGCCACCTGATTTCAAAGGCAGACAGCTACCAGTTCCTTTTCCAGCTCTCAATGCAGTTCCTGTTCCACATTGGAACTCTCAGTGTCCAGTACACCTCAAGTCCTTCACAGTTTGTTGTTGGGAAGAGAAAACTTAACAGAACCAAAACAATATCAAGCTTAGTAGAATTACAACAATATGCACACACATGGTTGGCACTCTCATCTCAATTTATTTTCTGCCTGTGAAATCAACATAGACACAAAATAGAAAAAGTACCTACATCACACTCATGCTTCTTTTGGCAGCTTTGGTTGGCTCTCATAAGTCCTCAGCAGCTCTGGCTTCCTCTCAAAAATCTTTGACAGCTCCAGCTAGCCCTCAGAAGTCCTCAGTAGCTCAGGCTGGTTATTAGAAGCTCTTAGTAGTAGTTCATAGAAGGAAAGTCTCAGTAGAATTTCCCAGAAGAAAAGTCTCAGCCAAAGCTCCGTTCTCAAAATCAAAATCACCATATCCAGCTTCCACATGGCTTGCTCCAAGAAATTCTGTCTTAGTTCTCAGTTCTTATTTCTCTTCTCAGTGTTGCTCAATTCTCAATTCAGTCTTCACTCTAGCAGTAGCAGCCCAGCCTCCAGGTACTTGCTGACAAAAAATTCTCTCCCTCTTTCTCTCTCTCTCTCTCTCTCTCTCTCTCTCTCTCTCTCTCTCTCTCTCTGTCTTTGTATGTTTCTGTCTTTCTCCCCAGCAGTAAATGCTCTGCCTCCATGATGCTTGCCACAAGGAGTTCTGACTCTCCCAACTGGAGATTTACCTTATATACAGTATTAGTTCCTCCCTGTTC
The DNA here is from genome assembly GCA_028646515.1 of Pseudochirops corinnae. Classification (NCBI taxonomy): domain Eukaryota; kingdom Metazoa; phylum Chordata; class Mammalia; order Diprotodontia; family Pseudocheiridae; genus Pseudochirops; species Pseudochirops corinnae. The sequence continues at coordinate 53,925,179 of CM053585.1, forward strand.
AGACCCTTCCTGTTATGTCAGCAACAGGGGTTCATACCTTCTATTTCTTTAACAGAGGCTTGATTTAATTAGCTTGACACTAAGTGCTAAGTATCTGTTAGCTTGTCAATACAAAAGGATCTTCAAATTTCATTACTATTACAGCTTACAAGATTAAGACAAAGTGACCTAGGGATGGGACATATTTGTATTTTGGCTTTTGTACCCCTTAAGGATCATTGCTCCTTAAGGATGATTGAGTTAAGGATGATTGCATACCAATCTCCAATCTAGATGAAAGAAGACTTTAGAAGGTACTTTATATTGACTGATTGAGATTGTAACTTACTGGATGACATCTTTTATTTAAGACTACATGGCCACCTTAGTAATTAGGTGTTGTGTTATATTGTTGTGAATGTTGTACTTTGCTTCTGTGAATGTTTTGCTTCAGTTGACTGCTGAATAAATAGAGAGTTCACTATACTATGCAATCAAAACCTAAATTTATTCACAGCAGCAGTCTTCAGAAGAGCTGCTGGTGCTTGGGTTTATACCTGAGTAGTGAATTGCCCCAAGCTTGGATCTTTTCTGCAGGTTCCCTGATCTGAGACTGGTTATTTCTACTGGTCCTGTACCTTGTTCTGCTCCTACCCCAGTGAGACAGACCTTTCCTGCTGGCTGATTAGCTGGTTCCCTTGACCTCGATCAATTCTGATGCAATTATCTAGTTTTTTGGAGGGGAATGTGGGAGGGGTTCAGACAGATCCTGCCTCATTCTGCCATCTTGACACTGGAAGTATCCTTTCCCACCTTTTGTACAATAGAACTATTGTCCATACACACATACTCACACACACACACACAAACACACACACACACACACACACACACACACACACACACACACCTGCAATGAACAGCTGTTAAAAATAATGAGGTGAGTTGCGCCTTAATAAAACAGATCTGACATGTTTAAGTTTTAACTGAAAAACCTCAGACAAGATTGAAGGACTAAGATGAATGTCAATAAGGATCTAATTCACTCAAAATGGATAGCTACACAGCTTCCCAGCATCAGATGCCCTTTAGTGTGATTTAGAGACCATAGATGCCTATCACAAGATGATGAGCAGACAGATTCTAATTAAAAGCATTTCAAACTAACCATGGCAAAGTAGGACAAGCTCCATTCGTGCATGATAAAAGCAACTCTGGACACAGGATTAAATCACATGGAGTAAAGAGTGACTAGTCAAGTGCAGAAAGTTAAAGCAATTGATATAAGATTACATTAGTCCCTAATGGTTCCATTCTAATCAAAGTCCTTATTAAAAAGAGCATTGTATTGGAGATCCATGTTGAGTTTTGCAATTTCATAAGTAATGAGCCAGAAGCCTTATATTGGTTCAACTATTCCTAATTTGTTACTAGAATATCTAAAAGCTGCTAAGTAATCTCCTAGAATTGGTTGGGGCCTTGGGGGTTGCTAGAGTAGAACTTATAGACAGGTTAGGGGAGAGCTATAGTTTAACTTTGGTAAGGGGAGGGTTACAGTTTAACTTACAGTTGCAGGGTTCTCATAGCACAGGGAACCAAATACTTTACCGGACACTCCACTGATAGCTACCACTTGGGATATCAGAAAAGAAGTAGAATAAAATGATTACTTAGGCATATGGAAATTTCTGTTAGAGTCTGGCTATGCTTTGAATCATGTGACTTGAAGTGTCATTTGCCCTCTGTGCCACAATTGCCTTATTTGTACAACAAAGGGGTTGGAATAGATGGTCTTGACTGATCATTGTGTATCTGTGTCTTCACAACTTCAAAGACATTAAAGACAGAAGGTATGAATTTCAGTATCAGTTCTAAATAATGCAATGACAATTACAAATAACTATAATAATTTAATTTGTTTATTACTTTCAGTTTTTCAAAGCCCTTTACAGATATTATGCCATTTTATACTCAATACCCATGGAATAAAGCTCTAATATTGTTCTTATTTTACATATTTTGAAACTGAGTTAGTCAGAGGTTAAATAAATTTCCCAGAGGCCACAACTACTAAATGTTAGAGTCTGGATTTGAACTCAGGTGTTTCTCAACCCAGATCCAGTGCTCTACATCATGAGTCACTTAACTGCTTGTATGAATGTACCTGAGCTTTATGATTACTTATATGAGCTTTTTGATTGCTTATAAAATGGGTATAATACATAGTCTATAGCTTTGTTATTGTTGTTGTTACGTGAGAAAATGCTATGCAAAGTCATATTTGGGTATTGATTTGATATTATTCAAATTTGAACTGTTAGTTCAAAGGTATATCATATAAAAATACTAATTATATAGAGGAGGGTTAGAGCCAAAATGATGGACAAAAGGCAAAGACTCACAGAGCTCTCCCCAGAATCCCTCTGAACACCTTTAAATAATGCCATAAATCCATTCCTGCTGCACAAGAAACTGTAAAAGAATGAGGTGAAATCATTTCCCAGTCAAAGATAACTTAGAAGGTAAGCAAGAAAGGTCTGTTGCACTTGGTTAAGAGTAGAACAAGTCCAGCAGATGCCAGCACAGTCCTGGCCTGAGAAAAGAAGGAGCTGGCCTTGGGAGCCACTGAATTAGCAGTAGGATCATCTACTTTCAATGCTATTAGCTCAGATAGTAAGGGGTTCAACATACTGGTCAGAAGGAGGTTACAGGAGTCTCTTTCCTGGTACTCAGTTAGGATTCTATTTGCCCACATTTGGATTCCTGGTTGCAGGTTCCTTCCTACCTTCCTTCCTTCCTTCCTTCCTTCCTTCCTTCCTTTCTTTCTTTCTTTTTCTTTCTTTCTTTCTTTCTTTCTTTCTTTCTTTCTTTCTTTCTTTCTTTCTTTCTCTCTCTCTCTCTCTCTCTCTCTCTCTCTCTCTCTCTCTCTCTCTCTCTCCCTCTCTCTCTCTCTCTCTCTCTTTCAATGTATACTGTTTCCAACAAAGATTTGACACAACCCAAGGTGATGCCCAAAGGCACTTGATTAACTGAAACAAGGAGCAAAATTCTACCTTATTTGCCATTACGCCAACCTGTTTCTTGACTTTAAACTTTTAAAAACAGTTTAAAATAAGAGTTTAAACAAATACATGAAGAAATAAGAATTTAAATAAACTCTTTCCCTGGTTGATTTGTAGAAGCAATTTTCCACGCCTCAGGTTTTTATAAACCACTGTTTTTAGAGCTAGTTCTGGGAGTTCAGAAATTTCTGGTGCTTCCAAGGTAGTGTAATCCAGGAAGTGAGTGCTATGGTCACTGTTCTCCTGATCTATACTCTGGTCCTTATCCAGGAATGGCACCAATTTCCTTGCAGCCAGAAGAAATATTGATTCTCAAGGGCCCTGCTGCTGTGGAACTAAAAGTGACACTATTTCTCAGTGCACCTTCTTCCTTTGGATTGAAAGCAATACTGTTCCTCGGGTGCCCTGCTCCCTTGGGACAGCATGTGATACCGCTTGTCACTGTACTTGACTCTTTGGGATTTCAAGCATTCTTTTCTACCTTGGAAATGTGATCTATAAGTGGGGCTGGACAATGGAGTTGCCAAATTGTCCTCTCTTGTGCTTTAGTCTTAGCTTGTGTCCCCTATTGTATTGTGGTATATTGGGAGCTTGAGAGCTCCCAAAACTGCTACTGCTGCTATTGCCACCTCCATGCCCCAAGGCTAGCATTGCTGCCATGTAAGTTCTGAACCAACCCCCATACCAATGTCATATATCTCTCTTTTAAACCTCCTGAGTTGTCTTGGACTGGAAAAAATGTCTTACCCCAATGTTTTGTTTTCTCTGCTACTCTAGCTTTCAATTTGAAGTATCATTTTAAAGTTGTTTGGAGGGAAATATTAAAAAATTCAACTTTTTTTCTCTAATCCACCATCTTGCCATTGCCCCTGAAAGTCATTCCATGTCTTTTCAACCTTTGTTTAGAATTCCTTATCTGTTTGCTTTTGCCTCCTTACTTTGCTATCTTCCTTTAAGTCTTGGAGAAAATTCCACTTTCTGCATGATACCTTTTCAGTATCCCTTAATGTTGGAGCTTTACTTCTGCTATCATCCCTCTTTTTCCTGCATGTAATTTCTTTTTATGAAAGAGTTTGCATTTTTCTTACCCCACTGACCTTTATTTTTAGCACTATACAGAGAAGATACATAATAAAAATCAGAATCATGGAACACATAATAGTGGTTGCCAAGTATCTGTTATATATATAAAGGCAAAGATAAGATATTCTATTTAACCTAATATTGAGATACATAGCTGGGGTAGCAAGAAAAAATGAGCAATGGCAGTGGGGTGGGAGGGAGTGGATCACAAAAAGACCAACTTAAGTTTGATGTACAAGATGGATTGTTGGAAGATGGATTGTTGGAATGCCTTCCTAAGTCTGCTAGCAGCCCAAAAGTGGAATTAGTTTAAAGAAGTGCTAGATTCCAGTTTTTGGAAGGTCTTCAATCAGTCACTGGATAACCACTTGTTGAGTATGGTATAGTTAGCATTACCTTCTTGTAAAGTTTGTACTTCATGGCGACTCCCTTCTAGTCTCAGATTCTGTTTTCCATATAGAGGACAGGCAAGTTTGGGAGCCTGTATCTATTAATTAGAGTCATTAAATAGACACTGTACTATAATAGAAAGAGCAAACAGCACCAGTTTTGAGTTCAAAAGACCTGGGCTCTAGTATTAGCTCTGCTATTGTCTTGATATGTGAGCTCCTGCAGACTGTGTGTGTGTGTGTGTGTGTGTGTTTGTGTGTGTATGTGTGTGTGTGTGACAGAGGCAGTGTGAGATTGATGGAAGAAATACTTTATTGAGGCTAGCCACCTTGCAATGTTTTAATTCCTCTGGCTCCTTGTTTCTAGATCCCATTTCATCTCTACTAAAATCTCATCATTTTGCCAGTCCTCCCCATATCATTCCACTATATTTCAACGACTAAACCCTTACCTTCTCAGATGCCTGCCATCTACTCTGATTGGGTCTCATATATACCTAGTCATTTTCATGTGTCTTCCCTCAAAATTTGTATTCTTTGAAGGCAAATACCATCTTCCCTTTCTTGTATCACTAATGTTTAGCACGGTTTCTGGCACACAGTAAAAGTTTAATAGATACTTGTCAATTTAATGACAAATTAATTTCTTACACTATGGTCTTGTGCTTTCCTGATCCATATTATCATTTATGTATGTATGTATGTATGTATGTATGTATGTATGTATTTATCTATCTATCTATCTATCTATCTATCTTTGAATATAATTGGATTTTTTGTAACTTTATGCTGAGAAGTGATTCATAGGCTTTACTTGTCTGCTAACAGGATCTATAACACAAAGCAGGTGAAGGATCTCTAAACAAGTCTATGTATACCAAACCAGTTTCTATCTTTTTTTTTTCCATTTCTACCCTCATTCTCTCCATCTCCTGCTTCCCAATACTCCTTTTAAAGGCCAAATCTGAAGGCATAACTCAAGCATATGCCAAGCCATGACATATTAAATCATTCTAAAGTGTGGTGTTAAGGGCCTTGGAAAACTATAAACTACACCTGTTTTTGTATTGCTTATGAGATAAGAACAGTCTATTTTCAGGGCCTTACAGAAACATTGAATATGAGTTGCCATCTTTTCCAGAAGATATTAGCAATGTCAGAACCAGGGTCTCATCCCCACTCTTATTTTTAATAAGCAGTTAATCTTGACAAGGAATCATCTTTATCAAGGGGATCCAAGAAGAAGTCTTTACCATGCTACACTCAAGATAAATTATTATTAAATGTGACCTTCAAAATGCCTAATGATTCTCCAACCCACTTTCCTCCCCTAAATTGAAGATTAGTGGTCAGAATGACAACATGAGAACTCTGTTATCCTGCACTTTGATCAGACCTCATCTGTAGTCCTGTGTTCAGTTACTGTCTCCTTATTATAAAGAGTTCCATAAAATGGAATTTGGCCTGAGAAATTAAATAGAGTAATGTTGTTTTTTTTGTTTTTTTTTAAATCTCAATAGAAACAATTTAAAAGGAATGGCGTTATTTAGCCTACAAAAAGCCTACACAAGAAAAGACTTGGGAGAAACATGATGGCTCCTTATTATCTAAAGTGTTACGCAAAATGAGGGAGAAACACTATATTTGGAATGCATGGAATTATTATTTCTGGCACAATAGATGAGCCTTCTCATCTTAAGAGTTCTTTTCACATTGATGTTGTCATGCATCTTTTCATCAACAAACATTTGATTAGAAAGACAGAGAAAATAAAGGGGAAAGTAAAGGGAGAGAGGAGGAGGAGGAAGAGGAAGTGGAGAAAGACAGAGAGAGAGAGAGAGAGAAGGAGAGAGAGACAGAGACAGACAGAGACAGAGACAGAGACAGAGACAGAGAAGAAGAAAGAGAAAGAGAGAGAGAGACAGAGAAAAAGAAAGAGAGAGAGAGAGAGACAGACAGACACAGAGACAGAGAAGGAGAGAGAGAGAAAAAGAAAGAGAAAGAGAGAGAGACAGAGACAGAGAGAGAGGGAGAGAGAGAGAAAAGGAAAGAGAAAGACAGAGACAGACAGACAGACACAGACACAGAGAGGGAGAGAGAGAGAGAGAAAAGAAAGAGAGAGAGATAGAGAGAGAGAGAGACAGAGACAGAGAGAGAGGAAGGGAAGGGAAAGAGAGAGAAAAATGTATAATGTGAAGACCATTGAGAGTCAGAATATTAGACACGTTCTTCCAAATGGACCAATAATTAGCTCTATGACCTTGGGAAAATGACTTCACTTTTTCTAAGGGAGCAGGAAGACTTTAAGAACAGTTATATCCAGAAATAGCAAAAAAAAATAGAGAAGAGGACAACTCTGTTTCAAGCAAACCAGGCCTATTCCACTGCTTTGCCTGTGATTGCCTCCGTCTGTGTTTGGGATAATCAGAAAGATTTGTTTTCATGGTTTTTTCCCCTTCTCCTAGACTCTTTGGAAGAAAGATGATTTCACTTCCTTCAGTTATTTGGAGCTTTCCCATCATCCTCAACTGCATTGATGTTGGGACCATTCCCCACCTCACTCCCTTATTTCCCTTTTATGAGAAAATTGATTTGGTCATCTCTTCTCTTTGCCTTAAGTGTTTTTATTTTATTTTGTCTTTAACATTTTTTTATGGTGCCTCCCTCATTAAACTATGTTTCTTAAGGGCATAAATAATTCCTTTATATTTGTATTTTCTGAACTTTCTAATTTCCCTAGCTTCTAGTACTAACTTTTGTACAACCTGGTGTGTTTTTTTTTTGTTTGTTTGTTTTGTTTTTCCAAAATATGTATTGCATAATCTGGAAACAAGGTGATACAGTGAATAAAATCATGCACCTGAAATCAGAAAGTCAGAAAGATTCACCTTCCTAGCCTCAGACACTCACTAGCTTTTTGACCCTGGGCACTTCATTTAACACTCTGGATCTCAGTTCCTCATCTACAAAATGAGCTGGAGAAGGAAATAACAAATCACATCAGTATCTTTGCCAAGAAAAACTCAAATGGAATTGCAAAGCATCCAATATGACAGAAAGATTGAACAAGAACAATAATGATTTTTTTTTTTTTGCTAGCATTGTCATTGTGTTTGTTCTTTCCTCTTGAAGAGGACCATGACATTGGGGAAATGATGACACAAATTAGTGAAAGAATGTTGATTATATGATATTTTGTAATCTATTAAATGGGTCTAATAATCTCTTCCCTGCTTTACTCAGAGGGTGTCTGTGTGGATCACAGAAAAAGGAAAAAAAAAAAGATACTTAAAAAAATGTAAAAAGCACTAAATGTAAGTTGGTAGTTTTTTTGTTTTTGTTTTTGTTTTGCTTTTTGGAGGGGAGAAGGCAGGGTAATTGGGGTTAAATGACTTGCCCAAGATCACATGGCTAGTAAGTGTTGAGTGCGACGCTGAATTTTGACTCGTCCTCCTGACTCCAAGGCCAGTACTTTATTCATTTTACCATCTAGCCACCCCATAAATCAAAGTTATTAAAATTAAAGAACCCAATTAGGGGACAGAAATAGAATAAGAGACTTGTTTCAGCACATGCTAGTAAAAAAAAAATTCACTTGGAAGTTTTAGTGTTATTTTCCTTCTTTTCCTGATGCCCCAAGTAAAAACATTCTCTACTAACTATACTCACGTTTCTACCCTATTCTAACCTATCCCTCAAGTGTACAGATAAAGGCTCATTGAGTTTACCCTTTCAAATGAAAATGAAAAATGTCAATCTATTGGAATTGGGACAAATGTAGGAAACATTTATTATTTCATAACAGTTTTCCTTCACCTACAAAAGGAGGGGGCATTTTGAAGGATGAGAGACTTTAAATACAATAAAAGAAAATTGTTTTTGAGAGAACACTACATGAGAAAACGAGGAGATAGAGAACTATGAATTTTTTTTTTTAGAAAGAAACCCCTTTTATTTATCTCCCTCATAGGTGAATTTTAATATTCCATTACTAAAGGACCAAAGTTACCCCTAAAGTTGAAACTTATTAATAGTTCTAGCAATGGCAGGAGGAGTTAGTGCCCACAGGGACCATTGTGTTCATTTTCATTTGAATAAAAATCCATCACTTTGACGTGAAAACCTAATATACTTATCATCTTGGCTGTTAACCTTCATTCTTAAAGGAGACCAAAATGACATCACTACGCTAGAGTCAAATTTCAGTGTGTCTAACTACGGCTGATCAGACCAATATGAGCTCAGAATGTTCTACCACAGGTCAGGTACAAATAGTCTGTATGAGCATTTGATATGGGTTCTCTAAACTGGTACATCTTGCACTTCATTTGAGCTATTCCAATTCTGCTTTGTTCAGAGGGCACAGCAACTTCTCTGATGTGGGCACACTATGCTGAATGGTCCTATGTCAGTGTTTTCCATGTCACACAATAAATTCCAAAATTCTTAAGAGAGATCTTGAGAATGTCCTTGTATCACTTCTTCTGACCACCATGTGAATGCTTGCCCTGTGTGATTTCTTCATAAAATAGTCTTTTGCATTCAAACAATGTGGCCAGCCCATCAGAGTTTCACTCTCTGAAGTAGAGTTTGAATATGAAACTCCTTCTTTGCCTATTTCTCAAGAAAGTTTAGATAGTACTGGAATTAATTGTTCTTTAAATGTTTGGTAGAATTTACTTGTAAATCAATGTGACCGTGGAGATTTTTTCTTAGAGAATTCGTTGATGTCTTCAATTTCTTTTCCTAAAATGTGTTCATTTAAGTATTTTATTTCATCTTCTGTTGATCATGGAAATTTAGATTTTTGTTAATATTTATCCATTTCACTTATAATGTCAGATTTTTTGGCAGAGAGTTGGGAAAAATAACTCCTAATTATTGCTTTCTTATTTTCTACATTAGTGGTGAATTTACCCTTTTCATTTTTGATATGTGAAATTTGGCTTTCTTCTGTCTTTTATTTTAAGCAAATTTAAACCAATTTTTATATATTTTATTTTTCATAAACCACATTTTTAGTTTTCTTTATTCAATAATTTTCTTACTTTCAATTTTATTAATTTCTCCTTTGATTTTCAGAAATTCTAGTTAGGTATTTAATTGACTATTTCTAATTTGTTATTTTTCTTTTTGTTTTCTTTAGTTGCAGTCCCATTTGATTCTTCTGCTCTCTATGTACTCATATATACACACACTTGGAATGCATATATAAACACTCCTATATAGACATATGTGTATGTATATGTATATATATATACATTTGTATTCCCTTCACCTATCCTTATACTGAGAAAAGTTTCATAAGTTACAATTATCATTTTTCCACGTTGGCATGTAAATAGTTCAATTTTGATAAGTTCCTTATGATTCCTTTTCCATGTTTACCTTCTCACGTTTCTTGTAATTGAGTGTCTAATTTTCTTTTCAATTCTGGTTTTTTTTGGCAAGAATGTTTGAAAGTCCTCCACCTCACTGAATGACCATATTTTTCCTTCGAACATTACACTCAATTTTGCTGGGTGGGTGATTCTTGGTTTTAATCCTAGCTCCCTTGATCTCCAGAATATCATATTTTAGGCCCTTTGATCCCTTAATGTAGAAGCTGCTAGATCCTGGGTTATCCTAATTATGTCTCCACAGTATTCAAATTGTTTCTCCTTGGCAGCTTGTAATATTTTTTCCTTGATCTGGCTATAACATTTCTAGGAGTTTTCTTTTGGGGATCTTTTTCAAGAGGTGATTGGTGAATTCTTTCAAGTTCTATTTTGGTCTCGGGTTCTAGAATATCTGGGCAATTCTCCCTGA
>CM053585.1:53935999-53985216 GCA_028646515.1 Pseudochirops corinnae
TGGTTTTTTTCAAGGAGATATTTCACATTGCCTTCTATTTTTTCATTTGTTTGGATCTGTTTAAAAGTATCTTGATTTCTCCTAAAGTCATTTGCTTCCATTTGCTCCACTCTAATTCTGAAGGAATTATTCTCTTCAGAAAACTTTTGGGATTCTTTTTCCCCTCTGGTAAATTTGACTTTTTAAGGCATTCTTCTCCTCATTGGCTTTTTGGGCCTCTTTTGCCATTTGAGTTAATCTACTTTTAAGGTGTTATTTTCTTCAGTCAGGTTGTTGACTCCCTTTTCATGATTTTCTTGCATCTTTCTCATTTCTCTTCCCAATTTTTCCTTCACTTGTTTTATTTGGCTTTCAAAATCCTTCTTAAGCTGCTCTATGGCTTTTAGGCAGTCTTCATGTTTCTTGGAAGCTTTTAGTGTGGGAGTTCTGACTGTGTTGTCTTCCTCCAGTTCCATGCTTTGACCCTTTTTGTCCCCCAAGAAGGAATCTAGAGTTTGATTGGTGTTCTTACTTTGTTTCCTTTGCCTACTCATTGTTGCCAGTCAATTACTTGAATGTTTAATTCTGCGGAACTCTGCTTCCAGAAGGGAAAGCTCTGTCCCAAATTGCTGGGGTTGTCACAGCTGCCAGAGCTATTGGGAGGGTGCTGCAGCCCCTACCAGCTTTGATTCACTGAAAACACACCCCAGGACCACCACCCAAGACCACGATCCAGATGCAGGCCACTCAACCCAAGAGCACTTGGCCTCTGAACAATTGCTTGGCCTCCCCCCCCCCGCCACAGTCTGCAGGCCAGGAGCTCTGAATCAGTCACATGGAGGTGGCTTCAGGGCTGCCCCAGCTGCCACTTACTTGCCCTGGAGGCAGTTTGGCCTGGACTTCTTTTCTCTCCCAAATTTAGCAGAGTTCCACTGACCTTTCACTTTGTCCTTGTTTCTTATGGCTTGATAATACTGGAAACTGCCATACCTGCCAGTGATCCACTCTTCTGGAGGCTCCAGGTGTGGCTTATCCTAGTTGCCCCAGGGCCAAGCCATGGTTTGAGGCTGAGTTGGTTTGGCTCCCAGTGTGCTTCCATGAGCCCTTCTTGCCAACCTGCCTTCACAAGCAGATGTGTTTTTCTGTATTTTTATGAGTTTTGGAGCCCTAAAATTTGTTCAGAGTCATATATTATGGGTATTTGAGATGGCTATTTGAGAGCTATGGAACCCTGCTGCTTCTATGCCACCATCTTGGCTCCGCCCCTGATAGTTTCTTGAAGGATGATTTCTAGGCTCTTTTTCTGATTGTGGCTTTTGGTTAGTCCAGTAATTTTTAAATTATCTCTCCTGGATCTCTTTTGCAGGTCAGAGATTTTTCCAATGATATTTCACATTGCCTTCTATTTTTTTTTAATTTGTTTGGATCTGTTTTATACTATCTTGATTTCTCATAAAGTCATTAGCTTCCATTTGCTCCAATCTATTTTTGAAAGGATTATTCTCTTCAGTGAGTTTTCAAAATTTCTTTTCCATCTGGTCAATTTGGCTTTTTAAGACATTCTTCTCCTCATTGGCTTTTTGGTCCTCTTTTGCCATTTGAGTTTGTCAATTTCTAAGGTGTTATTTTCTTTAGTCAGGATGTTGACTCTCTTTTCATGATTTTCTTGAATCATTCTCATTTCTCTTCCCAATTTTTCCTCCAGTTATCTAACTTGATTTTCAAAATCCTTCTTGAGCTCCTCCATGGCCTGTAACTAATTCATATTTTTCTTGGAAGCTTTTGATGCAGGAGTTTTGACTTTCTTGTCTTTTTTTGGTTCTATATTTTGATTCTCTTTATCCCGAAAAAGGTCTCTAAAGTCTTATTTTGCTTCCTCTGTTGGCTCATATTGCTACTCAATTATTTGACTTTTGAGCTCTTTGCCATGGTAGAACTCTCCTTCAATAGTGCAGAGAGCTGTGTCTCACATTGTTGGGGTTTTCAGCTGTCAGAACTCTTGTCAGAACTATGAGGAGGGCACCCTCTCTACAGTCATCACAAGCTCTGGCCCTCTTGCATTCCTCTCCCCAGGACTACCACCCTAGACTGGGACCCAAATCTAAGCAGGTGAAAGCAAGAGTAATTACCCTCTGAGTGGTCATTTGGTCCCCCTATTATCTGCAGATCACCAGCTCTGGAGGAAGCCATTTGTCAGCAGCTGCTGTGTCTCCACCACCTCTTGCTCTGGAAGCAGTGGCCAATGGAGCTCTTCTCTTACGTGGTTCCAACACAGTTCCCTACTGACTTTTTACTTTCTCTTTGCCTTTTATATGTTGAGAAGTCTGGAAATCAGCACAGCTGCTGGTGATTCACTCTCCTGAAGTCTACTCCAGTTGGTCTGGGCTGCTGGTCAGGGTCACCTGGTGTCTGGACCTGCACAGCTCTCACAGGACTGTGCTCAACTCTCAGTCTGGTGCAATAGACCCTTCCTGTTGGCCTGCAAGGTTGCCTTCAGCAAGGGATTTGTTTCTCTCTGTCACTTTTTGGATTTTGTAGCTCTAAAATTTGTTTAGAGTCATATATTACAGGGAGTGGAGGTGGTTGGAGTATGACCTCGGTTAAGTTCCTGCTTTACTCTGCCATCTTGACTCTGCTACTTGCTTCCCCTTTTCTTCAAGGTCTGATTATTGAAAAGCTTCCCTTTCTTCCTTTGTATGCATGTGATAAGAAGGAAAAACCAAAATATGGAGCAAATTTTAATATAAGACAATTGAGGCATAGAAGGGGAAGCAATTTACACAGGGCCATACAGTCAGCAACATTTATGAACCACTTTCAACCTAGGTTTCCTGACTCCAATAAAACGTTCTTTCTACCACATCATATTTCTTCTTCTTTCCTAGAAATAGATTGACTCATGAGCTATAATAAGAATGAAATCCAGACTGAATTAAAGATGCTATTTTCCACCTTCATAGACTCTTCAGTGTGAAAGTAGAGAGGGATAAACACTTCTGGCATAAGTCATGAACAAATACCTCTATATGATTTCCTTTTTGAGGGGATGGGAACATTATTTTTCTAGGAAACTATGTTTGTCATCCTTCATCATGTTCTACTTATCTGTATATTGATCTTTTCTCCCCCTTTTTGACTCTAAGCTTCTTCTCTGTATCACACAGAACCTCTTATGAGAACTCGAATGACAGAAATGATCAACAGATACTGACTAATGATATATAGTTCTCTCATTACGTGGTCAAAGTAAGAAAATAGTCATAGAGTATTAATGATGGGAAGAACTTTAAAGGTCATATTATTAAAATATCTAATATACTTTCAGGCTGTTTTCAACATTAACAACTCCCTTCTTAGTAATTTTATGCAGTTTTATGTCCCTTTGTTCATTTGAATATGAAATTAAAGTTGGAGATCTTTTAGAAAAAAAAACAGAAAAATTATAAAGCAGTCATATAATTTAATAGACAATTTTACTTGGAGATCAATTACTATGCAAGCTGATACTTCATGCAGAAATTTCCTCCATGATGTCTGATGAGTGGTCAGTCATTTAACTTTTACTTGAGTACATTTAATGACATTTTGTTGTAGCAAGAATAATCATGCACCAGAAATTGTATCCTAAGTCTTGCTCTGCCACTAACTCATTGAATGGACAGGTCATTTCATTTCTCTAAGCATCAGTTAACAAAAAATGGGGAAATATTTCCAATATTCCTCCTTTAGCCATTTTGTGTGCCCCAATGAATTAAAGCTTATAATGTGCCAAATTTGAGTTCTTCCTTCTAATTAATTTCTAGATCAATGCCTTCATAGATCTTGCCCTTTCACCTCCCCTTTTCTTGTTGTGCCTTGCTCTTAGAATTATCCATTCATGTAGAAATTAATGAGAATCGAAGCATTGCTTCAGGGTATAAATTGGCCCAAATCTTACGAAACAATTTTACTCTTTAAAATCCTTTTTAGCATTAAAGCTCCCTTCTTGGCCCATGTCCTCTCACCTTCCTATATGCTGTTTGCCCAAGACAATGATTTCTCTTTTCCTGAGATAGGATGTTATCCCTGGAGGTAAAACTCTCCAAATAAATGTTCTCCTTGTGCATCAACTGCTTTTAGATTTAAATTTTTATAAGATCTCCATCTCCCATTAGAGAATATTCTTCCTCCACTATGTTTGTCCTTCAGTGGGATCCATGTATTACTTAGGTCAAAAACTCACCTTTCTTTCTCCTCTTAAAAAATTAAACAAAACAAACAAACAAACAAAAAAACAACTCTTTGATTCCTACTGTCCCTCTACTTACTGATAGACTATGGAACTTTAGTTGGTTTTTTTTGTTCTTTTTGGTATGATTTTAAACTCTAAGACCAAATGAATGATATATAGACCTCTTGAATCATATATAAACAAGCACACATATATGTATGTATGTATGTAAGTATACATGTGTATGTAAACTTATTTCAGTTTTCTTTCAATGCTTGCCTAGTCTTCTGTGTTTCCTTCTAAATTTCGCTTTTTTCTTCCTTATGCATTAAAAACAGTCAATTGTTCTTTTTTTTTTTTATGAAAGGGTGTATCACAATTATTACTGACCCACCACAGCTCTTTCTGAACCCCTCTAATTAAAGAATTTGTGTCATCCAAGCAAGCTTATAGCATCTACATAAGCAGTAAAGTCTCATTGTACGCCTTCCTTCCTTCCTTTCTTCCTTCCTTCCTTCCTTCTTCCCTTTCCTCTTTCCTTCCTTCCTTCTGTCTCTCTGTTTATCTGTCTGTCTCTGTCTCTAAGGGTCTGTGTCTCTCTGTCTCTTCTTTGTCTCTTCTCTTCTCTTCTCTTCTCTTCTCTTCTCTCTCTGTCTCTGTCTCTCTCTCTCCATCTTTTCTTCATGATTCAGAAATTTATTTTGCTTTCAAGTAGCAGTTATACATGTTGGTCCTGTTACCTTTTTTACTCTATGCTTAAGTATCCTGTATGATCTAAATTACTTTTTGAAGGGTTGGTGTGGGGGTAGTGGAAGTAGGTGTATTCTAGACAATTCCTGCTGCTGTTATGTTTCCTAATAGAAGGGTTTTATGGGCAGATGAGTAGCACAGAAGATAAAGCACTGAGTCTGGTGTCAGGAAGACAGTCCTTCTTGAGTTCAAATCATCTGAAACATTTACTAGCTGTGTGATCCTGGGCAAGCCACTAAACCCTATTTGCCTTAGCTCCACATCTATACAAGGAAATGAAGAAGGAAATGGCAAAAAAACAAAAACAAAAATATCAAAAAACAAATAAAAAAAACTCTATAGTATCAAGATAAATGCAAATGGTCTCATGAAGAATGGGGCATAACAGAAATAATAGAATAACAGCAAGAACAAATAGAGGGGTTGACCCCAGCAGAGATAAGCCTCCCTAATTCTCTCACATTCTATACCTTTTTTCCTCCTATTTAAGTCACTGATCAGCCAATTTTAGCAACTTCTTTCTTTTTTTAAATGATATTTTAATTTTTCAAATTATATGTAAAAACATTTTTAACACTTTTAAAATTTTTGAGTTCCAAATTTTCTCCTTCCCTCTCTCCTCCTATCCCCGAGATGGTAAGCACTTTGATATAGGTTATATATGTGTACATATACAAAAACGTATTTCCTAATTAGTCATGTGGTAAAAGAAAACACAAACAAAAAAATAAACATAAAAAAAGTAAAGTGAAAGATAATATGCTTCAATCTACATTCAGAATTCATGAGTCCTTTTTCTGGAAATGGATAGCATTTTTCATAAAGATCCTTTGGAATCTTCTTTCATTGTATTTCTGAGCATAGGTAAATCATTCACGGTTGATCACCATGCTATACTGCTCTTATTGTGCATAATGTTCTCTTGTTTCTGCCCATTTCACTCTGCATTAGTTCATGTAAGACTTTGCAGGTTTTTCTGAAATCATCTTGTTGATCATTTATTATAGCACAATAATATCCTATTATAATCATGTACCACTTGTTCAGCCATTCTCCAAATGGTGGGCATTCCTTCAATTTCTAGTTCTTTGACATCACACACACACACACACACACACACACACACACACACACAAAGCCAAAATCAATTACTTGTTTCAATGGGAAACCTGGGGAAGGGAAATGAGGTGTGACAACAAGTTTTGTCAGCAAGAGAAGAATCATTCATTTCTAAAATTAAAGGTCCTGGATCAGATGATAAGAGGTTCTGAGCAAGGGGATTTTTATTGTATATTCCTGAATATCCATTCATAAAAGTCTTGCCTTTGAGGGCACCTTGCTCTTTAGCCATGCAGCTGATACATAGTAAGTTTGCTTTCCTAGTAAAACAAAACCTGATTCTTTTTTGAATAAATTCCCTTTCTTCCATCTTGAATTGGTGAAATTGTGGTAGTTTTTTTTTATTTAACCTTGACTCCATTACTTTAAATTTTAGTCTATCAAAGAGAAATCATGGTTTAATGAAGGAGTTTTAATCTGTGTGTGTGTGTGTGTGTGTGTGTGTGTGTGTGTAAACCCAAGCACAAGCAGCTTTCTAGAGGACTGCAGCTGTAAAGAGTTTCAAGGTTCTGAATACATAGTATAGTGAACTCTTTATTTATTCAGCTGTAAATTAAAGCAAAACATTCACAGAAATCAAAGTACAGCATTCACATTGTTATGACATAATAACTTATCACTAAAATGGCCACATAGTTTTGCCAAAGTGGCCACATAGTTTTAAACAAAATGCATTCATTTAGTAACTCAATCATTTAGTAAGTCCTTAATTCAATCATCCTTAATGAGGCTTCTCTCCTTACTGGACACAAAGTACAAAGGTCAAAGTTCTCTACCCCTAGGTCACATTGTCTTAATCTCTCAGTCAAACAAATCTTTTTTTCTTAATTGGAGATAAGTTTGAAATCATTCTTAATCAATCATCCTGAAAAGGTACAGGATACAGAGTATAGAGTTCTCCACCCCTAGGCCACAGTAAATCATGATCTTCTCAGTTTGCATTAAATGCTCAAGGAAAGGTCTTTTTATCTTGACTAGAGGCAGACTCTCAACTTCCATGGTTCCTCTTCCCTGGTCCCAGCTTCTTCCCAAATGTACCCAACTGTCACCTGAGTTCAAAGGCAGACAGCTCTCAGTTACTTGTCCATTCTCCTTTTGCAGTTCCTGTTCCATATTGAAGCTCACAGTCCACCTCAAGTCCTTCACAATTTCTGTTCCTGGGAAGAAAAAGTTTAATAAAGCCATAATAACATGCATAAACATTGCCAGCATCCTCATCAATTCACTTTCTGCCTGTGAAATCAACATAGACCCAACAACAAGGGCTGAGGAATCAACACAAATCATTATTACAGTCCCAGGACCTCTGAAAACATCAGTAAGACCCTCCTCCAGGATTTCTGTAAACATACAACAAGAAAATCCTCTTTCAGAGCATCTGAACCAGCAATAAGGTCCCAGGGCTTCTGTAACAACAGCAATGTTCTTTATCACCAGATGAATCTAACAAAGTAACTTTAAAACAGACAGACAAAGTACCAGCACCACAGCCATGCTTCTTCCCAGTTCTCTTCTCTTCTCATTTCTCAGTTCTTCTCTCTTCTCAGTTCAGTTCTCAGTTCTCCATTCTGCCACCACAAGTTCTGTTCTCCATTCTGTTTTTAATTCTTAACAGTTCTCAGAAGTTCCCAGGATCCTGGCAGTTCTCTCTCTCTCAGCAATTCTGGTTCTCTAGCTTTGTCTTTTCCTTATATATAGTATTAGCTTCTCCCTGTTCCACCCCTTCTGGTTACATTAGCAACTTCCTCCCATTGTGGCATTCACAAGTTCTGGATCTTAATACTTGATACAGTCATGAACTTCAAACAATGTACTAAGCACTTGTTTGATTGCTTATATAAGGGGCAGGGAAGATCTTCAAATCCCTATTACCATTACATTGATTGTGTGTGTATGTGTATGTGTGTGCCTGTGCCAGGGAAGAGAAGCTTAAGCACCCCTTCTCAGAATCATGTTGTTATATTTTAATAAGTAAAGGAAATGTTAGATTTTAATTAGGGATTCATGAAAATTAAGATGTAATTTGCTTTCCTATCCAACCATGAACCCTGAGGTTCATCAACCTTTCTGAAATTTGACCCTGTTTAAACTTTCTATATTCCCCCAAGTAAGAGCCTCAGGTCTAGAGGTAAGAGTTCATAGGAAAAGCAGAGAACATGGACATACATTTTAACTGAAACTTGGTATCTATAATCTCGGATTAGTGACAACATATAGGGTCCTTAGTTTCTTCATCTGCAAAATGAGGGGCTTGGACATGAATATCTGAGCTTCTTTCCAGTTCTAAATACTATGCATTCCCTACTCCTAATTCATATGAACCTAAAAATGGCATCCAAGCTATATTGTTGGAAGTTATTTAAATAGCTAAAGATTTTTTTGTGATTCTGATAGAGACAAGTAGTCTTGGTTCCGAAGTAATGAAGACTTGAGTTCAAATGCAATCTTATACACTTACTGTATGATACTGAACAAGTCACTTAACATTTATCTGCCTAATTTCCTCTACTGTAAATTCAAATAATTGTAGTCCATATGTCAAGATTAAATGAGATATATGTTACTTGCTTAGCATGGTGCCTATTATTGTTGAATATTTAATAAATGCTTTTTCCCTTTCTTGTTTTCCTTGAACTTTCACATTCCCAACTATCCACTCTATTATTTCAAACTAGAAGGCCCATAAACATGTCAAGTCAATTTCTTCAAACTATAACTCATTTTCTATCAACTTCTCTAAACACTCCTTTCTTCCAACTTCCCTGTTTCTATTATGGTCACTACTATCCGTCTGTTTTTTCTAATTGACAAATTCAGTGCTATCCTTGACACCTTTCTCTATTTCTTCCCCATGTCTATTCACTGAAAGACAGATCTGAAAAACGTAAGAGTCAAAAGTTATCTCAGCAGTTATCTAATTCAACACATATCTAAAAGAAATACCCATTACAACAAAACAGACAAATGATCATCCTGTCTTTCCATTTCCCTTTCCAAAGAAAGAGAGAGACCATCACTTCTTGAGGCAACCTATTGCAATTTTGGACAATTTTTAATTTTTAGAAAGATATTTATTTCCTAACTACAAACCTAATATATCCTCCTTGCAACTCAGGTTCTTCCCTTCAACTGCCCCATTTTCCAAGGCCTAAGCAATCAAATCAAATACCTTTTTCCAAGTTACAGTTCTTCAAGTAGTAGCTAGATGGCTATTGGTTCCTTCCTTACTTGAATCTTCTCTTCTCCAAGATAATCATACCCAGTACCTTTAACCAATTCTTATTTGTCTTGAACTAACGACCCTATACCATTCTGCTTCACCTTTTCTGAACAATTCAATATCAATCAAGGCTTGAGTTAGCAGCATGGTGAGGAAATTAGAAATGATGAGCTTATCTTAGGAGAGGCATCTTTTTCCATGGAGTTGAAACCAAACAAACAGCAGACAGAAAATGGAATTACTTCCCCTCTCATCTCTGCCTCATAGAATTTCTCTTTTCCTTCAAGATTCAGCTTATGCCCCACCTCTTACATGAAACTTTTCCTGATACATTGAAGCTTCTTATGACCTGTTTGCCCAAATTACATTGAAAATATGTGTGTACATATACATATACACATATATACATACATACATATATACACACATATATCTGTTGATATATAGATACGTAGATGTATGTGTCTGTTTATGTATGTATATATAGGCACATATATAATGTGTGCTTATATATGTATATATAGGCACGTATATAATGTGTATACAAACACACACACACACACACACACACACACACACACACACACACAAACACATCCATACATTCTGAGGAGGACAATGATCCAAGACAATTCCAAAAGACAGATGATGGAAAATGCTATCCGCATGCAAAGAAAAATTATAGTTAGTCTGAATGCAAATCAAAATATAATATTTTCATTTTTTTCTTGTTTTTTTTTTCTTTCTCATTTTTATCCATTTAATCCTGATTCTTCTTTCATAATATTACTAATGTGGAAATATGTTTAACATGATTGCACATGCATACATGCATACCCTATATCTTATTGCTTGCTGTCTTGGGAAAGGGCCAGAAGAGGGAGGGAGGGGAAACAATTTAGCACTCAAAATCTTACAAAAATCAGTGTTGAAAAGTATCTTTACATGTAATTCTAAAAATAATATACTATTAAGTGCAAAAGTTAAATATAATAATAAAATAAAAACTCAGTTTGTCAGCTGTGTGGAGAAAATATTGGAGAAGGGAGAGAATTAGGAGGCTATTGCAGTAGTTTAGATGAGGGGTGATGTCATAAACTAGGGTGGTATTATAGAAAGAAGGGGGAAAGATGCAAAATGTTTTAGATATAGAATCAACATAATTTGTTTCCTATTACAAAAGACATCAATACAATTTGAGTCTTGCTTATTTCCTCTTTTTTATCCCATTCATCTGCTACAAAACACAGGTCCAGTAATGTCAGTCTCCTACTCAAAAATATCCAAGGCGTTCCTAGTTCCCTCTAGGATAAAACAGAAATTACTCACCTAGAATTTAAAGTCTTTTGTAATTTGACTCTTGCCTTTCTACATTTACTTCACATTATACTAACCAGTCTAGTCTTCTTACTATTCCCCAGAATCAGGGGATAACACATAAATACACACACACACACATACACACACACACACACACACACACTGACACACACACATATACATACACACATATATCGAGTTATAATTTATTGAACAGAATTATATCTCTTCATGCCTCTGCAAAAATTAGAAATGCAATCCATGCTTTGAAAATTCAACCTAATCATACCTGTTTCTTAGTATCTTTAGTTACCTTCAAGTTTTCCCTAATTTGCTGTTTTAAGGAAAGTCTTTCTTGATACTTCTAGTTGCTGGTAACCTTCTCCTCCAAAAATTATCCTCCAATTGCTCATGTGCAAAGTCAGAGCACTGGGCAAAATATAGGCTAAGTGAGTCATATTTTAACCTTGCTCAATCTTTGGGTACTGCACTCAACCAGATTGTAAAAGAGTGTCCCATCCACTTTAGGCTAATCCCATCACCTGAAGACTAATCCCATTGCCTATAGACTAATCCCATCACCTACAGACTAATCCCATCAACTGCAGACTAATCCCAAATCTTGAGGACTATGACTATCACCTGAAAAGTAATCTCTTCACCCAATGACACTATAATTGGGAGGAACTGAAATGACACATCCCACCTCATTAACTAGGAAGAAGATACATCTACACAGATGTAGCGAGTGAAAAATTTACACAAAGTAAATATAAAATCATTTTATGAGAGGAAAGTAGAGTGATAACAAGTGAGAGGATCAACAAAGACCTTTTACAGAAAGGAACATTTGAGATGAGTATGAAGCAGCTCACCCAAAACTGTGGAATGGCCATGAAGACCTCAGTGGTTACATTTTCATCTAAATGATGTCAACACCTACCAGAGAGTTTATCACATAGTAGGTGGTGAAAAAATGTGTATTTAATTGAAGGCAATCAGTATGGGCTAGGCTAACTGACCTTTTCAACTTTTAATAGTCTAGGATTCTGTGACTTTAAGTGGTTGGTATTGTTTATTCTCCTGGGTTGCTTTAGTCCTTGAAAGAATCTGGCTTTATACTTTATTTCCTGATTTCTTTTTTTATGTGAAAATACTGCTAAGTCAGAATTCTCTTTTAACCAAAATTTATAGCAACCTTCAGTATATTAGTTTGTACTCACCTGCTTCAAGTTTTATCTTTCATAGCCATCCATCATTCAGCTCTGGTAAATCACCCAATTTTCTTAATTTTATTAAGCTAAATTATGTTGGTACCACTCTGTTTTCCTACCTTGCCTCATGGTTTAAAAAAAAAATACATATCAGCTATCTCTGAATTTGGAAATTTGACATGTTCCTTAATGGAGTACATTATCTGTGGTTTTCAGTATAATGCATCATTTCCACATATGTTTCTATGCTGATATGTCACAGTAAGGGAACTTAGTGCAAGAAGGAGAATTTGTATCTCTGTATCCATGATACCTGCTATCATTTGGCACGGCTGAGTAACTTGACATAAAATATAACACTTTGAGGCGTCAGGTGGAAAATTTAAACATTGCTTTTTCCAAAGGAAGTATAGATTCTTTATGTTTTAAACTACACTATTTCAACAACAAGAAGAACACCAAAAAGTTATGATACGGTATTGATTCTTACAGGGAGCTGAGTTAGCAAAATGTCTATCCTGCTCACCAGTGGTTTAGTCTCCTTTCTTTTTTGACACAATAGGCAGTTCTAACCAACATGGTTCATGGCAAACAAAAATTATTTTAAAATCACTGAACACAGCACTCACAGAAACATTCAATTAAATAACTCCAAAGTCAGAAAATATTGTCAGACATAAAATCACTTTCTTTTCAGTCTTTTACTTTTCCTTACTGAAACTCAAGCTGCTGCAGACAGATATAATAGGAAAAAGCCCAGTCAGTTAAACTAAGTTCAGATCTGAACTCTACACCTTTCCAATCTCATCCTCTCAGCTAACTCATGGAGCAAAATTTAAGGGGGGAGGGGCATCATTTTGTCAAAACCCTCTTTTTACAGATTGAAAAACTGAGGTCCACATAGAAGATATAATTTTTCTAACTTTATGAAGACAGGAAGTAGGAAAGATGAGATTTGAATACAGGCCCTAATATCGTAAATTCAGAAGTATTTCCTCTATATGTCTTAGTTTCTTCACCTGTACAAACAGAAAGAATGGGTAATTGCTAATTATTCTTCAGCACCTGTGTTTAATATTGTGATGTTCTGTGGTGTGTTCTAGCTTTAAAATTCTATTCATGAACTCTATAGTTCATAGCTTTGTAGCATTTGAAGCTGAAGACTTTAAATCCAGCCTTATACTTACCTAACTGTGTAATCCTGGGCAAGTCACATGATCCTGTTTGCCTCAGTTTCCTCAACTGTAAAATGAACTGTAGGAAAAAAAGGGCAAATCAGTCCAGTGTCTTTGCCAAGAAAACCCTAAATGGGGTCACAAAGAGTCATATATGATTTAAAATGAATGTAAAAATTTAGAGCTGTGAGCATCTTTAGAGGAGTGCTTTTCCAATACAATGGAGTGATATAGCCTGATTTTAAAAAAAGAATGTATCCTTCTACTATTCATAAAATGATTTGTGCAGATAGTTTTCTTCATTCAAAATGCTATTTAAGTAAGATCATTGATTTACTACAAATTTAATTACAATGCATAAGTAGATCTTAAATCTATAATAAAAATGTGACCAATCCACAGTCACTGAACCATCACACAATCATTTGTTATGTGAAAGGGTTGTTTGAAACAATCTAGTCTAACTCCTTCTTTTAATAGATGAGGAAATTAAGGCCCACTCAGGTAAACTGATATCTAAGGTCTGAAAGGTAGTAAATGACAAAGCTATAATTTGACTCTAGGACATCAGAATCCATATCCAGGGCTCTCTTTAATGAATCATAATATAGATTTTGTAAGCCTCCAGACTGGATTTGCTACATGCTTGGGGAAAAATTTGGGCTCAGAGGATGGGGCTTTTACCCTATGCTTCAGTTCAAGGTTCAAGGCAGGTTCAAGTAGGAATTCTGTTGGTCACCTGGACACCTTTCTCATTTTGACTCCCAGTCTAATCACCTAGGAACTATAGTTAACCCTGGAAAGATGAACCCTGGCACCCCCTCCTTCAGAGTGGAGTTCATATTATATTATACCCCAACTATAAATATTCACCTCTCTCTCCTGCTGAATGTCATCCACAGACATCAAGGTTCATCTGGTGAACTAGGAGAGTAGAGGAAGGGTGGGCAATCCATCTCTCCATTTATCCTGCAACCATTACAAGACACATGCAATAGCTGGAATTCCCAATGGCAAATTTCTGTCTGCTACCATTCATTAATTAGAATATATTATTTATGTTAGTGTTAATTTTAACTTTAATTTGAAATTCACTTTAAAGACAGATTTTTGTGTGTTTTTGTGAGATTTGCAATGAAAAATAGTCAATAATTTTGGTGATGGTGCCACCCTCTTCTGAGATGGTATCATTCCTCATCAAATGTTCTGGAAAACATTGCATTAGAAATCATTTAATTGGGGTAATGGAGACAAGATGGTGGCGTAAAAGCAGGAGAACTCCGTGGTTCACCCCACAACTACCTCAAATATCTATAAAATGTGACTCGAAACAAATTTTGTAGCTCCAGGACTCACAAAATGACAGAGTAACAAAGTTCCCACTGATGGCAGCCCAGTTGGTGGATGGAAAGGGTTCATCACAGCTTACTGGGAGCAGAGCCCAGACCCCTGTGGTTTTAGTCCCCAGGTAGTCCAGTAGAAGCCACGGTTGGAGCTTTCAGGAGAGCAGACCACCTGCAGCTGTGGTGGTTTCCACAATTATCAACCCAGAAGAGACAAGAACAAAGGGAAAAGGTCAGTGGAACTTGGCTAAATTTGGGGGAGAAGGTCTGGACAACTGACTCCAGAGTTAGAAGCAGTCTGAAGTGGTGGCCGTTAAGCCACCTCCACATAGCTGATTCAGAGCTTGCAGCCTGCAGATTGCAGGGGGGCCAAGCTCTCATTCAGAGGCTAAGTACTCTTGCCTTGACCCACCTGGATCAGGATCACGGTTGGGTGGTGGTCCTGAGGTGTGTGACCAGTGAGACAAAGCTGGTGGGGGCTGCAGAGACAGTGGCCTCCTAATAGCTCTGACAGCTATAAAAACCCCAGCAAATTGGGACAGAGGTCTCCCCTCTGAAAGCAGAGTTCCACTGAGCCCAAAAGTCAAGTAATTGACCAGCAACATGAGCAGGCAAAGGAAGCAAAACAAGCTCAGCAATCCAATTTTGGATTCCTTTTTTGTGGACAAAAAGGATCAAAACATGGAATGGGAGGAAGACAACAGTCAGAACTCCTGCACCAAAAGCTTCCGAGTAAAACGTACACTGATTACAGGCCATAGAGGGGCTGAGGAAGGATTTTGAAAACCAAAAAAGGGAAGTGGAGGAAAAATTGGGAAGAAAAATGAGAATAATGCAAGGAAATCATTAAAAGAGAGTCAACAAGCTGCCTGAAGAAAATAAAACCTTAAAAAATAGATTAACTCAAATGGCAAAAGAGGCCCAAAAAGTCAATGAGGAGAAAAATGCCTTAAAAAGTTGAATTTGCCTGATGGAAAAAGAATCTAAAAAGCTTATTGAAGAGAATAATTCCTTCAGAATTAGAGTGGAGTGAATGGAAGCAAATAATTTAATGAGAAATCAAGATACTATTAAACAGATCCAAACAAAAGAAAAAATAGAAGGCAATGTGAAATATCTCCTTGAAAAAAACCACTGACCTGCTAAATAGATCCAGGAGAGACAATTTAAAAATTATTACACTACTTGAAAACCATGATCAAAAAAAGAACCTAGAAAGCATCTTTCAAGAAATTTTCAGAAAAATTGCCCTGATATTTTAGAACCAGAGGGCAAAATAGAACTTGAAGGAATTCACCGATCACCTCTTGAAAAAGATCTCAAAAAGAAAACTCCTAGGAATGTTATATCCAGGTTCTGGAGTCCCCAGTTCAAGGAGCAAATATTACAAACTGCCAAGAAGAAACAATGTGAATGCTGTGGAAACATAATCAGGATGACCCAGGATCTAGCAGCTTCTACATTAAGGGATTGAAGGGCCTGGAATATGATATTCCAGAGATCAAGGGAGCTAGGATTAAAACCAAGAATCACCTACCAGCAAAACTGAATATAATGCTTTAGGGGAAAATATGGTCATTCAGTGACACGGAGGACTTTCAAGAATTTGTCATGCCAAGCAAAGGCAACTTCCAAGGTTTGGATTACTACCATAACAAACTCCATTTATTCAGTGACAGATTAAGGCAAAACATTCACAGAACAGAGAAAATCAAAATACAGTGTGACTCATTCATTTGGCAAGTAAGTTCTCAATTCAATTGCAAAGTACCAAGGTACAAATATCCTACACCTGGCCAATACATTAGTCAAAGTAGCCCACTCCTGAGCAGTACATTTATTTATTCTCTTCTCAAATGGAGATTAGTTTCCAATCATAAACAAAGTATATTCATTTGGTTAATCACAGAGCACAAAAAAGTCAAAGGTTTTCCACTTCTGGATCACAACTGAATTACAATACCATCCATTAATACCAAGCACTTTCTTAAAAGGGGCAGGAGAGTACAAAAGGCCATCCACTCTTAAGCTACAACAATGTTAAGATATCATCACAACATTGAATGCCCAAGGAGAGGTCCTGTCTTCATCTTGACAGGAGGCAAGTACTCAGCAATCTCTGTTCCTGGGGAGACAAAGCTCAACAAAGCCACAATATACATTGCCAGTGTCCTCATCAAGTCATTCTCTGTCTGCAGAATCCCTTAAAAAATCAGCAAGGCCCTCTTCCAGGATTTCTGTACACATACAACAAGAAAATCCTCCTTCAGGGCTTCTGAACCAACAACCAAGATTCCTGTACAAGAGCAGCACTGTCCTTCAGCAGCAGGTGAAACTGGCAAAACAACATCAAAACAGACAGATAAAATACCAGCATCCCGGCCGTGCCTGGGCAGTTCTTGGCAGCTACAGGCAGCCTTTCTCAAAAGTCCTGGGCAGCTCCTACAGGCTCTCAGCAGTCTTCCTCCCGGCAACTCAGGCTCCATGATACCGGATACTGCTCTCCCAAAAGTCCTTCTGGCCTCATCTATGCTTGGGTCTCTCTTCTAATTCACAGGTCCTCCCAGTTCAGCCCTCTCTCTTCATGTCAACAAGTCCATCCCACAAGTGGGATTCACAAGTTCTGATTTTTAACACTCAACCCAAAAACCAAGCCAATACAGGGGCATCTCCAAATTCTATTACCATTACAGCATTCTTGGGGACAAAACCAAAACTGAATAGAAAATTTGACATTGAAACACAAGAAGCATGAGAAGGTAAACATGGAAAAGAAATCATAAGGAGCCTATCAAATTTGAAGTATTTACATGCCAACATGGAAAAATGATAATTGTAGTTCATGAAACTTTTCTCAGTATGAGGATAGGTGAAGGGAATATAAGTGTGTGTGTGTGTGTGTGTGTGTGTGTGTGTCCAAATAAATAAATAAATATATGTATGTATATATGTATGTATATATGTATGTATGTATACATACACATATGTCTATATAGGAGGGTATATATGCATATGAATACATATGTGATTATGTGTATATATGTGTACAGGTATACATAGACAGTGGGCACAGAATTAATTGAATAGGAAGGGATGACATTTTACAAGGTGAAATTGAGAGGTGGGAGAGGAATAGAATGAGAGGAGACAGGGAAAAGACAGAATGGGGTTAAGCATCTCATATAGAAGAGGCAAGGGATAACTGTTAAAATGGAGGGGAAGAACAGAAAGGCAAAAGGAATGGGTCAAACTTACTTTCGTTGAATTTGGCTTAGGGAGGGAATGACATACACTCTAAATTGGGTATCTTGCCCTATCAGAGAGTAGAGGGGAAGGGGATGAAAGGGCAGATTATAGATGGAAGGGTAGGTTGGGGGGGAGGATTGTTAGAGGCACACACTTCTGTAAAGGGACAGGGACAAAGTAGAGCAACAAACAAATGGAGGGCGGGATAGGAAGGAGCAAAATATAGTCAGTCTTTCACAATATTCCATTGTGGAGATGTTCTGTGTAACTACACATGTACAGCCTGTAGTGAATTGCTTGTCTTTCCAGTGGGGGTGGGTGACAAGGGAGGAAGGGAAAGAATATAGAATTTAAAGGTCTAAAATCAAAGGTTAATATATATACACACACACACACACACACGCACATATATACATATATATATATATATACATATATATATATATATATATATATATATATATATATATATATATATATATATATAAAATTATTTTTTTTTAATTTGCAACTGGGAAATAAGATATACAAGCACTGGGGTAGGGAGATATATCTTGCCCTACCGGAAAGTCAGAGGGGTGATGGGGGAAGATATAGGAGAGAGCAGATTGGAGGAGGGGTTATACAATGGGATTGCTTTTTTGGGGTGGTGGGTAGAGAAAAGATGGAGAAAACTCAAAATCACATGGAAATGAATGATGTAAACTAAAAATAAGCAAAAAGTAATTTAAAAAAAAGAAATCTTTTAATTGACTAGAAAGTTTAGAATACCTTTCCCAAAGTAATGTAATTAATAGAAATATAGGGGCCTAACTCAGAATACACTATTTTTCTTTATAGTGCACGACACTGTTTCTTACTAACCTCAAATATTCCAACATATCACTCTCCCGTCAACGTTTTAAGTTTTAAAAAATTGCTGATGGCTGAAGTAATTATGAATGTCTATGTATATTTCTTTATAGTTTCCATCTCTGTACCCCTCTCTCTTTACAGAAAAAATGAGGCTATTATTTTATTCCCATGAGAAAAGGAGATTTCATTTATATGGGAAAATAGCAACAACAACAACATTAAGTGTTAGCAAATTCACAGAATTTAAAAAGCGAAGTTCAAGCAGAAGTCTGTTTAATGTAGGCAGAAGCAAGGTTTTGTTTCAGAGAAGTCACTTAGAGAATGAGGACTAGAATCCATGTGACAGAGAAATACAGGGATGCAGTAAGACTGCATGGGTAATTTGTAATAATAAGCAGCCCCAGCTGAAGGTGAAACATCCCATTGACATGGGCTTTCCCAAACGGGCAGATGGAAAGCATGATTGACTATTATAGTAACTTGTCAAGGTAGATTAATGTTGGTTATTACCTGGGAGTCAAATGGAAATCCAGGCCCTAACCAAAAGATTAGAAACAAGACAGAATGCCTCCATAACATACTAGACAAGGAGAATATTGGGAAATAGATACAAGTATAAAATTAAGGGAAAAGTAAAGACCTTTGTATGGGAAAACAGAAAAATAAAATATAGTAGACCATGTAATATAGTGGAAAGGTAATTTAGAGTCAGAAATGACCTAGGTCTAAATCCTAGCTCTGACAATAGCTGTGAGACCTTTCTGAACTTCAGGTTTCTGTTCTATAAAAGGAGGATACTATCACTTGAATAACCTGCAGTCTACGTCGAATAGTCCTGTTAGGAGGGGAAAGAAAAAAAAAAGTAAGGGCTTTGGAAATTCTGAAGCTATGTGAATGTAGCTGAGTTAACCAGGAACACCATAGGTGACCATCCTATTTCTTTTCCCCAAAAAATTCACAAAATGTAAGATAGAATTTAAGTGCTCTTTTCTGATTCTTGAATTTGTGTATGTAAGGAGATAATACAGGCAACAATTACAAAAAGAATAAGAAAATACAATCACTAAAAGTCTTCAAAATGACCAAGTTGGTTTTACGCTAGGAATATGAGTGGTTACATGACGAAACCTCAAAATATAAGTCATATGCATAACAAAATAAAATAATAGCTAATATTTATATAATATTTTAGCTTCTGCAATTTGATTAAATAATTTCTGATTTTGTTCTTATAATAATCCTGGGACCTTGGTGATGTCGTTATGATTATTTTACAGATTAAAAATATATAAACAAAAAAACACACCTACTTTAGATAGTGGTTACTTGCCCAGGTCACATAGTTAGTAGTGCTGGAGGCTGAATTAGAATTCAGGTCTTCCTGATTCTGTGCTCAGCACTGTATTCGTTTTGCCAACCATGAAGTAAAAATAAATTTTCAATATGTAACAGTACTTATTTTTGTTTCATATGTGTGTGTATATATGTATGTATATATATATATGTATGTATGTGTGTATATACATACATATGAGTGTGTCTATGTCTCTATCTATGAACCATACTGTTGTTAAGTGGAGAATGCTCTTAACCTGCAATTTCATTTTTGTGAGGGAAATATTTCTCTACTGATACAAAGCTACAATTTTTAAAAATATAATTTAATGCCTTTAGGAATCCTAGAGTTAATTCAAAGATTAATTGACAATTTTTCTGGTTATATCACTAATAAACACATGAATGGTAAAATTTGAATAATGATTTTCTTGAATCCTGCCTCACTATGATTACTTGATCATATATAACATAGACCCATACATACATATACAGATAAATGTAAATGTTTATGTCTGTATATACACACATACATATATATGTCCATACACATGCATATATGTATATATATATCTGTACACAGCCAAACATCTATTTATATCTTGTGTATAGTTGATTGCATATTGTCTCTTCATTAGACTAGTAGTTCTTTGTGGCCTGAAACTGTCTATTCTGTCACATGATCACAACTCTGTTATTAAGCTTCCATTATGCCTCAGGTACTGTGCTAAGCACTGGAGAAACAAAGAAAGGCAAAAAATGATCTCTTTCTTTCAGGAGCTCTCAATATAATGGTGTAAGACCATATGCTAACAAGTAAGTACGATTAAATTATGAATAGGATAAATAGTATGTGATCAAGAAAGATAAGACATTAGAAATGTGAGAGATTAGGAAAGGCCTAGCACAAGTGTCTGAGACAAAGAAGACCTTTAGTAAATGGATGTTGACTGATTGATTGACTTCTATCCACCATACTATTCTTTTATGGCATCAAGGGGGAAAAATGAAGTCTTAATCAAATGAGAGGAAAATATCATTTTTGTAGAAGATATAGATTCCTTAGAAATCTCCACAAATTCCATGAGAAAAATCCAAACAATTAGCTTCAGTAAAACATTAGGAAAAAAAAATCCATAATTATGATTAGAATTTCTATACATTTCTATCCAAGATGAAGAGGGAAAAAGTTAAAACAAACATTCAATTCCAAATATCTATAAAATTTATAAAACACTTTATATTCACATATAAAGAGCCAATTAAGGTTATATTTATAAATACAAAATGCCATTTACAGACATGAAGACAAATAGTTGAAGAAAGGTTCATTGTTTATGGCTATCCCATGCCAAAACAATAAAAATGATAGCAGAATATTATTGATTCATGGGTTTAAGACAATAAAAATTTAACAATCCATGGGTTAAAGAATTATAAAAAAAAAAAGACAACATAATTTGTTTTAAGGGATAAAACCTCAAAATTTTTCAGGGGAATAATGAAAAAGTGGCTAGACATTACCAGATTTCAGACTATTTTACTTTGATTATGTGATCAAAATACATGAGAAGACCCTTCTCAGGGGAACAATTGCAAACTATTGACAAAGTAAGGAAGATTGCTCCAAATTTCTGATATAAGAAATTCAAATCAAAACAATTCTGAAATTTCATTTTACAAAAAGCAAATTAACAGAGATAGCAAAATGGAAATATTCAATGTTTAGGTACTATCTATTGAGTTGTGCATTGCAGCAACTATTAAAAAAGCAATTTAGAATTAAGATAAGAAAGACACTAAATTATCCAAACTCATCTACCCAGATCCAACTACTAGGCATGTAACAAGGTGAGCTTAAAAATAGAAAGAAATATTTCACATACACCAAAATATTTATAGCAGCAAGTTTTTTTTTTAATTATAGAGAACTGGGAAAAATGATGATCATTAACTCATTAAACATATTGTGGAAGTGTATGTGATAAAATATATATGCATACACAATATTCATGCATAAATATGTACATATATATTTAGATAAATAGATATACATATTATTTGTGTGAAATCTCTATTATTCATTTATATGTGGGCAGACAGGTGGCTCAGTGGATGGAGTGTCAGACCTGGAGTCAGGAACACTCATCTTCCTGAGTTTAAATCTGACCTCAGATACTTGCTGTCTGTGTGACCCTGGGCAAATCAGTTAACCCTGTTTTCTTTAGTTTCCTCATCTGTAAATGAACTTGAGAAGGAAATGGAAAAACTCTCCAGTGTCTTTATCAAGAAAACCCCAAATGAGGTTACAAAGAGTCAGAAAAGACTGAAAATACCCTAAAAAATAATCTATTTGACTCAACAATCTTCTGACAAGAATCATGTTTCTTCCTTCACCTCAGATCCCACATTGTTATTCTTCTCTTTCTGCACTGAAGTCCCACTAGCATTTCCCTTGAGTACACTTATTTGTCTCTAACAAGAAGAAACAGAGGGATGTGGGAAGGCATTCTAATAATCCATTTGCCTTCTCTTCAAGCTAGAATATCAACTTATACTTGTAGTTCAAGAAATAGTCATTTGCCTCTGGCATTAAGTTAAAAAATATCTCACTGCAAATCACTGAAAAATTACACCTGCTCTCTTTTTAAAAATATGAGATTTTTATCTCTCTTTTCTCTTTTAATCCACCATTGGCTAGTTACAATATCCCATAGAACTTTGGGATTGATTGGATTTAGTGATAGCCTGTGCCAAAAAGTTTCATTGTCTCCCACTGAACTGTTGCTATCTATTGTAGTTACTCTAGAAACATTTCAAAATAAAACTTTTATTTGAATTGTGTCAAATATTCTGCAAAAAAATGAGTAACAAGATCCTAGGTCCCATACACAAACTCAAATAAAAAATGCGTATCATTCAGGAAAAAAACAACAACCAAACAATAATTTCATTTTTATAAGATGCAGAAATACAAAAGGTGCACTGGATTCCTTAAATTCAAAGAGAAAATACACACTATTAGTCCATCAAATCACCTTTGAATGGAACTGAACTTGGAGTCACTAATAATATTTTGATATTACAATGGTTTTTTTTCTTTTTGTGTCACGCACTTATTAGTCATTTACTATGTGCCAGTCCTTGCTTCTTATTTAGCAGCTTCTGAATTCTCCCCATCATTTTTTGCTAAACTAGTTTTGATATTTGCAAGTATTCTGGCCCAGATGAGTAAATGTGCTGTATATTACTTCTCTGAAAGCTGCCTGCTCCATTTCTGCTCCTCTGTTAGTATGTGCTGAATCAACTTTCCTTCTAGGTCAGCAATGAACTGTTTACACAAGAAGAAATGCTTTAATCTGTTGACTCTGAGTCTCCTGGCAATTGTCTTGTCTTGAGGCCACTGCTTTTGTTCAATGGAATGTTTAGCTTGGAGAGGTTAAGTCTATAATCAGTCCAGCATTCTGCAGCAACCATCACCTTCATCACTTTCACGTATTGCCTATCACTTCTCCTTATAATTACATAGTCTATTAAATTCTAGTATTTGCTGTGAGAGTGGTCAATGATATTTCATTGTGTTTAGCTAAATGGAAGACACTGTGGCAGATGAGAAAGTAATGAGACACAAATATTACAGCAAGACAGCTCATCCATCTCTAAGAAGGCAGTGTTTAACTCCATCAAAAAGAGCAAATAAAGCTTAGAGAGATGCAGGATTGTTGGTTCAGTAAGGAGGTGGATGTGATTCAATTTTATGCTGACAAAAACAATTCAAAATGCTTCTATGATGCCCCTATTCATGAGCCAAAGACATCTGATACTTCTCAACTACACAGTGCTGATGGAGCCACAGTGATCAGTGATAAGGATATGATCCTGATGAGATGATTCAAACACTTTCATTGTGTTTTCAACAGACCATCATCACCCAATGCTGAAGCCACTGACCTTATGTCTCAAGTTGTATTCAATCTCTCCCTAGCAGAACTTCCAACTGAAGAAGAGATATTAATGCT
Organism: Pseudochirops corinnae; assembly: GCA_028646515.1. NCBI lineage: Eukaryota > Metazoa > Chordata > Mammalia > Diprotodontia > Pseudocheiridae > Pseudochirops > Pseudochirops corinnae. The sequence goes on from CM053585.1 coordinate 53,959,785, forward strand.
ATCAGGTTGCTCTCAAGTGGCAAAGTAACTGCCACTGATTCCAGCACAGCAGAGACTTACAAGGCAGGGGAGTCCATTGTTCATGTAAGATGTTGATTGAAATCTTCTGGGTTATATGGCAAGAGGGAATTATCCCCCAAGGAGATCAAGGAAGTCTTCATTGTCCATTGCTATAAAAGAAAAGGAAAAAGGCAGTCCTGTGAAAATCCCAGTGGGATATCCCTCTTAGTCATTGCCAGCAATATTCTTGCCAGTGCTTAATTGGGTGTTCCTTCACCTGGAAGATGGTTGTCTGTTCAAGAGCCAGTGTGACTTCAGAAAGGGCTGAGATATGGTCAATATAATATTTGTTCCCTTAAAATTTGAAGAGAAATGCCAGGCACAGAACAGAGGTCTGCACACAACATTCTTTGATCTAATCAAGGACTTTGAGACCATCAGTCATGAAAATTTGTGTATGATCATGGCTAAATTTGGTTGCCCAGAGAATTTCATCATTCATGATGGAACGCTTACATGGGTGCTGGATGAAGGATAATGCTCTAATACTTTCCCAGGCTCCAATGGATTGAAACAGAGCTATGTGCTTTCTCCTATGCTTTTTAGCATGATGTTTTCAGTGATGTTCTCAGATGCGTTCAACGAGGATGAAAATGGCATCAAGATCAGATATGGCACTAATAGTAAACTATTTAACCTGAAAAATCTATAAACCAAGACCAAAGTGGACAAAGAGTTGGTGCATGACTTTGTTTTCAGATTGTGCACGCAATGCATTCTCTGAAACTGAGATTCTACAGTGTATAGATTATCTGCCACTCATGCTAATTTTGGCCTGACAGTCTACAAGAAAACATCAGCTAGCACCACACAATCCATACGTGTAATTTTTGGTCATAATAAATGGAGAATTTTCAATGCTATGTTTAAGCTCATTTGTTGTTCCTTATTTTCACTTGTGTCTGATTCTTTGCAACCCTCTTTAGAGTCATCTTGGCAAAGATACTGGAGTAGTTTTTCATTTCTTTTTCCAGATCATTTTACAGATGAGGAAACTGAGGCAGAGAGGGTCAATTGACTTGTCCAGGATCATACAGCTAATCAGTGTCTGAGACCAGATTTGAACTCATAGAGATAAATCTTACTGACCTCAGGTCCAGCACTGTATTCAGTGTACCACCTAGCTGCCCTCATTCATGTATGTTAGCAGTATACTTTCCAGAAATATCTGAAAAGGTGATGAAGTTCATGCATACATTGCCAATGCTAGTTCAATGTTTTGTAAACTCCAAAAGAAAGTGGAAGAGAGGAAAGATATACCAAACTGAACATTTATAGCACCATTGCAGTGACTTCATTTCTGTATGCCTCTGAAACTTGGACAGTCTATCAGCACCAGGCCAGAAAACTGAACCACTTTCATTTGAATTATTGTAAGAAGATTCTAAAGATCACCTGGCAATATAAGGTACCAGACACTGAGCTCCTCTTTTCAGCCAAACTGCAAAGCCTTCAAACTTTAATGCAGTGAGTGCAACTCCAGTGGCCTAGACAACAAGCCAAAATGTCTAATGCAAGCTTACCTAAAAGACTATTTGATAAAGAATATGCACAGGGCAAGTGCTCATATGGAGGTCAGAAGTGATTCAACAGCACTCTCAAGGTCTCTGAAGAATTTTAGCATCAATTGTGAGACATGGGAGATGGTGGCACAGGACTACTTAGCATGTTATGCCTGCATCAAAAAAGACTGTACTCCATGAAAAAGTCAGAAGAGCAACAACACAAAGAAAATATGAGCTGTTTAAATCCATACATCTCCATCCCAAATGTACTCAGCCTGTGTTAGAGCCTTCCAAACTCATATTGGACTGATTAGCCACAGCCGAGCACACTGTACCCTGACTCAATATTGTGATGCCGTTGGTCCTCTTTGAAAATGAAGGATGGACAACAACTCTGTGCCAGGCATTGTCCTAAGTTATGGGGATACAAATAAAAACAGAAAGATGGCCTCAGCTCTATAAGAGCTTACTTTTCTAATGGGGAAAGAACACACTTAAAAGAAAAATTAAAAGTGGTGGGGAGTGAATATTCCTATCACCACTTGCTCATGGTAAAGAAAATCCAAATTGAAACATAGAGAGGCATAAGACATTTTTGAAGTAGGAGTTCACTAAATAGAATTTCTGTGAGGACCTATATACTCAGAGGAAGAAGCCACAGAGGCAGAAAGTACTTCCACTCTTTTAATTCCTAGGCTAGAGTGAGCTTCCTTTTCTGGAGCAAGGTAGATATGACCTGGAGTGTTATCTGAGGAGGGAAGGATGTATATTTTCTCCAGAGTCTCACACAGTCCCCATATGATTCATATCTGACTCTTCATGATCCCATATGGGGTTTTCTTGAAAAAGATACTAGAGTAGTTTGCCATTTCCTTCTCCAGCTCTTTTTATAGATGAGGAACTGAAGCAAACAGGGTTAAATGACTTGCCCAACTAGTAAGTATCTGAGGTCAGATTTGAACTCTAGGAAGACAAATCTTTCTAACCATAGTACTGGCACTATAATCTAGTTGCCCACTAGACTCACCATATCGACCTATCTTTTAGAGAACCACTACTCTATTGATAGTAAATATACTTTTGGAAGCTTCTGAACAAACCATTCCTTTCCCATCAGACATACATTGTCTGAATCACTCTTTGACTTTTTTCTCTAAAAACATTCTTCTCAAGAAATACATGAGAGGTCCACTTCTTTCTTCAAGAAGTAGGCCATATTAACACATCTCTTTTTTTTTTCTAGAAGATCTATTTCCTGAGCTTCAAACTTGGGAATTCTTGAACTTCAGGTTATCTCCGAGGCAATTCTCAAAAAAAAAAAAAAAAGTATGTTTATTTCTGTCATATGCTTCTGTATAAAACTCCTCAGTATCCAAGCTGTCATCAATTTAAGCTGTACATAGTTGGTTGCTGTTTCCCCCACCAGAATTCGAGTTCTTTGAGGGCAAGGATTGTCTTTTGCTTCTTTTCGGATCCTTAGCATTGCTACATTGCATGGCATATAGTAGGTGCTCAGTTAATGTTAAATGACCTCCAAACTACTCTCAGAATCTCTCTTTCTCAGGATACGTGCAAAAGAAAAACAAAAACAAAAACAAAAACAATGCAGCTCTTTCATATCCTTTTTTTTTTTTTAAAGAACTTATATCACATCTCCAGTTGCCACCATCTCTTAGGCTTGTTAAGTTTACTCTCAGGAATTCTAATGTTTGACCTGTGTTCAGAAGCTGTTGGTAAGTTCATGGACCTTTCATGGTCTATTAACATAAAGCAGGCAGTACAAATTCATGTGATATGAAACTATGTGACAATAGCCATTTTGGGCTCCCACACATATCTCCCCCACAAAAAAAAGAAAACCAAAACAGTTAAGGTTTATTCTGCTAGACACTTATCATTTGAATAGGAAAATATGAAAAGAAAGGTTGAAGGAATTTGATTTTCAGCTCATTTCTTATAGATCACAAAGAAGGGCAATTTCTCCAACAACAGTTCATTCAACTAAACTCCAGACAATCAGTCATCACTAATTCCCCATATGCTCTCATCTTTTAAACAAAGTGTTAGTATGCATCCCAACTTCATAAGGCGGTGAACATTTTAAGTACTTCCAAAAATATATTCACATCTTCAACACTATCAGATTGACTGAAAAACATCAATGTTATCAGGGCTTCCCTTGCCTCTCCCTCCACAAATCTTGGTGAAGGAAAGTAATTCAAACAAATAAAGGTAAGGAGTGACAATATTCATGTCATGGGAGGCAAAAAAAGTTTCAAAAAGCAGTATTAACTGATTCCATTCCATGTCTTAGAAGTAACAAATGGATCAATTTATCTAGAATTTAACATTTGTACTAATATGAGATAAGTCTGGATTGGTTGGGGGTCAGATAGTGAAATAACAAATGAAAAAATTAGCATTTTTATTATAGAGGCAAAAGGGAGTTCCTAAAACTTCTTGAAAGGGAGAACAATGCAGTCAGACGCAATTTAGAAATATCAATTTAGTAATTACATGGAAGAGGAACTGAAGAGGGATGAGATGAGGCAGGGAGATTAATTAGGAAGTTTTTGCAATGTTCCAGTCAGGAAGTGAAGAGTTTGAAATAGGACAGTGTGCATGTTTGTACAGAGAAGGGAATAGGTTCAAGAGATATTGAGGAATTTGAAATAGTAGGAAATGATAATTTGGTTAAAGAGGTTGAAGAATGAAGAATGACTTCCAATATATCAAATTTTCAAATCTGATTGTATCCTCAATAGAAACAGAGGAGGAGTGGACTTTGGAGAGAAAATAATGAATTCTATTGAGGCTGTGTTGATGTGTATACATATTGATAGATATAGATCTATTATTTGGATCAAGATTATGATGGGAAGTCCATGGCTGTTGATGATCCCAACAAGAAACAGAACTTAAGTGATAGAATAGGACAGTACCCTGAAGTATAAAAGGAAAGACATATATTAGGAACAACAAAATTGAATTAGAAGGAATGACCAGATAGGTAGGAAGAGACTGAGAAGAAAGAGAAGTTATGAAATTGAAGAATAGTTTAATTAAAGATTACAAGGTGTAATAAAGGAGGTCAAATACTGCAGTGAAGTAAAGTGGGAAGAGTACCAAAAAAAGAAAGGCTGCCAGATTTAGCAATTAATATATTTGGTGACTAAAGAAAGTAATTTTAGGCAAATAGTGGGATCACAAGTCAGAATACAACAAGTTTAGATTTGAAAGGGAACTAAGGAAGCAGAAGGAAGGGGTGCAGCTAGTTTTTTTAAAAGTATCTTTTGTGCTTTACTTCATTAAAATTTCTCCAAGAAAACTTTCCCTCCCCTTTACAGAGAAACATCTCTTTAAATAAATTATGTTTTATAAAATCAAATTAAAAAAAAAAAAAGAACCAAAGCAGAAGAGAGAAAAATCAGCAGAATTGATTGGCACACTGAAAATTTCCGAAAAATGTATGCAATGATTCACATTCATGAACAATTCACCCAAGCAAAGATTGGAAGTGTCTTCTCATATCTCTTTTAGCTACTGTAAAGGAATCTATCAACCAACATTTAATTTAATCAACAATAAAATAATTTAATCAATATTTAACCTACTGTGTGCCAGGTCATTTGGTAATCACTGAGGAGGCAAAGACAACCTTACCTTCAAAGAGTTTACAATAAATAAAAAAAAGAAAACATGCGAACATTATTTTGTGATTGTCTCCCCTGATATTTTTGTAGTCATTTTTTTGGTTGTTTTCTTAACTCTGTCGACTTCACCCTGAATCAGATTGTGCAAATCTTTCTATGTTTCTTTTTTCTGTATTTATCAAATTTTCCATTTCTTACAGCAAAGTAAGATTCATGTATCACTGTTTTGTGTAGCTAACTTGAACTAGGAATTCAGCTTTGAAAGACAGAAATAATATACCACAGGATATTGGCTAGTTAATACAGTAACCTGATGTTGGATAAACTAAAGAATACTTAAAGATGGAAGGATTTTGTATGTTGAGAAAACTAAGCTGTTTGGGAGAAATAAGATTTAGGATAGTATCTTACACAAGATGCTACACTAAACTCCAAAAACTTTATGTCATGTTAAGAAAGAAAAGAGGCAGAGTCAAGATGGCACAGTAAAGAGAGAGACTCACCTGAATTCTTCCAAGTTTCCTTTCCAAAAGCTTTTTTAAATGTTTCAAAATGAATTCTAGAGAGGCAGAACCAATAAAAGGATAGAGTGAAACCATTTTCTAGCCCAAACAACTTAGAAGATCAGAAGGAAAGATCTATTTCACTGGAGTGAGAGTGGTGTGCAGAACAGTTCCCCAGCAAACTAGCAGCAAGCCTTGGGGGTGTCTGACTATAAAGTCAGTCACGAACAGCTCTATTGAGGACTGCTGCTGTGAATAACTTTACAGATCTAATTGCTTAATATAGTGAACTCTCTATTAATTCAGCAATAAATTAAAGCAAAACATCCAAGAAACTGAAGCACAACATTCACAACAATATAACATAGCAACTTATTACTAGGGTGGTCACATAGTCTTAAACAAAATATAACATTCAGTAAGTCACAATCTTATCAGTCAATATAGTACCCAAGTAAAGTCTTCTTTCATTTTATCAGGATACTGGCTTCCAATTATCCTTAAGGAGTAGCAGAAAGTACACACACCATCCACCCCTAGGTCACAGTAAGTTACAATATCATTAATCAGTACTCAGCACCCAAGTAAAGACTTTTTCATCTTAACTTGAGGCTGAATTCCAAGCCCCACAGTTCCTCTTCCACAGGCTGGCCACTCCCAGTTCTTCCCTGGATTTACCTGACTTTTTCCTGGATTCACAGGTTAGTAGCTCTCCTAGCTCTCACTTGGATTCACACTTAGGCAGCTCTCTGCTCCAGTTCTATATCTCAGCCCACAGGGACTATTCCACTCCAAGCTCTTTGGAGTTTCTCTTTCTAGGAAGACAAAGCTTAACAGAGCTACAACAATATTTACACACATTGCCAGCACTAGCATCTCAATTCACTTTCTGTCTGGCAAGATAGCACAACTCAACAACAAGGTTTATGTCTGAGAAAGCAAACACAAATCAACAGTAAAGTCCCAGGACTTCTATAAATAGCAGTAAAGTCCTCTTTTCTTTTTTTTCTTTTGCTTTTTTGGAATGGCAATTGGGGTTAAGTGACTTGCCCAAGGTCACAAGGCTACTAAGTGTTAAGTGTCTGAGGTCACATTTGAACTCAGGTCCTCCAGACTCCAGGGCTGGTGCTCTATTCGCTGAACCATCTAGCTGCCCCTAAAAGTCCTCTTTCAAAGTGCTGAAATCACAAGTATTTTCCCTCTCAGTCCTGCTTTGTCACAGCTCATGCTTGAGCTTTTCTCTGCTCTGATGCTTCCTGTTTCACCCTTCTGGTTCTGCTTTTTTGGCAAGCTCTTCCCACCATAGTCTCTATGTGATCACATTAGGCCTATGAAGGACAGAGAAAGGCCCCAAATTCCCATTGTCCTATTAAGGGCAACACAATGCATACTGTTTCCAACAGACTTGATACAATCAAAGGCAAGGATAAAAGGCACTTTAATAGCTGAAACAAGCAGAGAAATATTATTTTGATTGCCATTACAGTGACTCAGTAGCAGTTGCTTTCAGAATTTTCAGTTCATGAATGGCAAAGGGGTCAGACACATGGTCAGAAGGAGATTATTGGAGGTTCTTTGCTGGCATTGGTTACAGGATTTCATTGCATTGCCCATATGCCAGCTGCAGAGCTAGAGTGAGGAGCACTAGCAGATTATGAAGTGAAGCCTCAGGGGACCATGGATTCTAGTCAGAGTTTCAGGGTGGAAAAGAGCATGTGTGACTATTCATAGATTAGAGGAAAGAATGGGAGAGCAATGACCACATCTTTCTTTAGATCATCCCACCTTGGAAGAACTAGAAACTTACACACCCCCAGAACTAGTTCCAAAAACAGCAATGTGAAAAATCTGAAATTTGGGGCAATGTCCCCTCCAAACCAGGAATAAAGCCCAACTTTAGAATAAAGCTAAAATAAAAGAAATAGGCTGGGAAAATGAGCAAACAACAACAACAACAACCAAAGAACCTGACCATCAAAAGTTATTATGTTGAGAAGGAAAATCAAAGCACAAACTCAGAAGACAACAGTGTCAAAACACCTACATGCAAAGCCTCAAAGAGAAATGTGAATTGGTCTCAGACCCCAAAAGTATTCCTCTATGAGGTTCTCTTTTCCTTCTTCATTTTCAATCACCCCTATGTCTTTTGCCACTATCTGCTCCTTCCTGCCTATCTCATATGAAGAAATGCCCTCATGCTTTATGCAGTTAACCTGGTTACTTACAAATTAATCCTATTGTTCATCCCATCTGCTCCATTATATTGTCCCATTTGTCAACCCCAGTCTATCACTTATTTTTATTTTCTTCTTATCTACTGACTACCTGCTACCTACAAGCATCCTCAAAAAATTATTTGATCCTTTCATTCACAATAACTGTCATCTTATATCTCTTCTGGAGCATATTTTATGGCTATACTTCAAAAAGCAATCTGTAGTAGGAGAACACTTTTTCTTCTCTTGCTCTCTTCTTAATGCCTTACAATCTGTTTCCCAGCCTCATAATTCCACAAAAACTACTCTCTCCAAAGTTACCAGTAACACTCTTAATTGCAATTCTAGTAGCCTTTTATTAAACTTCATTATTTCAAACTCTCTATAGTCTTGCATTCTTGATAATCCTCTTCTTGTGACTCTTCTCTCTCAGTTGTTTAAGACACTACTCTCTCAGGGTTATCCTCCTACTCTTTAGGCTACTTATTTTTAGTTTCTTTTCCTGAATCTTCATCAAGCTCATAGGTCTAACCATAGATTACCTCTAGGTTTCTATTTTGGGGAGGGGGCATCTTCTTCTTCTACACTGCTTCACTTGGTGATCTTATCCATTCCCATGGATTAATTACCATCTCTTTCCTAATGATTCTCAAGTTTCCCTATGTTTTCCTAAGTTCTCTGTTAACCTCCATCTCACATATCCAGTTGCCTTTTTGACACCTCAAACTGGATATCTGGTAGACATCCTAAACACAACATGTGTAAACCAGAACTAATGATTTTCCCTGTAAACTTCCCTCCTGCAGTTTCTTTGTTACTATAAAAGGCAACAGCATCCTTCCAGTCCCTCAGGTTCACAGTATAGGTGCCCTACTTGACACTTAATTATCTCTCAATTCCTTCCCCCATTCTATCTATTGCCAATGTTGGTTGATTTTACATTTGAAACAGCTTTCCAATATCCCTTATTCTCTATTGTAAAACTACCACCAATCTAATTTGGACATTTTTTATCTTTTACCTGTACTATTGCAATAGATTATTGATATGTGTCAGCCTGCCTCTAGTTTCTCCCAATTCTAATCCATCCACCATTCTGCCACCAAAGTGATTCTTCTGAAGCACAGGTCTATTCATGCCACTCCCAGTGGTTCCATATCACCTCCAGATTCAAATTCAATATACTCTAGCATTCAAAGCATTTAATAACCTAGCCCCTTCCAATGTCTCCAGTCTTCATACACCTTACTCTCCCCACATATTTTTCACTCAAGTGACACTGGCCTCCTGGTTGTTCCATAAATAAATAACTCTCAACTCTCGGCATTTCCTCTGGCTGTTCCCCCATATGTGGAATGGTTATCTTCCTTATGTATGCCACCTCTTTTCTCTGGTTTTCTTTCAATTTAAAACTAAAATCTTCTAGAGAGTGTCTTCTGTTCTTTATTTGTTTTTTGCTTATCCAATACATAGATTGTTAATACATATAAGTTTGCCTGTTGGTTCCCCGTAGATGGTGAGCTCTTGAGGGCAGAGGATATCTTTTTCCTCTTTTTCATATGTTCTGAACTTAGCACAGTGTCTGGCATATACTTGGTGCCTGAATAAATATTTATTGACTTACTATGTTCTTCTTTCCTTCCTAATTGAAGTTATACTATCCCTTTGAATAATGGAAATAAGTTCATAAAATGCTCAGCCAAGACCCTGATGCTCCTCAGCAACCCAGAGAGAGAAAAGAACCAAGTTCACCCAACTAGAGGGCTGATACCTACTGTGATTTTCTCCTCCATTTCCTCAAAGCAGGAAGAAGATTTTGCCCAATCCCAGGCCTTCTAGGAAGAACAAGGGAGGGAATACCAGATCACACATCTGGCATTGTCAATTTGCCAATTGACAGTGAACCCCAGTGAAATGAGTTCCCTCCATTCACTACTTAAGATGATGAAATTTAGATCTTAGATCTATAATGGACCACAGATATCATTTAGTCCAACTTTATCATTTGACAGTTGAATAGTTTGAGTTGCAGAATTAAGTGACTTGCTTATGCTCAGATGGAAGGGAAGCTAAAATCCTAATGTCATTCCTTTTATTCTAAACCTCATGTTCTCTTCACTTTGCTTAGTCCAATTACTTTGTTTTTATCTGAAAGAAAAACAAGAATTATAAGCAGGTAACCCACCCCTTCTTCCTCAATTCCACCAGATATTCATCCTGATAACTCAGCCCTGCACTGTCTCTTAATCCTCCCAGAGAAGATAAATGTGCCCTGCCCAGTGGATGCCCAAAGTAGGTCCATTGCATTCTGCATGTTAATGAGGCCAATTAATCTTTTTATTACAGCCTTCTTCACTCTCCAAAAATGTTTGTAAAATACAAAATATTAATAAATTATTAAAACATAATACACTGAATAATTAAACCCCCAAATGCCTGATTTATACTTAATGTTGTTAATGATATTTTTAAAAAGGGAAAGTTTCAATAACATATGTTTGGGCCAGCATAGGAAGAGATGAGCAAGCTGTTCCTCCTGGTTGTTTATTCTTAGAAACTTTTCTCGGGGAAGCAAAATGCCAAGGACACTGCTAATGTCTGTATGGATGCTGACTGGCTGAGGAGCTTGGATTGTTCCTTGTTCCTTCCTCTGCTAAGTTTTATTTTTGCTTGCTGCTCAAAAGCTCTGCTCCAATTTTAAATGATTCTGGATTCTTATATTTTCATTTTCGAGGTTTAAGAGTATCTAAAATGTTAGTGGACTCAGCCTTATACTCTTAAAATCATCAGTGCAATAAAAATATTTAACATATTAGAACTCAGAAGCAAGATTAGAGCTAGAAAAATAGATCAGGAAAAAAAAATCTATATAGTAATGATAATTAAGCTCATGAAAGCCGATGCAATCACCAAGTGAGAAAATAATAGAAGAAAAAAAAAGAAAAGTAAGGTAACCAGTCAACAAGCCTCTATTAAGCACTTACTATTTGTCAGACTTTTGTTAAGCCCTGGGAAAGATATTCTTTCAATGTGTATCATTCCTACACAGAAATTTCCTCTGTTTAGATCATTCATTGATTTATTTTAGGGAAGTAGTAGAATTATATGTATGTGTTTATTCAGGTGTTTATCATATACCTGGTGTCTGTGATATCCTCTAGTATTTTCCCAACTTGGCAATGGAGCTTTGCTCTAAGAAACTTCTGAAAGTTTATTTCCTCCTTAATTCTGTAATTTGCTTATGATGTCACCTTTTATATCTAAGACTATAAAACTATTTGGAATGATCTTGGTATACATTGTGAGATGCTGATATATCCCTAATTTCTGCCAGAGGAGGTAGAATCTAGGGTAAGTTCAGTGAAGAGTTATCATGTTTATTAGAACATAAAATGACTTGTGTAACAGGGCCTATTCACTATCAGGCATCATAGTTATTGTCTGTCAGGTTATCCTAGGCCTCATTTTTAGAAATGGGACTTAGACAGTGCTTCAGTGTTTGCTATCCAGCTATTGGAAGTCATCAAAGGGAAAAAAGTCAGAACAAACTAGGTAGAAGAATAATAAATGTCAAGGTATAAGGTAAGACATCCACAATCAGTAAGGTTGCAAGCAGTCAGAGAAGGTTTATACTCAAGGGAAAGTTTGAGTGCCAGGGATAGCTTTAAGCTATTATTCTCAGGCTCTCAACAAAAGAAAAAAAAAAGAAAAAAGAAAAAACACAGTGTGATGGGCCAGGGATTCAGAACACTGTTGATGAAATTCTGTCAAAGCTGAGGTCTTCTCATCCTACAATATATATTTCACTAGAACAAATACTCCTTGCTACACAAGGGAAATATTACTGCTGTCCTTAGACATGAAGTATACAAGTTGTTGATATTTGTCCTGCATTCTCAAAGAGGACCATGATATCAGGAAGGTGATGCCATGATTTGCATGTGAATTTGATTTAAGTGAAGGAAGGCTTTGCAAAGTCACCAGTCTCACTTTCTCCTCTGGAACCACCTGACCCCAGTGGCAAGATATAGATCAGGGTAACAATAAAAAAATCAGAAATGCCAGTAATGTATGCATTGATAGGACCATTCAACTCCACCCTGCATATAATTGGTTGAAGAAAGAATAGAGTTCTGGTTAGGAACTAGGAACAATGAAGGGATATCCTCCCTAAGTTCAAGCCTATCTTGATCTCAGCTTTGCAATTTAAACTAAGAGAAGCAGTGTGGGTAGTGGCTCAAGGGTTGTCCTCAGAGCCAGGTAGATGTGGGTTTGAATCTCACTTATGACACATACTAGTTGTGTGACTCTGGGAAAGTCATTTAAACCTTTTATATTCTAGGAAGTTCTCTAAGACACTAAGTTTCAGAGAAGGTGCCAACATGAATTGATAAATGGAATTTCTTTATTTTACAGTTCCTTATGTCAGAGAACTCACAAATCTAGTCCCTTACAATTTAAATCTTTTAATAAGATCTTCACTCTTATTTTTTCTTAGCATTCCATCCCTCCTCTTAATTCATATTAGTTTATCTATGGATCTATTCAGTGGATCATGTAGAAGAGACTTTGAAGGAGAACTAATCTCACTGCTTAATTTTAAAGATGAGCAAACCAAGGTCTAGGCCTGTTAAATGTCTTATTGAAGGTCTTCCAGGAAGTGAACTTTAGGATCAGAATTTGAACAGTTATTTGTACTTCAAATGTAGCAGGACCATTCTACTCTATCAGGATAATCTTTGTTTTCTGAGATTCCTCAAACACAAAGACCAATTATCATCATCATCATCATCATCATCATCATCATCATCATTATTATTATCATTATTTATTTACTTATTTATTTATTTATCTTATATCTTCAGTATCACGAATATAACCAGCATTTCATAAATTCTTAATGGATTAAATTGAAGTGAAGTGAAGTGATAATTGGTAGACCTTGCTAAAACTGTCAGAATCTCCAGGAGCTTACTGTATTGTTCTAACTTCATTCACTATTCTCTTGTCAGGCTGAAAACCTCAAGGTCATTAGGAGTCTAGGTGGCATAGTAGGTGGAGTAATGGACTTAGAGTCAAGAAGACCTGAATGCAAATCCTGCCTCAGATACTTCCTAGCTGTGTGACCCTGGGAAAGTCACTTTCAGTTTCAGTTTCTTCATCTGTGAAATGAATGTAACAACAGCACAGGATTGTTGTGAACATCAAATGAGATAATATATGTAAAGTGTCTGGCAAACTTTAATTCACCATATAAATTCTTCTTCTCCTTCTTCTTCTTCATTTTCTTCTTCTTTTTCCTCTTCTTCTATCATTATTAAATTATTAATAATCCAATTACCAATTTCTAACATAATTTGCAATTGATTTCTCTCTAAAACATCATTTTGTCTAAAATCTTATATTTGCCAAACTAACTGGTATCGGGTGGGCTTAACTATACTCCTAATCATTAGGACATTTATAAAAATAAGAAGTCATATTTCCACATCTGTAATGAGCTCCTTAGTCCCGACTTCTGTTGAAATCGTTTCTGTTCAGGGACTCACTCAAGGTCTAATTGCTTCTCTGATGCCCTCATGTAAAAGTGGCCTTTCCATCCTTAAGATGCTTATAGAACTTTTACTCACCTCTTCCTTTGTCTTTTTCTCACTGATATCATTTGTGTCCTTCCCACCCACCACACATCACCCCCCCCACACACACATACTACTATAAGCCCTGTGAGAGTAAAGTCTGTTCCTTATAATGTGTGTGTGTGTGTATGTGAGTGTGATGTCATTAAAGCACAAATACAGATGACTGTAATATATAATTATATATCATTAAAAACTGCCCCTTTACCAACATCCCATTTGAGTGAATACAGTGTGGTTACAGCTCTGCATCTACTAAAAGCTGAATCCCCAATAATATGCGTCTTTTACCAGTCAACCAGTAAGCATGTTAGTCCTAAGGAAAAGCAAACTTCATAGCAAGAGACACAAAAGATTTGCCCCAGGCACACAAGGATACTTTCTTTATAGATGATTGGACAAGCAGGGATCATTATCATCTGTGACAATGGGACACACATAGTGGAGCCCATGTGTTGTAGGGAATGCATATGGCCAGGGCACCCACACATATCAAGGACAATTTACATTATCATGCAGAGTTGTCAATGTCTTGTATTTATGTCATCAGATAGGCTGTACTCTCTACTGAGCTGTGATTCTTTCTGCTGCATTCTCTGTGCTGCAATGTCCTCTGCTGGATGCCTCCAGTATTTGACTTCTTCCTTGTATTTCTGCTACCAATGGAGTACTATGCTGAGTTTCTCTCTAACTACCACCAGGGGAAAGTTCATTGGAAAAATAGTTTTCTGTCTAAGAATGTAATTTTCAATGCACTAATGCATAATTTTAATGTATTAATTCAATGCATTAATTAACTGCCTTTAAGATTACATCAAAAAACCAGAAGACAAGCTTATTGTAGTAGACCACTGACTTGTGTTAGCAGATCAAGTCTCCTCAGCTGTTACTATTTAACATTGGGCAAGTTACTTCCCCTATCTAGGCTTCAGATTTTTCAAACCTCAAAGAAGGGCTTGGAAGCAATCACTTCCACAATCCCTGCCTAATCTAATATTCTGAGATTCTGTGTCTACTTTTCATAAATCTAAGGTGATATCCCCTTTAAAAAGAAGAATATTACAGAATTCTCCCTTGATTACAAATCTAGTAAACAGATTGCATTATTATGAACTGGAAAAAAAAAAAAAGATATAGGGTTTGCAACTGATGTTAAAGAAAAAAAGAAAAAAAAAGACCTAAGAGAAAAATGGAAATATGAGGGACATGCATCTCTGCTGAACTCATTCGCCCTCAGGGCATCTCTCACTCTCCTCTGGGGGAATGAACTTAAAACAGTCGAAAAATTGAAACTTAAAGCTAGTTGACTTTCTCTTATCTGAAAGAAGCCACTTGTCTACATCTATGACTCAGATTATTTTTTGCATATTAAATTATAAGAGACAGTTCCAGCTGGATCCATCAATGTATTTATAACTCAGCCACACAATTTTCCTCCAGGCTGAAAACTTGGCGTACATGCTCTCAGCCTGACTGCAACTTTTAAAGATGAGAAAAGAAAAATAATTGTGACAGTTTTTAATATCAAAGTCCTTGTCTACACTTTGAACATAATGGGAGCATTTCATTCCCATAGACTGCTGCAAATCACCTATTGTGCCAGCAGGGGTCAACAGACTGAAAAAAAATTGTCACTTTTGCTTCCTCAATGCTCTTCAATGATCTGCAATTTCATCAGTCAGGCTGCTCCCTCAACTAATTTAGGTCATAACCCTTCCACCCTTTAGTATACAGTTTATGAAGTGGCTATGATCAGAAAAATCCATGCTCTGGTGACTGAATGACCTTCTGGTAATGAACTTGTATCCACTTAGCTAGTTCTAGGTTGAGAAATGTTCAGCTGCTATACTTATATATGAATTCTTTTTATATTGGTATATCCAATGAGAATTAGAGCTCCACTCACAAGACTTTATGAGAAACTAGGATTCCATTAATTTCCAAATAAGGCAATGGAGGAAGATGAGATAGCTTGGTGGGAGAGTGGATAAAGTGCTGTGGCTGATTCAAGAAGATCTACATTTGAATTCAGCCTAAAACACATGCTTGCTGTGTGACTTTAGCCTCTGTTTGCCTCAGTTTCCTCATTTGTAAAATGGGGATGGTAATAGCATCTACCTTCCAGAGATATCATGAGGGTGAAATGAGTTGAGATTTGTAAAGGATCTGGTACATGATAGATACTATGTAAATGTTTTTATTGTTATTACTATTATTAGTGAAGGAAATGTGAAAATGATTTACATTATTCTTTTTTCAATTCTAGGTGCTTTTTCTTAACTAAATGCTTCCTGGTAACCAAGATTAAGATGTCCATTGAATTGGATGACACTTTTCTAAGTAAAAGTGCAAAAATTCATGAACATATGTATCTATGTACGTGTAAGTGCACATATATATTTGTAGTACCTACTACAAAAACAATTAGCTTATTGATAAATATAGGATAAATGTCAGCTAAAATCTGCAACATTAAAAAACACTTTTTTAATGTTTACCCTCCTATTGTCAATGCCAACCCATAAATAATGTTTGAGGCCTTGAGTCACATCTGACTCAATGTGTTTGAGCTAAACCTGTTTGGTATCAGTGACATCCACACTGGTGAAACACCAAATTTATTGTCTCCATGAATAGTTACAACTATATCATTATAACTATATAACAGAATAGTTATAACTATACCAGGACTACTGATTTAGATTCACAATTAGCTTTGGAAATAGGAGTTTAATTTAGCATTTATTTCCCCTTCCCCTTGGTTGTACTATTTGAACAAGAGGAAAAAAAAATGTAGTTCAATATTCCATTTTGGCACAAAAGTTGGAAAGGAATAAATTACTGACATTGAGTCAAGGAAGTGACATGAACTGGACTTTGAAGATTATATAGGAGTAGGTACAGTGGAGATGAGGGAAGAGGACATTTTAGGGGTGGAGACACAAGAGAATGACCAAAAGCCCAGATACAGAGACTTTCAAGGTGCTCATAGGGCAGAGAGTAGACCTACCTATTTTAAGTATAAGTTTTTGTAAGGAAGCTAGAGGAAATAAATTTGGAAATATCTAGAAAGTGTCTGATAAAGAAAGACCTTGAGTGCTAGAAACTCAATTTAAACTGTGTGTGATATATTTTGATTATGAGAATGGCATAATGAAAACCATGTTTTAGAATGATGGTATATAGGCTGAATTGAAATGGTAGGAAACTAGAGTCAAAGAAACCAGCCATATTTATGTTAGCTATTGTATGAAAAGTGGAATTTTCTCTTTAACTTGTGGACATCTATTTCATTTGTCATCATCATCAAATAAAGAAACAAACAAAAAGCCAAAGGATCTTGCCTTAGTAGTCCACCTTCTAGTAATGAACCTGGCATCAGCCAGATTTTCCCTCAGACTTTTGAAAAGAAATCCAATCAAGGGTTCTATTTGTATCTGGTTCAGTTTGAGAAGACTAAAAGAGCTTTTTCTTTGCTAGCAAAACTTTCCAGATTCAGAGCAAAACTATTCAAAGTAGATTTTATGGATGGGTGGCCAAATAGGTAGTTGTCCAGTGTTCTTTCCTTATTCACACATCAGTTTTTGAATGGGTATTGTGTACTCTCAATATTAATAGTTTGGTTATTTGTATATGCCCTCCCATGTGGCAGGCGGGGGG
Source organism: Pseudochirops corinnae (assembly GCA_028646515.1). Classification (NCBI taxonomy): domain Eukaryota; kingdom Metazoa; phylum Chordata; class Mammalia; order Diprotodontia; family Pseudocheiridae; genus Pseudochirops; species Pseudochirops corinnae. The sequence goes on from CM053585.1 coordinate 53,977,018, forward strand.
GAGGGGGAAGGAGAAAGAGAGACAGAGAGACAGAGATTGAGACAGAGACACAGAAACAAAGAGGAAGGGTAGTTGCTGATGTTGAGTCTTTTTACTCATGTCCAACTTGTAACTCCATTTGGGGTTTTCTTGGCAAAGATACTTGAATGGTTTGTAATTTCCTTCTCTATTTTACAGATGAAGAACTGAGGCAAAGAGGATTAAGTGACTTATTCAGCATCACCCAGCATCTGAGATTGTTTGAAATCATAAAAAGGAATGCTCCTGACTCTAGGCCCATTACTCTACTCACTTTGCCACCTAGCTGCCCAGGGCAGGAGGGGTAGAGGAGGATGCTAATGAGTACATGCATTAAACATATCCAGGAAATCAGAGATCTGGATGGGGACAAGATAAATTAACAGCACAGCTATCAAAACCAGGGTGGTTTCAGGGACAGATCCGAAATCTCTGGTAAGGAAGGATTAGGAATAACTGTGGTTGGAGTGGAAGTGTCATGGTATGAAGATATGCATGTCAGTTTCATTATAGATTGCCATATTTAAAGGGGTGGGTGGGTTATGGAACTCTCTGAAGATAGTAATTGCAAGATCTCCAGATATGGATTTAAGAAATGTAGTTTCAAATTTTGCCACCAAAACTTACTAGTGGGAACATGGAGATTCTGAGTCCCTTATGATTTTTGTTTCCTCTTCTATAGAGTTATTACCTAAACTTTTTCACAAATTTATTATAAAGAAAGGACTGTGGCAAACCTCAAATTGTCATAAAAATGCTGTAATTATTATCTCATTCTCATGTTTTTGATAGAAGTCAATTAGAGTCTAAAATGAGAGATCACTATCCTGCTTCTTTTCTTATATAATTTATGTTTTGCAGACTGTATTACATTTTTGTTCAATCTTTTTTAGTCTTGACTTCATGGGAAACCACTTGGGGTCTTTTTAGCAAAGATACTGTAGTGGTTTGCCATTTCCTTCTCTCATTTTACAGATCAGAAAACTGAGGCAAAGAAGGTTAAGTGACTTGACCAGGGTTACACAGCTAGTCAATATCTGAAGCCAGATAGAAGATGAATCTGTCTGACTCCAGGCTCCAGTGCTCTGTCACCTACCTGTCCCACAGACTATTGTACAAGGTGATCAAACAATTGCTTTTCATACTTGAATAGGAAAACTGGAATGAAATTTTATCTTCTATAGATTCCCTCTTTAAGCAGGTTGGGATGACAGCGATGGCATATATCTCATCCTATTCCCATATGGTTTCAACTTCTTCTGCTGGAGAATCTATATTTTGAAGCTTATTTTTCCATGAAGCTTGAAAACTGATGATTCTCCGTTTCTAGTACAATTTTGTTCCAGAATCTTCAGACATATTTTTAGATCTGTATTTGGAGTGTAGATACTTGTGGGTTACTTTATGAAGAGTAACAAAGTTCTCACATGTCACTTTAGCCATTTTATCATCTCATTTTAGCTATCTGATAGTCGCTAAATTGTTACAATCTGCAGACATGTCACACGGTTGCTACCATTTCAGCACACATAATCTGCATCACTAAATAAGTCTAGACTCATTGTTTATTGGGAATTGAAGAGCCGGGCAAGTCACTTCCTCCTTCTGCATGTTAGCTTATTTCCTATAAAATGAAGGGTAAGATTGGATGATCTATATTTGAAAACTGAAATTTGAAAATCCTATGACCAAGAATATTTCCCCAGGCTATATATAGTACTATCATGGATCTTCTGTGTCTTCAACACCTCAGTTCCCTAAACCAATCAAGAATGAGCCATTGGAGCGATTTTTTTTTCTGTCCTTAAGTCTCCATATTCAGCACAGAAATTTGTAATATCTTCATATTCTTTCCTTCCTCTCCACTCACCCTGCAAATGTCCTAGCTTAAGTTCTTATTAATAATAATCAGATATGATATTTTAAGTTTTTCATAGTGTTTTATATATACTATCTCATTTTATTCTCATAATCATTCTACCTCTTTTTCGAATAAGGAAACTGAGATTGAAAAAGATTAAGTGTCTTTCCCAAGTCACACAGTCTGGAAGTGTCTGAAGCAGGTTTTGAACTTGGGCCTTCCTGATGCCAAGTCCAGCATTATATTCATTGTGCACTATAGCAGCCCGATTGCTTGTCTGTTATAACATACCAACATTCTAATTTTTGAACTGGTCTCTTGCTGTCATCTTTGTTGTCGTTGTTAAGTCTTGTCAGTTACAAAAAAAAAAAAAGCTTCATTACCCAATTTGGGGTTTTCTTACCAAAGATACTGGAGTGGTTTGTCATTTCTTTTTCCAGCTTCATTTACAGATGAGGAACTGAGGCAAATAGAATGAAGTTATTTGCCCAGCTTGACACAACTAGTCAGTATCTGAGATCAGATTCAAACTGAGGAAGATGAATCTTCCTTATTTCATGCCCCACATTCAATACACTTTAACACTTAGCTGCCCTTAGTCTAGTCCAGTGTTTCTCAACCTGTGGGTTGTGACCCTGTTGGGGGTCAAATGACGGTTTTGCAGGGGTCACAGGGATTGCCTAAGACCATCAGAAAACACATATTTCCAATGGCCTTAGGAACCAAGACACTGCTCCTCTATCAGTCTCCATGTGCGTCTGACCACATGCAGGTATGCCCATATACGAGTAATAAAGGGTCACGGCATTAGGAATGTTGAGAACCACTGGTCTGGTCTATCCCATACCACTTCAGCCTGCACAAATTGCTAGATGTGGGTAGTCATAGAGTATGGTATAATGTGCTAGCACACTCCATGGGAGCATTCTTATTCTTCCTTTTTCTTCCTATTAGAGAAATAGCCCAGTGATAATTTTCCTCCTGTGTGTCAGCTCACCTGGTCCATGCACTATATTCTCTGATTGACAGAGCAATCTTCCTCATGAAGAGATCTGATTGCATGATTATTCTTAGAAAACTTAGTGATTTCCTCTTCTCTAAAGTTCACTTTCCTTATCTGGTCAGGTAAGACTTCTCACAATCAAGATTTGACAGTAAATCTCTCCTTCAGTCAAAAAATATTAGTCCTTGTAAATTATACCTGACACCATATGTAATATTTATGAAAAATATTTTAACATATAGGACTTGAGATATAATGTCTAATGTTCTAGCATAGTAGATCATTATAAAACATTTTTATGAACTCTATCACTTATTTGGACAGCTAGGCAGAAGTGAATAGTTCAGAATCAGGAAGACTCATCTTCTTGAGTTCAAACCTACCCTCACACACTTACTAGCTGTACAAGTCGCTTAACCTTATTTACCTCAATTTCATCATCCTCAGCTGGAGAAGAAAGTGGAAAACCCCTCTAATATCTTTGCCAAGAAAATAGCAGATGGAGTTACAAAGAATCAGACACGACTGAACAATATCATTTGTTGCCTTTCTTCCCATATGCAGTGTGATACCATCAGGCACCTGTCTAGTATTGTTTTTGCATTGTCACTAGAGCACCATTTATTAACATAGTTATTATCTGGATCATAGGGGCACTTCTTCTATAACTTTTTGACATCACTTGGAATCTCTATTGCTTATGGGAACTGTCCTTTCTGATACTTTGGTCAATGGCTTTAGTTCTTGGTCTATGGATATCTGAGAGTATAATGGTAATGAGAATTTGAAGATCTTCCCTGCCCCTTAATAAGCCTGAGGGAATTTGAAGACCTTCCCTGTTTTGAAAATATACTCTGCCCCTAATAGGCTGAATGTAGTCACATGAGCCTGTGGTGGAAGGAGTTTGTTGAAGGGTAGAGCAGAGTCCACAGGAAGCTAGGAGTCAGGGCTAGCTAGACTGGGAGGAGCAGAGCACACATCCCAGGGAGTCAGTCAGGCTTTGTGAGTAAAAATATTGGTTTATGGGAAGGCTAAAGGATGCTGGGGCTCTCTGTGCTATCATGACTTTTTAATTTCTTTGCTACTATGATGGAATTGCCTTATTAGTTTTGGAATTTTGTTTTTGGATGTCTAAATAAATGTTTTACATTTGTCTACTAGATGGATAGTCATATATTTTGCAATCAAGCACCATTAAAGGTATATTTATAATGATTTTGGGCACTGTGAATATTGCATGGGCACTGAAGAGAGCTATAGGGGTTAACATTTCTCTTCTGTGTATTAGAGTTACATTTGGACTCTATCTCCCAGAGCCACAATCCATTAGGGATATAGCAAACCAAAAGTTCCCTATGCTTTTTTCTTCTCTTCTTTTCCCAGGACATTGTTTTCTATTGGTGATGATAGATTTTGTGGCTTTTCCCTAGAGGTATGCCAGATTAAGTCTTAGTTTCATCAGAATTCTACCATAGGCCACTGTCATTTCAGCCTCTCAACAGGTAGCTGGCAGGTTTCAGCCTGTATTCAAAAGGGGCTTTACCTGGGTCAGATTACTTAACTCTTCTGAAATGTTATGCTCACAATCACATGATTATCCAGCTAATTCCTTTACGAGTATCCAGTTAGTTGCAGCAAATGATTTCTCTTTACATTGTGGAGATAGGTTTCGTGAGTAACCATAGTCAGAAAAAACAAAACAAAAATCCTCCCCTTAGTAGTCAATAGAAAGGGCAAAGATACCATTATCGGTAGCTAAAGAATTGCAGCTAGTGATGACAATGGCTGATTTTATAAGATCCTGGTTTCTTTCTGTGAAGAATTTATAGTCCCAGAACTTCCTAGACTTTTGATTACCTAATAGAATGTACTATTCCATTGATCAGTTCTCTTGTGTTTTACAATGGCGCTGATTGTATAGAAGCTATCTCCCAGCTAGACTTTTTGACAACAAACTCGAACATCCTAATACTCCCTATTTATTTATTTCCGACATCTGTGCTGAAGCTAATGCTTATGTGGTCTTATAATATACTTTTTTACCTAAGAAGAAAAAAAAAAGATACTTTTTCTCAGTAGAAAGGAAAGGATTTTTTATGTAAAATATATAATGCACATGGTCGTTTTTTTGTTGTTGTATGACTTTGCTTAAATGTATATCTTTTTGCATGTGTTTTGGTTACAAATAAGGGTTAACTGGGAAGATGAATTAAAGAAAAAATGGTGATGCATTAAAAAAAACAAAGATAAGAATATATTAACTTAAGAATCACATAATATGTGTAGACAATCATTCCTCCTATATTCTAAACCATTGGTCAGTGGTGGGCTAAGATTCATGTGCAAATAGTAAATACTGTCATCAACCCTGGTATAATTTTAAGCATCTGCTTATTATAGTATTTTCATAACCTAATCTTTTTATCACAGGCACTTCTTCCACCATGGTGAAAATAGTACCAGTAACAACTCAGTTATTTGGCTTTAACATCTGCAGTGAATAAACAAATACATCAACCTATGGCCAGTCTGGTGGCAGATTTACTACCTAGACTAGTTCTAAGGCAACAAATATAAGACCTTACTGTCCTATATTTGAAGATTTTCCAGATTGGAGCACTTGCTTGTGAGGAACTTATGCTCCAGTAACTATTAAGAACCTAGAATCACCATCATCAACCCTATAACCACCTATGAGCTCAGCAATTGTATTCTATGACCTCTTCCAGAATTAACCATGATATATCTCTCAGGGTGCTAGGGTAACCTGAGGTTTTGGAAAATATCTCTTCTTCACTTTCGTTGTTTTAAGCCCCTATTAGTTATGTTGCCTTATTGTTATCATTCTAATTCCATTTCATTTTCTAACATTAATTAGTTTTTACAAAAAGATAATTACCCCAAAGATACAGTAGTAACAAAGTACAAACATTTTCTTCAATACAATTGGGCATACTCTCCATTTGTCTCCAGGAGGATATACTTGAACTTAGTTATGTTCTTATTAGTCATTGGCCCAACCAAATTTGTGTCCCAATGTGGTATGATTGCTTGCTGAATATTTTTTGCTGGGTTGTGGTCCCAAAAGAATTCCTGAGTATTATTTCTTGTCCTTTGTGGCATCAGTACTAATTTGGCTGGTCCTTGATTATGACTCTTGTATTCTTGTAGCTTACTCTCCCAAACTTTAGAACTCCCTAGATTGAAGACTCTATTTTCCTCATAGAAACCAGAAATGAACAATTCTAAAGACCAAGATCCAAAACCCATTTCTCAAGTGCTGAATCGCCTCAGAGGGCAGAAGATCCTAAAATTTTTTCCCTTATGGTATAGTCTTTCATTGGATGTTGTGAGAAACTGAGTCACAGAATAAAGTTAAGAGATAACTCAATATGACTCAGGCCTTTTTGAAAACACTTACAATACCAGATATGTAGCCCATCAAAAGCTATTCCTCCCAACCATGGTTTTAGAGAATTGAAGAAGTTACAGAATATCTCTTCATATTTCACAGTCTCTGCAAGGCATTCCCCTTACACATCATTACTGCTCTTTCAGAAGCAGGCTCCCTCAGTGTTCTCCATTATTTAAGCAAACTGCTGAGGTCTCTACCTGCAGTGGACCCTGATGACACTAGAAATGTCACATCCTGATTCCCTGAAGGTTTCTTTTCTTCACTGTATATTCCCACCATATTTAAAGGGGGAAATGGAAGTGTTCTATTTGAGGATCCTCTTGGCATGAAAGAAAATAATTCTAAATTCATAAAAATCCTGTTTTGGTTTGGAAAGTTGTGAGAATAGTTGTCTAAATTGCTGCCAGTTCAAGAAAGTTTCCAAACAGTTTATTCTGAAACTCGCATCTTTGATCAGGAAATGATGTCATACAGAAAGAAATGGTTTATGCAGAAGAGTTTGACCATTTTGGAATCTTTCTGACACCTTTTCAGTAGACCCGAAAATATTGCACACAGTCAAAATTGACCAAAGTTGTAAGTCATTTTAAGGAAATTGACCAAGTACTTTGTTATGCTTTGTCAAAGATCAGAAGTCTATTTACCACAATTTACAAATAATTTTTAATATTTATGCTTTCCCATTAAGGAACTTGAGATGGTAAAACTTCCCTTTGGTACAGATATTATATTTCTTATATCTGTCAGTTAGCATTCCAATTCTATAAAATCGACTTCTTTGAGATCTATTTTTTTTATCTAAATGCCTAAAGTCATCATGGGAGATCTGCATACAGGGGAGCATTTATTACCCATTTCTACTTTGTGATTTGTTTCCTGTTTAGTGTACTATTTCATTAATAAGTTGTACTTTCTGCATGCCCAATAATAGAAGTTGTGGTCCTGGTTTATGAAAAGTAATTTTTCAAGATTCGTGTCTGTCTCTCCTATCTTTTTTTTTTTTTCCTAAATGTACTATTTCTGCATCACCTTCCTTTAACTGGTATTCCTGATGGTTAATCAAGTTTCATCTGGAAAAAATTAATTTTCCCACATAACACGTGTTCAGTTTATTTTTAAGCTACAATTGTTCCCTAAATATTTACATTTTCTTTTTTTTACTTGTTTATTTACTTTTAATTTACAACATTCAGTTCCACAATCACTTGAGTTTAAGATTCTCCCCCCCACCCCCGCCATGGTGGCGTTCAATCATGTATAGGATCTGCAAATACTTTCACATTGTACAATAGTTTGGTTATATAGAAGGGTTGTAACCAATGAGTGATCACTGGGAAAAGAAAAAAAAAAAAGAACAAAAAACCAGACATGAAAGAGAACGATAGCATGTTTTGCTTCAGTCTCCATTTAAACTATAGTCTTCTATATCTTTCTCTGAGTTTAGAAATCTCCTTCCATCCTGAGGCATATAGAGTTGTCTTTAGCTGTGTGTTGTTGAGGATGGTCCAGTTTACCAAGGTTAGTCATCATATGTATGATGTGTCTGTGATTGTGTACAGTTTTGCCTGGTTCTGCTCTTCTCACTTAGCATCATTCCGTATAAGCCTCTCCAGGTAATTATGAAGTCCATCTCCTTCCCATTTCTTATAGCACAATAGTATTCCATTACATTCATATACCATAGCTTGTTCAGCCATTCCCTAATTGATGGGCATCCCCTATATTTCCACTTTTTTGCAACCACAAAGAGACCTGCAATAAATATTTTTGCACATATGGGACCTTTTCCCACTTCCGTAATTTCTTTGGGATATAATCCCAACAGTGGTATTGCTGGGTCAAAGAGTATGCAATTATTTATAGCCCTTTGGGCATAGTTCCAGATTGCTCTCCAGAATGGTT
>CM053585.1:53985716-53995716 GCA_028646515.1 Pseudochirops corinnae
GACTTTAGTGGGAAGTATCTGTGTGCGTTTTTGAAGTTCTAGGTTGGTCCAGAGTCCTATTCCATGGGTATTTGGGGGTGACTATGTGAGAGCTGCGATATATTGCTGCTGCTACGCCGCCATCTTGGCTCCACCCCCCTTGACTCTCTATTTCAAGCTGGTTGACATTCTTTTCATAATTTTCTTGATTTTCTTGGATTGCCCTTATTTTTCAATGTGATTTTTAAACTCTTTTTTAAGTCTTTTAAGAAATCTTTTTGTGTTTGGGATCATTTTATGTTTCTCATTGAAAAAGAAGTGACTTTTTTAGCTCCATTATCTTCCTCTGAATATGAACCCAGATCTTCTTTATCCCCATAGTGCCTATCTATGGTGGGGTTCTTTCTCCTTTGCTTGCTCATTTTTATTTATTTATTTTTGTTTGTTAATTTTAGCAACTGTTACTATGATCAAATTTTAGTCCCAAGGTGTGGGTAATGATTCCCCAAGCCTCAGGTTCTTCTTACTGTTATTTTCTGAAATCTGTCCTGGGGGCTCAACCTTGGGCTCTCCTCTCCTCTCCTAAGTCACAGCTAGAGGCCCCTGTCACTCTGTCTCATAAATGATCTTACTACCTGCTGTCCCTCTGGTGTCTGCAAACTACAGCTGTCCTCTCTTCCCTGGACCTGAAACCAGGGACTTTACTGTCATGCAAGTACCCTCTGCAAGCAGGGTCCCTTGCTCTTTGCTATTGTCCTCACTATGTCTGTGCTAGCTCCTTCTACCCACAAACATATCCCAAGACCAGTCTGAACAGCACCTTTGTGCTTGGTGCTCCACAGTGGAAGCTCTTTCAGTCTTCTCCCACTCAGCCATCAGACCCCTCACACTGTCTGTGAGATGAAAATTTCTAAGGCTGAGGCTGCCTCCTAACCCCAGATGCTCCAGGGCTTGTTGTTCACTGATTCAGAAGAGATGGCCTAGAAGTGTTTTCACTTCACTCAGACTCAATCTCCACCCCAAGATCAGATCTTTCCAATGGTCTTTTTACATTGTCTTAGGAGAGCCACAGCTTTATCCCAACTTTTGTTTATTTCCACTGCTTACATTTCCTCTTAGACAATGTTCTATCTTTTTCTGTAGAGGAAATTTGGAGAGGCTAAAGTTTTCTAACCTACTCTGCCTTCTTCCCAAAATTCTCCCTCCATTATTTAATCACTTTTTTTTTACATATAAGGAAACTGAAGCCCACAGAGTTTAAGTGACTTCACCAATCATAGCAATGAGCATAATGGAAGTGAAAGTCCTGCTGTCTTCTGTTCCTTTCAAACAATATCTGAGTTATGGTCAATCCTGGACAGCATATATACAGGATGTTTACAAGCTAGATTGTGTCCAAAAGGAGGCAAATATGATAGTGAAGAGCCTAGATACATTTCCATACCTGGATCAATTGAAACACATAGATATATATTAATCATTCAATAAATAAGGCTTGGAGATGGTGGAATATGATCATTTCCTGTTGAAAAGTCATGTAGTTATATGTATAGATAGATAGATAGACACACATGCATACATATGCATGTATATATGTTTATGTATATATGTGTATCTTTATCTATATATTTATGTGTATGTGTATATATGTATGTGTGTATCTGTATGTATGTGTATATGTGTATATATTTGTATATATATATTTATCTATTTATCTGTATCTCAATATCTATATCTATCTACATATATCTATCTATGTCTATATCGATATCTTTATATCTATCTGGAAGGGTTAGAATTGTCTTGTTTTGCTCTGGAGTAACAAACTAGGACCAGTGAATAAAATGCATGAAGAAGGAGGTTGGCTCAACATAAATAAAATGCTCCTAATAACTAAAAGTATCCAATCTTGCAATAGTATGTTACAGGATTAGTAAACTTCTCTTCAATGTACATCTACAAATGAAATCTGGATGACCATCTGTTGGGAATGCTGAAGAACAGATTCCCCATGAAGCTTTGGGATGACCAGAATGGTCTCTGTTTCCTTACAACTTTATTATTCTAAAACTCATAAAGGGTTGTATGGGTGTGATATGAATCAGTGAATCCATACTTAATCACATATCTTTAAAAATGTCCAAGTAACAATGCATTGAATAGCACATATACACTTTGGACATAATAGTCATTACAGTTTATTTTAGAGTTATAGGACAAATGTCCCCATCTTCCCTCCACTCTTCACTCAACGTACCACCTGATGTTCTGCCTCTCCCTATAGATCTGTCTTTACGTATAACGAGCAAAATCACTCAGCCTGTTTATTCTTCCCAGGGAGAAGGACAAAAGTAATTGTGGTCAAGTTTCAGGTTTTCTAAGACAACCATGACTGTAGTGAATAAGAAAAAAAAAGAATCTGGAAAAGATGAAATAAATGCTTCTTTAAGCCATGCTCCTCTAGAAATTAATTTAAATCTTCGTGTTTCTTCACACTTTAAGATTAGTGGAATGGAAAATGAAAAGGAGAATCATCCCATATAATGTGTAATTCCATAATTTAGCTCTCCATTGCTGTGTGGTTTGTATGGATTGTAGGATTAACAAAGCCTCCGTTTAAAAGGGAAGAAAAAATATCTAATAACCTATTGACTGTTACTAGATGGTAATTTGCCACCTATTATCTAAAGTAGCTTTATGTTCAGTGTAATATTTGGTCCCCAGCTGAAAGCACTTAAGAACTCTCTGATGCAAAAGAAATAAAAATTTCTTAGACTCACAGAGATGTCCCCAAATGCAAGATCCATTCCATTTGACTTTGAAGTTTTGGAGCAACACAGAGAAACAATACAGGAGAAATCTCACATTAGAAATGATCACTCAATAGTATGCTACCAGGAAGTATTCTGTTTTAGTTACCAATTTAATACCTCACGGTATCAGATAGGGTGTATGTACTCTTACATTCTGGATTAACTCTTTCTAACAATGTACTCTAACACTGACAGATTTAAGTTCCCAGAAAAAAAAAAACAATCACCACACAGTTCTGTTATTGTTGTATGAGTAAACCTACTGCAGGGGAAGGAACTTCCTCTTAATGTAATTTTAGAATTCAAGCCCCCACCAGTGGGCTTCCCTTTACATAAAATGAGCTACTCAGAATGATGTCACAGTTAGACCTCAACATACCATTTTTTTGAGCAATACTGGAAAATAATGATAACATCACAGAAATTACTGATATATTGAAGCAAACCTAGAATAATCAATATGCCACAAACTACATGTAAACTTGGAACATGCTGACATAACACAGTACTCATTGTCAAGGATGGGAAGGCAGGCACACACTTATAGAAACCTGGCAGATAAACTCATTTCTAGGGAAAATTCATGTGTTTGGGGTAACTCAAAAATCTAGACTATTGACATTGATGTTTTTGATTTGTTCAATGTTGCTTTTCTTCTGTTCTTATTCTGTTCCTAAGTGCTGGGCAAGTCTTCTTTTCTCTTACTATGAAATTAATGAAGCATTTATAAGCTCCTGTAACTTATAATCACAATTGCACAATCATAATTACATAATTATGATCACAATTCCTTCTTAATTTAGATAGCAATTTCCTTTGAGCCAGAAAACTGGAAATATCATCATGATAAATTTCCCTGGCTAATATAGACAAGCCAATTTATCTTTTCATTCACCACAATACTGCTTAGTTTAATTAGATCTTGGTATCTTTTCTTATACAGCAAAGCAGCTGTAAAACCTGTCTTTCTCTTTTCTACTTTTCCTTGTCAAGCCAGTAAATATAGCAGGGGATAATAGCAATTTCTGAGAAGCTTCACTTCTAGACGTTAGGTAATGCTGAAGAGCAATAGCTGGAAAAGAAGTTGTCTTACAATGAGCTACAGTCTTATTTAAATAATCAAGACGTAGCATCTGTAGTTTTCTTGTAAAAAAAATAATGATCTTATTGCCTATTTCTTCACAATGCTCTCTTAGAAATCCTTTTCTACTCACTAGCTGAGTCTTTCCTCACTTTAACTATTGATCATATCCTCCTTCTTCCTCTAAAGCCTTTATGCTTTCAGTCACTCAAATCAGTTTCTCCTGGTCATCACTTATCACTTGTAAGGGGCAAAAAAAAGCAAAACAAAAACACAAACAAAAAAAAAATAACCAAAAAAACCCAACCCAGCCCTCATAAAATCATCTACATGAAGTCAGCAATACTTTGTTAATTATCTTTTAATCTCTTAATATTCGTATAATTTTTCATTTGTACATTGTATGTTCTTGAGTCTTTACATGAAAATGAGCTGAGCTAAAATAATTTCCTACCACCACAGTCATTTATCAGTTCTCAAAGTGGTTTTCTTCTTCAGTCTATGTACTTGAAAACTCTTCACACTTAAATTTTCAAAGTTTCTTAATTAGGGATGGAGGCAAGAAGGCAGAGTAAAAGCAGGAACTTGCTTGATCTCCTGCTCCAAACACCTCTAATAACTGTAAAATATGACTCAAAACAAAATTGAGAGCTACAGCAACCACAAAGTGAAGGAACAAATCTCCCACTGAAGGCAGCCTGGCAAGCCAACAGGAAGGGTCCATTGCAACAGATTGGGAGCTGAGCACAGTCCTGCTTGAGTCACACTGGCCAAGACTCAAGGCCTAGACCAGCCAGAGCAGATTTCAGGAGAGTGAATTAATGGCAGGTGTGGCAGTTTCCAGACTTCTCAAGCGATAAATGCCAATGAGGCCGCAACTGCTGCCACTGATGCTGCTTCCAGTTTTAGACCTACAGATTGTAGGGGGACCAAGGGACCATTCAGAGGGTAATTGCTCTTGCTTTGACCTGCTTGGATCTGGGTCACTGTCATGGGTGTTGGTCCTGGGGTGAGGAATGCTAGTGTGCCAGAGCTTGTAGTAGTTGTTGTAACGCGATGCATGAGCAGCTTCCCAAAAGAATACTACTGTGAACAGCTTTTAAGGTTCAGATGACACAGTATAGTTGACACTCCATTTATTCCATTACAAATCAAGGCAAACATTCATAACAAATCACAATATAATATTCAAAACATTACATCTTATCACAGAAAATCAAAATATAGCGTGCACAACAGCTTAACATTAGAACGGCCACATAGTTTTCACTACAGTGGCTACAATATTTAGAAAAAAGAACAAAAGAATAATCAGCTGGTTTCCCTAAGGGGGAAACCCTCAATACTTAATCATTCAATCAATTAACAATGTAACAATCAATCTTCCACTCATGGGGCAATTATAGATTAACTTAATCAGTCACTTATCTAGCAATTGGTCACTAAATAAAATCATTAGATAATTACACAAACCCTCCACCTCTTTGTGTCCAGCAAACTTCAATTTCATCAGGCATTCTTTATCCAAGGAGAGGACTTTTCTTCATATTGATTCGGGGTGGTCTCTCAGATTCCCTGGAATGGACCAAACAGTCACCTGGTTTCAGAAGCAGACAGCTCCCAGGTCCTCATCCAGTCCTCCAGGCAGTTCCTGCTACACACTGAAGTTTTACAGGGCCAGGCACATCTCAAAACCTTCAACATTTCTGTTGCTGGGAACTCAAGGATCAACTAAGCCACAAATAAATAAAGTCTTAGCATCCAAGTCATGTTTCTTCAGTCCTCCAGCAGTTCAGCTGGCCCTAGGACCCAGAAGGAATGTCAGCCTTCCAGGCAATTTCAGCCTTTACCAGATTCTGTTCTCCCAGAAAACTCCAACTCAGTTCTCAGTCCAGCAAGCCCAGCTTCCAAATGCTGGGACAATCCTGCTTCCTCTACCAGGAGTCACCAGGAGGAGAATTCCTGACTCTGATTCTCTGTCTCTAGAACTCTTCTTATATACACATACTGGCCTTCTGTCTCAGCTAACCCCCTCCAGCCACATCAGCAACAGGAGTCAGGGTTCATGCCCTCTGTTCACACAGGAGACAGATTCATACCTTCTGCAGGGTTCACACCCTCTGCCTCTTTCACAGAAGTACTTAGCCCATAGTTACCAAGGACCAAGTACCTGCTAAATTAATTACCATTACAGCTGTGGAGAGGGCACCCTCCTCACAGCTCTGAGAACAGCTCTGACAACTACAAAATCCCCAACAATGTGGGACACAGCTCTCTCCACTCTGGAAGCAGAGTTCTACCATGGCAAAGAGCTCAAAAGTCAAGTAATTGAGTGACAAGATGAGAAAAAAAAGAAAGCATGATAGGACCATAGAATCTTTCGGGGGGGACAAAAAGGATCAAAACACAGAACCAGAAGAAGACAACAAATTAAAAACTCCTGCATCAAAAGCTTCCAAGAAAAATGTGAATTGGTTGTAGGGAATGGAGGAGCTCAAGAAGGATTTTGAAAATCAAGTAAGAGGAAAAATTAGGTAGAGAAATGAGAATGATGCAAGAAAATCGTGAGAAGCAAGTCAATAACCTGACTGAAGAAAATAACACATTAAAAAATAGATTAATTCAAATGGCAAAAGAGGCCCAAAAAAGCCAAGGAGGAGAAGGATGCCTTAAAAAGTCAAATGGCCCAGATGGAAAAGAAATTTCAAAAACTCACTGAAGAGAATAATTCCTTCAAAATTAGATTGGAGCAAATGGTACCTAATAGCTTATGAGAAATTGAGATATTATAAAAAAGATCCAAACAAATGGAAAAAAAAATTAGAAGGCAATGTGAAATATCTCATTGGAAAAACCAATGGCCTGGAAATTGGATCCAGAGATAATTTAAAAATTATTGGACTATCTGAAAATGATGATCAAAAAAAGAGCCAAGAAATCATCATTCAAGAAATTATCTGGATATTCTGGAACTAATATCCCTGATATTCTGGAACCAGAAATAAAGATTAAAATTAAAATAATTCACTAATTGCCTCTTGAAAAAGATACCAAAAAGAAAACTCCTAGGAAAATTATAGCCAAATTTCAGAGTTCCCAGATCAAGGAGAAAATATTACAAACAGTCGTAAAGAAATAATTTGAGTATTATGGAAACACTCTCAGGATAACACAACATCCAGCAGCTTTTACATTGAAGGATCAAAGGCCTTGGAATATGATATTCCAGAGGCCAAATGAGCTAGGATTAAAACCAAGAATCAACTACCCAGCAAAACTGAGTATAATGCTTCAGGGGAAAATATGGTCATTCAATGAAATGGAGGACTTTAAAGCATTCTTGATGAAAATAGAGCTGAACAGAAAAAAAATTGATTTTCACATGCAGGAAATAAGAGAAGCATGAGAAGGTAAAGAGGAAAAAAGAAGTCATAAAGAACTTATTAAAGTTGAATTATTTGGAGGTAAACACTTTTGAAAAGGGACTGGGTAAAAGGAGAAAAAAGAAGTAGGGGGATGGCATAAAATGGAAGGAAATATATTTAGTCTTTTACAATATAACTACTATGGAAACCTTTTGAGGAACTATACATGTAAAAGCTATATTGAATTGCTTGTCTTTCTATTGGGAGGTGGGTGAGGAGGGAAGAAGGAAAAGAATCTGGAAATCAAAGTTTTAAAAACTCTTTTTACATGCATCTGGGAAATATGATATACAGTTGCTGGGGTATAGAAATGCATCTTGCCCTATTAGAAACTCAGGGGGGAATGGGAGAGGATATAAGAGAGAACAGATTGGCAGAAGGGATATTCAATAGGCTTGCTATCTTGGGGTAGGATTGGGGGAAAGATGAGGATAAAATTTGTAACTGAAAATCTTGTGGAAATGAATGTTGAAAAGTAAAAATAAATAAATACATTTTTAAAAGAAAGAATTACATAAAGTTTCTTAATTAAAAAAATTATTTTTACCTTTATATACAATCAAACTGTACTCATACAAAAGAAATATTCCCAGATATCCTTTACAAGGTGATTCAAACCTTTATATTTATTCCACAGTTAATTTTATGTCTAAAATTGCTCATAAAATTTTTTTGAGGAACTGTTCCTTTAAATCTGGATTTTAGTAGTTTGCATCAAACCAGTTGTTTTTTTTTTTTCTTGTTCCTACCTGAAATGACATTGTTCACCTATGCAAGAGACAATACCTACATTCATTACGAGTTGATTTATTTTTATGTATTATTCTGCTCTTTTAACACCAAACTAATTTATATGAAAGGTTAGTACCTTAGTGGGACAATACCTTATGTTTATAAGTGTTTTAATCCACTGGAATTTAGCTTCTTGTCATTCTAAGATTTTCTTTGTTTGCCCAATCCTTTGCACATTACTTGGCACTTAATAAAAAGTTCTTAATGAAAGCCTCTTTATTGATTTATCTAGCCTAACGAATACCTGCACAGAAATCTCCTTTATACTATTTATGCCATGTGGCCCAGACAATTGTCAATATTTATGACTTACATTCTAGTTGGCCACCCTCTATATTGGGGAACTCACTTTTCCAAATATGGCCCACACTATCTTTTTATGCCTCAAGTCTTTATGCTGCTGTTCCTAAGGTGTATCTAAAATCCTTATCTGTATAATATCTACTTGCCTCTCTGTTCACTGGATCCAAGGGAAAAAAACAACAAAAAAAGTTTATACTTTTTTTTTTCCTCTCACTTTACATGTCTTTAAGTATTTGAAGAGATCTCACTTTTTAAGTCTTGAATATCACAACCTCCAAGCAGTTCTTTTGATTGGTCCTCAAATTGCATGATTGCTGAGACCATCACATTCCTGGTCTCCCACTTCTGGTTATATCCCAGATTATTTATGTGCTAGCTAAAATGGAGTGCACAGAACCAAACAAAAAATTACTCGTTTGCACTTAAATATTTGAGAGTAAACTCAAGAAAGAAAAATCGCTCCTCCCTCTGCATCTAAAATGGGACTTCAACTTATAAAATCTCATATTTCATTTACTTCTCCCCCCTACCCTGTTCTGTCATACAGTTAATTGAAATTTAATTGAGATTCTGCTACCACTGTTTAGGATCTTTTATATGAATGCCAGTCAAATCTCTCTTATTTCATGTTTCCTTTGATTTTTGTGATCTAACTTCTTGACATTACCTTTATCATTTATTGAATTACCTTTTTATTTTTATATTTAGTTTATCCTATCTACTGATTTCTTAATGAGTGACCTGGCTCCCACCTCTTTTCCCTGATTTCTTTATCTCTCACTGCCTGTCCTCTGTGAAATACTACTTGAAATATTAGTTGGGGGGGGCACAAAAACTGTCTTCAGAAAATAATTTAGAGGTAATGAAAGTTCAGCCTCTTTATTTTGCTGATGAGAAAACATAACTATAGAGGCAGGTGGATTTTTCCAAGGTCACACAACTGATAAGTAACAGAGACATAATACAAACCCGGATCATCTGACTAAAAATAAAATTCCACTCACTAACTCTATCAAACTATTTTTTTCATTACTTAACACACATTGACAATCATTTTGAATTGTGAATTGTATCTCAGTAGCTGGCAGGAATTGCACATTCAACTCTAATACCTCTGTCATCACCGTATTATGTAGCAATTGTCGCCTAAATGGGATCCCCTATACAGGAGGTCTTAAGACCCGGCTTCAAGATTCTGTTTTGTAATTTAATAGCTATGTGACCACAGGCAAGCCACAGAGTCTCCCTGGGATACATTTTCTTTACTTCTAAATTGAGGAATTTTTGACTAGTTCAGAGGTTCATAATCTGAGTTCCACAGAACCTTAAGGAATTTCTGCGTCTATTTCAGGCAATCTTAAATTTTTTTTTACATATATAATTATATTTCAATATAGTTTGTTTCTTTTTAAAATCCTACAGATTTAATTTTATCCCTCTAAAAACATTACTCTGAGAGAGATTTTTTTTTTTTTAAATTTCACCAGATTGTCAAAAAAGTCCATGACGCAAACTTAAAAAACAGTTATGAATCCCTGGCTCTTTTCATCGCTAATTCTTTATGACTCTATTATACAGAACAAATAATAGTACTCATTGAATACTTG
>CM053585.1:54000716-54018027 GCA_028646515.1 Pseudochirops corinnae
GGTGGAATAAGCCAAGTTGGAAATTAGCCATATCATTACATTTAATAGCCTTTCTCAAGTGAAAAATCATCATGGGAACAGAACTCTATTTAAGCATTTTGCTGGAAGAGTGTCATCTCCGTGGTTCAGGTAGAGAGGAATGAATCTTCATTATACACAATGCTACCTAGATAAGTGCTGGATGAATAAAAACTCCTTATTAAATCTCTCCTTTTTGGAAATTGTCCCAGTTCATACTAATATTTAAGGGACTTAAAGGGGCTTCACAAATGAATCAACATGTGCAGCAATAACCAAAGTCTATTCTATGACGTAATTTAATTCATACAAGAGAGAGTTCAAGGTCTACAAATAAAATCTGGGCCCATGAACACAGAGAGACAAACAATGAAGGAGAAGTGTTTTAAAACAGAAAATGCTATCTCTTCTAACAAGCTGACTCTTGTTCAGAAGAGAGATCAATCACCGGAGCTTTAGGTGTTCAGGCTTGACTGGAGAGAAGCTCAATAGGATCCTTCACAGCACCCGCCATCACACTTGCTAGAGAATACTCTCCTATACAGCTGGTTGAAATAAACCTAAGAACTGTGCCTATGATTTTACTGCCATGGGGAAATCCTTGTAAGGAAGCTGCCTCTCAATGCACATTGACACCTTCCCCGAAATTGTATTCTCTGAAATTTCCCAAGAGCATTAAAAATGTAAATGATTTTCTCAGGGTCACACAGTCAATATATGTTAAAGATAAGACTTTAACTCAGGTATTCTTCATTTCAAGGTTTTCTCTCTATCCTCTACATCATCCTGAGTATAGATTTGGATGAGGAAACTGACAGGAAGGTCAAGATCACCTAGATGTTAGATCCAAATCCTACATCTTTTTCAGTATACAACACTGGATTATCTGGGTCTCTTGTCTTCTCCAGTCCAGGGACACTTAACAAGGCAACAAAAGTAATATTTTAATAGAGAGTGGTCAGACTTTCTTTCAGGAATTTCCAGTTCTTTTTATAACTATTTCACAGGCAAGTTGACATTAGGGGTTGGCCAGTCAAACAAATTGAGCAAAGAAATGTGGAATATAGAACTTTGCAAGAATGGAGAAGGAAAAGAGGTCATATCTATAGAAAAAGGCAAGGAGGCTAAGGAATTCCAAAGAGGAAAAAAAAGGTAACATCTAAACAGAAATGGAGGTTCTTTTAGACTAATGCAAAAGCTAAATATTTCTTAGGAATGCATATTCAGAGGTCATGTTTAATAATCTATGCTAAAAAGCATCATATATGGTATTCATAATGAAACCCAGAATAGTGTAGATGAGTGGAGAGTAGACTTGAAGAGCAGATACTTGGATTTGATACCTAGCTGTGTTGCTTATGATCTGTATAATTGCATATACGTCATTTTCCCCTCAAACATCAATTTCTTCATCTGTCATATGGACATAATAATGCTTGCATTTCCTTTCACATGAGGTTATTGCAAAGATAAATTGAAAGACTTTTTTTTGAAGAGTTTTGCAAACCTTGGACGTCATGAATGTCAGGTTTTATTTTCATTTACTTTTAATTTCTAGCGAAGACCCATGCCATGCATTTCTGATAGCATAGTCACAGAAATATATACGGGCATAACTAGAAAGGACCTTAAAGATTATCTAGTTTAAACTGTTCATTTTACAAAAAAAATTAATTTGAGGCACTAAAAGGGGGATGACTTGCTAAAAATCAAACAGTAAGTTGGAGAGTCAGGATAGAAACTCAGTTCTGTTAGTTCAATATTCTATCTGTTCCACATTTCTGTCTTACCATGAAAACACAAAAATCATATTACCAATCTTTTTTATCAAGCCAGTATCAACATATCTGGCATGTTTGAAATGGTATGCAATTATCTTATATCTTTGTTCCAGAGATTAGGTACATGACCATTCACTAACAACTTCAGAAAAGATGGCTATTTAAGGTAGAAACCTTAAATAATTCTTGAGATGTGTTATTTCACTAATTTGAGTATTCTGTCCATCATTATAAAAACAGACTCACTCCATCTTTGCTTTTATACCCTATAAAGTTCTAGACCATGTTCCTTTATTTGTTTCTCTATATATCTATTCAACATGCAAGAATACCTCTTCTGAGGCATGCATGGGAGGGGTAGGAGAAGGTATAGTGAACTGAAGAAGTATTTATTAAGAGCCTCTATGTCAGAAAGTATATGCTAGAAGATGCCAAAAATTCATATGCAGATTTCAAAGGGACAATTTAAAATAAATAAATATATACATATATGTATATATATATATATATATATATATATATATATATATATATATTAATGGCTATATTTCAATATAGTTACTTTCTTTTATAAAATTTTTCTGTATTTTATTTTCTTTTAAATTATTTTGTTTTAGTTTGAATTCAAAACCATTATTCTGAAAAGAGTTCATAGGTTTCCCCAGACTTTCAAATAAGACAAGGAACCAAAAAGAAAAAAAAAAATGAAAGTCTGCTCCAGGGAAGTTTCTTTTTCATAGTTACTCAGGCTATCTTTCCATTAAAACTCCATCATATTGCATGGCTTATATACACTTCCTTTTGTGGATAATTTGCTTATGATATATCTTAGTTTGGCACATAGTAGGTATTAAATAAATAGCTGTTTGATTGATTAAACCCCTTATTGATTATAAATTTTTTGTCATTAGAATACATCTCAAGTGTTTTTACCATAATTCTTCCTGGTGCCCTGTTGGTAAAACACAACATTCATGTGATGTTCAATCATGCAGTATCCTTAAAGCATTAGTTATGTTTAAAAGATGACTTTTTCAGTATTAAAAAGAATAAATGCAAACTATCAATAATCATATGAAAAAGCCCCAAATCCCCTAGAGATATATAATTCAAAGCAAAGTACCAAATTCATCTACTTAATGAAAATACATAAAATATTTAAATTGTCATTCCTAAAAAGATTTGTGGGAATATAGTCACCATAATACCCTCTTCTTGAAGCTTTTAATCGGAATAAACAATTCTGGAAAATAGTTTTAACTTGTGCCAGAAAAGTCACAGAAAATTCACTCCCATGAGTCTAATATTCCCATTACCGAGCAAATATCTTGAGAAGATCAAAGGCAAGAATGAAGGCTACATATATTCCAAAGTATTTTTAGTAGGCCTTTCTGTGGTAGGAAAAAAGGTAGAAACAAAGTGAGGGCTATTTTTGTAAGATGGGGAAAATGCAGTGTACTCTCTTCCTCCTTTTCACTTCTATGAATACCTTGTTCATATGAAATCTGTAAATGTTTGTACATATGTGCATGTGAATACATGCATGCATATATTTATATAAGCAACTACATACATAAACATGCAGCACACATATAAGAATATTGGTGTACTCACATGTATTTACATATAATTTAGATATAAAGCATGTTGTATATAGTTCTAGATTTAAAACCAGAAAGGTCTGAGTGGAAATCCTGCTTCATGCTCTGCTTTATGCAAATGTGTAATCCTGGGCAAATCATTTAGCATCCATTAACCTCAGTTTTCTCATTTGTAAAAGGGAGATGATGACACATACCTTCCCAAGCTTGTTGTCTTAGGATCATATGATAGATGCCCTATTCTCTAACCTTTAAAGACTCACATAAGTGCTAGCTATAAATCTACACATGGATGACTAAATCATTGAAATAGGACTCTTCTATGGAATTTGATATTGCTATTATCCATCCCCAAACCCTTTTTAGTGAAGTCCACAAGCAATCAAAAGATAATTACTGGATTATATGTATCAAAAAAAGGGAAAAATATTTTCCACACTATACCACACAAATGTCATACAAACTATCCCACAAAAAAAAAAAATATGAATAGGGACATCGGAATCAGTAATATAGCATATGAAAATAAAATAAACTTATTAAATTTCTTTTCTCATTCTGTTCAAAGATCTTCTTAAAATTACCATACTAAAAATATTCAGAACAATTATTTGTCCATTTGTTTTAATTACTAAGTATCTTGGACATCTTACATTAAAAGAAAGAAAAACTGAACTTTATAATTGTCATTTAATTGTACTTGTAGTTACATTGTTTATCTATTCTGAATTTATCACTCTATTTAAAAAAAGAGAACAGTGTCATAATTATCAAAATATATGTAATGTTCTGAAAATGAGATATAAATGAGATGGTCATTGGTTCTTGAAGAGGGCCATGACATCAGGAAGGTGATGCCATGACATGCAAGTGAATTGGATTTAAGTGGGGGAGAGATGTGCAAGGTCACCATCTTCACTCTCTTCTCTGGAGTCATCTGAGTCCAGTGGTAAGATAAAGATCAGGACAGCTGGAAATGTCTCTGGATGCAAATGAGAGACCTTCACCTTTTTAAGCTAAGATTTTTAAAAAGTCTCATTTTTACTGGGGCAGTGCCCATTCAGTGATTAAGGCTCACAGAGGTTGTTTTTGTTTGTCCTTAGTTCTCAAACACGACCATGCCATCAGGGAGGTGATGCCATGACAAGCAAGTGAATTGGAATGATATTATAAGTATGTATTAATATATGTGTATGTGACCATGTAAATACGTATATACTGAGTCAAAATTAAAAACAATTCACCCAATAAGATATAAACGTTTCTTTTCCATTTCATTCAATTCAAATAAATATCCAAATTCCAGTTTATCAATGGTCGTTGTCTTCATTTTTTTTGGAATTTCATGAAACGTGTCACCTTGTACTTCATGCAATGTACTGAATTTCAAAGGCACTGGTTTCTGAAATTGATGGTCAGTGACCACTGCACAGAAATAATTATTACTTAATTACTTACTTAAGTAATTATTTTACAAAAATTTACAAGAGATTTCTTGATAAATAATCTAAAACCATGGCTTCTATATTCAGAAGACAGGAGCCCAATTACAAGCTGCAACACCCTGCATTTAATTCAATTCAACAAACTTTCATTAGACTGCTACTATGTTAAAGATGCCCAGCTAGAGACCATCAAGGCAGAGCACTGCATGAGGATCATATCTTTTGAGAAGTGAAGATAAGGATTAAGTACATGTCAGAAATTAGGGTAAGTTGTAAAAATTCATAGAAAGGGACACTAAAAGCAAGTTGGGAAAACAACTCCCTAGTAGTCCACGTTGATTGAAACTTAGAGTACATAAAAAGAAGTAAGCTGAAACAAGGATGAAAGTTAAATTGGAGACATTATGAACAGCTTTCAATGTGAGGTTGAGGGTTTTATAATATATACCAAAAAAGGAAATATACTAAAAATAAAATAGGGAGCCCCTAGAAAGTGAAGGAAATGATGTAATCAAACATCATTTGGGAAGATGCAATTTGTCTACTGTATGATGTATGTGTGTGTGTGTGTGTGTGTGTGTGTGTGTTCATAGGGTAAGAGATTAAAAGGAGGAAAAAACGATGTGTGGACTATTACAATAGTCCAAGTAAGAGATGCCAAAAGCTTGAACTAGGATTTTGACTAGGTTTATGGAGAAGTGAGAAGCATTGTGGAGCTCAAATCACGAAATCTTGGTGACTGGGATGAGGAGGATAGAGGCAGGGAAGTACAATAAAGTATAGGGACCAATCCAAAGTACTGTTCTTGGGTAACTGAAAATACAGTGGACCTCTCAACAGAAAAGGAGAAAAGTGGAGCAGGATTAGGTGTATGGGAAAAGATGAGCAGTTTGATCAATTTAAATGTGTAAAATGGTAGACTACATAACATTTCTTTGGATATTTAGACCAGTACAATCCAAATGGTATCCTGGTCTACCTACCACCCTCATGTATTATCAATATGTTTCAAATATACTACTAGCAATTAATAATCATTAATTAAGTGCCTACTATGTTCCAGGCACTGTGCTAGGTGCTGGGAATACAAACAGTGGGAAAAAATAGTCCCTGATCTCAAGGTGATTGCATTCTAATGGAGGAGACAAAGTTGAAACAAATATATGCAAAGCAATCTATACATAAGGTAAATAGTAAGTAAAAAAGTAAGAGAGTGAAGGCACCAAAGTTAAGAGGAATTGGGGAGGTCTTCTAGTAAAAAATGGAATTTTAGTTGGGTTTTAAAAAAGCTAGGGACATCAGTACATGGAATAGAGGAGGGAGAGCTTTGCAAGCATGGACTACAACCATAGAAAATGTGCATAGCTGTGAGATGTACTGTCTTTTCATGGGACAATCAGGGTTTCAGCGTCACTACATTGAAAACTACTTGGCAGAGAGTAAGATGTAAGAAGACTGGGAAGATAGGAAGTGACCAGGCTGTGAAAGGCTTTGAATGCCAAACAGAGCATATTCTACTAATCTTCAAGGCAATAGTGAGCCATTGGAGAATGCTGAATATGTGTGTGACAGGGAACATGATCAGAACTTCCCTTTAGGTAAACCATTTTACTGGTCAAATGGAAGGTGGATTGAAGTGGGGAGAGACTTGAGACATGGAGACCCACCAGCAGGCTGTTATAATATTGTTTATGCATGAGGTGATGATGGCCTGCATCAGAGTAGTGGCAGAGTGAATGTGTTTGAGTGATGTTGTGAAGGGGTAATCAACAGGCCTTGGCAAGAAATTGGATGTGTGAGTCTAGGATGGTGGTGAGCTGAGAGATGGGCATGATGTTGTTGACTTTTAAAGTATTGGGGGAAAGAGGGAAGGAGAAGGTATAGGGACAAATGAATTCTGGTTTGGACATATTGAGTTTAAGATGTCTTACTGGTCATCTTGTTTGAGATACTTGAAATATCTACAGCAATTGGAGATGTAAGATTAGAAGTCAAGATTTTAAAATCATCAGCAAAGAAGTAATTAAAAGCATGGGACCTAATGAGATCTCAAGTGAAAAAGTATATATATAGAAAATAAAATAGCCCAGGATCAAATTCTGAAGGAAACATAAGATTAGGTGATGTTATCTGGAAGAGATTATAGAAAAAAGTGATATAGGAGTGGTTACATAAGCAGGACATGAACCATGGAAAAGTGATGTAGTGAAAATCTAGGGAAGAGAGTAACAAAGAGGAAAGGGTGATCAATAGTGTCCAAGGCTGAAGATGGGTCAAGGTGAATGAGGATTGAGAAAAGACCACTAAATTTGGTGACAAAGAGTTGCTACCACTAGTGCCATAACCACCACCACTACTACTACTACCACTATTACTACTACTACTACTACTACTACTACTACTACTACTACTACTACTGCTAGTACTACTTCTACTACTACTACTACTACTACTACTACTACTACTACTACTACTACTACGGCAGCAGCAGCAGCAGCTCTTTGTTTGAATTTCAGCGTCCCACACGCATAAGATGATAACTTAAAATCTCATCATTATGCTGTTTGACTCAATTTTGAATACTCATGAATACAACACCATCCCAACTCCTTCAGCCTCCTTTCTTCTTTAATTGGAGGGCTGAATGATGGGGAACTGTACTCCTCACAAAACTTGTCTTTATAGAGGGCAGTGATTTGAACTTTCCACTTTCATCCACAGCTCTTTTTGTTTTGGATTCCATGGAAAACCATGCAGCCAAATGGAACACCCTTCTTTCTAGGTTCTTTTTTTTTTCTTTTTTTCTTTTTTGTATTTTAATCCCCTATTAGATTATGAGTTCCTTAAGGGTAGGTATTTTCTTTTATTTTTGTTTTAATTTGTACCTCTCAGGATTTGCATCAATTTGAACCTAATAAATATTATTATTATTGATTACTTATTATATTTTGAGGGAAGAGGAAACTGACTTCAAAAGAAGTTGGGATGTTTTCGAAGCTCATGTAGTTACTGTCTGAGAATCTGAATGACTGAGTATCAACAATGCAATTGTATCTATTCTTTTCTTTAGCTGACTTTACTTTTTTTTGCCCCAAGTTATACAAAAAACAATTTTTAAAATTTGTTTTTAAACCCTTGGATTCCAAAGTCTCTCTCTTTCTCCCTTCCCAACTCTCTCCCCCTCCAACTCATTAAGGAAATAATTCAATATACGTTTATATGTGCAGTTATACAAAACATTTCCATAATAGTCATGTTGTGAAAAAAAAAAAAATAAACAAAAAAAAAACACCTATGCTTCCATCTGTATTGAGATACCATCAGTTCTTTCTCTGGGAATGAATAAGATTTTTTTCATCATAAGTACTTCACAGTTGTCTTGGTTCATTGATTGCTCAGAATAGTGAAGTCATTCACAGCTAATCATCTTACAATATTGCTTTTACTTTGTACACAGTACATTTCACTTTGTATCAGCTTGTCTAAGTCTTTCCAGGTTTTTCTGAGAGCATCCTGCTTATCATTTCTTATAACATAATAGCATTCCACAATAATAATATACCACAATTTGTTCATTCCAATTGATGGGTATCCCCTCCATTTTCAATTCTTTGACATTGTAAAAGATTTGCCATGAATATTTTTATACACATAGGTACTTTGTAAATCTCTTTTGGGATATAGATGTAGTAGTGGTATAGCTAGATCAAAGGGTATGCATGGTGTTATACTCTTTGGGCATAGTTCCAAATTGCCCTACAGAATGCTTGAATTAATGCACCAACAGTGCATTAATGTCCCACTCTTTCCACATCCCCTCTAATATTGGTGATTTACCTTTTCTGTTTTATTAACCAACCTAATAGGTTTGAGGCAGCACCTCAGAATTATGTTAATTTGCATTTCTCTAATCAATAATGAGTTAGAGCTTTTTTTTTAAATATGCCCATAGTTAGCTTTGATTACTTCATCTGAAAACTTTTCATATCTTTTGATCATTTTTCAATTGAGGAATAAAAATTTGAGGAATTTCTTTATCAAAGAAATTTGCTTCTATTTCTTTTCATGGTTACTATTGCTAACTGTATTCCTCTCCATCCTATCCCCCCATTTATTCTATTTTCTCTCTTCTTTCACCCTATCGCTCCTCAAAAGTTTTTTGCTTCTGAGTACCCCTTCCCTCAATCTGTTCTCCCTTTTATCACCCTCCTTTTCTTAACACATTCCCCTCCTTCTTTCCTGTAAGATAAGATATATTTCTATACCCAATTGAATTGTATATGTTACTTCCTCTTTGAGCCAATTATGATGAGAGTAATGTTTACTCACTTTTTCCAACAACCCCCCTTCCCCTCCACTGCAAAAGTTCTTTTTTTTTTGCCCATTTTATGTCATATAATTTACTCCATTATACTTTTTCCTTTCCCTTTCTCCCAGTACATTCCTCTCTCAATCCTTAATTTTATTTTTCTTTTTTACATCATCCCTTTATATTCAACTCGCAACTGTGCCTTTTGTCTATATATAATCTTTCTAACTGTCTTAATGATCAGAAAGTCTCTTTGAGCTGCAAGTATCATTTTCCTATGTAGGTATGTAAGCAATTTAAACTTATTAATTTCCTTACAATTTCTCTTTCATGTTTACCATCATATGCTTTTTTGAGTCTTGTATTTGAAAATCAAATTTTATATTCAACTCTGGTTGTTTCATTAAGAATCCTTGAAAGTCCTCTATTACATTGCAAATCCATTTTACCCCTTAGGATTATACTCAGTTTTGCTGGGTAGGTGATTCTTCATTGTAATCCTAGCTCCCTTGCTCTCTGGAATATCATATTCCAATCACCAATCCTTTAATGTCACCCTGTGCTAGGCTCTGCTCCACTCTCACCCTGGTACAACATAGCTTTCCTGCTGACCTTCCAAGTTGTCTTGGGCTGGAAAATTGTTTTACTCCATCTTTTTCTGGGTTTTGTAACTCTAGAATTTGCTTAGAATCATTATTTAATTTTATTTGTACAGCCTTGGGGGAGATCTCAAGTGAGTTCATCATCTTGGCTGTCTCCCTGACTTGATTTTTCTTTTTCCTTTTCATCTCTTTGGATCCTTGTCTTGAAACTGATTTATTAATGGGAAGGATAAATTAATTAATTATGTGATTTTCAGAGGAAAGGAGAGTTTTGCTGAAAATAAGGATTGTGGGAGTAGGTGGAAGGAGACTATCAGCTCAGTATTTCCAACTCCATAATCTTATATAAAAATATTGTATCACCCAGAGCATTTAAATGATTTGTTCTTCAAAATCATAGACTTAATACTAATCATAATCCTCTAATTTCAATGTCATTGTTCTTTCCACTGCTTTATTTTGACTCTATTTTTTTCCAATCTATGCTGATCTATAATTTCCTCTCCAATAGCCAGTCATTCAATGTCTACATGAAGATCTTTTCTGAAAGGTAAGTACCCATGTATTCCACTCTGGCATCTGCCTCTGCAAAATGTACCTCAGTAAACTTGTAACTTAGAATCATAAATCTAGACCTAGAAAAGAGCTTATAAACAGCTTGCTTCAAGCACAGTGTCTGACATATATTAAATGTTAAATAAATATTTATTGAAATATATTTAAATTAAATTAAATTATTATCATTATCATTATTAATCCTTTTCACAGAAGATAAAACTATGTTCAACATAAGTAGTGGATTTTTTAGAGTTCATAAAGCTGATATGTGAAGTGGCATTTGAATTCCTTTTTTATGTTTTGCAAATTTTTATTTTTTTTTAACTTTCAGAGAAGGAAAATTAGTGCCATTAGTGAGTTTAAGTGATTTGCCAAGTACTACAAAGGTAGTAATTTTCAAAGTAATTATCAAATCTAGAACTTCTGATTTCCATAGCCAATATACTTTTCATTGTACTTTTATGCTTAGCTCTTGTCACTTGAAAAATATTGCAATAGTCTACTTCTTTTCCCAATAAAATCATAGAAACCAAGTTTTCATCTAAATCCTTTATTCCCACAAACAAGTTAAGTTTGATGATACCAGTGACAGAAATTCCTGATTGCCAAAGATCTCCAGTAGAAAATCTTATCTTATTTTCATTTTTGTTTTTGTTTTTGGTTTTCGGAGGGCAATTGGGGTTAAATGACTTGCCCAAAATCATATGGCTAGTGTGTCAAGTGACCGAGGTTGGATTTGAACTCAGGTTCTCCTGACTCCAGGGCCAGTGCTCTATTCACTGCACCACCTAGCCACCCCAATCATCTTATATTTTTTTTCCAATTTTGACATGCATGAAGGAGCCCTTCACAGTTTTTAGAAGACTACTTGCATTCTAGTCCAGAGTCCACCACAATATGCCTAGCTTTGTGACCTTGGGGAAGTCATGTCTCCTCTTTGAGTTTTAGTTTCTTCATATTTAAGATGAAGGCATTATATCAAATCAGACTAAGGTATCCTTCAGTTTTAACATTCTGGGAAAATATAATCCCAGATTCTAGCTCCTCTTTGAAGACTGCCAATACAGTTGTTTTTGCTATCAATAATGACTTCTGTTTATCCAATTTAGGACACACTGGGGATGCCATGGAATTTTCAAGAGAAGCTGAATGTACAGAAACAATATAATACATGACAAATACAAATGCCATACAAATTTGATAATAAAGATGTTCAGATCTAATATTGTGATAAATTTAGGATGAAAATGTAGATAATGTGGGATGGTAGAAAAGAAAATTAGAGAAGCTTTCAGACAATGTATCATGATTATCTCATGACATTCAGAGGGGAAAATTAGGAAAGACATTAAAGGCTTTAAATCAATTAAAAAACTGTTGTTAGACAAGCAATATTTCCTGAAAGACTCAGTCAGGTAAATTTGTCATATCATATTTAAATAGTTAATGAAACCAAAGACGATGGAAATGCCTGTCATTTACCCACTGTAATGGCAAGCAAAATGGTACTTAGCTCCTTGCTTCAGTTGCTCAAGTACATATCTCCTTGTTTCAGCTATTCAAATGCCTTTGAGCTCTACCTGTGATTTGGAGGTGGGAGGAACTTGCTGAAGCAATAGGAAGAGTGGAACAGGAAGGAGAAGAACCATATAAAAGCAGGAGCACAAACTGGAACCAAACACTTCTGAGAGGAATAACACTTGCAGTGTTAGCACTCTGTCCTTCTGTTATGTATATGTTGATTTGTGTTTGTGTTACTTCGTCAGACAGAGGCATTCTGTATGTGGATTTGTATATTTTGCCAGACAGAAGTACTCTGTCTGTTGACTTCTGATTATGCTGTTTTATCAGACAAAAGCATTCTGTCTGTTGATCGTGTTACTTTGCAAGACAGAAGGATTCTATTTGTTGATTGTGTCACTTTGTCAGACAGAAGCACACTGTTGACTTGTGTTGATTTCACAGGCAGAAAGTGAATCGAGATGATAGTGCCTGCAAGGTGTGTGAATATTGCTGTAACTCTGCTAAGCTTGATGTGTCTTAATATTGTTGTGGCTCTGTTAAGCTTTGTCTTCCCAGAAACAGAAACTGCAAAGGGATTGAGGTGGACTGATCACCATGAGCTTCAAGCTAGAGCAGGAGCTAGAGGAGGAGCTAGAGTAGGAGCTGGGAGCTGCCTACCTGTGAATCCAGGTGAGAGTTGGGTGAATTTAGGAAAGAGGTGGGAGCATGGAAGAAGAACCATGGAGTTTGGAAGTCAGTCTGGAGTCAAGATGAAAGGATCTTCATTTGGGTACTTAGTGCTGGCTAAGAGATTGAGAAAATGTGACTTAGAGGTAGGAGACCTTTGTATTGTTGTATTCCCTAAAAATGATTGCTTCTTAAGGGTGATTGAGTCAAGAATGATTAGAAGCCAATACCCAATTAAGATGAAAGAAGACTTTTAGATGAGTACTTTATATTGATTGATTCAGAGTGTGACTCCCTGTATGATATCTTTAGTTTAAGAATATGTGGCCACTTTAGTAATAAGTTGATATGTTATATTTCTGTGAATGTTGTCTTTGGTTTCTGTGAATGTTTTCCTTTAGTTTTCTATTGAATAAATGGAGAGTTCACTATACTATGTGATCAGAATCTTAAAGTTATTCATAGCAGTAGTCTTTAGGAGAGCTGCTCATTCTTGACTTTACAGCCACATTCCCCCCAAATAATATTGATGGCTGACATTTTTTTTTTTTAGAAATTGATATAGAGTTACACCATCACTGATCAATAGCTTAATAATATGTATGTAATGGGGAGGAACCAAAAGCAAAGAAGTTCAATCCTTGAATCTTTGGGGACATCTAGCACACTATGTTAGTTAGCGCTGTGAGCCAGACTCAATGACAAGGTTAGCTGCCTCACCCATGTAATAGTGATAAATTTTGCAGATCAATCAACTAATTAATCATACGATATTTTGAATAACATAATATGTACTAAGAATTGTGATAACATTGGGAATACAAAGAAAGTAAAAA
The DNA here is from genome assembly GCA_028646515.1 of Pseudochirops corinnae. Classification (NCBI taxonomy): domain Eukaryota; kingdom Metazoa; phylum Chordata; class Mammalia; order Diprotodontia; family Pseudocheiridae; genus Pseudochirops; species Pseudochirops corinnae. The sequence continues at coordinate 54,014,057 of CM053585.1, forward strand.
AAACAAAAAACAGCCACATAGCTCAAGGAGCTCATGGTCTAAATGAAGAGATAAATAACACACACACACACACACACACACACACACACACACATAGGGCAAGGTGTAAAACCAGTCACGAGCAGCTCTCCTGAGGACTCCTGCTGTGAATAACATTAAGGATCTAATCACATAGTACAGTGAATTCTCTGTTTCTTCAGGAATAAACTAAAGCACAACATTCAAGAAACTAAAAATCAGGGAGCCAAAATGGCAGAGTAGAAATAGGACTTTGATGAGGCTCTGGCTTCCACCTCTTCCAATACATGTAAAAAATTACTCTAAACAAGTTTTAGAGCTGCAGAACTCACAAAGTGACAGAGAGAAACAAATTTCACACTGAAGGAAGCCTGGCAGGCTGGCAGGAAGGGTCCATTGAAGGGTGCTGGGAACAGAGCCCAGTCTTGGCTGAGCCAAGGTTTTAGACCCAGGGTGGCCCAACCAGCAGCATCTGGAGTGGACTTCAGGAGAGTAAATCACCTGCAGCTGTAGCAGTTTCCAGACTTCTCAATCCACAAATGCCAAAGACAAAGTAAAAGGTCAGTATGGAACTTTGTTCAGTGTTATGGGAATCTGAAGATTTTCCCTGCCCCTAGGCCCTTTGACAGGCTTAAGTGACTCAGAGAACATTCCCTGATTTCAAAATATACTCTGCCCCCTAAGAGGCTTACTGTGGTCACATGGAGCCTGTAGTGGGTGGCTTGTCTTTCAGGAATGCCCACACCTTATTACTTTGTGATTGGGCAGTGGGTCAAGAGGGTTGTGACATTCTCTGATCAAGGAGAAGGCTATATATACCATAATGTGAATTCTTGCTTTGGAGCTCACTTTGGAAAGAGTTGTGTGACTTGGCCACATGAGACTCTGGGCAGCCATTAAGGCCCCTGGCTTTGAAAACCCTATTGTTGGTGCTTCCCTTTCTGGTAACTAGCTATGTATAGATGTAATAGTCAGACAGCTGGAAGCCCATCTCCTGATCTGTTTCTTTGTCTGCTTGTAACGTCTGTTTGCATTCTCTGAAGTTCAGGGTGCCAAGTTACCCCCCTGAACTAAGTAAAGGATATATGCTTGATTGATTAAAGTAAGACTGTTAACCCTTTTTGAGTTGCTTTCCTTTAGAAAAGCAGATCTAAGAACCTGTGCTAGCAGCCATCCTGGGTATGCTAGGGTGCTTGCTGATACACTCAAACAGGGGGAACATGGTCTGGCTACTACCCCTGGAGCAAGAAGCAGAGGAGGCATGGTGGCTGCAGCTGCTGCTGCATGGCTGCTTCCAGAGCTCCTGGCCTGCAGATTGTAGGGGGACCAAGTGACCATTTGGAGGGTAATGACTCTTGCTTTGACCTCCTTTCATCTTAACTTGAGGTGATTGTCTGCAGCTGTAGCAGTTTCCAGCAAATCCAGCTCTTGCCTGGATTTCCCCAGCTATTGCCTGGATTCACAGATAGGCAGCTCTACCTCCTGTTCCCCATTGCATCTCACAGAACTGCTCCACTCCAAGCTCTTCACAGTTTCTGTTTCTAGGAAAACAAAGCTCAACAGAGCTACAACAATGTTTACACATATTGCCAGCACTATTACCTCAACTCACTTTCTGTCTGAGAAATCAACACAAATCAATAGAGTGCTTCTGTCTGACAAAGTAACACCAACATGGTACAACAGACAGAATGACAGAGGGCCAACATCACAAACATTCTCTTAGTTCTGCTTGGGACTAGCCTGTTTTTCCACCCTTCCTGTTCAGTTCTTATGAAGGTGAGGCAGGACCTTCCATTCCAATGGAATGGTGATATGACGAGGTTAGGCTTATTAGGGTCAGGAAGGTCACCAAACCCTCTTAAGTCTATTAAGGGTAATGCAATGTATACTGTTTCCAACCAAGACTCGACACAATCAAAGGTGAGGCTCAAAGGCACATGATTAGTTGAAACAAGTAGCAAAGTACTACTTTGATTGCCATTACACAAGAGAACCAATATCCCCTAACCCAAATTTCACAGAGCATTAGCTCTTTACTTTCAAAGTGAAAAGTGTGTGCATGTGTGCATGCAGCATGTGTGTGTGTGTGTGTGTGTGTGTGACAGCTTGGGAGTTGTGAGAAGGTCTCTGCAAAATATTCCATTGAGATGAAACAAGAAAGAAGTCAGGGAAAGTTGTAGATTGAAGAGAGGAGAGAGAGCATTCTAGGCATGGTAGATAGTCACCAAAAATATATGGATAAGAAAGGGAATTCCAAAAACAAAAAACAGAAATAAGGATTATATAGCATCCAAACAAATCTTTTCAAGTACCTACTGTCTCAAATCCTGGAAGACTTGAGGTCAGTTTTATACCCGGAGAGGTGGCTCATATTTTTTCACAGCAAAGCATTGCCTGAGAATGAGAATAATTCTATCCACAAATTAGAGTTGTTATATAAATGAACTGTCATTGGAAATTGAAGAGACTACATAGGGAGCTTTAGTTCATGTTTGGATAGGCAACATTTTGCCAGAATATATTCACAAGTGATCAGTGGATGGTTATTTTCTTAAAGTGCTTGTCTGACTATGTCATCTCCCTACTCATTAAAATCCAACGGCTCATATTACTTCCAGCATCACATATATAGTCTTCTGTCTTTTAAATCTCTTTCTTATTTCTCCCCTTTCTACCTTTCCAATCCCTTTAAACTTTACTCTCCTCCATAAATTCAGAGATTGAGCTCAGTGATCTTGCTATTCCTCATACACAACATTCTATCTTCTATCTCCCATTTCCAATCTCTGTGACTTTGCACAGTTCTCTCCAATTCCTTGTATGTCCTCCATACTTACTTCTTCTTCTCAACTTTTGTGGATTTCATCAAAACTTATCTCAAATCTCAACATTTGCAAGAAGCATTTTTCCGCTGATAATATTATCTATTCCCAACTATTACTGCCTTTCCTTCATAGATTATTTTAATCAATTCTGTTTATATCTCTTAAAATGCAACTTTATTGATATATTTTCTTCTGGAGATCCCAAAAGTTTCTTCTAATATGCTTCACCTTTAATGCAGAGAGTTATCTCATAGTAATACTTTAAATTAAAAAGTAGACATAAATTAATTTAATAGACAATTTTTTTTAAGAAATGAAAATGTATACAACATATATTACCCAATTACTTTTCTCATGTATTAAGAAGTACGGTGTTGATGTCTTCTCTTATCTCATCATTAGGTTCATGCTTTTTTCTTTTTAATTTTTTTTAGAGGGGGGGAAGCTAGGTAACCAGTGCTAAGTGATTTGCCCAAGGTCACACAACTAGTAAGTGTCAAGTGTCTGAGGCCAAATTTGAACTCATGTCCTCCTGACCCCAGGACCTGTAGTCTATTCACTTAGCCATGCAGCTGCCCCTTCTTTTTATTTCTGTAGCAATTACTTCTGATATTTTGTGCTGATTCCTTTACATTGTATGTATTGTTTTCTGCTTACTTCACTTTGTATCAGTTTATGTAAAACTTTCTACCACTCTCTTTATTCAACATATACATCATTTGTCACAATGTTTAACTGTATTCCTATACAACAATGTTCCTAGCTATTCCCCAATGAATGATCATCCATTTTGTTTCATTTTTTCTTAATACCACAAAAAGCAAAGCTATAAACATTTTTGTGCATATGGGAACTTCCTTTTTTTAAATTTTATTATAGTTCGCATCATTCATTTCCACAAGATTTTGAGTTACATATTTTCTCTCCCTCTTTCCCCTCCCACCACCCCAAAACAGCCATCCCAGTGTGTCCCCCCTCCCCCAATCTATTCTCTCCTATGTCACTTTTCGGTAGGGCAAGATAGATCTCCCAACCAGAGTGCCTGTGTATCTCAAGTTCCAGTTGGATGTAGTCAATAATAATAATAACAATAATTGCATATATATATATATATATATATATATA
>CM053585.1:54018527-54040929 GCA_028646515.1 Pseudochirops corinnae
TTTATAAATAAACTGTCATTTTAAAAAAAGTGATAATTTTGTTTTTCTTTTTCTACACTTATTCTTTCAATTATGTTTCTTTGTCTTATTGCTATAGATAGCAAAATGAGTGGGTTGAAATATATGACTTCCATGATTCTTCTGTCTCCAGACCTATGATACCATGATCTATGTTCTCTCTCTACAGTAAACTCCTCAAAGATTGAGACTGCTTCAATTTTGATTTTCTATTTTTAATGTCTAGAATAGTACCTAACACACTGTAGGAGCTTAATAAATGACTGCTGATTGATTGATCATTTCCATTATATGATCTGTGTAATTTGTTTGATGATAAAAGAGAATTCCAGGAATGATGAAACTGCACCTTATTCTTTTCCAACATGGAAATAACCAAATAACTGCAACTGTAACAATTTCTAGTATGTTGGCACAGTTAAACTTTTTTTTCCCCTGACAGCTGTCTTCTATATTATGATAATAAACAGCTCACAGGGATATAGCACTGCTCAGTTTGTGAAGCACTTTTCTCCCAATACTAGTGCTAAGGTATCTAAGACTCAGAACATTTAAATAAGTACTCCATTTTCAGAAGGCTATTAAGTATCACATCTAAGACTTGAATTCAGCTTCTTTTACTCCAAAGGATGCCATTCCTTTTTTGTTTTTCCACACTGCTTTTCACTCATGTAAAAGAAGACAAATTCCACACTCACTACAGGCACCCAGGATCAGAATATGATCACCTATACATTCAGAGTTTTATGGATTGAGTGGAAATGGCCAGATATTAAGCAATATCACTTCTGCAGGCATCATGTAAGTTTCTCTGGGCCTAGGCACACTTTTTCTCCATAAAATTATAATTTTGCTTCTCATTTTTTTTTGTTACAAAATCAGTGTAGCTAGGTTTTAGTTTCTTTAGTTTGATGAATAAGAATGTCATATTTGACTGAATATTCAACAAAAGTCCACCTTAAAAAATCAAATTCCTTGAACATATATCCTAATGAAATGTATTATATATGTCCAGGGACAGTTCTGTTTCCTAGAATATCTTAGGAAGGAGAGAATTTTCATCTCCAAAAGAGTAATTCTCAATGATGAGATTTTGTTGACTCATTATGTTATATAAACTATTGGTACATGGGTAAGATCCTACTTTGAAGCAGCAAATGATAAGTGCTGGGTTTCCTCTAAATCTCATTTGGATTGAATAACCTTTCCTACTTTCCTCCTCTCACCCCCTTCAAATACTAGGGACTGTTCATTTTCCACTTTACATAGAAGGTTTAAATGTCAAATTTGCATTTCCCTCAAAGTTGAAAAGACAAGGAGTTGAAAATGAAATGAAGCCATCGACCAAGATCTTACAGATAATGAAAAATAATAGTAATAATCCCTCACTACAGGCATTATGAAATGTACAACTTCTTCATCCCATCAGTATGGAAAATGTTTAAGAATTCTCATCAGTCCACTCATATCAACTGAACTCCACATAGGATTAGTCAATTGGTTTTTGTTTGTCTGTTTGTTTTGCTTTTTGGAGGGGGGAAAGCAGGGCAACTGGAGTTAAGTGACTTGCCAAGGTCACTCAGCTAATAAGGGTTAATTGTCTGAGGTCAGATTTGAACTTAGATCTTCCTGACTCCAGGGCTGCTGCTCTATTCATTATACCACTTAGCTGCTCCAATTTGTCAGTTCTTTGAACTGTTCTAAGTTCTATCTTAAAAAAAAAAAAGGAAGATAAGACATAAAAAAAAAATCCTTAAACAAAATGTTTGTAAATTATTGTAAATTTCCAAAATTACCACCTTCAATAGTTAAGTCTAATATATTAGATTTGGAAACTATGGATTTAGAGGGATTTGTGTGTGTGTGTGTGGGGGGGGGGATTGAAAAGGCAAACTGTTGAGATTGGCTGCTCCTATTCTTTGTCATCATGTCTCTCATTTCTCCTACCATTTCTTGCTCTTCCATTCTCTTTTATGATCACAGGTATTTGGATAAGAAAGAAACCCAAAAGAACATTTTGCCCCGCCTCCTTCAAGTCTAATCCCATCCAAGGGGCCTTTCCCGGTGCCTTACCTCCACCACTGCCTCTGAGATTGCTTTCAAATGACAAATGTGTACGTATGTGATAGTTTGCATCTTGTCTCCTCCATTAGAATGTACACTCAGAAGGCTGGGAATGTGATTTTTGTTGTTGTCCTTGTTCGTTTTTGTTTATTCCTTTCTTTGGACGCCCAGTGCTTACTACAGGGCTTGGCACATAATAAGGGCTTAATAAATGCTTATTTACTGACTGATTTCTTTCCACAGGAGAAAACTAAGGCCTAAAGACATTAACTGGCTTTCCCAATGTCACACATACATACAGTTAAAAAGTGGTGTAACTTAAATGTAAATTGATTCAAATTGGATGGCTAAGTGACTCAGTCCAGGGCCTGGAGTCAAGGGAGACCTGATTTCAAATTGGTCTTCGATTACTTATCTGGGTGACCTTGGGCAAATCACTAAGCCTCTGTATGTCTCAGTTTCTTCATCTGTAAAAATGAAATAATAGCACTTACTCCAGTGGGTGCTTATGAGGATCTAATACAACAATGTTTAGAAAATGCTGTTGTGGGAATCTGAGGATCTTCCCTGCCCCTGGGCCCTTTGACAGGCTTAAGTGGCTCTGAGAACCTTCCCTGGTTTTAAAGTATACTCTGCCCCCTAATAGGCTGAATGTGGTCCCATGGAGCCTGAGGTGAGAGGCTTGTTCTTCAGGAATGCCCATGCCTTATTATTTTGTGATTGGGCAGTGGGTCAAGGGGGCTGTGACATATATATATATGCCCTGATGTGAGGTTTGGGGGCTCACTTTGAGAAGAGTTGTGTGATTTGGCCAGACGAGACTCTGGGAATCCGTTCAGCCCCCCGGCTTTGAAAAACCCAGATGTTGGCGCTTCCCTCTCTGGTAACTGACTAGGTATGGATGTAATGGTCAGACGGCTGGAAACCTGTCTGCTGATCTGTTCCTTTGTTTGCTTGTAACTTGTGTTTGTAACTTGTTTTTGCATTTTCTGAAGTTCAGGGTGCTGACTTTTCTCCCTGAACTAGGTAAATGATATACCTTTGATTGATTAAAGTAAGCCTGTTAATCCAATTTGAGTTGCTTTCCTTTAGAAAAGCAGATCTAAGAACTTGTGCTAGCAGCCATCCTGGGAATGCTAGCGTGCTTGCTGATACAAATGCTTAGCCCAGTGCCTGGCCCATAGTTGGTCCTATAAAAATGTAAGTTGTTAAATTCAGTATTCTTCCCATATGTATTAATATAATCTATTTATCCTTCTTATCATTTTATATGACTGTAAACTCCTTGACCGGAAAAACATTGTTTATTTTTCATTTTTCATTTCTAATCTTGAGTCAATATTGTGAATGTTGAACATAACTGGTGCTTATACACCATACTAATCCTTCTTTGAGAATGGATCAACCATTTCTTGGCTCCTTTTTCTCCGCCTTTGGTGAGGCGCTTATTGCTGTCCACTGCTACAATCACACTCTAAAAGCCAAAATGCTGAAAAAACAGCTGGGTTGAGACTTTACGAAGGTGGGGTAGGGCTTGTCTCTGATAGGGATATTTTCTGTAACCTTTGGACATATACCCCCTGAAGCTGCCTTCTCTTCTCCACTTCCCTGTCATCACTGTTATCTAGGTCTACATTATATTTTGTTCCCTTTTTAGATATTTACCTAGCCCTTAAAGCTTAACTCAAATGTTCTCTCTTTCAGGAGGTCTTGCTGGAAATCTACTGCTGGCAAAGACCTGTATCATCAGATCTTAAGAGAACTTTATTTTTATTTCTTTATTTTTTTTTTCATTTTCACTAACATACTCATCATCTTATAGTGCTTATTATAATTACCAGTATTCTTCTTTCTTTTTCTCCTAGGGTGAACTTTTTATTGCCCTCCACTCTTGAGCACACTGATCTATATTCAGTGGGTACTCATATGTGTTCAGTAATTAACTAAAACTTTCTTTTAAAAACCATCTCTATAATATCAAGGAAATTAATGAAGAGAAATGCAAGGAAAGGTGATCTAGCCATACCACATGTCAAACTGTATTATAAAGCAGCAATCATCAAAACTACTTGGTACTGACTAACAAGTAGAGTGGTTGATCAGTGGAAAATGTTAGATGCCCAAGATATAGCAGTCAATGACTCTAGGAATCTACTGTTTGATAAACCCAAAGACTCAAGATTCTAGGATAAGAACTCACTATTTGACAAAACATGGTGGGAAAACTGGAAAATAATATGGCAGACACTATACATAAACAGCATCTAACTCTGTATACCAAAATAAAGTCAACATAGGTACATGGTTTAGACATAAAATACAATACTATAAACAAATTTGGAGAGCAATGAATAGTTTACCTGTCAGATCTATGGAGAAGGGAAGAATTTATGACCAAACAAGTGATGGAGAACATTATGAAATGCAAAATGGATAATTTTGATTACATTACATTAAAAAAGTTTTTACACAAAGGCAATGCAAACAAAATTAGAAGGGAAGCAGAAAGTTGGGAAACAATTTTTATGGCCAGTGTCTGTGATTAAGGCCTCACTTTTAAAAGATATTCTTTATAAGAATACAAGTCATTCCCTAATTGATAAATGGTCAAATAACATGAAAAGGCAGTTTTCAGATGAAGAAATTAAAGCCATCTGTAGTCATAAGAAAAATGCTCTTTGGTTGTAATTCTTCTTTACAACAAGACTAATGTGGAAATATGTTTAATATGACTGTATATCTATGGCCTATATCAGATTACATGCTATCTTGGGGAGGGGAAGGGAAAAGAGGGGGGGAATTTAAAACTCAAATTCTTATAAAAGCGAATGTTGAAAACTAAAAAAAAATATATAAATAACTACTTTCAAACAGCTCCTCAATGGCCTCATGTTTATGAACTTCCTCCTAGCCAAATAGCCAAAGAAGTAATAGATAGAAAAGAGAAGAAGCATACAGTTCTGAAATCAGATTGGACTCAAACAGACCATCCAAGACTTGTTGGGGTGATATTTTGCCACCCATCCTTTTCAGGTTTGCTGAAATACTCTAGAAAATGTCTTTACACCCATTGACCAAGACTGGTAGGAACAGCCAAAATACCACTGTAGAGAGAACATGGAGGATGATCATGAGAACATCAATGTTAGCCCCAACTGGAAGAGGAAGCGTAGGGAGGGAAACAATTCCAGAAAACAGAACTTTTGAAAAATATATGAAAATTTAAGAAGCATCAATGACTGCCCTATAATCACTAGGTTAAAATATTTACTCCTTGATATGACACGTAAGACCTTTCAGAATCTGACTTTAATCAATTCTTTCCAGACTTTTGAGTATTTTGGATGGTTCTGAGATTTCTTCACCTATGTTCCGGATTCAAGCCAAATTGGCCTATAACTCACTATTCCCCATATGTGCCATTCTATGTGCTTTCTTTATAACCTTGTCAAGATTACATTTCATGCCTGGAAGAAACTCTCCCTTCACACACACACACACACACACACACACACACACACACACACACACACACACATATATATACATATTTCAAGAATGGAATAAGTTTAGGGAGATAGGGTGACAAAAGAGAAAATCTGAATTTGAATCCAGAGGACCTGATTTCAAATTGCAGCTCTGATACTTCCTAGTTATCTGACCTTTGGCAATTAATTTCTCATACCTGGTTATCTGACCTTTGGCAATTAATTTCTCATACCTGGGACTCTTCTTCTCCTTCTGTAAAATAAAATGTTGGGAATATGTAGGCTCCAATCTTCCTTATAGCTTCAAATCTATGACACTGTGATCCTATATTGCTTAGATCCCCCCATAAATTAAAACAGATATGTTTATAATAGATACTGTTATACATGAAATCAGAAAGATTCAAATTCAAATCCTGCCCAAGACATTTAATATTCTATGTCTTTGGGCCTAAGTACTTACATGATTTCAGCCTCAGTTGCCTCAACTGTAAGATGAGAAAAATGATAGCATTTACCTCATAGAGATTTTGTGAGGATAAAACTAAACAATGTATCAAGTGCTTTGTAAAATATAAGGCATTATGCAAATGGTAATTATTCTTACTATTAATTATTTGTTTAATGTGGTTGAGCTGCATTAGCTCGCAACTACTTTCCTGCTCTAAATCTACACTCCTATAATTTTTCCACAACTGGACTTACAAAATTGAAGTGAATTGGAACCACTTCCCATCACTATTTCTCTTTCTTCCAGTCCCAGGGGAAGATACAGCAGTGCTTTTGATGTTAAAAGACAATAGAACCTTTCTCAACAATTCGATTTCCAGCTTTTCAGATTCAATGCTCTGAGGACAAAAACAAACCTTAACTGAATAGATGACTTTAACTCAGACATTACAGATCCAGTTTATCTCAAGACAAAGTGAGGTGGCAGACATAAGCTCACCTACTTCAGTTGCTAAAGCAAGGGACCCCTGAGAGAGTTCCTCAATTAATGAGAAGGCACTTAAGGCCATAGACATCATGAAGCAAGCAGAAGCAATAAACTATAGAGGTCCCCATTCCATTAGCATATTAGATCATTCTTTACCTGTCAAGGAGTGGTATTTGCCTCACTAGCCTCACCTTGCTTGGTACAGCCTCACTGATTATCATACTTTTTCCTCTTTTGCAAAAAGAGGCCTAAGTACCAAAGAGAACCTGAGAATATACTAATAAAAGTTAACAGGAGTACACTGAAGATTAGTAAACCAAAGCAAAACCTCATACTTGTTTTCTAAATAGCTTATCTAAACATGCAGAAGAAGAAAGGGTTCTGCATGGCAAGGCCATGCATTTATAGGTATCAGACATTTTTTTTCTTTCTGCTTCTTGCACATCCAGACATCTAAATCCTTTCCATTTCCATTCATTATTTTGCGACAAAGGAAAGCAAAGTGATTTTAGTAAGACAAACACAATCTATCAGATTAAAAAAATAAAAACAAACAAAAAAACTTTAAAATAGAGGAAGAAGGAAGATCATTTGTAGAAAGCTTTAAAAATAATAACAGAAAGAGATATTTGGAGGAATATCAGCATTTTTGTATTTCTACTTTTCTCCGTCCTACCATGCTCACATCTATCCACACAGGAGACAATGATTTATTCTGTTTTATATTGGCCAGAATATTTTTTTTTTTTGTAAATCAATACCTAATAGGTGTTCAAGGAATATTCATTGAATGAATGAATGAATGAAACAATCATATATTGTATTTTATGCATTTTGAAACTGTCTAAATTTTTGTTGTGATACAAGATGATTACTATGATGTTCCTTTTAGCATACAACTCTCCAAAAATTGATCTTAATCATTTCTGTAATATATAGAGTGGAAGCTAGGAGGTATAGTTACATAATATACATATACATCTATATATATATATACATACCTATATATACACATGAATGCACACATATATACATATACACATATATAATGCCTTAGTTTCACACACATAAATTATAAATATCCATGTAAATACATATGTGTATATGTGTATGTATACACTCACAGCTAGGTGGTGCAGTAGAAAGTATACCAGACATAAAGTCAAGAAGATTCATTTTCTTGAGTTCAAATCCATCCTGAGACTTTTAGTATCTATGTGACCCTGGAACCTGATCCTGTTTATCTTTGTTTCCTCATCTGACAAATAAGCTGGAGAACAAAAGGCCAAACCTTTTTTTTTTTTTGGGGGGGGGGCAAGAAAACTATGAATGAGGTTACTAAAAGTTAGATACAACTGAAAAATGACTGAACAACAAAACAAGTATATATGGTGGAAAGAACTATGTTCTTTAATTTAGAATGCCAGAGACCCAGCTGACAGTCTATCGGGTTTTTTGTGCATAATCTTAAGATAAGTTATTTTATCTGTTTGTGATTCATGTGTCTCATGTGTGAAATGGGGATGAAGAAAAAGAAAGAGGAAGAGGAGTTGGAGGAGGTTACTCCATCTGTATCGTGAAGTGGTAAGACATGAGTTTTGTAAGTTTTTAAGTACTTAATTCATAGGAACCATGGAAAGAGAATTGGGTTTGAAGTCAAAGACATTGAGCTAATATCCTGCCAGTCACTTCTGACTTTGTGTGACTTTGAGCTATAAATACTCTGGACCATTTCCTCATCTATAAAATCACAAAGAGCTATGTCTTTTTTATTTTTAAGAATACCTCATTATAGAAGTATTTTTGTGTTTATCCAAGTAATCAATATTCATTCACAATTCTAAATTGTTGGGATTTCATTTAGCATAACAATAACAACAATAATAATACTAGTAATTCCTGGAGGTATATAGGATTCACAGACCACTTTAAGAGGTCACTGCATCTTGAGCTGGAAGTTCCAGGAACTCAGAGACCATTTAGTAGAACTCTCTCATTTTTCAAGTGAAAACAAAACAAAACAAAACCACAATAAAAGCAACAACAACAAGAAGAAAACAGATATAATAATTGATTTGCCTAAGGTGACAAAAATAATGTGGGTGAGTAAAGCAAAGGGAACTCCATTTAGATCATCAGGATAATCACATCTGGGTGACAGTGTGGAAATAAATCTGGATGTAGAATCAGAACATCTGGATTCATATCCCAAACTCTCTGCTTACTACTTGTGACTAAAAATGTTCATTGAATGAATGAATAAATAAAACAAGCACATATTGTATTTTTAAGAAACTTAAACACATCTAAATGTTTGGCTCTAAAGAGACAATGGCTCTTAACCTTAGGTTCTTCATCTATTGAGCTGTAAGGATCAAATAAGTTTCCAGCAAAGACTTTGCAAACTGTAAAGATCTACATGAGTATTAGTTATAGTAACTCCTCCTTTTCTGAGGCTGAGCTTACAAACCATAGGATTTATTATTTAAAAAGACATTAAAAATTCTAGTCCAACTCCTTAATTTTATAGGTGAGGAAATGGAAACTCTGGAGTTTAGTAACTTGCTAAAGACTATGCAGCTAAGAATCATCAGAGATGGGATGTGAACATAAGTCTTCCTGATTACAAGTCCAATAATCTGATCCACTATGATACTAACTCTGTTAACATTATATGGCCTTGGGCAAGTTATATTTCTGAGCTTCAGTTTCTTTCACTACAAATGGATGTAATGCTGTTTGTATATACCACCTGTCACACAGCAATGGTGAGAGAAAAAAACAGAGGAAAAAAATGTGAATTCTGTTGTGAATGAAAAACCCCACAGGACAGAGTTTCTGCGTAATTAATAATTAATTAACTTATTAATTTTTTTTTTTTGGTGTTTCTGTGTTTGTCCTTTGTTTTTGAAGAGGACCATGGAACAAGGGAAATGATGACTTTTGTGGTTTAAACCCAGGGATGTTAAAAACTGTCAGGATGGGGGAGGCTCTGCCCATACAAAAACTGTTGGTGTTTCATGATGTGTTGTGGTGGCACCATCTCCAAGAATTCAGAGTCAGACCACCTCTAATCCAAATAAGGCATTTACTGAGTTTGATACCTTCTCATAAAGCAGGTGAAGTTCCAAGAGGAACCAGCAACTTCAGAGAAAGCAAGATGGATTTTTATAGGGTAAAGATATAATTACATAACAGAAATTTATATGGAATATTGAAAAGGCAGGAGGAGTTTGTTAAGGTATTAGGTAATGGAGGAGGGGTCCCATCTATGGTTTGGTGGTTAAAAGTTTTGCTTGTGCTGCCCTCTAATTGGCTATGTCTGGTCAAGATAGATAGTTAGCTATTGTGATCCTGTCTTGGGCTAGGTGGATGATGTGATTTTGATTGAATACAAGAACACACCTGTTTCTGTGGGAATGGGTCTGAGGACAGTGACCAGGTAGAGGCAGTAGCTGGGTTCCCATCGCTTTGACACACTTACCGTTTCTGTGGGAAATAAGAGTTCAGTGACATACTTTTTGTTCCAGTGAGCAGTGAGGCATATATGAAGAAGTTAGGACATTGGCAGGGTGGGCCTAGGTAGGTGCAGTTGGCCTGCTATTCAGTGGAGCCAGGCCTATAATGAAGTTAGATTGGGATCGGGGACAGCTTTATTAGGATTCCATCAACATGACTTGCATTTGACTTTGATTTAAATGAGGAAAGGCTGTGCAAAGTCACCAGTCTCACTTTCTCATCTAGAGCCATCTGGATCCAGTGACCTGATATTCATCAGGATGATAGAGATGACCCAGGATGCAATGTGAGACTCTGATCCTTTTAGGTTAAGACATTTTCAGGTACTCAAGAATGAGGTCATGGCCATACGGTAAATGGCTTCTTGGGTCACATCCATTCATCCTGACGAATATCTGCTCAGGGATCCAGATGGCTCTGGAGGAGAAAGTGAGGCTGGTAACAGCCCTACCTCATTCAAATCAAAGGCAACAGAAAATCACATCATCATTTCCCTGATGCCATAGTCCTCTTCAAAAACAAAGGACAAACACAACCTGTGAGTAAAGCAAGTTGGCTGAATGGGGACCCAGCTAGTTGGGTAACTGTAAAACCAAGCACAAGCAGCTCTTCTGAGGACTACTGCTGGGAGAAACTTTAAGGAACGAATTGCATAGTGAACTCTCTATTTGTTCAGCAATAAACTAAAGCAAAGCATTCAAGAAACTAAAGCACAACATTCACAACAATTATAACATAACAACTTATTACTAAGGTGGCCACATACTCTTAAACAAAACATATCATTCAATAAGTCACAATCTCCTCAATCAATATAGAGTACCCAAATCAAGTCTTCTTTCATCTTGACTCCAGGCTGAGTTTCAATCATCATTAAGCCAATCATCCTTAAGGGGTAGGGAAAAGTACAAATGCCATCCACCCCTAGATCATAGTAAGTTACAATATCATCAGTTAGCACTGAGTACTCAAGTAAAGTTTCCTTTCATTTTAACTCAAGGTACTCTCCCAGCTTTTGCCAGGATGTACCTGACTGTTGCCTGGATTCACCAGTAGGTAGCTTTCCAAGTTCTTGCCTGGATTCATCCACTGTGACTGCTGCCTGGTTCCCCAGATAGGCAGCTCTCTACTCCTTTTCATATCTCAGCTCACAGGGACTGCTCCACCCCAAGGTCTTCATAGGCTTTGTTTCTAGGAAAACAAAGCTCAACAGGGTTTAAACAATATTTACACCCATTGCTGGCACTGTCATCTCAATTAAATTTTGGTTGGGAAATTAACACAAATCAACAGACAGAGTGCTTCTGTCTGACAAAGTAACACTAACACAGAACAAAAGGCAGAACAACAGATTGAGTGCTGACATCACAAACATTCTCTCTCTTATCTTTGCTTGGTCCTAGCTTTTGCTTGAACTTTTATCTGCTCTGCCTCTTCCTGTTCCATCCTTCCTCTTCTGCTCTTTTGGCAAGCTTCTCCCACCATCGGCTCCATGTGATGACCTTAGGCTTATTAAAGACAGAGAAGGTCTCCAAACTCCCTTAAGCCTATTAAGGGCAAGACAAAGTATGTTGTTTCCAACAAAGACATGACACAATCAAAAGTGAGGTTCAAAGATACCTGATTAGCTGAAACATGCAGCAAAGTACTACTTTGCTTTCTGTTACAGCAATTCAGCTTGTCCTCTCTGACTCCCTCTCCTTCTCCTTTTCCTCTCCAAAAGGAGGTAAATTTTGATGGCCAGAAGCTGCCCACTTAATTTTTGGGGGTTTACTGGATAAATTCCTACCTTCCTTTCTTCCTTCCTTTCTCTTTCTTTCTTTCTTTCTTTCTTTCTTTCTTTCTTTCTTTCTTTCTTTTCTTTCTTTCTCCTTAAACCCAGTTCATTCTGAAGCTCATTGATTCGACCAAAATACGTCCCTGCCCAAGCTTGACTTGATGGCTGTATTTTGGACCCTCCTGGCTTAGAGTGAATGTCAATAGTAACTGTTTCTTTTTGGAACAACAAGCCTGAGGGTCTTTCCCCTCCCAGCTTGATTATTTTTTTCAAATCAAAGGGGCCATTCCTTGACTTACTTCTTATTTATTATTTAGGCTAGCCAGCAATCAATAATTTAATGGTCAGTGGTTTCTTTTGGTGATCAAAGACAAACCCATGGAGAGCCTGAAAGCCTTAAATATTTTTTTGACAGGGAATTCCTCTGACAAGTGAAAATCAACATTGATGGCTGAACAGTTAATGAGAAAGTGGGCTAGAAGTCTTCAACTCCTCCTACTGAGAAAATGGCTTGATCATGGGATTCGATTGCCTTTAGCAATCTGGACAAGGGAACTCATCTCATCCAGGCCACTCTGACTGATTTTCTCCTTCATGAGCTGGGTCACTTGAAATTGTAATGGAGGAGGTACAAGGACAAGGACTACCAACCCCACCTCTCCCCCTACTGCATTTCATTTATACTTTAAACAGAAGTTGGTTTTCCCAGTTGAGTGGGTTCAGCCCATGATAAAAGAGCATGTTCCTTGAGGGCTAGGGCAAACTTATTAATCAAGTATGTCCTTCCACCACTGACTTTTACTGGGGTTAGGTCTTAAATGAGGAAACAAATGAGAAAAGCCTGGATCTTAATTTAATAATAGGCTTTAATATAATAGTAAAATAATTTCTATCAGTCTTAAGGGGCAATAGAAATGTGGGTTGTAGGGATTTCTACTAGAAGCAAACAGGTATTCAAAAAATCCAGTCTTTAGAACTGAGAAAAATGGTCAGACATATCTGTTTCTGCATAAATTCTATCCTCTTCTGTTAGATATAGATAGGATGTGTTACAGGTACAAGATATTCAAAAACAGTCTCTAGGGTCATCTTATTTTTGACAAAAGTAATCATTGAATTGTCTTCATTCAATGATTATCTAATAACACTAGGTCAGTAACATCAAAGGTCACTCTTCTGAGGTTCTACACATTCCTTTCTTTCTCCAATCACATTCACCCTGAATTGCCTTGGATCAGCCATTTTCTGTATATAGTCTGTTTACTTTGTTAGTATCATTAGATTCATTGTTTGGAACAACTTACATAGAGACAGAACCATGTGTTGTAGAGAACATTTATATTTCATGTTTTTTGGCTAGAAACGTGTGTTTTGTTTTTAGTAGCTACCTGATCATAGATGAGTTAAGCCCCCTCTCTGAACTGGTCCCTTGTCTGTAAAATGAGGAAATTTGACTAGTTGAGTTATATAGTCCTGCAAAAGAAAAATAAATGAGGGGAACTAAAGTGACATGGTGGAAAGAGATTTGGGTATGGAGGGAGGAGTTTGGAATTCTAGGCAGGGATCTGTCATTACTTGATAGTGGATCCTTGAAGAATACATCTTGCCCCCACTTCCACCACAGAAATCAAGTTGTTGATCTATGAAATAGGGTAGTGACACTGTATTATCGACCTCACAGGATTGTTCCAAGTCTCTAAACTTAAATAATATACTATGTCCCAAAAGTTTTAGTGTAGTTTCAAGCTTTATCTATAGAATTTTGTAATAGTCCACACTGAATATTGATTACTGTTATATTATTATTATATGATAGGAATTTTATCACATGAGAATGCTGGAGTGAGCCCTGAGTGAAAGGATAAATGTTGAAGTCATTTGGAGAACTTCTAACTCTGTATAAAAATAGCAGCTGAACATAGTACAGTAGCGATAAAAGTGACCATGGGTGTGTCAAGGATGTAGTATATTGTACCTAGCAATGGTATAAAAGATATTATTAGAGGGAGATACGACTGGAAAAAAAAATAGATGACCAGGTTGTATAGAAAGTGATGAAATAAGATTGTTGTCCTTTATTCCTTTTAATATAATCTATGTAGACTAATGCCCTACGTTCTGTGTTCCCAGTACTCTAATGAAAGGTAATTCCATGGGGAACAGGGACTATCCCATTATTGTCTTTGTCTCCCCCATAATTTGCATTGTTTCTGGCAGAGAATAGGCATTACATAAATGCTTGTTGATGGATTGTTTGAGATTTTCATATCATCCCCCACCTCCAAGCTTTTGCATAGACCATTCCCCATATATGACATGTGCTCCCTTATCAAGTCTTAAAATATTTGGCTTCACTTAATGTTCCTGCCAATGGGAAGTCTTTTTCAAATTGTCCTGGTTGTAAGAATATTCTTCTTACTCAAAATGTCATGTACATACTTTATCTGTTTACGTAGAGCATCCCTTCTATAAAATATAGCCTCCTTGAGAACATTTTGTTGCTGTTGTTATTCAGTCATTTCAGTCATATCCAATCTTCATGACCCCATTCGAGGTTCTCTTGGCAAACATACTGGATGCTTTGTCATTTCCTTCTTCAACTTATTTTGCTGATGAGTGAACTGAGGCAAATTGGATTAAGTGCCCAAGTTCACATAGATCAACTCTTCATCATGAAAACTTTGGCAATAATAAAAAGTTTCTTAATGATCAAAAATTAATTAAAAACCAAACTCAGAATGAATATGAGGTGCTTCTGGCAGTGTTTACCTGTGTTGCATCAAGTAACTTCACTGTAGCCTTGGTTCTGAACAAAAAGTATGCACACTTTGCACTAAGCTTGCCATCATGCCACACGATGCCAACAAATGCACTTAAATACAAAAAGGGGTTACAAGTGGATAAACTTTAAGAAACCCTGACATAGATACTAAGTGTCTGAGGCTAAATTTGAACTTAGGAAGATAAGTCTTCCTGACTTCAGGCCTGGCATTCAGGCCTGCCCCACTGGGCTCTCAATCTCTCTCTCTCTCTCTCTCTCTCTCTCTCTCTCTCTCTCTCTCTTTCTCCCTCTCTCTCTTTCTCTCTTTCTCCCTCCCCATATCTACATCTATATCTATATATGAAGCTAGAAGGTATATTGTGTGTGTGTTTATAACTCCTAGTTTCCAGTATATGTTACAGGAATTATTAATGCGATTTTTTTTGGAGAGTTGTTTGTTAAAAGGAACATTACAATAATCAGCTTTTATGATAACAAAAATTTAGACAGGTCCAAAATGCCTAAAAATACAATATATGGTCATTTCATTCATTCAATGAACATTCCCTGAGCACCTATTAGGTACTTATATACTCAAAAATATTCTGGGCAATATAAAACAGAATAAATTATTGTCTCCTTTGTGTTTGGAGAAAATAAGACATATGTAGAAGATGAAGAGTTCATCTTTGAGTCTATACATTTAAACATCAGTGGTATAGCTATGAGTGAAATAAAGGGGAAAAAAAAAACCCAACACTTTTTAGGGTCAGCTTTTTGCAAAAGAAGGAGTTGAAATTTCTCAATGCTATATGCCATATCTGTAGGCAAAACCTAAATTAATGATTGGATGAAATTCTTTAAGCCAAGAGGGCAAAATAAAGGTCATTCATTTATTTTAATTAAATCAATTCTTTTGAGAGAAAGGGGCAAATTCTATTTAGCATGCCCTCTCCTCCACCTATTCCTGGTGCCAACGGAAAGAGCTACATCAAAGTTGGGGAGGGGACAATTTTTACATTAAGCTAAGAGCAAATAACTTTTATTAAAAAGGTCTCCCAAGCTTGTTCCCAGGAGCCAGGCTTAATTAAAGAGGCTGCATAAACCAAAAAGCATTATATTCAACACCTCACCAGTATATTCTTTCTATGCAACTACCACTGATGTTTTCATAGAATCTCAAAGCAGTAGGAATTTCAGAGGTCACCACCCCAAACTCTCCCTGAACAAGAATCATCTCTACAACATGCAGAGTAAATTTTGGAAGATCTGCAGAGATAGGGAGCTCATTAATTCTTTAGGCAGCTCATTTGACCTTGGAACAACTCTAGGGATTAGTGATCCTCTGAATTCTCCTCATATTGGTTCAATAAATTATCCTCTTCTTTACACTTCCACACTTTGGTCCTCGATTTGTCCTCTGAAATTACTAAGTATAATTCTCCCTCTATTGGCAGCCTTCAAATAGCTGATAGCAAATATGCTCCCCACTGTCTCTTATTTTCTACATTAAACTTGCCCAATTCCTTCATCTGATCTTTTGAGGGCATAAGATTGATCTTGTTTCCTCACTATTATCACCCTTTTTCAGATACAGTCCAGTTTTTAAAAGTCCTTCTCAAAATCTGCTGCTCTGAATTGAATATTATACACAAGGTGAGGTCTGATGAGGACACAGAATAGTGGAAATGTTGCTCTCATCCTGAACATTGGTGTCTTTTATTGAAGCCTAACCTTATTTAACTTTTTTGGCTGCCACCTCAATTGGCACACTGTCATTCAAAATACTGAAAATGGGGACTGGATAAGGAACAACATTCTCTGATGTGTTCTTAGAAAGTAATTAAAGGTACCCCAAGGAAAAATGAAAGCAACTAATATATCCAAAAACAAATAATTATAGCAGCTTTTTTGTAGTAGCAAAGAAATAAAACTAAGAGGATGTTCATCAACTGGTGAATGACTGAACAAGTTGTGCTATAATATTGTGATGGAATAAGAAATTATAAAGGTAAGAGTTTCAAAAAGGCCTAGGAAGACTTCAGTGAACCAATGTAAAGTGAAGTGATCAGAACCAGGAGTACATCATACATAGTAACAGCAATATTGTAACAATAATCAGCTGTGAAAGACTTAGCTACTCTGATCAAGGCAATGATCCATGAAGTTCCAAAGGATTCATGATGAAAAAATGTTATTCACCTCCAGAGAGAACTGATGGATTCTGAGTATAGATGAAAACATACTTTTTTTTCTTTACTTTTCTTGCTTTTTTTTCTCACAATGTGGCTAATGTGGAAATGTTTTGCATAACTTCATATGTGTAATGGGTATCTATTTCTTGCCCACTCAACGGGTGTGCAAGATGGGAAGAGAGTGAGAATTTGGAATTTAAAAACTAAAAAAAAAAAAAAATAAAAGGAAAGTCTAATATATGGTCTTGATGCCACCAACTGTTACTAATTACTATACCTAGTAGTGGTGATGAATTTGCATCAGTCTATCCACTCTTTTCCACATGATATCCCCAGTGGCCATGAACATGTGTTTGGAGATGACTAGGTCAAAGTATAACCTAAATCATAGAAGAAAACATTGTCCGGAGGTTTTGAAATCTTGACTTTTGCCTCCAAACAGAAGAACAACGCAGCCAATTAAGAATCTGTATGGTTAAATACAGTATTTGGAATCTCCTAGCATCCTCAGTTTAAGTCCAGGTCCCTTACTACATTAATGTTAGGACACTTGAGAAGGGTTTCATGATGTAATAGGTATATTTAGGATAGTTATTTAGATGCTTGATTTTATGTGTCGGGGAATGATCATTGCATCAAGCATTTGAATGCAACAGACCTCCACTATGGCAGATCTGCTACCGGGGTAATTCAGAAGAGATTTGAATAGATAATATCAATATAAAAATCAGTGAATAAATGCTTATTTTTTGACAAAAGGCTACATCATAGGATGAGAATTTTATTGAATTTGTCCTTTAGTACAAGAATGGTACAGAAAGGAAACTGGAGAAGATGAGGAGGACAAATTATGAATGACATTTGGCAAATTATGAAGGACTTTCAAGGTGCACAAGCTAGTAGTCCCAAAAAACTACACCTTCTTAATACTAATATTCTCTTGGTGATGTTGGACTGCAGAAGAATTACAGTTATGAGGAATTCAGAGGAATTATAGAAACTAAGAATTACAAGTGAGTATTTCACCAAACTATATACAAAAGGAAATTATATTAATATACAAGAGAAGTGGATAGACATCCAACCTCTGCTTGAAGACTTATAGGAAGACAAACTCTCTGACTTTTGAGGGAAGCCATTCACATTTTGAAGAGCTATAAGTGATAGGAAAATTTTGTTTTATTATTGTTCTTACTGTATTTTGTTTGTTTTTATCCTTTGCTATTAAGCTTAAATTTCTCTCTCTGCAACTTTTAATCATTGTTCCTTTCTGCTCTGTGGTGACAAGTAATCATTGTTAAGCCTGCCTCTACATGGATAAATTAATTCAGAAGTTCTGTTGCAAATGGTTTTTATATCCTCCAGGATAAATATGACCATCTCCTTAAGTTGACATTCCTAGTTGCCATTTCCCATCCTAGTTACCATTCTCTGGATGCTCTCCTGTTGAACAGTGGACTTTTTAAACAATGGTATCCAGAAAGAAAAACAGTGCTCCAGATGAAGTCTGGCAAGGCACAATGTTATTGGACTGTCACCTTGATATTTATGGAAGTGATTCTTCTCCAAAGAGACTGACTTCTCATGAATACTGGGGCTGCCAAATCTCACTGTGACTTGTACTGAGCTGACAGCTCAGATAATTGTACTAGTATGGACAAGTGTTACAATGATATGTTTGTGTATGTATGCATGTATGGGGATAAGTGTGTTTGTATACAATGTGTTTATCCATGTCTCTCCCATCTTCGAAATGTAAAGTTTATTTTTTTCAACTAAGTATGAGACTTTTAATTTAATTATGCATAGACTAATTATCTGGCTTGTCAAGGTGTCTCAGGATATTGGTTTTCTCATCCAGTCTATACTTTTCCCTCTTAGTTTTGCATTATCATCTTCTGAGCACATCATCTATACTTATATCGAAATGATCAATAGACATTTTAAATAGTCCGGAGCTGAGACCAGATCTCTGGAGAACTCTTACCATATTGACATTCAACTAATATTTTACACTTTGAGTTCAGTCACCCAACCAACTCTGAATCCATCTGATTGAAATATCATTTATTTCATATCTCTCCATCTTATCTGAGATAATGTACATGACATTTATTATGAATATTTTTATTATTTTTGCTAAACTCTAGATAACCTATAATAACATCATTTCTTTCCTCAACTAGTATGGCAATTCTTTCAAAAAAGGAAATAGTTACTAGCCAATAAACCTTTATTAAATGTTAACTGTGTTCCAGGTACTGTGCTAAGTGTTAGAGATACAAATACAAAAAAAAAAAAAAAAAGACAGTGTCTACCCTCAAGGAGATTAATCTAATCCAGGAAGACATTACACAAAAGAAAGCAGAAAAACTGTGATGTGAGGTAGAGGAGAAGGTACTATGTTTTGGAGGCATGTTGGATAAGCTAAAAAAGTCTAAAATAAGTGTTATAGAAGAAGCCAAAAAAAATGAGCTTAGCCTAGCAATGCAATGTCTTGGCCTGATCTAGATAAAGGCATGTTGACTCTTTTGAATCATCATTCCCTTTCTATATTTTGACCAATTTCCTTTTCAATGATTTACTCTAGAATTTCCCCAGGAATATAATTTAGGTTCATAGACTTACAGTTTGAAAACTGTTTCTCTCTCTTTCTCTCTTTCTCTCTCTCTCTCTCTCTCTCTCTCTGTCTTTGTCTCTGTCTCTCTGTCTCTCTCTGATTCTCTCTCTCTCTTCCTCCCTTCCTCCCTCCCTTCCTCCTTTCTTCCCTCAAAACAAAGCAATATTTCCCTTCATACCCAAAATTCCCATTTTCCCATAGGCTAAAAGGCTGATATAACTTCAGAAGAAAATGCATACTGTATGAGAATCAGTTAAAGGAAATGGAACTACTATTACTACTACTACTACTACTACTACTACTACTACTACTACTACTACCACCACCACCACTACCACTACTACTACTACTACTACTACTACTACTGGTACTGCTGCTACTACTCTTACTGTTAATATTATTATTGTTGCTGCTTCTGCTACTACTACCACCACCACCTCTACCATCATTAATACTACTACTATTGTATTTACAGTGCTTTATAATTAATATCTCATTTTATCCTCACAACAAATAGTTCTGGTGATAGATGCTATAATTATTCCCAACTTGCATCTGAGAAAAGTGAAGCCAATAGAAATCAGTGACTTGCCCAAGATCACACAGACAGTAAATTTATCTAGCTTGAACAAGAAATTGGGCAAGTAACTAAACATCATAAGACTTAGTTGGGGCATTTCAGTTGTCTTCAACTACTTGGTTTTCCATGTGGAAGAGAGGAATTAACTATTCTACATGGTTATGGAGGACAACAATGCATACAAAGAGGTAGATTTGTTTGTTTGTTTTTTAAGGATTAACAAAGCATTTTAAAAAGGAATGGCTATCTTAGGGTTAATGAAATATAAGATCTTCCCTATTCATTAACAGGTTTATGTGACCATGTTATTCCCTTTCTCCTTTGGAATGGAGGCTGTGTTACCAGTTCTAAAGATAAACAGGTATTTCAATCACTGATGCCTTGCTGCTTTGAGCTCTGGCTGAGTTCAAATCTGTGACACATACTCAGTCACATAGAGTTCATCTATCGGGGAAGAAGTTCCCTTAGAGGGAAGCTTGCATGCAGGGAGGCTTTTTTGCAGGAAGGCTTTTACACATTTTAGTACTGAGCTAACTAGGCACTGAGTCATGTGTGTTATGATACTTTCTGCCTCTGAGCCTATTAGTTGAAAACTACATATACTGGGAGGCTGGTATTTTGCTTTGAGACTCACCCATGGCAAGAATGTTTCTTTGTGATTTGGCCAGACAAGACGCAAGGTAGCTGTTGTTAAACCCCTCCCCCCCTGAGTTTGAGAACCTAGCTGTTGGTGCTCCCTGGTCTGGTGATTATGTATCTATCACTTTGTTGAGATGATTGGAGTCCTGTCTATTGTATTCTTTCTTGGATACTCACTTCTTTCTACTTACCTGCCTGCATTGTTTAATTAAAGTAAGACTGTTGACCCCTTTGAAGCTGTTTTACCTGATGATGTTATTGGTCTTACATGTCCACAGCAGCCGAAAGTATCATTAACAATATGTTGTTTAAAGAAGTCACATGTTTCTTTTTCTTCTGAAGTCATCAAAGCTGAACAACAATTTGTGAGGTGAGTTGTAGAGGACATTCTTGTTGAGTTGTTACTTGGATAAGATGGCCTTTCAAATTTCTTTCAATTGTGAGATTCTATTTTTCTAATTATATGAGAGGGGTTTGTTTTTTTTGTTTCTTTCTTTGTTTGTTTTTTTGGTACTGCTTTGGTTTACTCTCATTTAATATATAGCCCTTCCTGGGATTAAAGATTGAGTTCTTAAGGGTCACTCAGAATTACACTTATGTGGACATCTTTTTCTTCTCTGAAAATGGACGATAGATCTTTTGCTTGTCCTTCATAATTTTCTGGGACAGACTGAACACTGATGCAGTGATTTGTGTGTGTGTGTGTGTGTGTGTGTGTGTGTACGTATGTGTACGTATGTGTATATACATACATACCTAGTATTAACCTTTCTATTAGTGGATGTTGAGATAAGATGGGGGATCTTGGAGACTAGAAAATCATTCAACTGGCAACAGATAGATAGATAGATAGATAGATAGATAGATAGATACATACATACATACATAGATACATAGATAGACGGATGGATGGATGGATGGATATAGATAGTGAAACTAAGGGATGACAAATTGATCAGATTTTTTTATTGGTGAAATGGAGACATGAAAAGAAACAATACCATACATTTGGGGTAAATAATTGATGAAGGATTTATAGTAGAAGTTGGACTAGACTAGAATAACATAAGATCAGAAGGGCATAAAGGAATGGGACCAATGTATGTAAATGATATGAATAAATATTTAGTATGAAATTGCCTATTTATTGAAGATTTGAAATATATTTCCACAAACTTGAAGGCCCAAATGAAGAATAGGAACTCTCATTGAAAAATTGTACTTGTGTTTTTTTTTCACTTTTAATATTTTTGAACAAATAATAACAGCTAACATTTACATAGTGTTTATTATGTGTCAGGCACTGTATTAAGTATTTTGTTTACAACTATTATTTCATTTGAACCTCACAAAAACCTTCGAAGTATGTGCTATTATTCCCATTTTATAGATGAGGAAACTGAGATGAACAGAGGTTAAGTGACTTTCCCAGGATCACATACCTGGAAAGTGTCTGAGGGTAGATTTGAACTTAGAGCTTCCTAAGTCCAGACTCAGGACTCTATACCCTGTGCAAAGACATATAGATTATATTGACTCAAATCATGTGAGTGGAAACAAATTATTACCATTGAAGTAACTGCCACAAAACAGTATTTTAACTTTGTGACTGGAGGACAAAATATTCTCATTTTCTACCTTTATCATCATTTGCCATCAACATTAAGGTACACTACACAATATGTCCATTGTGGAGATGTTTTGCATAACTACACATATATGGCCTGTATTGAATTGCTTATCTTTCCAGTGGGTGTGGGTGACAAGGGAAGAAGGGAAATAATCTAGAATTTAAAGTTTTAAA
>CM053585.1:54041429-54057671 GCA_028646515.1 Pseudochirops corinnae
TTTTTTTTTTTTAATCTCTGTGGAGCTCTGCTTCCAGAGGGGAAAGCTCTGTCCCAAATCACTGGGGTCCTCCCAGCTGCCAGAGCCCTCAGGAAGTTGCTGGGTCCCGCCCCCACTTCTGGCTCACTGAAGGAAAAATGACCACAGTACCAAAGCCCAAGACCGCGATCGGGATCCAGGCTGCTCAACACAAGAGCCCTTGGCTTCTGCACAATTGCTTGGTCCCCCTGAAGTCTGCAGGCTGAGAGCGCTGAAGCCACAATGCGGAGGCAGGTGCAGAATCTCTGCCTTTTGCTTCTCAGCCCTGGAGCCGTTTTGGCTGGACCGCTTTTCTCCCACGACCTCGCAAGCTCCAATGACCTAGTTGTGGACACTGCCGCAGCTGCCACCAATCCACTCACCCGAAGCTCTAGCTGGGGCTTGGCTCCTCTTGTCCAGCTGCCCCTGGGTACAGCAGGCCAGGCTGGTTTTGGTTAGCAGTGCTGATATGGTTCCTTGTAGCCAAGCTGACTTTAGTGGAAAGTATATTTGTGTGTGTTTTGGAGTTCTAGGATTAGTTTAGAGTCATATTTTATGGGTATTTTGGGGTGGCTATGTGAGAGCTGCGATATGTTGCTGCTCCTATGCTGCCATCTTGGCTCTGCCCCCTATAGTACTAATTTGTAAGAAATGTATGTTTATTAACAGTAGAAATGCATCATTCTCCATATTGGTAGGTATGAGATGATGAAAAGAGCAGCAATCCTAGAGTCAAAAGATCTGGGATTATTCTGTCTGTATAACTCTGTGTTACATTGCTCAAGTCATTTAAGCTATCCTCTTTTGTTTTCTCAACTATTAAAAATGGGGGTTTAGACCAGATAGCTCTGAGATTCCTTCTAACTCTTTTGATCTATGAAACTTTTGCATGAATTTATTGTAATTTTATTCTCTAGACCCATACTAGTTACTTTCAATCCTTCTGTGATGCAAATATATCTTGTTTGTACTTAGTTTGCATGCTATACCCCCTTTAGACAGTTAATTCCTTGAGATCAGTGGCTGCCTTTTGTCTCTCTCTCTCTCTCTCTCTCTCTCTCTCTCTCTCTCTCTCTCTCTCTTTTTGTAAGCCCCAATGTTTACCACAGTGTCAAACACAAAATATGTGTTTAATAAATGCTTGGTTATCAGTTGACTAATTGGCCTGGCAAGACTGTCCAAGCCCAGTAGAAAGAAACAGAGTTTGAAAATGGAAGTTAGAAACATGGAGGATGGGGCAAAGCTATCAGTGAGCTAATTTACTTAAAATGTGCACAGTTAACTACCCAATCCACTTTTACACATAAGCTCCCAACAACTAGCATTTTGTTGAAAGCCATTGACTCAGAATAGAAGAAAATGAATTCTATCCTAATAACCTTTAGTATCCCAAGCAATGATGGTTCTGCTATGTGGCCCCATGGTCTAGGAAGAGATAGTATGAGATAATTTAAAAAGTATCTCAGAAACCTTTGGTTTAGGTCCCACAGGTATACTATTATTTTTATTATTTTTTAAATCAGCACTACCTCAGACAAATCATTGCATAAATCAATCATGTTCTCTAGTTTTTTGTTTCCTCAGCTGAAAAATGAGGGGTCAGCCTAGACTGGAATGTATTTAAGATACCTTATAGATTTAAATTCTATGATCCTATGGATGGTCCAAAATCACAGATTCCCCTGCTTTAAATATTATTACCAATGCCATATTCATATCTATAGTATTTGAAGAACTCTTAGAAAAGCTCAAATAAGTCTTAACACCCCTACTGTAAAGCATTCCTTCTTTATAAGTGACATGAATCTTATTTAACTTTCCTCCAAACTTCCCATTGAATTTCAAGTCAATTTTGCTTCTATCTTTAGTGGTGATGTAGAACAACTGTTCGCTATCCTCCATGTAATAACTCATCATGTCCTTGAAGACAGTTATTGAGTCACCCTTCAACCTTCCCTCTTTACAGTTTAATAATCCTAATTCCTTTAACCTTTCTTTACAGCCCGTTTGCCAACCCTTTAATCATTGTGGATGAGAAAATGTTCACATCTGCCATTTTCAATGCATTTTTTTAGATAGACCACCAGTGTCATTTCTGTGTCTGAAACAAAGCTTTCTTGTTTATCAGTAATGAAAAATGAATTACCCTGTGTGTGTGTGTGTGTATAGGGGGAGAGATCTAGGTTTCAAAATGAAATGGCAAGATCTGGATTAAAATCATATATCATTCAAGGTTTGTGTCATTCAGAATTCAAGGAGCTACATCTCTCAAGGAAGCTCTTTTTTCCCCTGCACATTAAGTTGGTGGGCTGCCAGATGTTCCATAGCAACAAACCATTGCATATGTTGACACCATGACATAGAAATTCCATGTCAGAATAAAAATTATAAGAAGGTAAAGATAATTATTTAGTAGGAATTTAGAGGTGGTTAGGAGGCACAGTAGATAGTGTTGGATTTATAGTTAGGAATAAGTGAATTAAACTCCTGTCTCAGATACTTTCTAAGTGTATGACCATAGGTGAATCACTTAATCTCTCTCACCCTCAGTTTCCTCAACTGTAAAATGGAAATAATAATAATAATAACAACTATCTCACAGCACCATGGTGGGGATCAAGTAACATTACATTCATGTAGTACTTCATAAAGCATTATAGAAATACTAGCTTAAAAAAGGAGAAAAAAAAAAAAGAGAAATTAATGCTATACCTTTGTGGGAGAAAAAAAATGCATTCCCCAAACTGCCAAGATCTCTCTTTATTATGTTTCTTTTTCTTTACTATTTTTTCTTCTCTGTAACTACAGTGAAGATTGCATTTATTTTCAAACTTCTTATATTATAATTTCAGTAGTTTTTTTTTTTTTTTTGTTTTATTTACAAAATGATTCAAATGGCTTCCTTAATTGTGTTTGCACAATAGCATCAGAGACAGTATTTTTATTTCAGGGATGAGGAAACTGTCATTTGGTGAGGTTTCTCTAAGTTCATCTGATTGGTTAAGTATTAAAATGGGGATTCAAACCACCATATTTAGTGTTTTTATTTGGAAGGACAACGTAGTTTGCTTCTTTATCAAAAAATGACAAACAATGATACTTTCTTTATAATACCTCACAATGTTCTTCTACAAACGTGAATAATTTTTATTACTAGTTTAGAAAAAATAGACATGTTGACATCCTCGATAAGATTCTTGTCAGAGTTGGTGAAAGTAAGGGTTACTAGTCCCTTGGGCAAGAAAAAGCTGAGAAGCACAGAATGCTTAGGAAATTGGGATGGGACTGGCAAGTAGTTAATGGAAAAATGTGTTTGTTTAATATCAATAAAATTTTAAATGCCAGGCACTTGGAATTTAAAGATAAAAATGAAATAGTCTGTGCTCTCAAGTTTCCTATTTTCTACAGGGTTATAGGCAATAAGTAAACATAAGGACATTATGAGACTGAAAGTACGTTAATAATTGGTATGTTAGTAAAGGTTACTTTCATGGAAAAACTAAAGAGATACTGGAAAAATAAAGAAGAACAAATGTCCTGATATGTATGTATGCATATATACATACACATGTACATATACACATATGTACATACGTTAGATATGCCTCTGTATGTAATCAGAATATGATGAAAATTTTGGCTGGTGAATTGAGTTGCAATTCCTGTGAAATTTCTAGAAGAAATTATGAAAGTGATCATTTTTGAACATCTTAAAAAGGAAACTGATTACAAATAACAAACATGGCTTCATCAAGTTTAAATTATGCTAGATTAGTCTTATTTCCTATTTTCATGGAATAATTAAAGTGGTAGATCAAAGGAATGTTGTGAATATCGTTTGCCTAGATTACAGCAACACAAATGATAAAAGATCACATCTTATTTCTGTGAAAAAAATGTACGAATACTGACTAGGCAATAAGAAAATTGGAAGGATTCAGAGCTGAAAGGAAAACTTGACTCAAAGACTAGTCATTAATGGTTCACCAAATGGGATCAATGGAGTACCACCTCTAGGATCACTTCCCCAAATAACACTCACATTATGAAGTCAGATCTCCAGGGTATAGCTTATTGCTTCTCCCATCAGTATTCTGGTTCCTACTACTATCGCTAAGAAGCCCTTATCGGTATACTTTCCATTGATAGTAAGTCCATAACTGAAATTAACTTTTACTTAAGGCATTTACTAAGTATATTCAGTAAGACCATTTATTACAAAAACGCCCTCCCCAAACAAACAAACAACAACAACAACAACAAATAAACAGGGCCACATTTTCCTCTTGCCTGTTGTGTACATGGAGATTTACAATGCAATTATAATGAAACATTGAAATAGGGAATGCATGTAGCATAAGGATAACTAAAAGTATCTAGTTGTTAGAAGTGATTTTTTTCCCTTCAAAGAGTTTTCATGAAGTTCCCCTTAAATGTCATTTTCTTCTAAGCACAGAATAAAAGAGCCTGTGATGAGTCCACAGCGGACATATCTCTGTGCCTTTTGGGGTCACTTTCTCTAAAGCTGTCATTGTCTTCAGGTGACTGTCATTCTAGATTCATCTTCAGGCATATCCTCTGCTGTTAGCCACTATCACTCAGACACCAAGTGGTAAGATCTCCTGTAGCCAGTGAGATATTGTATGGGAACCTCTGGGGACCATTCCCAGGTGGGAAGCAATCATACCGTTTCCTCTGGGAACCAAACTCACCAGATCAGTTGAGTGCTTCAGTCAGGATACATATTCATCTCAAATCAGAAAAGAATAAACAAATGAACAAACTTGAAGATTGAAAAGGGACTAGGAGTACCATAGGTTCATAGACACATGGTGGTAAAGTGGGAGACACAAAGTTCATAGACACATGGTGGCAAACCTGCCCTTTGGTTACCTCAGAGTATGAATACTGAGACTTATAACCTTCAAAATGGAAGAACAGGTATATCCTTTTCTTTTCTTGGAAAAGTATCTGTCCTCAGAATGTTTCTTTCTGTTCAAAGCTATATATGTTGTTTCCTATTGGTAACTTGTCACACTTCTCACCATCCAAAGGGTTATTCTGTCTAAGGGACTTGTCTCTAAATGCATAAGACTTTGACTGGAACTGAAATTGTTAATTTGCATTGGTGGAGGGAATTATAATGTTGAGGGAGATGAAATGAAATTGATAAATGAAATCAAAAGTCTGGACTTCCCTTAAAAACATTTTCTGGTGAAAAATTACAGAATAGCATCAACAATAACCATATTTACATATCATTTTCCTCAAATGTTATACAAATTTATTCTAGCAGATACTAAAAACTATGGACAATCTAAAGGGCATGATAGTCAAATTTATTCTGTATTATATTCTCCATTTAAAATGATGGGTATTTGTTGTAAAGAAATAGTGTGTAAGAAATGTAGAATTAGATAAGGAAAGGTGAGCTGGAATTAACGTATGGATTGCCTGTGTTTTACATTGGTGCACACAGAATGAAGGCACATTTAAATGAAAAGTTTCAATGTTTAAATAAGAAAATGGATTGATGATATCAGTGCAGTCACAGATATGCCATCTCTATTTATAGATAATAATGAATCCATTTTTAAAGTTTTTTCTGGTTTTTCAAGCACATTTCTGAGAAAATCTCTGAATAATGGACACTTCAAATATTCTAGTACACATTTTTTGGAAAATGAAATAAAAGGACAGAGAGATATTGGTAAACAGTTCTTAGATCCCACTAAGATTAGTTTTGCATAGGTAATTTTATTATAGGAAAAATCAGCCAGGCTTTTAGGAACAAAAAACTTGAGATCAAGCTTTCCACTGCTGATATGGGAAAGGCTATGATTGAAAGGAAGTTACTGTCATTCAACAACTTAGTTTTTATAGATTCAAATTCTGAAACTTTCCCTCAGGATGATCAGCTCCATTTAATACTTCAAAGTCTTGGATGAATTTTTCACCTTTCCTTCACTTCAAAGAGAAAGAGAAAAGAAAATTGAAGGGCTGGTGGGAGTGCCAATTAGAGCCAATTATAGTTTGATTGACTTACTTTGGCATTAGCACACCTAGGACAGATTCTTTCTTTGTAAAAGAGAGATAACCTGCATGCTGTGTGTCTGAGATTTAGGAATATCTCTCTATTGCAAGTAAAAGATGCCAAAGATTATCTGGCAATAGCAATTAGGAAAGCCTACTGAAAAGGAATCACTAGCATGCTCTTGGTATCGAGGAAAACAGTAATAGAGAGATGGGACCAAAGCAATGAACACTAAAGAGCAATATGCTAAAGGAAGTACAATGACTAAATTTGGCTTTGTTACTTATATGCTAACGATATGATTTTAATATGCAGTGGTTAAGTAGTTCAATCAGGCCTTAACTTGGACACTTCCTTACAGGCTTATTTAACATCTTCAATAATAACCACATTTTCTCTAAGTGTACACTTATTTTCTCTTTTAAAAAAATTCACATTACTGATTTAACAGGGATGCATAAATTACATATACATATTTTACCGGGGTTTTCTTTGATGTGTGTCTCTATATATATCTATACACACATATATGCATATATGTATGTATCTATATCTATATCTATACAAGTTACTTGTATATAAATCAAAATGCTTTTAACAATAAAGTACCGAATCAATGTAACTATGTAAGACATACATTTACACATACATATATGTAGCTAAGAGGCAAGGAGGTAGAAGGTTCAAACTGTGATACTAACCCTTATAGTTTATTCCTTGGTAGCCATGTGAAAGTTATGTAACTTTTCCAAGACTTAATTTCATCTTCTGTAAATTAAAGATTGTTGCACTAATGGTATCAAACTCATAGAAACATTAAATATAAAAGAAAATAAGTAAAAACATTCTTTTTCCTGTTTAACATGTTACGATACAAATTTCATCAAAAAGTCCAAGTCTCCATCTAACCCCCTTCGACTCTTCTTTGCTTGCTTCCTTCTTTTTCTAAGCAGGGCCTGCTAAGAGAAGGAACAACACTTCTGACAGGGGAGGCCGGTTAGCTGTTGGTGCCTTAGGTGGAAGGATAAGGACTTGGCAATAAAATAGCAGAAGAGTATAAGCTTTACGTCTTTTATATTAGTGAAAGCACCAATTTTATTCTTATTAACCATAACCTCATGGTTTTGAAAGATGAGGGCAGAGTAGAGCTGGTGAGAGTGGAAACAGTTATTTCACAATTGAGTAGGTAGAAGTTTTTCCTTTCAATCATGCTAGTCCTTGTCTTCAGTGAGAATTCATCCCAGCATATTCTTATCTTCAAAGAAGCTAAAGAGGAAAATTGAAGAGAAAGCCAAAAATGGTTCCTAAAAAATTAAAATGCTGCAAGATTGTGACATTTATATATTATATACTTCAATATATCTATGATCTCATTGAAGTGATTGTTACCTTCAGTTATTCAGATCACAACTAACCATGCCTGTCCAATTTTTGTATTTAATATGTCTTCCAATATATTCTTCCTAGGAGCTAACACCAAACTCCCTGAGAGTCTTCCTCTATTTAAAATATCACTATAAGGATACCATCAGTGTATATAGGCTGATCAGTAGTTATTCTTCTCTATCCAACCTGCCTAATTTATTTTTCAATCAAATTAATTTTGATGACATCCTCAATTCCAGATGTTCCTCTGTCTGGCCATTATACTTTGGTGTACATGCATGTGTGTGTGTGTATGTGTATGTGTATGTATGTATGTATGCAAGTATTCTTAGATATTCCCTTATACCAGCCATTCTCAACTTGTGGGTCGTGACTCCTTTGGGGATCGAACGTGGTCACCTAAGATCATGGGAAAACACATATTTCTGATGGTCTTAGGAACTGAGACACTGCTCCTCTATCCATCCCCAGGCTGGTCCACCCACATGCATATATGCCCACATATGAGTATTAAAGGGTCACGGCATTAGGAAGGTTGAGAACCACTGCCCCATACCTTATAGACTGTCAACCTAACCATGTAATAACATGGACAATAGGGATTCTTAATTTACTATTTTCCCTTTGTAAGTTATTAGGCTCTTTATAGCAATCATGGATTTCTTCCAGCTGGGTCAAATATATTTTGTGATTTTATGTAACCATTACATTGTTATCCAGGAAAAAAAAAATATGGTGGACGTTGTTGTCCTTTGTTGTCTAAGTATATCATAATGACATCACTATGCTAGGGTCAAGATAGTGTGTCCAACTGTGGTTGATCAGACAAATAGGATCTCCAAAGACTCTACCACAGTTTGGGAACAAAGAGGCCATATGAACATTTGGGGTGGAGCTGTCTCTAAATTTGCACATCTCACATTTCTTTTGAGCTACTGCAATTCTACTTTGCTTACAAAGCATAGTGCCTTCTTTGATGTCAGTATGCCATGTTGGATAGCCCAGTGTAAATGGCTCTCATGTTTCACAATAATTTTATATTACTGATGTGACAATTATTTCTGAATTAGCTACCCATGTATAGGCAAAACTTTAAATTATTTGAGCAAAATTTAGAAGACATGATGAAAATAGCTCACACACACATACATACATATATGCATGTAGATATGTGTGATGCAAAAGTAAAAGGCCATCCTGACCAAGAAAAAGAAAATATTGATCATGAACAATGGGAAATGATCATAAGGACGGAAATAAAAATGAAACCAAGGCAAACCAAGTCATAATACATAGGCTGGAAGAGTCTAAAAAGAAGTTTAGGCAAGATATATCTGGCTTACTTGTTAAGAAGAACTCCATGTTAACAAATAAAAAAAATTAAGAATGAAAATGATTTGTAAAGTCACAAAAATTAGGATAAAATAAGATTTTGAGCAGTATCATCCCATAAAATAGAGAAGCAATGGGGCAAGGGAGTCAATGGGTTTAAGTAAAATATGGAGAATCAACTTAAAACGTCATTCAAAGATCAAAGAAGTGTAAAGTATTGTTCCTTTTATATATAGATATTTTATTGACTGAAAGGGATTAAGAAGAATATTATTGTGATGAAAGTAATAATTTTGATAAAGCCACAGAAAAAGATATAAGAGCAAATTATTTGAAAACAAAGTAATCACTTAATTGAAGCAGGTGAAAATGCACGGTGGAAATTAGCTCAATTACGAATTAAATTTCAGAGTTTAAAATTTATAATTCAGAAAATAAACTAAAGGATATATTTGTGTACAATGGAATAAGTATAGAAGGGCTATTGAGAGTGTCATAATTGAGCTTAAATTGGGTTTTTGCGTTTTTCCTATGTTAGCTATTAATCACTAAGAAAGGGACTTTCCTTTGTTTCTCTCTAATGATTTGTATGGCTTGAGGGGAACTAATATGCTGAATAGATAGACTTTGCCTATGCTTTGCTACACACTATCCTTACTGAGGGAAAAAAAAATGAGTTGATTTACTAAGAGGGGATTGGTCAAAACTGAATCCTTTGCTATATAAACAGCCTGGGGAAAGACTGCATTATACATATTTTTTTAAAACAATATATTTTCCAGAGAGAAAATCCCTCATTGTCTTGCCCACATGGTCCTTTATTGACTTCTGTGATTTAAATAAAGAAAATCTCTCATAGCCCATACATAATAGAACTGATTTTCTTAGAAAATCCCATCTTTAAAATAAATGTTATTCACTGAGTATCATTCTGCTTATGTTAGCTAAAAGAGCATACTTAATACTACTTCACTGGTCTGAGAATACTACAGTTTTTCTTCCAGCAAGAAAGTATCAAAAGAAGAGTAGGTGCTAAGTGGTCTAGATTGTTACCTAAAAGAGATAACTGGCCTCTAGTTCTGAAATCCTTATTCATAAAATTCCTTATCTATGTTTATCACTGCTAAGTTTCTGTCAATGAATGTTTTTTTCCATCTCCCACAGTGTTGGATACATTGAAAGGAAATTGTGACACAGTTTTATAGATAGAATATTATAAATTGAATATACCTTTTTCCTCCCTTCTGTGGAATATTTTTCCTTTAGTGTTTTAGCCTCACTTTTTTAATGAATGTTCCACATTTAAGAGTTCAATTATGTCATTGCCACTGCTTTGTACAAAGGGAAAATGTGGTAATAGGGGCTCCAGAGAAACAGTGGTGAGTAATGAGTGTATCCTCCACACACAATGATTACTCCAAGTACCCTAAAAGCTGAATAGTATCCCTTTGCTCACTACTCTTGTTTACGAAAATGAGTATAGGCTGGGTAAGAGACAAATTCCCCAGGATAAATGACGAAAACATCCAGGGACAATCAGTACAACACTTGAGCCATTCGATTTTGAAAAGTTTTAAAGGCTCTCTTCCAATGAGGTGTATTCCACATGTACATCAACATTTTTATAGTCTTATGGAAGCATATGCAATGGTAATGGGAATTTGAAGATCTTCCTTGCCCCTTAATAGGCCAAATGTAATCACATGGAGATCACAGGGGAAGGAACTTGCTGGAAGTGTGTAATAGGAAGAGTGGAGCAGGAAGGAGCAGGAGAGAGCACCAGAACAGCTGGGAGCAAGCAGTGTGGAGGCTGAGCAGTTAAGGAGAGTGAGAGAGGGGCATTTTTGCTTAAGGGGACCTGTTTTGTTTTGAAGGCCTGACAGAGGGAAGTCTTGGGAATGTTGGTGTTCACTGCATTGGTTATGTGTACCAACCTCTTGGTTGCTATGATGGATTTGGCTTTCTGGTTTTGAGATTTGGTTTTCTGGTATTTGAATAAATGTTTTGGTTCTGTCTTCCATGTGGAGAATCTGTTACATTTTGTGATCCACAACTACACCAGCATATTCTTAGCCACTGTGGGTGCTGTGAATATTGCATTAGCATTATAACATATAACCACAATGTTATCCTAGTTTTATGAGTAATCTTAATAATGTCAGGTTAGACATAAAGTAGTGAATATGAATTATCAAAATTTATTAACATTAGAGATTAATGTTGATAGGCCATCATTTGTTATTGTTACTATTACTACTACGACAACTAAGCAAGGACTCAAGTAGCACTTTCTAGTTACAAAATACTTTAATTCATTATCTATTTTGTGCTCATTAGATTCTCACAAGAAGTATACCATGAGGTAAATAATTCAAATTTTTTTAAACCTCATTTTATAGATAAGGAAAAACAGTCAACAAATAATTATTAAGTGCTTACTATATACCTGGGTCTATTTTAAGATTAAAATAGTGGTATCCTTAAGGACCTTACATTCTATTACATTCTAATGGGAGAGAGAAAATTCAAACACCTACAAGCACAGAAATCTCGACTAAATTGAAGGTAACCTCAGAGGAAAGGTAACTAAATGTAATGGCAAGCAAAGAAGTACTAAGCATGTTGTTTAAGTGTTTAGCACCTTAACTGAGCCCCGCCTTGTGATTTGAAGGTGGGAGGAACTTGCTGATGCATTATGAAGGGTGGGATGGGAAGGAGAACTACCATATAAAAGGAGGAGCACAAACTGGGACTGAGTAGAACTGGGAAGAAGCATGGCTGTGATAGCTGGCACTTTGTCTGTCTGTGTTGGTGAGAATTTGTGAGTTCTATTTGATGATAGAGGATGTTGTTGTTACAGAAGCCCTGGGACCTTACTGCTAGTTCAGAAACCCTAAAAGAGGATTTTCTCATTGTCTGTTTGCAGAAGTCCTGAAGGAGGGTTTTACTGATATTTTCAGAGGTCCTGGGACTATACTGATAATGTGTGTTGACTTCTCAGACCTTGTTTGTGGGTCTGTGTTGATTTTACAGGCAGAAAGTGAATTGATAATGGTGCCAGCAATGCATATGAATGTTGTTTTGGCTCTGTAAGCTTTGCTTTCCCAGAAACAGAAACTGTGAAGGACTTGAGGCCGAATGGTCACTGTGAGCTTCAATATGGAATGGGAACTGGACTAGGAACTGGATGAGGAGCTGGACAAGGAGCTAGATGAGGAGTTGAGAGCTGCCTGCCTGTAAATCCAGGTGACAGTTGGGTGAATTCAGGCAAGAGCTGTGACCATAGAAGAGGAACCAAGGAATTTGGGAGCCAGCCTCACACCAAGATGAAAGGACTTCTCCTTGAGTATGTAGTGCTGACTGACAAGATCATGATTTACTGTGACCTATGGGTGGAAGAATTTTGTACTTTATACCTTGTACTCCTTAGGGATGATTGAGTTAAGGATGATTGGAAGCTAGTCTCCAATCAAGAAGGAAGAAGACTTTCTGACTGAGAAATTAAGACAATGTGACTTAGGGGTGGGAGATCTTGTATTTTGTATCCTGAAGGATATATTTTGTTCAAAACTATGTGGCCACTTTAGTGATAAATTGTCATGTTATATCATTGTGAATGCTGTACTTTGGTTTATGTGAATGTTTTGCTTTGGTTTACTGCTGAAGAAATAGAGATATCACTATAATATGTGATCAGAACCTTAGAGCTATTCATAGCAGCAGTCCTCTGGAAAGCTGCTTGTGCTTGGCTTTACACTAACCAAGATCAAAAAGTGTCAAAATTTGAGATCTTAAGTAAGGTTGAACCTAAAGTTCCACTTTGCTATCCTTCTACTGCCATTCTAATGCATAAAGAATAGGATTCCAATACAGTTAAGCTGAATGTATTGGATGAGATAGCAGTGGTTTGTCACTTATGAATTACCTAGCATGTGGAGAATTTTTCAAGAATGGAAAGAAAGGATGAAACTAAGTCTTTATTAAGTACATATTATGTGTAAGATACTATACTAAGCACTTTACAGATATCTCATTTAATCCTCACGATCCTGTTGTGATATGTATCACCATTTTACAATAAAAGAAACTTAGGAAATGAGATGTTGAAAATATTTTTTTCAGTCATATAATTAAGTGTCTTAGACTACAGTTTTTTCTGAATTCTGGCTGGCTCTCAGCCCACAGAACTGTCCACTGAACAACCTAACTACCACAAGGAAATCAAAAGGTGGACACCTTAACAAGGAGATGGAATCATGTAATACCATAGAGTCCTGTCAATGAGACTGAGAACAAAGTGAGGAGTAGCTATTGTTGGCCTTTTTGGAAAAGAAGAAAAAGACCAGAAGAACATTGTTTATTTTAGTATTTATATCTTCACATAAACTAGGGAGGTTACAAATGGGAACATTTTTTCCCTGTTTCTTCACAACTGATGAAAGAGATGACTGGAATTGTATTCAAGCAATTTTCTAAGATTCATTTCAAACATCAAACAAGTGAAACTCTGAATGCAAATGGCCTTAGTTTAATTATTCTAAATCATTCCATAACTTTTATGTAACATAATAAATGTGGACTTTATATGCTTCTGGGGGAAATAGTTAAATTTTGCATGCATTCATAACTAACTAAAGTACAAAGTAATTAACACTTTTCAATGCTTTCTGATAAGCGCAGCTATAACAGCAATTAAGCCCTCAAACAAAATCACAAAGGAGATGCAGGAAATTATAGTCTTTTAAATCTATATGAAAATACAGAAATCTGTTTCAGATCCTTGTAGAGTATACAGGTGTGTACTAGGTAAAGTGGGGTAAAGTTTAATTTAGAGTAAAGTTTTAATTAAAGAACCTCTGATCAGACTGTTGTATTATTTTTATTTTCTACAGCAATGAGTGAAATTATGAGTGCCAAATGAAAGTATAATTTACATTCCTGATTAAATGTTGATTTAAAGAAGTACTTCAAAGAATTAGAATATAAAGATTTTCCAAATTTTTCTGTATCTAATTAAATGCACCAGAAATATAATTACATGTACAGGTTATATGGGTGACAAAATGTATTTGTTTCCTTGCAAAAGTTTTAAGTTAAATCTTTAGATTAGGCATTCTAAAACCACAGTGGATAATTACTTTAAAACTCCATGGTTTGATCAGTTGACATAATTCCTTCAATATGGATCATAATTCTATAAAATTAAGGGATTCCAAGTTGAAGGGGTCAAGAGCACTCATTAGATCTTGGGGATTGAAATCTGACCTGACATATACTTTGAGTGAGCATATCTTTGATTTTCATGAGATTCAATTTCCTCATCACTAAAATACATGCATTTTTTTTCTAGATTGCATCTATATATTCTCCCAATTCTAGTTCCTTAATTTTATGCTCCTATGACATATACGGTTTGTTTTAGCTTTCAATCCCATGTTGCCTTCATGCCTTTTGTGGATATTGCTTAGGAATAACTCTGGGAAATATACATACACACCACAACACTTACAACACTTACACACAGATAAATACAGCTAGCAAAACAAAAACACAAACAAAACACAACGAAACCAGAATAAACAAAACTTTCCTTGATGGCCAAACATGAATGAATGTACGAGTGAGTGACTGAATGGATTAAAAAGCATTCATTAAGCACTCCAAAATTAGTGAGTCAATTAACATTTATTAAACCCCAAAAATTTGTTAGGCATGGTGCTAAGAGGTGATTAGGAGCTACAAATTCTTTTTAGGATACAAATATAGTGCTGATACCTAAACCAGGAAGAGGCAAAACAGAGAAAGAAAATCATAGAACAATTTCCGTAATGAAAGGGTAATTATAGCACTATATTGGCAGGATAATATTTTATGATCAGGTGGGATCTATACCAGGAATACAGGGATGGTTCAATATTAGGAAAACTATCAGCATAATTGCCCATATCAATAAGAAAACTAATAGAAAATATATGATTATCTCAATAGATGTAAAAAAAACCAAAACAAAACCTTTTGACAACATACAGAACCTGTTCTTATTAAAAACACTAGAGCATAGGAATCAATAGAGTTTTCCTTAAAATGATGAGTAGTATCTGTCTAAAAACCATCAGCAAGCATTATATGCAATGAGGAGAAGCTAGAAGATTTCCCAATAAGATCAGGGATGAAAGAAGGGTGTCCATTATCATTCAATATTGCACTAGAAATGTTAGCTTTACCTATAAAAGAAGAAAAAAAGAAATCAAAAGAATTAGAATAGACAATGAAGACACAAAACTATCACTCATAGCAGATGATATGATGGTATACTAAGAAAATCAACTAAAAAGCTACTTGAAATTACTAAAAACTTTAGCACGGTTGAAGAAAATAAAACAAACCCACATGAATCATTGGCATTTCTGTATATTACCAACAAAGCCCAGTAGCAAGAAATAGAAAGATAAATTCCATTTAAAATAAATGTAAACAATATACAGTATCTTGGGGTCTGTCTGCCAAGACAAAGCTAGGAATTATATGAACACAATTACAAAACATTTTTCACACAAATAAAGTCAAATCTAAACAATTAGAAAAAATATATATAAATTGCTCATAGTAATACCAAGCTAATATAATAAAAATGACAATTTTACCCAAATTAATTTACTTATTAAGTGCCATAGCAATCAAACTACCAAATTATTATTTTGTAAAGCTAGAAAAATAATAACAAAATTCTTCTGGAAGAATAAAAGATCCAGAATATCAAGAGAATTAAAGAAAAAGACAAGGAAAGGTGGCCTAGCTATACCAGATCTAAAACTGTATTATAAAGCAACAGTCATCAAAACTACTTGGTCCTGGCTAAGAAATAGAGAGGTGGATTAGTGGAATTGGTTAGGTACAAACGACACAATAGTCAATGTACTATTGTTTGATAAACCCAAAGACTCAAGGTTATGGGATAAGAACTCACTATGTGACAAAACCTGCAGGTAAAACTAGAAAATAGTAAGGCATAAACTAAGAATAGACCAATATCTCACACCCTATATCAAGATAAGGTCAAAATGGCTACATGATTTAGACATAAAGGGTGATATCATAAGCAAATTAGGAGAGCAAGGAATAGTTTACCTTTCAGATCTATGGAGAGAGAAAGATCTTATGACCAAACAGGACAGAATACATTATGGAATGCAAAATAGATAATTTTGATTACTTTAAATTAAAAAAGTTTTTGTACAAAAAAGACCAAAATATCCAAGATTAGAAAGAAAGCAGAAACCTGGAAAATAATCTTTCTAGCCAGTGTTTCTGATAAAGACAACATTTCTCAAATATATAGAGAACTGAGTCAAATTTATAAGAATACAAATCATTCCCCAATTTAGAAATGGTCCAAGAATATGAAGAGATAGTTTCCAGATAAGGACATTAAAGGTATCTATAGTCATATCTGTCTATCTATCTGTATGTAT
>CM053585.1:54058171-54084000 GCA_028646515.1 Pseudochirops corinnae
TTATTATTACCTACATCCAACTCAGAATTAAGATACACAGGCACTGTGGTAGGGAGATCCATCCTGGCCTACCAGAAAGACAGAGGGGTATGAGGGCGGACATAGGAGAGAACATATTGGGGGAGGGGTTATACAGTGGGATGGCTGTTTCGAGGTGTTGGGTACGGGAAAGATGGGGAGAAAATTTGTAACTCAAAATGTCGTGGAAATGAATGATGTAAACAAGAAATTAAATAAATTAATTTAAAAAATATTTAATCTAAAACTTTAACAGTCTTTCAAAAACCAGTTGGAGCTACTTCTAGCACACCTCTGTTGCTGCTGCTCTTTGGAAGTTCTTTTCCCTCCCTCCTCAACCCATATTCCTCTGCCATTATTCCTCTAGGACAGTGGTTCTCAACTTTCCTAATGCCATAACCCTTTAATACAGTTCTTCATGTTGTGTTGATCCCCAACTATAAAATTATTTTTGTTAACTGTAATTTTGCTACTGTTATGAATTTTAATGTAAATATCTGATATACAGGATGTATTTTAGTTGTTACAAATTGAACATAACCCACAGGTTGAGAACTGCTGCCCTAGAAGAAGCTCAGTGATGTAGCTTATTGAGCACTGGGCCTGGATCAACGGAACCATAATTCAAATCCTCTAATACTTACTTATTTTTGTGACAAGGGGTAAGTCATTAAATCTCCATCTTCCTCAGTTTTTTTCAATTGTAAAAATGAGGATAGTAATGACATCTACTTTCCAGGATTGCTGTGAGGCATACATAGAATATTTAAGTACTCAGCACGGTCCCTGGCACATAGTAGGTCCTTAAGAAATACTTGTTTCCTTACTTTCTTCCTCACTAACTTCTCCTATACTACAGTC
Source organism: Pseudochirops corinnae (assembly GCA_028646515.1). Taxonomy (NCBI): domain Eukaryota; kingdom Metazoa; phylum Chordata; class Mammalia; order Diprotodontia; family Pseudocheiridae; genus Pseudochirops; species Pseudochirops corinnae. Next base: position 54,059,051 of record CM053585.1, read on the forward strand.
CCTATCATCCTCCCCATCTTATTTTAAATCTCCTGTTGTCAATTGTTTGTTTCCTTGATGAAAACAAACATTCTCAATCATAAGACAAACAAACAAACAAAAAAACCCCCACAACCTAGATAATTCTATCTTGGTTAGCTATTTCCCTATATTTTCCTTTGCTTCATAGCTAAACTGAATGAAGGAACTATCTTTCATACAAAAGTACTTCTATGTCATTAATCCTTACTCTCCTCAATATTTTGAAAACCTCAAATGCTATTCCAATGGCCTTTTCGCAATTCTAATTCTCTTAACCTTAAAGCAACGTTTATAACTATTTATTGCTGTATCTAAGACATTCTCTTTTCTATTGGTTTTTAGACCTTTTTTCTCCCTTGTTTCTCATACATGTCTTATGATTCCTCCTTAGTCTCCACTAAATCTTAACCCATGCCATGCCCATGACCGTGTTTATATCTATCCCAAGCCTCTGTTCTGGGTATTTTTTTTCCATTCCTTCCTTCCATGTTTCAGTGATTTCACCAGCCTCAAAATAGTCAACAAAGTCATCATTAATTCAATATAGATTCCTCAAATTTATTCACTTTGAATATTCACTCTACTCTCAAATCCTATCATTTCTAAATTGGTATGCATTCTCTTCCCTCTAATCACATAGCCAACATGTTAGTTTGGGTCTTCATTATATCAATGGTTACAAAATCCTCCTAATTGGTCTTCCTGCTCAAGTTCTCTTCCCATTTCAATCCATGTTCTAACTCATATCCAGCTCTTATCATAGCTTCTTCTAGCCTCAGAAATTTGAGGAGGACACCCTCTCCACAGCTGCCACAAACTCTACCATCCCAGCACTCCTCACCCCTGGTCTGCCACCCAAGACTGTGACACTGACCTAAGCAGGGCAACGCAAAAGAATCTTGACTCATTGCCAGCAAAGAAATTCCTGCAATTGCCCTATGGTCATTTGCTTGATTTCCCCACTATCTGTGGGCTTTGGGCCCTGGAAGCAGCCCCTGGTACTGATGCCACCTCTGGGGCAGGGACCAGACCACTCTCTTCTCTCACCCAGGTCCTACAGATTTTCCCTAATGACCTTTGACTTTCTCTTTGGTGTTTATGAGTTGAGAAGTCCAGAAACTACCCCACTTGCTAATGATTCAGTCCCCTGAAGTCTGCTCTGGCCTGGTCTGTGGCATTGTTTTTTGCTGGCACAACCCACACAAAATTGGGCTCTTCTCCCAGCCTAGTATGATAGATCCTTCTTCACAGCCTGCCAGGCTGTCTTCCGCTTCAGACATATTTCACTCTGTCATTTTGTGGGTTCTGTAGACTTAAAATTTGTTTAGAGTAATTTTTTACGAGTACTAGAAGTAATTGGGGAAATGCTCAAGTAAGTTTCTGGTTTTACTCTACCATCTTGGCTCTGCCAAAAGAAAACTTTCTTATAGTAAATATATATGCTATGTGATTTTTATCATTATTTTCTATTATTTCTAATATTTATTGACCACACACACACAAACACACATTTTCCTTTCAAGGAGATGCCATTTTAGGGGTTCAAGTCCTGTATCAAGCCACATACTAGATGGAAGATCATAGATCTCTGTATCTTGAGCCTTCCCTAAAGCTATTCTTTTCAAAAGAGATGGTAATCTCAATTTGTAAAAGAAGTCCCAAAAACAATGAGATCAAAGTTTAGCTAAAAAAAAGTTCAGCTCAATAACATTGTTCGCATATGTTAATAATGTTTTTATCACCCTTGCTCCTGTTGGTGGTATAATAAATGGGGCTTCTGCCCTTCACATACAATTTGGTGCTATAGTAGGTTATTAAACAAGAAATGTATTGAAGAAGAAAGTCATATGCTTTGTGCAACAAGAGAGGCCCCTTAGTAGATTAGATAGAGCACCAGATGTGTAGTCAGGAGATATGCTTTCAGATCTAGCTTCTGACCTTTAACCTGCTGGGTATCCCAGGCAAGGCAATTGATGTCTCACTTTTTCATCTCACATATGGAGATAATAATAGTTACACTAGTTACATCACAGAGGTGGTGTGAGGAAACGACCATGAAAGCCTTCCCGAACCACATCAATGTGACTTATTGTTATTAACAAATATTAATTGACAACAATGTTCAAGGCACCCATGCTAGTAGATAGGCAAAGGTGAAAATAACACATAGATGGGGAAAAATGTAACCCAAATTCAAATTGGATAAGATCACTTCCATCTTAGACAAGGGAGAGAAAAATTTCTGGAGACTTCCTCACATTTGACCATGCTTTTCTGGGATGGGGAGGAATTCAATAGGCAAAGAAGAGAGAAAAGATTTACCAGTAATAGGAAATGGAGTTAGTAAAAGTATGAACTGCAATGTGCAGTGAGGTGAATGCTGAGTTAATTTGGAAGCTTAGAATCTATTTTGACTCCAAATGAGTGGTAGGGCATAAATAATAACATTTCATCATTCCTGAGGGTTTGAGATCACAAATCACATCCTGAGTACCACATTAATTCACATTAAATGAATGCTAAGATTACATACTCCCAGATCCATTCTTATTTAATTCACTTCCCTCGCTCCCTACTCCCCACCCCATCACTGGCCACTTCCTTTGAGTGTGATCTATTAAAGTTAAGACTTTTTGCCCTCTTCCTTGATGTGTGTGATAAAAATATGAAATGAATCCAGTAAACAGAGGAAAACAATCACTGAAACAGCACCTACATTTTCTGACCTCTGAGACAAAGAAGTGTATGTTTAATCATTCTTCGAAAGAACCAGTCTTCTTCTTTAATGGGGTCGGCAGGGAGGGAAACTGGAAAATGAAACTCTAGTTTTGGCAACACAAACCAGAGACCTTTTACCAATAAAGCTATATGCTAGGTGGAGTGGTTGTCAACCTTCCTAATGCTGTGACCCTTTAATGCTTGTATGTGAGTGTTATCGGCATGTGGGTGGACAAGCCTGGAGACCAGGAGAGGAGCGGTGTCTCGGTTCCTAAGACCATCAGAAATATGTGTTTCTCGATGGTCTTAGATGATCCCTGTGACCCATGTGAAAGGGTCGTTTGACCCCCAAAGGGGTTGCAATCCACAGGTTGAGAACTGCTGTGCTAGGGGATCCTCACTTTTGAACATTGGAATGGAATGTCCTGCCCTACCTTCACACCATGTCCAGATATTTTTTACTATTCCCTGTTGCTATGCAATAATGGAGATAATTTTATTCAGTTGATAAGCTGGAACTGAGTGTACATCAGAAAGTCACTAATCAGACAAACTGAATCTATTTTCCTTGGGCAATGAGTGAGGGGCCTCTGGTCTACCCACCTTGGCACCACATGGTTTAGAATGTATAGCTCTGATGTTGTCTCTATCCCGTTCGTGTTTATTCTTTTCTATTTTTAGGTAAAGAAGAATGGGGAGCAGAATGACTTTGTGTGCTTCAAACTGTCAAATTAGCCAGCAGCCATAGTAATCGTGGCCCTGAGGATCAGTTTGCTTGCCCAAGTACAACAGTCAATCTGCTTGAAATTTGAGACTCAGGGGCCTGTAACCATTTAAGAGTAAACTCAGTGACCGAAGTGTTGATCACCATCTCTTTAAGTTTGAGCTCAACTTAATCAGGAAATGAGATGGTAGAAGAGAAATCATGTGTGAGTTTGGGGAGATACTTTTATAGTTTGTTCATGGCTATATTTCCTTAGGAATTATTTCTTTCTACAACCTAATTTTTGCTAAACAGTTACAATGGTGTTGAAGAAATATTAACACATCAGCACATGATTTGGAGGCAATAATCATTGGCAAATGCAAAAGGAAACATATTGATGTGGGCACTTAAATTGATAGATGGCATTAGGAGAATCCCACTACTCTTCAGGATTATCCCTGGAATCTTGATGGTATATGTAGACAACAATAATCGGGGTAAATCTAGAGGCTCACTACACTTGAAAAAAAAAAAAGTTATCATGTTTTCTCATCCCACTTCCATGGATTTTTCTTCTCCAGGCTAAATACCCTAAATCCTTCCTCACATCACATTCTCATATAGTGTTTTTAATTCTTGTTTTATCTGTCAATATCTGTCCTACATTATGGCAGTAGCAATAATAACAATTGCTAGCATTTATATTGTATTTTAATGTTTACATAAAGCTATCTATATGTATATATGTAGGTATATGAATATATATATATATATATATATGTATATGCACATATGTGCATGTACACACACAGGTGCCGGTAAGAGTGTATGTATAAAATATCTGCCTTGATCATCCTAACAACCCCTATGGAGTAGGGACTGTGTTGCAATATCTAATATAGATATTAAAATAAATATTAAGTGACTTCCTTTGACACACAGTAAAAATCCAAAGGCAGATGACAAACTCAAGTCTACCTGACTCCAAGTGCAATGCTCTACTCTATTGATGAATCTGTCTGCTTGTCCCAGAATTTTTCACATCCTCTATGCTGTCTTATGAGGGTAGAGAACATCAGGATCATCTCCCTCCTTGATCTGAACTTTGTTTTTCTATTAATGATCAGATTAGTTTTTGTAGCTGCCATAGGGTACTGTTAAGTCTTGTGTATTTGAAGTCCGCTAAATTATTTGTTCTTTTTTATATTTAAAAAAAAAAAAAAACATCTTTCATCTGCCATTGCCGCTTCTAGCCACAACTTCGGTATTCTATATGCACATAATTGACTTTTTTTCTCACATAGATGATAGAGCTTTCCATATATCCCTATCAAATTGTGTCATTTAAAAAAACAAACAAACAAACTCTGGATCCTTTTTTCTAGACTTTCTAGGATATTTGGGATCCTAGTTCTGTTATATGTTATATTATTAATATGTTATTAGCTATATTAGCTATCTTTTCTAATTTCTTATCATCTGAGAAAAGATTCAAAACACAACTATCCAGTAAGAAAAGGGGGAAAAGGGAAGAACTAACATGATTTGTCACGAGGAGACAAAGCAGATGGATAAAATAAAATTCTGTAACTGATTTGAGGTCATATGACACTCCATTAGAGGAAGATTACCCTTTCTAGCCATTTAGCATGTTATCTGGCATATTGTGTGTGTGTGTTTAATAAATGTGAAATTTTCTAATTATCTATAGAACTTTAAACATCTACCTATATATTCACCTATTTGTCCATTTATTTATGTATCTATTAATCTGTCTATCTAATAAAACACTCGTAGATTTACGATGTCATTACCTGAAGCTATCATTTGGAGCAGTAAGGATTCAATCTATTTTGGGCCTAGGTCTATGAATTTCTGCAGCTATGTTCTGCTTCCTGAATCAGCCATAGAAATGTTTCCTTCATAGAAAGGCCTCCCAAAGTCCAAGATCCTCCACTACTTGACAGCATGTATTCAATAAACAGAAAAAAAAGTAATGTTAGATTAGAAAAGAAGATCTTTTTTTTTAAGTAAGAAAGCAACTCACTTTACAAAAGAAGAAACTGAATTTCCATATACTAGCATGGAAATGGCTGAGCCCAGGTCATATAGATAGGCAGTGGCAGAGCCAGCACTCAGATCTAGGTAATAATAAGAGTAGCAACAGCAATAATTAACTTTTATAAATTAATCCAGGTATGTGTATCACTTTCACTACCCTAACCTTGAGATATAGGTCTTACAAGGATTATTATCCTCACTTTATGGATTGGTTGACCAAGAAATAAAATAGCAAGATGACTTTTGGAAGCTTATGTAATTTGTGGCTGAGGCAGGATTCTAATGTGGTTCTTCCTACTCCACCATAGATAAGACTTTGTTACCATGGATAGCTATATGTGCAAACATCAGCTTTTGGAGATAAAGACAATTTGGAAGCTAACTATGTGAATAAGGCTGCTTTTCTTTTCAAACTGTAATCCTGCCAACTTCCCATATGGATTTGTATAGTATAAGCCAATTTAAATGACAGCAAAATACTAGTGCTAAGTGATGAATCCCATCTAGGGCCACACACATCTCAGGAATGAACACTGTAGTCTGCCTTGACTACTGTTGCAAAGAAGGTATTGTTCTCAAGCAAGCAGTATTTGCCCAGACTTTTCATTGCACCTGGGAAGTGTTACTTACTAATGTGAGTACTTGAACCCCTGAATTATGCTATGTGTAGGGTGTGGCATAGCTCTCTTTTTAAATATCTAATGCAAAGATTTTTAGACAAACTCCCACCATTCTGCTGTTAGCTCTTAAAACAATGCTCCTGACAAAAAATGAAAAATGTATTTAGCCTGGGCCAGCATACGTTTGGAAACTGATATAAATGTAACAAAAATGCTTCCATGTGAGGGGGAAAAAGCAGTTATGATCTTCATAAAAAAGGATATGGATATATTAATCCAGTTATCAGAAGTATTTAATATGGTAGAAGAAAGAACATTTAATTCCTGAGTTTTCTCAATCACTAATTAGTACCATGGGGAAGACCTCTCTGAACTTCAATTTTCTCATCTTTAAAATAAATTCATGCTTTTACTATCCACATCACATAACTGCTATAAAAAAATCATAGGATTTATAATTTACAAGATTGTGAGCACATTTTATCTATCATTTATCTGTCTCCATCTGTCTGTCTGTCTTTTCTGATAAATAACAGAAAGTCTAAGTAGATTAAGTGACTTGTCCAAAGCCTCAAGGCACTTGACTAAATAGAATTTATACCAATGTTCTCTACATTTTAATCCAGTTCTCTTCTGTAAAATAATTTTATAAATCACAAACCAAAATATAAATGATGATGGTTAAGCTTAAGCATGCTGGGTATATACCCCAACTGTGCCACTAAGCTACAGTAAGATCTTCACAGTGCCTGGAACATAGTAGTTTCTTAATAAACGCCTATTGACTTGCTTTGCCTTAACCTTCAGCAAATCACTTCCCTATGTCATTTCAATACTGTAATGCCTCTCTGTTACATCCAGGATCAAATACAAAAATCCTGTTTGGTGTTCAAAGCCTTTCATGTCCTGACACCCCACCCCACCCACATGCCTCCCCACCAGGCAGTTCTTTAGTTTGATTTTTCCTTTATTTTTGTTTTGTTTTGTTTTGTTTTTTACCTTAGTTCCCACCGGTACAATTTAATCCAGTGATACAGACCTTCTTGCCATTCCACAAACAAGACACTCCATCTCTTGGCTCTTTGCGTACTCTCTAGTGGTCACCCAAGTCTATAATGCTCTCCTTCCTCATGTCTACCTACTGGCTTTCCTGGATTCCATTAAGGTCCAGCTAAACTAAAGTATCATATGTTATAGAAAACCTTTCTTGATCCCAGTGCCTTACCTCTTTTAGTTAATTTCTATTTATCCTGTATGTAATTTGTTTGTAAATATCTGTTTGCTTGTAGTCTCTCCCAATAAATGGTCAACTCCTTGAGGAAAGAAAGTGCCTTTTTTTGCATGCCCAGGACTTCAATCTTAGGAAGAACCTTGGGATTTCTGGCCAAAATAGAAACCATTGCTATATACACTCACTCTGAGCTATCAGAGCCCAAGCAATGAACAAATGAGGCTTGGGTTGGGATCTATTGTTGGCCTATCAAAGAGAGCTAATGGTAAGGATTTAAGACATGGTCTTCAAAAAAAGAAAGCTAGCCTGTAAACTCCAAGACATATTGCAAGGTTTCATGGATCAAAATTTATATTCCTTTGGCAAAGGACCCATGGGTAAGGATAGGATTCCCTATGTAAACAGAGGGAGAGAAGAAAGGCAAGGAGGGAGAGAAGGAAAAAAGACATAGGGAGGGAAGTAAAAGTGGACATTCTTTGCCTCATTTTTTACCTATCCTTAATCACTGAATAGTTGTCACCCTAGTCAAACTGAGACTTGGGAAAGACCTTAACATAAAAAGGCCGTGGTCTCCCACTTCATCCTGGGCCATCTCCTGTCATCCTGATCTATGTCTTGCCACTGGACACATTTAGTTTTGGAGGAAAGATTGAGGTGGGTAACTTTGCACAGCCTTGCCTCTTTTAAATCCAATTCATTAGCAAGTCATGACATCACCTTCCAAATGTCATGGGAATGAAGACCAAACCACCACCACCTCACAAATCCCCAGGATTTAGCACAGTGCCTGGCACATAGTGTCTTCTTAATAAACCTATATTGAGTGACTGACCTGTCTTAGACTTAGTTTTATCATCTATAAAACATGTATGGCTGCAAAGGTAAATATCTGATCTTTCCAGATCTAAAGAGCTGCGAAACAATATTTTAAAAAGACAGCTAACAAAAGCAAACAAACAAAACAAAAAAATAAAACACTTTCATGAGTCAAAGGAAAAGAAACAAATTTTTTTTTTTAATTTTATGATTTGATGCATTGTTGTTATAGTTATGAGAAATACCTCCATTATGGCAAAAGGTAACCCATCAACAGCTTTTAATTTTATATATTTGTCTACATTCTCCCATAAATCCTTTACCCAACTGTAATTAGAGCCCTTCACTATGTCTTTCTGGGTCACTAGCACTATGTTCAGCAAGTTCATCAGTCAACACTCGACCCTACTACACAATTAGCCCATCACCATTTCTGGTCTTTCACATCTTTGAAACTGTTTTAAAATCTCTTCTCCAGGCCAGTCATTGTTGATAACGGTCTTGCACCTTCTTACAAACATGGGACATTTCTCCATTACCCACAGGTTCATCGGCTAAAAAAATTACTTTCTTCGGAGATCATGGTGTTTCTTGATTTATGACAATACAGTGTCATTTAGAAAAAAATGTTAAAATAATAGCTTTTTGTGTCAGGAACCAGGCCGCCACCCACGACCTTTTTAAATACATATATATATATATTTCTGAAGACATAGGTGAAATTTGGTGCTACTTAACACCTAACCTTAGTTAATTACATAATATGAGGAAAACTTTTCTATTTGTTTACTGAAGGGGAAAACAATTCAGAGGGTGTGTGTGTGTGTGATAATTTTGAATTTTAACATTTATGAAAAAGCACTTGGCATTTCAGGACCATTTGATCAAAATGATTTATTATTTACATTTCATCTACTAGGCTGTACTCATAGTATGACACTACTGTGTTCCCCTTCTTCAAGTGCTATGAAAATTAACTTGGCTTATGCCAGGAAAATATTTAGTGGGGAAAAAAGAGAAAAGAAAAGAAATGGATTTGGAGACAGAAGGACTGAGTTCAGATATTTCTTTTGAATACACTTATCCCTTCCACATCACGACTTTGCCATTGGTGATTTTGGTATATCATGGGTCAGCATAAGAAATTAAATGGGAATTTTGGGGAAGCTTTGTGGAAGGCATGGATGACACATGAAGGTCAGCAGATGATGTGGGAAATGTTTAGAAACTCAAAACGCATAAAATATATGTATAATGTTGTATAACATTAACATCTTTCATCTTCTAATATTGTAATAATTCAGTCCCTTTTTTGGTACAAAAGGAGAGCCAAAAATTTTTATGTGGATTGGGGGTGGCAAGGAGAGAGCACATGTGGGGCACCATGCACCTAACTCTGGGGATGTGGAAAGGTTTACTATACAGTAATTCACTTATCCATTGAAGGCCTCAGTTATTTATCAGTAAAATGAGGTATTTGGATCAGTGATTTCTAAGTTTTCTTCCAGCTCTAGACTCTATGAGCTTGCATTTAACTTGCTTGGAAATTGTGCAAACAGACAGGTTGACTAGTAGATCACTGACTTATTAAAATTTTAGAATCCAGCAAACTATTTCCTCTAGCTGCCCTTTGCAACTGTTCACAATGGGCACAATGACTATGATCTCCTTGAGAACTGATAAAAAACTTTTTTTTTTCTTTTCTGCTTTTCTTTGCATCCCCAGGATTGAACAGTACCGGACACACAACTGGCTTTCAATAAATGCTAGTTGATCGACTGATTGACAATGAGAGAAAAAAAAAAAAAGGTTCAGAATGCAAACACTCCAGGAGGATAATGGAATTATATTCTCCAATAATATTTGATTTCTTCATTGTGGGCACCTACTCTATAAACTCTTCCACAATCCCTCCATATCTAGTTTGGTGTTTCCCATAACTTTATGTGGATAAAAGAGATCATTCTGTGGCAGACAACCTAATGGTGATGAACCACTCTAAATTTAGCTAGACTGATTTTCACACAAGACACAAATAATCACTAATCTAAATTCAAAACCTTTTCAGTAAAGGAACTTAAAGTTCAATAAATAGATCATCAATCTTACAACTTATCATCTCATATTTATATAGCACTCTTATTCAATAAACATTAATTAAGCACCTCCTATGGACCAGATAATGTGCTGAGTGTGAGGGAAATAAAGAAAGGCAAATACAGTCTCTCCTCTTGAAGAGCTCACTGTGTAATGGGGGGAAAACATAAAAATAACTATGAATGAACAAACTATAGAAAAGATAAATTTGTTGTTGAGTCATTTCAGTAGTGTCTGAGTCTGTGATGCTACCTCAGGTTTTCTTTCTTTCTTTCTTTCTTTCTTTCTTTCTTTTTTTTTTTTTTTTTACCTTTTTTGGAGACAACTGAGGTTAAATTACTTGCCTAGAGTCACACCCTTAGTGAGTGTCTGAATTCAGATTTGAACTCTAGCCCTCTATACTCCAGGGCTGGTGCTCTATCCAACTGTACTACCTAGCTGTCCCTATTTGGGGTTTTCTTGGCAAAGATACTGGGCTGCCTTGCCATTTCCTTCTGTGGTTCATTTTACATATGAGGAAACTTAAGCAAGCAGTTAAGTGACTTGCCCAAGATCACACAGTCATTAAATATTTGAGCCCATATTTGAATTCAGGAAGATGAATGTTCCTGATTTCAAGTCCAGCGCTCTATCCACTCTGCCATCTAGCTGCCCCACAGAATAAATTGGAGATGATAAACAGAGTGAGGTGTGTGTGGGGGGGCGGGGAGCGGGGTACTAGAATGAAGAAGGATCAGGAAAGGCTTCTTTTAGAAAGCGACATTTTAGCTGGGGCTTGAAAGAAGCCAGGGAAGCTAGGAGGCAGAAATGAGGAGGGGGAACATTCAGAAGACAGCCAGTGAAAATGCCCAGTCTGGAAACTGAATGTCGTATCAAAGGGAACAGCAAGGAGACCAGTGTCAGTTGATGACAGAGAGCGCTGAGGAAAGAGATAATGTGTAAGAAGGCTAAAAAGGTAAGGGGGATAGTTATGAAGATCTTGAATGTTAGAAAATTTTATATTTGATTCTGGAGGTGATAGGGAGCCACCATAGATACTGAGGAGATGAGTGACATGGTCAGACCTCTGCTTTAGGAAGATCACTTTGACAGCTACATACAGGATGAACCACAACACGTTTTCTTTTTTGATTATCTCCAATGTATCCTATGTCTTGTTTGTGTTTAGCTGTTTGCATATTTTCTCTATGTTAGACTGTAAGATCCTTGATCACAGGGGCTATCTTTTAAACCCTTTCTTTTGGGGCATCCCCTTTTCCCAGCACAGGACCTGGTATATGGTAGGCTTAAATTAAATTGAATTATAATTAAATTAATTTGAATTAAATTAAATGGAATTATAATCCAAAGATTGAGAATTGGAAGGGAACTTAAAATAATTTCATAACAATGATATTAATATTGTTATCCACATGATGTTTAATATGATTGTAAATAATAATAGTATCATTATTATTAATTTTTTAAAAGCCATCATTTACATATCACCTACTATGTGCTAGGCACTGTGTTAACTGCTTTACAAATTTCATCTCATTTGATTTTCACAACTCCAGGAAGCTGGTGCTATTATTATTCCAAATTTAGCATGGCTGAAACAGAAATAAGGGAGCTTCATTTACTGTCACAAGGCTAGTAAGTGATGGAAGATGTGTATTTAGATCTGAGTACAGACCCAGATAATAAAACTAAGGGCAGAGTAGGGATTAGAACCCAAATCTTATGATATCAAATTCTATTCTAATGTGCCATACTGCTCAGTTCCCTCAACTCTAAAATGGAGATCATAATACTATCTGCTACACAGAGTTATTGTGAAGATAAAATGAAAATTTGCAAATTACTTATGCCTGACACATAGTAGGTGGTTGATAAAATATTGATCCCTTCATCTTCTCCCTCTTTGATTGTCAGATTTCTCTCCTGTGAAACAATTCTATTTTAGGGGAATATTTGAGGATCATCAATTTTGAGTTTGAAATGACTTTAGGAATCATTTTATTTCAATTCAGACTTGTGTATTTCTAGAGGAAAAGTGACTTAATCAAGGCCCCACAGTTGATAAGTAGTATTGCTAGCAACAGAATCCAGGTCTGAATCAAATCCTTTATCCACTATCCCTAATAAACATCAAAGTGCTACCGAAATGTTGGTTGTTCCATTATCATCATCAATATTATTATTATATTATTATGTAGGAATTTTAAAAGTACAGAGATCTTTCTACAGAGGCTTTTAGGAGCCTAAGCTGTCAGCATATTCATAGCTTCCAAAAAGAAATGTTCCAAGATAGCCTGCTGAGTGGACAGTAAGAGCTGATGAATTTTCTAGATCAGAAAAAAAAAAAAATCCAAGTTTCCCATAACAACTGTTTTCTTAAAAAAAAAAAAAAACTAATTACTACAACATTTAAATGGGACTGGAGGGTCAAATTCTACCTTTCGCAATGACTCCCTTACGTCATCTGGGGAAAGAGACAGATAAAGAGCTCCTTTTTAGAAATAATTACACCTCAACACAGATCACTTGTTAACCTTACAGGGAAAATGGTGTTCTTTTTTAACTTAGCCGCACAATGAACTTGGAGAGCCAAGAACAATAAAAGAGACTCCTATTTTGAGGGCTGCTTTTTAACTAAGAATATTTTATACTACAAGCACCTACATAGTCTTTAAAGCCCTGACATTATGCAAATTAAATATGTTAATCCCTAACTCAGGTACAGATCTCCTCACATTTAAACTTTTCCCTTTTGTTAGCAGAAAAGAAAAAATTAAAAAAAAAAAAAAAAAAGAGGACAAGGGAGAGAGATGCCTCCTGCCAAAAATAATAGCTATGTTCAGTGTTTTCTCCGATTTCTCATTGTTTAGAATGTGTGTCTCCAGCCTTGGCCCTGGTGAAGTACATTGCCTCCATGTGATAATAACCTCATTAAAATATGAATAAATATTTAAAACCCAGTTCCCAGAAACTTTTTTTACACCGAACTTAGACTTATCAAGGAGACTTTTTCATTGTGTTTCTCTCTCCATCTCTCATGGCCAGACACTTGAATGTTGGTTCTATAGCCATGTTCTCCTTTCCAGTCCATAAAGAGAGGAGGCACCATGTTTCCTAAGAGTCCTGTATGAGGATCATTTTTTTTTCAATCCCTCGAACGCTGGGTTCAGTGTCAACATGGCTCACTCTCTAGGTTCTTATACAGTCAACTGATACCACTGAGATAGAAAGGTATCTTGGGCTAGAAAAAAGTTCATAGTAAGCTTAGGTGATCCAATTCATTTCAGTATTTGTGCCCATTAAATGCATATAAGTATGTTATCATTGTTGAACTTGGAGTCAGGAAAACCTGTTTGTATCCTACTTTCCACATTTACTAGGTACATGAGGCTTGGGAAGTCAATTATCCTTTGTCTATCTCAATTTCTTCACTAGAAAATGAGGGCGTTGGACTTGATTATCTCTAGGCCCTTTCTACTTTAAAATACATGATCCTATGCCAGGTTATAGAGAAAATCCGAAGTTATGATTAAACACAATCTCTGTCCTGATGGATCTGTATGTTATTGAGGGTAGAAGAGAGAGAGAATGTTACAGCACATATTTACACATAATACAAAATACGACATAATTTTTGGTTTAGTTTTGTTTTTGAGTATTAGGGAAACACTCTATGATTGTTATGGATGAGGCAAGTATCAGGGCAGAAATCAGAGGATATTTTATGTACCAAGCAATATTTGATTCATGTAGTCAAAAGTCATTCAAAGGAGGTATGCCAGGCAAAAATTAAAAAAAAAAAATGCATGTATCACCAAGGCAATATTCATAGTACTGACAGTGACTATGAATATGACTGAGTAGTTCTGAATTGCAAAATAAAACAGATTCTCCATATAGAAGACAGAAGCAAAACATTTATTCAGACACCAGAAAGCTGAAACCCAATATCAGAAAACTGAATCCATTAAAGCAACAAAGAACTTAACACACCTTACCACTACAGAAAGCAACACTGCTCCAAAGCCTTCTCCTGGCTCTGGTCTTCCCACAAACAAACACTCACAATCCTAGCTGTCTCCTTGATTGCATCCTCTGTCTCCCTCCCTCCATCCACATTAACTACTCTGACTTACTTCCTCATTCATCCCTTCCTTCTCTACCCATTCAACAAACTCCTCCCACCACAGACTCCATGTGATTACATTCAACCTATTAAGGGGCAGGGAAAATATACAATTACTATGACCATTACAGTGCTTTCCAAGGAGCTCTTAGGGAAGGTCACGGAATTGGCAAAAAACAAAGAGCAAATTTGGGAAAATAAAGATTAGTCCAATTTAGCAAGAGTCCTAAAGATGAGTAAGTAGAGTCACCACTGATTGAGAATAGGAATCACATGAACAGATCATAATCTTTATGGTTAGAAGAGACTTTAAAAATCATCTAATCTAATGCCCTAAATTTAATTTTACAGATGAAGAAATTATGGCACAGATAAGTCAAATGACTTGTTGAAGGTCACACAGGAAGTTTACGGCAGGTACAACATCGTCATTCAAGGCCCTTTATAATCTACCCTTCCCATCTTATTAGGCTTCTTACACCACTCTCTTCTAACCCCCACGTCTTCTGCAATCCAGTTTCACCAATCTCCTTGATATTCCACAAAAAAAGATATTTGATCTCCTGACTCCTGACATTTTCACTGTCTGTCCATCATGTTTAGAATACCCTCTTCCCTCATCTCTGCCTTTTAGCTTCCTTCTAATGCCAGATGACATTCAACCCTCAACAGGTAATTTTTCCCAATCTTCCTTAATTCTAGTGTTTTGCTTATGTTGATTATTTCCAGTTTATCCTAGAAACAGCTTTTCTGTACATAGCTATTGGTTATGTTGTCTCTCCCATTAGACTATGTGCTCTTTGAGAACAAGGACTGACTTTTATCTGTCTTTCTATCCCCACTACTTAACACAATACCTGGTATATAGGTAGACACTTAAAAAATGTTTATCTCAAAAAAACCAGTTTTTTCCCAACTAAGCAGTGGAGGTACCACAGAAACTCAGATTTCCCAAATCCCAGATTTGTATTCTTTCCTGTCTAAATGACAATGGTTCTTCATTGTGAAATGAAATGGACTTAGGAATTCTGGGCAACTATAGAAGGAACAGTATCCTCTATGCAGGACAGGTTAATTATTTTTACCTGCCACACCCATTCAACCCACCTATTTAACTTGCAAAAGGCTTACCGGTCTCAGGGAATTAAAACCTAGGATACTGCGATAACTTTATGAAGTGAGTGGAAAGCAACCACGAGGAACTTCAGGAGTGAGGAGCTCTGATGCTTGGCCAATAGATCAAAGTGGGTAATTCAGGCAAGTGAAATTAACAGAGCTTAATGAACTGGATATGTCCTCAGTAGATACCCTTGGTGAATATCCTTCCAGTAGGGCTGAGTAAATCCCTTTTTGTTAATTATTGAATGGTCTGTGAGTACCTCATTTTGTTTCATCATTAAACTTAAGCTAACTGGAGACTGGCCTCAGTCAAGCTCATCTGAGATCAGTAGGAATCCTTCAGTGTAAGTACTGATTTGTAGAATCTGAAAGTTGAAACTGACTTTAATCTAAAGCAGTTGTGTCAAACTCAAAGCGAAATGTTGGCCATAAAATCATACAGAAATATTTTTGTTGGCTGCATATTGACTTAGAAAACAGAATATATGTGTATTTATATATGTGTGTGTGTGTATTTATATGCATATACACATATGTGTGTTAATACATCAGCATATACAAATAAGATAGGAACTGAATTTTAATCTATTTTGGGGCCTTACTTACAGCTGTTATGGGCCACATATGGTATTACTACTGATTTAAGTCATCCTCATTTGATTTGATGTGTTAGGGTTGAACCCAGCTACTCTTACTCTATGTTCACTATTACTTCTTTGTATTAGGATGAAAAGAAGATCTGTATGGATTCTATTGCCATAGTTCATGCCTGAAGCAATAAGGAGTGGCAATGATATCCCCCTTTGCTTTTATCCCATCACTTTAATGGAGAAAAAAAATGCATAATCCATATGCAAAACACCTTGGAAAGGGGAAAGGATGACTATAAAGCTAGAAAGATTAAAGTAGCTGATACTTAGAAACTTTTTCTGAAAGGGGAAATAGTAGTAATGATAAAAAGTATATACACCCAAGAAAAGGGAAAATAGAGACAGAGAGACAGAGAGAGACAACAAGAGTCAGAGATAGAGAGAGACAGAGGGAGGGAGACAGAGACATTGGCAGAGATAGACAGAAGGAGATAAAGATAGACAGAGACACATAGACATACACAGAGAAACATACACAAAACACACACACAGACAGAATCTGCTATTTTCCCCAGCCACTACTTGAGGTATATGTGATCTCTCTCTCTCTCTCTCTCTCTCTCTCTCTTCCTCCCTCCTTCCCTCCCCATCTTTTTTTCTCTCTGTCCCTCCTTCTCTGAAACAGAGATAGGGTAGGTAATATAGTATAGAGAAGGGAGACTAAGTCCATTGAATTTTCTTGATATCAACATTATTCTACTCATATTTATTAGCTTTATAATTTTGGGCAAGCCCTTTTCTCTCTTACTCTACATTTCCTCATCTGCAATATGATAAAATATCATACATATACATATATATACATATACATATATTCATCCATCCATCCAACTATATATATATATATATATATATATACACACATATATATATCCATATATATATATACACACACACACACACACACACACACACACACACACACACACACACATATATATATATATATATATATATATATATATATATATATATATATATATATATATACTTATATATACTTATATTCCCACACCTAAAAGAATTTTGGTGAGAAAATGTACCTGTAAAAAATAAAGGAATATAAACTATTAGTATTAGTTTTCATCTGGCCCTTCTGTCTATTTGGGGCTCAGTATTTTTTATTTTCAAGTCTCATTTAGCAGTGAGATAATAATTCAGCATCTTTAGGACATGCCAGAGTCTCCTCCCTCCCTTCTCATCTCCAAAAAACTTGGGGCTTGGTAGTGAGCAGTGTATTTTAAAGATTTTTTATCTATGTTGTGCCTCGGGCACTTTTGAAAGAAAGCAGCACACATGATTCTACAATGAAGAAATAACAGCCCTACTTAAACCCCAAACAATAATTACTAAGAACAAGTTAATTTGGTGGGAAAAGCATAATTGTAGACAAAATGGCACAAAATTTTTGTATAATATTATGCCTTTCATTTTTCTCCTAGGAAAGAGTTTGTTCTAATTAACTGAGTTGAATTAGACACATTTCAGAAAGCCACCCCAGTGTTCTTCTGATGGGACAATTCCTTTAGTCATTGATTACTCTTCTACCTTCCTGTGGCACAACAGAAGAGGATGAGTGCTTATCCCAAAAAACCTAACAGCTAGAGAGACCAGCCCAAATCACTTGGTCCATGAAAACCACTGAGCAGAAAGCTGCAGATATTCTGTGAAGATTGCTAATAGTTACCTGAATGACTTTTAATAAGTGGCTTTATCTTTCTAGGTATTTTTCTCTATCTGCAGAAGGAGATTCATCTAGATCAGAGTTTTAAATATCTATGAAAGGGGTCCATCTATAGATTTTAAAGAGGGTGGTCCATGTACTTCAAAGGAGAAAACATTTCTTTTACTAATTTCTAACTGAAATTTATCATTTCCTTCAATTATGAATTTTAAAAAAATCCGAGAAAGGAGTATAAAGATTTTGCAAAGGTGCCAAAGGGTTCTACAACAAAATAAAAGGTCAAGAACCAGTAAAATGTCTTTATTTTGTTTTCTCTTGTTTGGTTGTGGTTTGTCCTTAATTCTCAAAGAGGACCATGACATCAGGGACATGATGACATGACTTGCAATTGACTTTGATTTGGCAGGAGATTTTTGCAAAGTCACCAGCTTCACTTTTTCCTTCAGCACCATATGGGTCCTGTGGCTATATATTGATCAGGATGACATTTTTCTGTTGTAACATTCCGAGAGAAAAATTTCAGGGGGAGGAGGAAATGAAGGAGGGGAGAGAGAAAGAAAGAGAAGGAGTAGGAGCAGGAGGAGGAGAAGGAGGAGGAAGAGGAGGACAAGATTATGTGCCAGTTACTGTGCTCAATAATAAAATTAAGAATTTCTTATTTTCAAGGCATTGGCAATATTAATATTAAAAATAATCTAATCCTTACCTTCAGAGAGAAGAGGGGTGTGTGTGTGTGTGTGTGTGTGTGTGTGTGTGTGTGTGTGTGTACAAGCTGTCCATGCCCATGACTGTCAGTAATGGGGATAGGATGGAAATGATATCTGTCATTAAGTATATGAAGCCCTTCGACCCAGAAGACATAGCTAGGAGCAAGGAGCAGAAGTTGTAAAGGGCTAAAATTTCCCTAACTATGAGTTGATACATACCATTATGTTACAGTTTCTTAGCCATGTTCAATGGACTTCAGTATCCACCTGTGATAAGGCCCACCATTTCCCTCTCTAGATTTCTAGACTTTTAATTTGCAAAAAAACATGATGTCTAGAAACTCTCAGGTTTCTAGTTCCTTGGTCATGCTATAGAGTTCTCTTATACCTTTAGTTCTATGAATAATCATTGAATAAACCCTATTACTCCCCAAATGATTGTGCCAATTGACTCCTCTATGACTCTATTTTCAGTTTTTGCTTTTTTTGTTTTACTTTTCAGATGAAAACATCTCTGACTAGACATAAATTCTTTATATATTCTATATTTAAATAGTGGAATGTAAAGTGTTTATAGGCAGGGGCTGTTTTGTTTGTTATAGTTGTATCCACAGAACATAGGACAGTATTTTTTTTTTTTTTTAGTTATTTTATGCTGGAATGAAAGGAAAAGAAAAATCTTAGTACTTAGAGCTAACCAAAAATGTAATAAATACCACAAGAGGCAGTGTGAGTCTGCCCTTCCTGCAGGGCAACCATCAAAGATTGGACAACTACATAGTCTATATATTTTAAAATAGCTGGCACCATGAATAGGCACCTGGAGTCAGAAAGGGTCTTTAAACAGACTTACTATCTATTTTAAGGTGATAAAATCACTTCATTTATGTCTGCCTTGGTTTCCTTATGTTCAAATTACAGTTAATAATAGCACCTATCTTCTAGGATAAACCTTGTCAGGATAAAATCAGATAATATTTGTAAAAACCTTTGCAAAACTTAAAATGCAGCATAAATATGAGCTGTTAATAAATGTGATTTTTTTTCCTCTCCAGTCCTAGATCTGCTAAATGGTCTCTGAAATTAAGGTAATTTCATCCTCATTTCACTCCTTACAAAAGCTGGAAACTCTCATTGAACTCAAGAGCCTCCTTTGCACACAATGGGCAGGTTTACCTAAACCCAAGAGGGGAATCTTCCATCTTTTTCCCACCAGATATCAGAAAACTCTACATGGTCAAAAGTTGAAAGACAGAAAATTAACTGCAAGAATTAAGTTAATAAACAAAGTATGAATGCACAGGGTGTGAACATTTTAAATTTAACATGGTCTTAGGTCTATTTTTCTCCCTCATTTAAGTCTTCCAAGAGTAATCAAGCATTCTATAAAGCCTAGACAAAATAACGATTAGCTGAAGGTCAGTTTTTCCTAATTCTCTCTTTCTTTCTCCAGTTATCACATAGACCAAAAATATATCTAGGCACTTAACCATTTGAATTGACCTAATTTTATAGCTGTCTAGTGTTCTGGACTAGGAGGCAGAGAACCTGGATTAAAATTATGGATCTGCAACTTAATACCTATGTGATTTTAGACAAGTCACTTCATATATGTGTGGGCCTCAGTTTCCTTAATTGTAAATTAGGGGCCTGGATTAGGTGAGCTTTGCAACAGTGTATGGATAAGTGTTTAATGACTAGCTTTGGCAGGGGATGGAGGTAGGGGGGGAGGATTGTATGCACAATAAACTTTAAAAATGAATCTTCATGATTAATATTGTATCCATCACTTTTAAGTCAACACAATCCACAGAACAATAAATTAGTTCTCAATTTGTAACAATTATTTATTTCTGAGGGGAAAAAGCTCACACACAAAATTAAGTAACAGTCACCTTTCCAAGTCCTATGAACTGAATCTAGCACATCCCTATCTTTAAGGTTCCCTTCTGCTCTATATTCCCTCTTACCACCTCCTGCCCCCTTTATAGCTTCTTTACCTATTTTTCTTTCTCACTATTTCTACCATCTTTCTTTTAAGATTTCCTAAACTTTAAATCATTTAAAATACCTCCAAGGGAATTTAGTTTTCTCATCTGAGAAAGTTTTTTAATACACCACTCTTTGGGAGATTCTGGATTTCAGACCTTACTTCAGTCCAAATTAAGTACAAAACCAGTTACCTGGCTCTTGGTCCCACCTTAGTTTTTAAGTTGATGATCTATTAATCATTAAAAGAGGATTCTTCCAAATCATTTTAGTTCAAAGGATTTAGAGGAAGGAAAGGATTTCCTAACTTGACATATGGGGAAACTGAGTCCTAGAGAAGTGAAGTGACTTAACAAAGACCACACTGCTAAGAAGTAGCAGAGCATGGATGGAAACACCCATCTTTTGGCTACCATGTCTTAATTTCAATTTATCAATGCAAGAAAATGAGATAAATTATTTCGGTAGTGAAGACAAACCACTGTGAAAGTCAGATCCATTTCTTCAAAGCCCTGTCTGTTTCTATTTCTTTAATCAAATCCTTAGATTTCTCTGATAAGGTAAAGGTGTGTTCTTCTTAGTCTCGGTTGGCATCTACATTTGCATTCGCTGTTTCAAAGCAAAAAGAAATAATAAAATTAAATGTGTACATGCATTGGGGAGCAGGGAGATTATTTTCTTCATTATCACCTCAAAATGGGGGACATGGAAATGTGGAAGGGAGGAAAATACTTCAATATATATGGTAAGGGCATAAGAGTAGAGTGGGACCTTGGATAGAATGGATTGATTACAGCCTGGCAGGATTAACCAAAGAAGACTCAGCTACTTACTAGTCCCATAGCCTTGGGTAATTTCCATAATGTCAATGGGCTTCAATTTCTTCAACTATAAAATGAGGGGTTAGGGCTAGATGATCTCTAAATTCTTCAACAGCTCGAAAGTCCTGGGATTTTTTACCAAACAGGTAAATATTAAATTAAGTGTAAGGAATGAGGAGGGGAAGGACATGAGATTTTAAAACAGAAACCAGAAGAACACCATAATAGTGCAAATTCCATAGAGAAAACAAATCCACAATATGTGCTGTTTTGAGGAAGGGTGACTGAGAAGGCAACAAGGGTTGCTTAAATGAAGGAAAATCAAGAAGCAGAATGAGACAATAGGTGTCCCAGGAGGGAAAGTCTAACTTTTTTAAAGAGCTCAGAATTCAAGTCATAGATACATAGAACATTACAGTCACAAGGGACATGAGGGTCAGTCAATGAGCATTTATTAAGTCCTGACTGTATGCCAGGTACATAGATTTTATAGCTAGGAAGAAATTTGAGAAAACTTAATAGCAAAGAATATTAAATACCATTGTGAATCCCTCTTATTCTTAAATGAAACTAAGGAGACCCAGAGAAGGGAACTAATTAGCTTCTGGAAACACAGCTAAATATTGGCAAGACAAAACTGAGCTTAAATCCCAGGCTAAGTATCTCCCCATTTCTTAATATAGTGGAAAGAACACAGAATTCAGCATCAGGTAATCTGTGTTCCATCCCATCTCTCCCATTTACTAGCTGTGTTTCCTTGTACAAATCAATTTAGCTTTCTTGGTTTCCTCATCTGTAAAATTAAGAACTTGGTCTAAATCAATTAACTATTTAATAAGTATATTTAAGTGCCTACTGATGTGGATACAAATGGTGTTCTGAGGGTTAAAAATGTGGATGACTTGAGGGAATCCTAAATCCTAAATCCTCCTTATCTTGAAATACCATAAAACTTCTCCTTAACCTCTGCCAAAAGAATTGCTTTTGTTTCCTTGCCTTGTACTCTCCCATCCTTTAACTTCTGACCTGTGTCTCCCTGTCCTGTCCTTAAATCCTTAAACCATAAAGAATTTCCTTTCCCTCATCCTGTCATAAAAACCTTTTCTTGTCCTATGTCTTTAATCTTTAACCCCCATAAAAACCTCTAAAATGACACCATCATTCTGAAATCTTTATATAAGCATAACTCCCCCAAATATTGGGGTCTCACTTAGCTTTCTTGTTAAGGAAGCCTGTATAGCTTTCACATAGTAAAGCTCCTGTTGGCTACAGAGAAGGTCTAAGTGAATTCTTTCTTTCTCGAACTGCTTTCACAAATCTCATCTCAACACCTGCCTGTCAGATATTGTGGTAGGTGCTGGAGATAACAAAGAAAAATAAAATTATCACTCTCAAGGAGCCTACATTTTTTGTTTTATATAACATATGTTATATACAAAGAAATATTTGTTTTTGTAGGGGGTCTTTGGGAAAAAGGGGAGTGGGAATCAGAAATGGCTTAACATAGAAGGTGACAGGTGCATACTCTTGAAAGAAACTAGAGAGAATCTCTCATTTCTGCTGTCGTAATTGAAATTCAAATACAGTACAGCCCAAATTCAATTTTTGGTCAATGTAAAAATAGTCCTTCATTCCACCTAGTTTAAAGGACATCACGGAAATCAATCTGTAGCTTTAAGGATTCAAAAATTATTGTGTTAATCAACAACTAAAAATGACCTCATTATCCTATTCCTCTACTCTTCTTGGAATGCCAACCCCAAGATATTAGAGAAAATATATATCTATTTCACATCCAGTATGTGTCAGATATTGTTATTAAATACATTGTCTTATTTGATCCTCACAAGAACTCTGGAAAATAATTTCTATTATTATCTCAATTTTGCAGTTTAAGAAACTGGGGCAAATAGACATTAAGTGAATTGTCTGGTCACATATATAGTATGTATCTTAGGACAGAATTAATGATAAGAATAATTAGCACTTATATAGCACCTATGTTCCAAGCTTTGTGCTAAGTGCTTTGCAAACATTTTCTCTTTTGATTCTCATAAAATTTGGGATTTAATTGCTATTATTATACCCATTTTACAGATAACAAAAGTAAGCCAAATAAAGGGTAAAAAACTTGCCTAGAGTTACACAACTAGTAGATAGCTGAGCCTGTATTTGAAGTCAGTTCTCTTTGACTCCAGACCCAGATATCTATCCACTACAACACCAATGGACTCAATAGCTAGAGTACCTATGATAGGTACATTAGTGTAACACAATAATGTACAATAAGATAACAGGTGGAGTATCTATAACAATAGCATTCAGATAAGAAATCTACCAATGTTCTTGTAGTTTCTTCTAATCACATATAACCTATGACACAAGATGATGATGAAAAACTTTCCATTTTTTTCCCTTTTTACCTCAAGATCCCAATCACAGAAACATTACTGCAAGTCTATCTGTTATTTCTTTTTATCGAGATGCCTCAAAAAGAAGTTCATAGGATCATAGATTTATAACTAACAGAGATCTTAGGAGCCATAACATACAACATCCACCTTTTATAGATGAGGAAACATTTACAGAAAGGTTAAGTGTTTTACTCATGGTGAAAATTTCCTGTCAAGAGATTTGGATCTAACTGTCTCCAACTCCAGATTTAGGATTCTATTCTACAAAAGTCTACAAATCTGTAATTACATTCAGTTAACACAGAAGCCAAGCCTGTGAACTGTAAGACCTGTGTTCTGTTGTGGTTTTAACAGCACCTTTGGTTTCATTAGTACCGGGATTTCCAGGTGAGGTAATTTTCCTATTAATTTGGGTTGATACTTCTCTTCATCTCAATTACTTGCAGTATTAAGGATTTTAACTTGTCCAGGATCTCTAAGCCAGTTTCTGTGACAGGCAAGAATGGAACCCAAATCTTTCTGGCTTCAAAACTGATATAGTATCCACTGGTTCACTTTGCTGCCAGAAGGCCATTGTTAAAGGGCATACAGAATCACAAAAAGAAGAAAATTTGAAGATTCCCCCTTTCCTTTGCAACAATATAGCTCAGTTTTATATGCAGCCAAAATATGATGGAAAAAGGAAACTAGAAAGAACAAAAATAGCAACCGTTAGGTTGTCGTCAGTTACTCTCCCATCACTGAAACAATTATAAACATAACTGAGAAAACCACTATCTTGGAAGTCACAATGGATGTCAAGGCCAGCAGGCGTGTGAGCAAACAAGCTATGCAAAAGTTGCATTACACAGAAAAGACTAAGGTCAAAACACTGAAGTAACTCAAAGAATAATCATGATCCATTGGATTTGGCAATAAAAAGGAATCATTAGCAATACCCATCTAGACAGTTTTGCATATGTTAAAAGAAATGGAAAATAAAATTTAAATTTAAAAATTAATTTAAACAAACTGAAATAATTATAAAAAATGTTTAGCCCATTTAT
The DNA here is from genome assembly GCA_028646515.1 of Pseudochirops corinnae. NCBI lineage: Eukaryota > Metazoa > Chordata > Mammalia > Diprotodontia > Pseudocheiridae > Pseudochirops > Pseudochirops corinnae. The sequence continues at coordinate 54,083,877 of CM053585.1, forward strand.
CCTGTTTGTTTTGAAGGGGGCATAAGTTTTTAACTCATTTAGAGCAGCAGATTATTATTTCTTTCTTTGCATATCTAGTTACTTAATAAAGGTAGTTCCCCCAAAAGACAATAAATATTTATTG
>CM053585.1:54084100-54095341 GCA_028646515.1 Pseudochirops corinnae
TTCCTTTTTTTTTTTCATTGATCCATGCTGCCTTTACAAAGATTTACCATATATCAGTACATAAAAATATATAGAGCTAAAAGTAGAAAGGTTAGAAGCATCTGTTTCAGATCACAATGCAATACAAATTATATTTAATAAGATACCATGGAAATAAATTAAAAACTAACTTGAGACAAAACAACCTAATCTTAGGGGCAGAGACAAGACTGAAGGCAGCCTGGCAGGCCCATGGGAAGGGTCTATTGCACCACACTGGGAGCCGAGCACAGTCCTTGTGAGCCACACAGGCCAAGACTTGTAGCCCAGATAGGCCAGTGCAGAATTCTAGAGAGTGAATTACAAGGTGCTGTGGTGGTTTCCAGACTTCTCAACCCATAAAAAACAAAGAGAAAGTAAAAGATCAGTAGGGAACTCTGTGGGAACTGAGTGAGAGAAGAGTGTGGTCTGGCTGCTGCTCCCAAGGTGAGAAGTGGCTGTGGTGGCAGCTGCAGCTGCTGCTGCATGGCTTCCTCCAGAGCTCCTGGCCTGAAGATCATAGAGGGAACAAACAATCATTCAGAGGGTAATACATCTTGCTTTGATCTGCTCAGGTCTGGATTGCAGTCTTGGATGGTGGTCCTGAGATGAGGAATGCCAGTGTTCCAGAGCATATTGTGGCTGCAGAGAGGGTGTCCTCTTCATAGCTCTAACAACATTTCTGACAACTGTGAAAACCCCAGCAATCAGGGACACAGCTCTCTCTGCTCTGGAAACAGAGTTCTATCATGGCGAAGAGCACAAAATCAAGTAATTGGCTGGCAAGATGAGCAAATGGAGGAAGCACAATCAGACTGTAGAATATTTTTTGGGGGACAAAAAGGATCAAATTATGGAACCAGAAGAAGATAACAAAGTCAAAACTCTTGCATCCAAATCTTCCAAGAAAAAGAATATAAACTTGTTATAGGTCATGGAGAAGCTCAAGAAGATTTTGGAAATGAAGTAACAGAAGTGGAGGAAATATTGGCAAGAGAAATGAGAATGATGCAAGAAAATCATGAAAAGCAACAGAATGACTGAAGAAAATAACCACTTAAAAACAGATTAACTCAAATGGAAAAAGAGGCCCAAAAAGCCAATGAAGAGAAGAAGGCCTTAAAAAGCTTAATTGGCCAGATGGGAAAGGAATTTCAAAATGTCACAGAAGAGAATAATTCCTTCAAAATTAGATTGTAGCAAATGGAAGATAATGACTTTATGAGAAATCAAGATACTATAAAACATATCTAAACAAATGAAAAAATAGAAGGCAATGTGAAATATGTCATAGGAAAAAAAAACAATGACCTGGAAAATAGATTCAGGAGAGATAATTTAAACATTATTGGAGTACATGAAAGCCATGATCAAAAAAAGAACCTAGACACTATCTTTCGAGAAATTACCAAGCAAAATTGCCCTGATATTCCAGAACCAGAGGGCAAAATAGAAATTGAAAAAATTCGGTAATCACTTCGTGAAAAAAGATCCCCAAAAGAAAATTCAGGAATATTATAGCTAAATTCCAGAGTTCCCAGATCAGGGAGAAAATATTACAAGCGGTCAGGAAGGAAGAATTTAAGTATTGTGGAAACTCACTCAGGATAACACAAGATCAAGCAGCTTCTACATTAAGGGACTGGAGGGTTTGGAATATGAGTAGAATGCTTCAGGGGAAAATATGGTCATTCAGTGAAATAGAGGAGATTCAACCATTTTTGATGAAAAAAACAAAACAAAGCTGAACAGAAAATTTGGCTTTCAAATACAAGAAGCAAGAGAAGCATGAGAAGGTAAACAGGAAATAGAAATCATAAGGAATTTATTATAGTTGAACTATTTATATTCCTACATGGAAAAATGAGAATTATAACTCATGAGACATTTCTCAGTATGAAGATAATTAAAGGGAATATACATGGTTTTGTTTGGATTTTTTGGCATGTGTGTGTGTGTGTGTATGTGTGTATATATATACACACATACACACATACACATATGTATGTTTATGTGTGTGTATATATCCACATATATGTGCATATGTCCATACATATATATGTATGCATAGAAGGGTATATGTAATATATAAATATAAATGTGAGTGTGTGTACATGTGTGTACATGTATACATAGACAGAAGGCACAGGATCAGGTGAATATGAAAGGATGACATCTAAAAATAAAATTAAGAGGTGAGAGAGGAATATATTGGGAGAAGGAGAAAAGGAGAGATAGAATAGGGTAAATTATCTCATATAAAAGAGGTTAGAGAAAACTGTTAAAACTGAGGGGAAGAGCAGGAAGGTGAAAGGGAATGGGTAAACCTTACTTTCATTGAACTTAGCTTAAAAGGGAAAAACATAACACACTCAACTTGGTATCTTACCCTACAGGAAAGTAGGAGGGGAGGGTATGAGAGGGGGGATGATAGAAGGGAGGGCAGGTTGGAGGAGAGGGTAGTTAGAAGCAAACACTTTTAAAAAGGGACATGATCAAAGTAAAAAACACAGTAAGTGGGGGGCAGGATAGGATGGAGGGAAATATAGTTAGTCTTTAACAATATAACTACTATGAAAATGTTTTGCATAACTACACATGTACAACCTTTATTGAATTGCTTATCTTCCCAGTGGGAGTGGGTGAGGAGGGAAGAAGGGAAAAAATCTGGAGCTCAAAGTTTTTAAAAACAAATGTTATTTTTTTTTTCATGCAACTGGAAAACAAGATATACAGGCACTGGGGTATACAAATCCATCTTGCCATACTAGAAAGTTAGGGAGGGATATAAAAGAGAACAGATTGTGGGAAGGGGTGTTCAGTAGGCTTGCTATCTTGGTATGGGGGGTAGGGAAAGACGGGGAGAAAAATTTGTAACTCAAAATCTTATGGAAATGAATGTTGAGGGGCGGCTAGGTGGCACAGTGAATACAGCGCCGGCCCTGAAGTCTCAGTTTGCCCATTTGTGAAACAGGATAATAATCTCTCTTGTCCTTTTCACACAGAACTGTTATAAAGATCATCAGAGATAATAAATGTGAATATCCTTTGTAAATACTGGTGTTCATACCTATTTAAAAAAGCTCACATTTATGCAGCTCTTTGGGATTTACAAAAGCTTTCATTGTTTTTCCCCCTTCATAATAATGGCCACTAAGGTCGGTGGTACGGAGAGTCATTATTTTCATTTTATAGATGGAGAGACAGAGAGATAGTGACATAAAGAGAGTAGTCAGGAGTTACCTAACTGGTCTAGAGTCAGGATGGAACCTCAACTCTTAAGATTGTTTTTACTTTTTGTTTGTTTCCTTTGTACTTAGCACAATTCCTGGCACATAGTAAACTTTTAATAAGCGCTTGTTGATTAACTAATTGATTACTGACTCTAAATATATTATTTTTCTATACCGAATACTTCTCTCCATAATATATATGGTTGCACTGTTATCTTCTGCCCATTTGATCTCTCTTTTCATGCTCACAAGCTTTCAACACGGACCTTAGAATATGCTTTGATTCCATGATTTGCTGTTATAACAAAATAAAGTTAGCAAACTGTCAGATGACTCATTGTGGCACATCCAAGGGAGGAAAATCAATTTGGCTCCATGGCCTCATTGATTCAAAATGTGGAGCCTATTTTGGGTATGTAGTCAGTGCCTCATCTGTGTTATTAAGGTCCAAAGATGTGCCAATTATGGCAGAAAGTCCCTGATTTAATGAGACACAAATAAAAACGGATAATTTTTACTCTAAACCTACATTTCTGAGAGCAAAGGTATAAGCTTCCACGTATGAATGAACAGGAACGAAAAGCCATTTGACTGTGGCACATTACAGGCCTGCCAGAGTAGTGTGATTAAGTCAATTTACACATGAAATTCGATTATGAATAGAAGGGTTTCCCTTCTTCAAATGCAAGTGATGTGAGGGAAATTGTTGAGCAGTCTTAATTAAAAACAACTCATGGCTGATTGGCAGTTGGGCATCAGGATGGAATCTGGCAGAACGTCAATGGGAGAAAAGATGGAGAATTAATGACAGGTGAAAGCTTTGTCAAAAAAGACTGGATGTCTGCTGTCAATCATGCCCTGTGAGCTGTTGTAATTGTGATTCTCCTGAGATTGCAGCTAGTGAGGCTAGGTTCACTGATGAAATATAGCAAGTGATGCTGCTTTATTTAAGCACACAATCCAGAATTGAGAAAGCAGCCTTCTAGTATGTTGGTCAGTGCTGAAAACAGCATTTGTGACTTTGCTCTCCATTCAACAAAATAGTTTCCTCTTCATCAATTTCACTTGCCGATTAAACCTTAATCTATGTATATACAATGTTAAAAAGGAAACAAATATATTCCAAAAAATGTTAGGGTGAGAAAGAGGATAAAAGATTAAGTAGACCAACCCCTTCATTCCACAGAAGAGGACAGGATTTAGAACAGAAGAAAAAGTGATTTGTTCAAGTTCCCACAATGAGTTGGTGGCAAAATAAAAAATTCTGTATTCGTTATTTTTAACTGAATAGTAATTGGGTCTTACATAACACACACATAAAAACATTCATATGTGTGTATAGATATTATATAAAGATGTATCTGTATATATAAAGAAATATATATACATACATATATACATATATACATGCATACATATATATGCATATATACATACACACATGCATGCACACAGAGAGAGAGAACACAGAGACTCAGAAAGAGAAAGGCAAAGAAACAATTCATTTAGAAATGAAAGGAAGGGTCATTAGAAATCATCTAGTTTAAAATTATGAAATCGCAGATGAGGAAACTGAGGCCCAGAGAGGCAAAGTGATTTGTACAAAGGCACAAAGATAAGTTATTATAATTGTATTGGAATTAAAGTCTCTATCTTCCAATTCAGCATTTCCCACCTTACATCATATCATTTATACAATGTATCTCTTGCGAAATGCAATGGAGTATTGGGCCCTCTCCTTCCCCTAAAGTCCCAGAATTAAGAAATACAGTGTCCAAAAATTCCTAGGGCAGTTTTAAGCTTTAAAGCTGCATTAACACTTTTGGAACACTATGTACACATGTTATGTATGTGTCCCTGGGCTAGTAAACCTTGTATGTGATTGAACAGGAACAAAGTAATTTGACAGTGGCATAGTGTGCTTATGTTAGAGAAATGTGTTTAAGAAAGATAGAGAACTATTTGTTGTGTTTGTCCTTTGTTTTTGAAGAGGACCATGGTATCAGGGAAATGATGACATGATCTGCAGTTAACTTTGATTTGAGTGAGGGAGGGCTGTGTAAGGTCACCAGCTGCACTTTCTCCTTCAGAAACATCTGGGTCCAGTGACCAGATATTCAACTATAACTATCTATCTGTCTATACACACATGTATATGTATATGTATATATGTATGTATAAATATAAATTGTGTATACATACTCAGAAATATATTCACTTTTGCATACATATATAGATCAGAGTTAAGTGGAGTAGATGGACACCAAAGGTAGAAAGTAGCCCTGAAAAGGGCTTGGCCACATTCACACAAGAGGTACTGGCTTTTCCTGAAAACACCTTAATGGCATGGTTGCCAGGGTTCTTGATAATGGACAGTGCTCTTGTGCTCTCCCAGTCACCAATGAAATGAAGTAAGGCTATATGCTTGTTCCTAATTTTTTTAGCATGATGTTTTCAAACATATTGTCAAATGCTTTCTATGAGCATGAACACAGAATCAAGGTCAACTACTGCACTGATGGTAAATTCTTCAATTTGAAAATGCTACAAGCCAAGACCAAAGTCAAGGGAATGTTGGTGCATGATTTTTTGTTTGCAGATGATTGTGCACTCAATGCAACCTCTGAAGCTGAGATGCTACAAAGTATGGATCAATTCTCTACTATTTGTACTAATTTTGGCTTAACAAATAACACCAAGTAAACACAGGTGCTTCATCAGCCACCATCACACCATCCATAATGGAACTATCAGCTACAGCAAATAGAGTTTAGAATGAGGTCAATAAGTTCACTTACTTTGTTAGTGTATTTTCCAGAGATGTATACATTGCTAGCATGGTTGACATATTCATTTCCATAGCTAGCTTAATGTTTGGGAGGCCCCAGGAGAAAGTATGGAAGAGAAGAATTATTAAATTGACTACCAAACTGAAGATCTACAGAGCCATTGTGCTGACTTCATTCTTGTGTGCCTGTGACACCAGGACTGTCTACTAGCGCCATGCCAGGAAACTGAATCACTTCCTTTGGATTGTCTTAGGAAGATTATGAAGATCACCTAGCAGGATAAGGAACCAGACACTGAGGTCCTTTCTCAAATTAAACTGCCAAGTATTCAAACTCTGTTTCAGAGCACGCACCTCCAATGAGCTAGTCACATTGTTCCAATGCAAAATGTACACTTGTCAAAAAGACTGTTTTATGGAGAACTCACACAGGGCAAGCATTCACAAGTTGGTCGGAAGAAGCAATACAATAACATTCTCAAGGTCTCTCTTAAGAACTTTGGAATTGATTTTGTGACATGGGAGATACTGGCACAGGAACACTCAGCACTGCCTGCTCTCACCAAAGAAGGTACAGTGCTTTATGAACAAAGTAGAGTTGAAAGAGCTCAAAGGAAACACAGGATGTTCAAATTTAGAGAATTCAACCCAAATATTCACATGGACCATTTGTTCCCGACCTGTGGCAGAGCATTCCAAGCTTGTATTGATCTGATCAGCCACAGTGGGATACCTCAAACTTGAATCTTAGCACAGTGATGGCAATTTAGTCCTCTTCAGGAATGAAGGACAGCAACCAACCAACATATATAGATGAAACCCCAGTGCATTTCTAGGGCCTGTTCCCCACATGTATGATGAGAGTGTCATTGTGTGGGTCAAAGAAAGGAAGAATAGGCATTTCTAGTATCTTTTTTCACTACCTTTTTCCCAGGGAGGCTTTATTTCCAGTCAGGTGGGGAAGCTGAAGGCTGGGGCTGGCAGCATGAGCACACTGATCTCCTCAGAAAAGGGAGAGGTTACTGGGTATTTTATATACATATACGTATGCACACACATATGCATATACATTCTCCCTTAATATATCAACTTCATATATATATATATATATATATATATATATGTATATGCACATGTATATGTATGTATGTGCGTGTGTGGGAATATATATATATATATATATATATATATATATATATATATTTGTGTGTGTATGTATCTGCTCCTTTAAAGTTTATTAGCTGGGATATGACCATGTTCAAACTAACTTCTGATCACTGTTCCATGATTGCAGGACATAGGATCCCAAGCTTTATACTCATGGCTTGACTCTTTTCCTTCCAAATGCCAGTTTCACATTTAATTTTTTTGCAAGTTTTTGCAATTCTCAAAGAAAACCCATTTATCCAAATCAGTACTAAAACAGAGGGCAGCTATGTGGTACAGTGGATAGAGAACCAAGCCTGGAGTCAAAATCCATCCTTAGACATTTATTATTTATGTGACCCTGGGCAAGTCACTTCACCTTGTTTATTTCAGTTTTCTTATCTGTACAATGTGCTGGAAAAAGGAAATGGCAAACCATTCCAGTATCTTTGCAAGAAAATTACAAATGGGGTCACAGAGTCAGACAAGACTGAAATGACTAAACAACAGCAAAAAAGAAATTAGAGAACATAAACATAGCAGAATATAAACCAGACAATATAGAGTGAAGGAGCTCTTCCATTGGGAGTGAAGTAACTGAGTTCTACTGAGAAAGAGAGAGAGAGTCCCAGATTTACCCTAGGAGAAGTTCCTCAACGTCTCTAGAGCATCAGTCTGGGAATGATGGAGGCTACCCCTCCCATGTCTTCCCAGACATCTTCTTTGTGAAAGCTGGACGTCAGAAGGGCCCAAGCAACTACAGGGCCTGAAGTAACTTGAAGTTTGAAGAGAACTTGAAGTGACTCCACGCAAAATTGGAGAAGATGGAAGAGGCTGAAGGTCTCTCTGACTGTCCCAAACTCCACCCCACCCTTTACCCAGGACAGGACATACATCTCTGCCAATGAGGAGAGATCCCTATACCAGTGGGTTTGGAGAACTACTAGGGTTGTACATAAATGCATATTGTTGTTATTCATTGTTCTCCCTTCTTTCTGGAAGAGGACCAATGGGATCAGGAGAGTGATGGGTTTGGGGTTTTTTTTAAACTTTTTGGAAGGAGGAAGGCAGGGCATTTGGGGTTAAGTGATTTGCCCAAGGTCACGTAGCTAGTAAGTGTTGAGTGTCTGAGGCCTGTTTTGAACTCAGGTCCTCCTGACTTCAATGTAGTTTCTCTCTTCACTGTGCCACCTAGCTGCCCCAGAGAGTGATGTTTTGACTTGCAAGTGAATTGGATTTAAGTGAAGCAGGGTTGTGCAAAGTCATCAACTTGACTTTCTTCTCCAGCAATTCAGAGTACAGGAGCAAAACGCAATCAGTCCTGGCTGTCAATGGCCCTCCCACATGTGCGTGCATGTGTGCACATGTGCATGCGTACGTGCGTGCATGCATGTTTGTGTGTGTTGGAGTACAAGGACTTCTTGCTTAGTGTTTCTGGATCCTCCATTTGATATTTCTCATTCTCTCTCTTTCTTACTCTCTCTCTCTCTCTCACTTTCTCTCTCTCTCTCTGTCCTAGTTCTGTCTCTGTCTCGAAATGTCTCTCATTAAAATTATTTTTATAGTGTGTAATTTATCTTACAGCTAGTGGTGATTTTCCTTCTATTGCCCATATTTTCCCAACAGAATATAACTTTTTGAGGGAAAATAAAATTTTATTTTTCTTGTATGCTCAGTATTTAGTACAATGATTTGCACATAGTAGACCTTTAAAATGTTTTGCAGATTTTGTTGAATTGATTTAGGAGGCACTCAGTAAAATAGCTGTGGAATGAATGAGTGAATGAATGAGTAAATTCCCTGGGGTAATTGAATGGATTGTATAAAAACAAAACAAAACAAAAACTGCCATTCTCTGCCAGCCACCCACCCACACACAAAATAAAAATAAACACAAAAACCTTAGAGTACAAACATCATTAGGATGAGATCAGGAAAGTGTAAAGAGATAATGACTTGAACTATAGCAGTAAAGCAGTAACAGAAAAAAAAAATATACCTCAATTTAAAAGTAAAAAAAAAAAATGAAAAAAATGGTAATTTCATTTGAGAGAAGACTTTGAAGAAGCTCAATTTAATTCAGCAAGTATTTATTAAATATCTACCAAGTGCAAGGTCCTTGAATAGGTTCTAATAATGAAATTCAAAAGGCAAAGAAAAATTAAAAAAAAAAAACAAGACAAATGAAAGACAAAGACAAACATCTATTGCCTTCAAGGACCTTATCAGTTACTTTGGAAAAGCACTGTACATTTAGAAAACTAAATGTAACATATAAAGAATTTTGGGGATAGGGAGGAAACTATCAACTGAGGGTATCCAGGATAGACTTCCTGTAACAGTTGCCATAGCATTTGGGCTGAGCTTTCAAAGATGCTAGAGATTTTAGCTCTATGAATAGAGACCAGGCTTCAGGACACACTGTGTAACGGCACAGAGATAGGAGATAGGTAACTGTATGTCAGAAACAGCAACTTGAACACTTTATATGTAGAGACTATAAAATGTAGTGATCTATAATAAGATTGTTAAGATGTACTGAAGACTGAGAAGGACTTTATATGCTAAATAGACTTTTGCATTATAATCAAGGAGGATTTTGGAGCTTATTTTACAGGGTACATGATCATGTCCACAGCACGCTCCTCCCCTACCCTTTGAGAGAGAACCTTGCTTTATAGCTCACTGGAAAAAATAATCAATTATTATGACTCCTTAGTCTTTGCTGATTGTTCTTTATCCAAATAATGTCTGCTAACCATGCATTTCTCCTGTATATAGCTGAGGGAAAAAAACAAATTTAAGATGACCCTGAGACTGAAAATTTTAGTGATTTGTGCTGCATTCAGCATAAATACAGAAATTCTAAAGACAGGCAATTTTCTTTTTATATCAAATTTAATGTTTAATTTTAGTTTACATCATTCATTTCTACAAGATATTGAGTTACAAATTTTCTCCCCTTCTTTCCCCTACCCACCAAGCCAAAAGAGTAATCCCATTATATACCTCCTCCCCCAATCTGCTCTCTTCTATATGCTCCCCCATTCCCCCTCCTACTTTCCTGGAGGGCAAGATGGATCTCCATACCCCAGTGCCTGTATATCTTATTTCCCAGTTGCATGTAAATAATAATAATTATATATGATGTGATTAGGGTCAGGGGTACTCGAGGCTCCAAAATGCCGTGTGTTGCTGAATGAATTCCACTTGAGTCTTCTCTCAGCCAAAGAAAAGTAAAGTGTAATAAAAGTTTGCTATATTGGGTAGACTCTTAAGGAGCCTAGGTATCTGTAAGGCTTGCATTGGACAAGCAGGCTAGAATCATCTGACACAAAGTAAGTCTGTGCTAGGTCATTCTATGATGCTCTCACACAACATGGAGAGAAGATGGGGTCTTATGTACAGAAAGGTTGTGGGAGGAATCTACAGATTGTCTAGAAGAGGAGTTTGGGGAGGGTTTTCCAGAGGAATCAGATGAGGTCAGACTCCAGTAATGAAGGATTAAAGGTGGAAAGTTGCTGGAGGCCACAGGAAGCTGACAGACAATAGTGGGCCAGGACAGTTCAAGGGTGTAATAGGAAGGTCAAGGGTAGGAAATTGCTTGGAACAAAGGAGGGCTAAAGACTTGGGCAGAGCTACAACTTAAGGCCCATGCCCTCAGGCAAATGTCTTACCTGGGAAGATTCAGGGAGAGCTCAAGGGGGTTCCCAAAGCCTGCACCTCACCATATATAGTTCCTTATGATTTCTTTTCCCTGTTTACCTTCGTATGCTTCTCTTGATTCTTGTATTTGAATGTCAAATTTTCTGTTCAACTCTGTTTTTTTCAGGAAGAATGCTTGAACGTCCTCCATCTCATTGAATGACCATATTTTCCCCTGAAATATTATACTCAATTTTACTGGGTAGGTGATTCTTGGTTTTAATCCTACCTCCTTTGATCTCAGGAATATCATATTTCAAGCCCTTCAATCCCATAAGGTAGAAGCTGCTAGATCCTGGGTTATCCTGATTGTTGTTGCACAATATTAAAATTGTTTCTACTTGGCTTCTT
>CM053585.1:54095841-54146725 GCA_028646515.1 Pseudochirops corinnae
CTATCGGAAAGTTAGAGGAGTGATGGGGGAGGACATAGGAGAGATTAGATTGGGGCAGGAGTTATACAAGGGGATGGCTGTTTTGAGAGGGGGGTAGGGGAAAGATGGGGAGAAAATTTGTAACTCAAAATCTCATGGAAATGAATGATGTAAACTAAAATAAATAAAATAAAATATTAAAAAAAAAGAAATAATGAGTAGGATGGTTTCAGAAAAACAAACAAACCTGGGAAGACATATAAGCTGAGGTGTACTCTGTAACAGAAATATTGCAACAATCATCAAATGTGGAAGACATAGCTACTCAGATTAATACAAATTAATACTCAGATTAATGGTTCGAGAGAATACCAAAAGGACCTGTGGTAAAAATGCTATACAACTATGGATAATATAAAATACCTGGGAGAATGTCTGCCAAGATAAACCCAGGAACTCTATGAACACAATTACAAAATGCTTTTTATGCAAATAAAGCCAGAATTTTAAAAAATCTAATCCTGAAGGCACTAATTAATTGAGAAACAAAGGGATGTCTGTCTGACTCTCTGAGCCTAGGTTGAAATCATATTTCCTTTCTAGATTCTTTGCCTTGGAGCATACACTATTGCTGAGAAAGGGTTTCAAGTATTAATCTCAGGCCAAGAAGAAGCCTTTAGTGAAGGATCTATCCATCCATCCATCTATCTATCTATCTATCTATCTATCTATCTATCTATCTATGTACCTATATATCTCATTATAAATAGTAATATGCATGTATAGTGATATATATAAGCAAACACACTTTTATTCTATAAATTGTATAATCTCTTGATAATATATGTATATGTGTGTATGTATGTATTTTTATATGCATTTATGGAAAAATGCAGTTTTGATTTCTTTGTGGGGCTGGTTTGTATCTAAAGAGCCACAATCACAACTGTCATTTATTGCAGCCTATATTTTTCTTAAAAATGTTTTATCTCTTTTTTTCACTATCATCAAAATAAAATGTATTTTGTTTTGTTTTGTTTCTCTCAGCTAATTAGAATGCTCCCCATATACCATTTCTCTTCATTAAATCTGTGTAATTGCTTTAAGGTTTAAAGTTTGAGGAGGGAGCTTTTAATTTCAGTAGGGGAGCTTTGGGATCATTTTCCCTATGAAGAGTTCAATCCATCCTTGTGTATCTAGGTTAACTTCCTGGCCTCCAAATTAACGCTAGCTCAGCTAGTCTTTTCTCGCCACCCAGCAATCTTCACTAGGAGAAATCCATTACCTTTCTGACTCTTCAAATGACTAGGTCTGGTCCTAAAGGGACAAACTCTCCACTCCAAAGACTTTAACAAGTTATAGAAGCTCTAATTGCCATGCCTACTTGACTTTCAAATGAGCAATGGAGAGGTGTTAATACTGGAGACAAGAAGCCATATTTCTATGTCTCCCCATGACTCACTCCATGATTGACCCCTGGCAAGCCTCCTGCAGCCTCATCTTCTCCAACTTTAAATGAAGATAATGTTATTGACTTGTTTGTTCACGAACTCACTGGGTCTGAGACATAAAAATAGCACTTTCTTACTACTTAAATGACTTTTTCCCTGCCAAATTCCGGGATTTAGTCTCCACCCCTGTGTCAGTCATAGACTGTCAAAAGTAAGTGGATGTCTGAGGTTAGACTTAGCAATTACTTTTTAATACACAATACCAGTTTTTGCTCAAGCACCATGGGATTTGGGGTTGAAATGGTTCTTGCTGATCATCTAGTCTAATCCCTTCATTTTAAATAGGAGCTATTTGAAGATCGTAAAGATTAAATAAGCTACTTAACAGCACACCATTAATAAGTGGCAAATGGAGGACTTGAGCCTCTTTCTTTGTGCTTCCTTAATTTTTAGAAATGTCTATAGGTCACAAAATCACAAAATCAATAGATGGCAAGCACTTATAACATAAAATGCCAGAGTTAGAGGTTTGGGTCATAGAATAATAAAGCTTAGAGCAGAAAGTTAGAACTGCACAGGATTTTTCGAGATCATCCAGTCTTATCACTGTATATATGTGGAAAGTGAGGTCAAGAGCCAAGGTATTTTTCTACAGTTTCATGGTGAGTCATTAATGGAGCTGAGAGCAGAATTATAGGAAGAATGTTCTGGAGCCAGCTGGTACTGGTTCTAAATCCAGTTGTTAAATTTTCTTGGAGGCTTTGGATGTAGGAACATTGGCTCTGTTATCTTATTCTGTGTGGGTTTTGATTTTCCTTATCACCATAGTAACTTTTCCTTATCACTATATATATATTTTTTCCCATGGTTTGGTCATTTCCCAACCTATTACTTGGCATTGTATCTCTTTGTTAAGGTGGAGCTCTGCTTCCAGGGTGGAGGATGAACTGTCCTAAGCTTCAGGGGTTTTGTATAGCTGTTTTCAGAGATACTTCTAGGGACCTGGAAGATTTCACTTCTTTCAAGGTAGTATGATCTAAGGAGAGGGGTTTACTCCTTTCCTGGTCTGTGTGCTGGTCAGTGAGTGACCACAAGCACTCTTTTCTGCCCTGGAACTGGGAGAAGGGTTCCCCCTGCACTATGACTACAAACTCTGCTATGCTAGTGTTCCTCCTTGCCATGGGACTGTCACTCAGGACTACAACAAGAATCTAAGAATGGGCAAAGCAACAGAGTTCTACCCTGGTGCTAACCAAAAAAAAAAAAAGACCCTTGTAATCTCCTTCTGAACTGTTGTTCTACCCCCTTACCATCTGTCTGAGAGCCCCAGAAGCAGATGCTGCCACTTTCATGGCTAATTCTGTCACTCCCAGGGCTTGCTCCTGGTTTGTTAGGTCCGGGGTTATAGTGGAGGAGCCTATTCTGGCCTGCGCTTCATGCTCATTAAAGTGCAACAGACTTTTCCTGCTGATCTTCTAAGTTGTCTTTGGCATCTGTGGGCCTGATATGCAAAGTGAATTGGGTTGAATGAGGCAGGGCTGTGCAAAGACACCAGCCTCACTTTCTCCTCTGCAGCCATCTGGGTCCAGTGGCCTGCTATAGATAAGGCAACTGCAGATGGCCTTTTTTTTCATTCTTTTCCTTTAGTCCACATAGAATAGGCCTGCACAACCTGTGTACCATAAGAGGCTTGATGGCTGCAGGTTTTGCAGGCCTGACATAGAATATCACACCCTTACCTGTGGGTGCTCTGCCAAAAGGGAATATAAATTTTAATCTCTGAATTGTTTGATGTTTTCTTTTCTTTAATACCAGCCTTAACCCCAAATTGCTCTGGCCCGGTCCCAGGTCAAGCCCTGCTTGGTCACTGATTGGACCCTGATTGGCTCAGAATGAATATATATAGCAATTATTTCTAATTTATCTAAAAAACCTGAGGGTCTTCCCCTCCCACATTGATATTAATTTATTTATTTAAACATTTACTCATTTACTTTCTAAAATTTTTGACAAGGTAAAGAGACCAGTCTCTGCCTCAATTCTTAGTAATCTTTTTTTTTTTTTTTAATTTTTGGAGGAGGGAAGACAGGGCAATTGGGGTTAAATGACTTGCCCAAGGTCACACAGCTAGTAAGTGTTAAATATCTGAGGCCACATTTGAACTCAGGTTCTCCTGACTCTAGGGCCAGTGCTCTATTCATTGTGCCATCTAGCCACCCTGCTTCTTATTGATTCTTAATCACTGAATGGCCATTGCCTCAGTCAAACTGAGACCTGTTAAAGACCTTAGCTTTAAAAGGCCGAAGTTCCCCCACTGCATAGAACATTAGGTGAGGAGTAGGGAAGGCCCAAGTCAAATCATCCCTCAGTTACTCACTAATTGCATGACCCTGATTAAGATGCTTACCCTCACCAATCCTCAGGTTACTCACCTATAAGATGAGGGACAGAAGAGCTGATAAAATCTAAGGTTCCTTTGAGCTACAGACATATGCGATGCTGACTTTTAATCAGGATACTTCCGATTTATATCAAACTGTGAACTTTGCAAACTATTTCCTCATCACCAATTTATGAGTTAGGGTGGAACGGTTTTTTTGTTGTTTTTGTTCATTTTTGTTTTTTTTTTTTTTCTGAATTTTACAGTTGAGGGAAAAGAATGTGAAGTTAACTTGGTGGCCACACAGCTCCTAATTCAACAATTCAATTGCAGAACCTGCAGCCAGCAGTTCAATTTGAATACTGATTATATGCATGACACAGTATGGCTCTGAGTATCCAAGTGAAGAGAGAGAGAAAGAAAGAGAGGGAGAGAGAGAGAGAGGGAGAGGGAGAGGGAGAGGGGGAAGGGGAAGGGGAGGAGAAGGGGAGAGGGAGGGGGGAGAGGGAGAGGGAGAGGGAGAGGGAGGAGGAGGGAGAGGGGGAGAGTTAATTGGTTTCTATCCTGCAAAATTTAAAGTCTGCCAAGTGATAAATGCCAGTCTCAAATTTATGTCTTCTTTTCCCAAAGCTAATGTGCCCTCCACTATACTATGTTGTGCTTAGGACACATATCCTCCATTTTCTTTTTTCTTGTTGGAAGTAGATGATTCTGAGGGTAATAGAGGGATGATACTTTGTAAGAGTCAGAATTTTTTGTTTGTTGTTTTCTAGGAATTAAAGAAGGAAAGGGAACTGGTTAGTATTTGTACCCTGATGCTTTTTATTTTTATTTTAAAGATACTTTTATTTTTTGCTTTTTAGGAGGGGGGAAGGTAGGGCAATTGGGGTTAAGTGACTTGCCCAAGGTCACATGGCTAGTTTTGTGTTAAGTGTCTGAGACTAGATTTGAACTCAGGTCCTCTTGACTCCAGGGTTGGTGCTCTATTCACTGTGCCACCTAGCTGCCCCTAAAGATACTTTTGGATATTCATATTCCATTTAACTAATCTTCCAGAATCTTTTCACTCATTTCCTTAAGAATTATAGAAATATGTTTATTGATTTATAACTGATAAGGACCTCAGATGACAAAAGTTCAATTTCATTTTACAGAAGAATCAATTGAGATGTAGGGAAGTACAGTGACTTGCTAATATAGCCCTGGTAAAATGTAAGTAACATAGGGAGGATCTGAGGAAAGGTTTATTCTAAATTTCCACTGTTGTGGCTTTAATTTTTTTTTCAAAACTGTCTTATCATTATTAAAATCATAAAAGCAGAAATTTAAAGCTGAAAGGATGTCATTCATGTATGCCATCCAAATTGGTCACCTAATTATATGTATGAGAAAGATAGTTAGCATTTGCATAGGATTTCCAAGTTTACAGAGCATTTTACTAAGTTCTCTCATTCGATCCTCACTACACCCCATTGAGGTAGGTACTTTTACTATCCCCATTTTTCAGATGAAAAAACGGAAGCAGAGTGACATTCAATGACTTATGCAGGATCACAAAGCTAGTCAATCAAAGGCATATTAGAATTTACATCTTCTTGACTCTAATTCAAGTACTTTGCACAGTGTGACACATTAATATAGAAGCCTAAAGATGAATAAAATACATATGAGGAAAACAAAATCAAGTCATATTCAGCGACTTGTTCAGGATAAAAAAAGGAGTGTTATAGCAAAAATTCAAGCATAGATTCTCTGACTCCAAATACATCTCTTTTATTCCTTACCTGAAGTTTCTATAGGAAGGATATTTCCAGTCCACCAACTCTACTCTATCTCAGAACTAGAAATATGGTGGGGGGAGAGAAGGTGTAGAATATGATGCTTTAGACCCGACCTCCTGTTGTTTGTTGTTAATCCTTCATTCTGGAAGAGAAATATGGGCCACATTTTTCTTTCTCCTATGGTTAGTTTCAGACTAGACAATCTCAGGTGTTGTGGTTTGGATTGAGCGAAATATTACAATCTTAAAAACTAGAAATTATAACAAGTCATTTATCAAACAAAAGAACACATGCATCATCTACCACCCAATTACAGCAGGTCCAACATCTACCCAACAGCTTGATCAAGGACCCAAGATTTCTATTTTCTGGTATATATGTCAGAAAAGTGTTACAGGAGCATTCTTTCACCAGCTGGGAGGCTGTTGCAAAAGTTGAAGCCAAGTGTCTAGAATGAAGAAATTTTAAAATAAAAAGAGTATGAGTACAGATTTTTGTTAAAGTTAGTTGCATGAGATCACAGAGAGTCAATGGTATTTGACTAATTAATAGGCTTATTAAATGACAAATCATAGGCAAGCACTGAATTTTGAACTTTCATCATAAAGGAACCAGTCACTATCCAATTATAAGTAGGATGATATTTATTTGTCACACCAGTTTTTATAGTTGTTGTTTGCTTTCTCTGTTTCTTTTTACCCCTAGAAAACTGTGTGTCTTCTGTTTGAGACTGTGGGCAAGGTTCCCTATCTTTACTAAATGTCATAAAATAAAACATAATTTTGAAAGAATGAGGTTGGTGAGGTAAAGAATTTCCAGATAATTAAAATATTCTGAGAATTTGCAGGGAAATTAACCATGGGTAAGAAAACACTGAATCAGAGAATAGAAATAATTTATCAAAAATAAGTCCTCTGAACTATTGCCATCTCATGCTGTTCATGCCATGTAGCTTTTACAAAAACAGAGTGTGACTAATTACTGGAGTGATTTTTGACTGTCTATGACTTTGAAGACTTTTTATGTCTCTCCTGGAACTTCCCTTAGCACTTGGAACCTCTTCAATCTGAAATATCTATCCACTCCTAAAGATTTCTCAACTTGTATTGTCTCTCTGTGTGGTACATTGACATTGGCAAGTTCCTCCTAAGGCCTTCATTACATTAGGGGGGCAGCTGGCCTTCATTTATTTCCTGTCATTGTATTTACTTTTGAATTTCAAAATTCCATCCTTCCATTACATAAATTTACACCCCTATTCCCTAGAAAGTAAGAATATAAGATCCATGAGAGTAAGGACTATCTTTCCTTTTACTTGAATTTTTATCCTCATCACTTAGCACAGTGATTGACACATAGTAAATACTTAATAAATGGGTGTTCTCTTCCTTCTTTTATTTCCTTCCTTCCCTCCTTCCTTCCTTCCTTCCTTCTTTCCTTCCTTCCTTCCCTCCCTCTTTCCTTCCTTCCTTCCTTCCTTCCTTCCTTCCTTCCTTCCTTCCTTATTTCCTTCCTTCCTTCCTTCCTTCCTTTCCTTATTTCCTGTTAATCAATTTCTTTTCCTTTTCTCTTTTATTTCTCTTTCTCCCCTTCTGTTCTCTCCTGTCTTTCTCTCTTTCTCTTTGTCTCTGCCCTCTATCCATATGTCTGTATACACATATGTATATATGTACACTTATATATACACATGTGATATCAACATATCCACACTTCACACATATTTTTCAACATATATACATATGCTTGTATATGTGCCTACATGTGTGTATATACTTATATATAATTTCATTTTAAAGGTGTAGGCTTTACTTGGGAATGGTCAGTATTCAGAAAGCCATGTCGATAAACTTTTTTTTTTTTTTCTTTCTTTCTGGATGAGTCATCTGTGATGTGAAATTCATTTAGCTCAATAGATTCCTTACTGGGTATGCAAGTACAGCTTCTGTAGCCTCTTATTCAAATTCTTCTTTCCCCTCAGTTCATTGATCAGCCTCTTCACTATTTACCATGTGGCCTTGCTATTACCAGTAGATGTTTTGTTTTGCTCTTGAAAGCTATTCAAATGATACCCTTCTATCTTTTGAGGTAACCTGATGTTTTAGAACAACCGTGGTGCCAGGATTCAGTAGATTTGAGCTCTAGTCCTGCCATTTATTAGTTGAAGAACCTTGGGCAAATGATTCTCTCTTTGTGAGCTTGTTTGCTAATCTGTTAATGTGATTTTGAACAGAATAGTCTATGAATTTAACAGCCCCCTCAAAAAGTTACATACTATGTTCTAAAATTCAGTTATTCCTCTAGAATACTGAATTCTGATTACAGAATACTGAATAGAATTAAAGGTACCTGGAATTTAACAATGAAATTACAATATATGTTAAATCAAAATTTATCAAAACCTAGGTTGAGATTAAGTTTTTTTTTTTACTAAAACAAATTGAAAAAATATTAAATTAATTAATACATTAAACGTCTTTAAAACCTTAAAGTTCTGTAAATGTCAATTAAAAATATGCTATCAATATGACAAAGGTGTGTGGTTTTATAGATATGTAAAGTCTTTCTAGCAATGCAGATTGCAAGCACTTATAAGTGAATAAATGAGCTGGAGGCTCAGAGAAGTTAAGTCAATTCTTGTGGTCGCGTAACTTGTAATTTTCATCTATAGCAGTGGTTCTCAACCTTTTCAATACCATGACCCTTTAATACTCATATGTGGCCATATTTGCATGTGGGCAGACCCACCTGGAGAAGGATAGAGGAGCGGGGTGTCTCGGTTCCCAAGGCCTTCGAAAATGTGTGTTTTCCAATGGTCTTAGGCAGCCCCTGTGACCCCTGTGAAAGGGTTGTTCGACCCCCAAAGGGGTCATGACCCACAGTTTGACAACCACTGATCCGTAGCCTTGAAACTCAAGACTTCCTGATTTTAAGTCAGATAGACAGGTAGACAGACAGACAGACAGATAGGTAGACAGGTAGATATAGATACAGGTATGGATATCTATATGCATGTATATATGTATGAGTATATGTATACATGTATGCATATATACATACATACACACACATATATACATGTATATATATATACACACACATACATATGTATGTGTATGTATTTTATCCTATAGCTATAATGATGGTGATCAAGATGATGATAATGACAAAACTAATACAACAGGAATCTCTTACACTTATTTAGTGCCTTAGAGTTTCAAAATTGCTTTCACATACAACATTTAATATGTTTATCACTGCAAAACTATAGGGTAGGCAAGGTCACGTCCATTTCGAGGGTGTTAAAATTATTTCAGAAAGGTGAAGTAACTTTGCAAAGCAGTTTCAAAGTGGTAGTGTCAGAATCAATAACATGGTCTTCTGACTCTTAGCCAAGTCCTTTTTGGAAGGTGAAATTGAGTTGATTACATCAGTCCCTTAATGTGGTCTGAATCTATATAAACACACACACACACACACACACACACACACACATCCAAGTGAATGAAGAATGCATATTAACCATTAATGTGAAATTGAATGTATCACCAATAAATTTAGTCCAAAGTATGTATAACTTAGAGAGACATTACAGAAGAATGATAATAAAAAGAGGAAAGTAGAAATTTCTCTTTTGGAAAATGTTCAGTGCTTTCAATTATGTGATGTTTCTCCTTGGACCAAAACCCTTCCTTTGAATTCTAATTTTTATGTAATGTTCCTATATATCAGTGAATCATGGAATACTGCAATCCCAGAAGAATCAAAAATCTTGAGTTGAGTAATGGAAAGGTGGACATAAATTATTTTTGGCATATTACCAACAACTCCTCACAATAAGTATCATAAAAAATATTGTGCTAAAGATTCATGGCCAGAAGAGAAGGTGGACTGATTCTGTAGCAACAGCCAGCCATCTGAGATGGATGGTCGGAGCGTTATATTTTTATCCTTAACATCTTAAAAGACCTTTGAAAATGCATCTAGAATATTGAGTGAATTAACTATGGAAAGATTTATGGTCCTACACGGACAAGAAGCAAATAGGATAAAACAAACAAACAAAGAAATAAACAAAAAACAATATAGGTGAGCTGAGATTTAAATTCTGGGAGGAAATAACAGTATTGATGACGCTGGTGATCTACTGAAATGGTAAGTAAGAGCAATGTCTATCCCATGAACTAAAAGAGATCTTGGAGATCATCTAGTCCTAGTTCTCAAAAGAGACATAGAAAGAGATATGGACTTGACTTTCATCCTTTATTTAGTAAGTGCCAGCTGAGGTGTTCTACTGTGGACCATTCCGAGTTCAATGATTTTTCAGAATTTTATAATTCCTCTACACCCATTTGTTCTCCATTATTTTTCTTTCCCCTGAGGTCGCTCCCCTCAATTTTCTTTTTAAGGAAAACAATTTCTCTCTCCCCATATTTTTAAAAATCTATTTTATTAATTTATTTAATTCATTAATTAATTTGTTTCTTTTGAGACTATCTCGTAAAGACAGGGAATGCAGTGGTCACTTAGGAGCCTGACTCCACTGCTAACATCCTGGAAGCTTTAATCTTTTCTATTTCTGACCTCTAACTGTTCACCTCTCCTCAAGCAACCTGGTAGCCACCTACTGCCTGGAACTCACTATATTGGTGTCAAACTTAATTGGGACCCTTGATCAGCTTTATCTTAATTCAGCTCAGAACTCCTGAAATCAATGTTACCAAATCAGCCTCCTTTATAGTAGGGATTATATGTGTGTGCCACGACAGCTGTCTTTTCGTATCATATCTTAAAAGTACTGAATTAGTAACATTATGAATATAAGAACTACTCTGAATTTATCTAATCAGATTATGAATGTACTATTTAATTTCTAAACAAATCAAACAGACCCAGTCTTTAGAAACTGGGATTTGCTTTATCATCACCATCTCTTCTTTCTAAAAAAATACTGGCATTGAATGAATCACTGAATAAACTTTTTTTTTCCCCCCTGTTTCAGGGATTTGTACAACTTTCTCAGAAGAATAGAATAGTGGATGTCTCTCTGGTCTTGATTCTTACCTCATATTATTTGACCTTGTCTTTGTCCTCAGTCCCAAATGTCACATCAAGACAACTCAGCAGTCACTTGAAAGAAGCAAGGTACATAATATAAACAACAATGGAATCTCTGGCCACATAACTCGTATTGATCCTCAGGGGTCCTTTGAAGTAAGGCACACTGAAAATTCTTATAAGTGAGCTCACAGCACAAAGATTTTCTTGTATTTATAAGACATTTTCAAGCCACTAGGAAGCCAATTAGCAAAGTGTTAATTCAGTGCAGCACCTAGTGGCCTGAAATAATTAATACAGTTCAGTGATGGCCTATATCCCTAGGAAACACAATGCTTTCTGCTCTAGAAAAATCCAGCTGATTGTGTGAGTTCATGTGGGGTTGCTGGGTAATTACTGGGATAAGACATACTTAGATCTGCCCACAAATTTTCTTTCTTCCTGCTATAGTTTATCCTTTTGAATTTCATGTACCACTCACTTATTTCTAATCCTTTTTTACTGTTCTCATCATCAATTATTGATCTAATAGGACACAACAATTAAACTTAAAGTTTGCAAAGCAACGTATGTGTGTAAATATGTATGTGTACACATTTATGTAAATTTTATCTTTTTGTTTTCACAAATTTTTTTCACTGAGAGCATATTATCTTCATTTTTAAAGATGAAGAAACTAACTCTCAAAGTAGTTAAATAACTTGGTTGATGTTACAAAGCTACTAAATAGTCTAAAAATAAAGTAAACAAAATTGAAAATATAATTGTCATAACGACTGTTGCTTATGGTACATGTCTATAGTCCCTCCTGCTGGGCAATCTGAGCATGGTGAATTGAATTTGAGAGTTTTGAATTACAACAGTTCTGAAGTCAAATGGATATTCACAATAAGTCTGGTACCAATATGGTAAGCATCACAAAAGTGGAGGGACAATAGGCTGCCTCAGGTTAGTAAAACAAAGCAAGTCAAGCCCTTCCGATGATTATTAGTTTGACTGAGTCCATGAGTAATTGATGCACTCCCAATCTAGGTGACTTAGGGAAACCCAATTTCAAAAAAAGTCATAATAGGACAGACATCCTTGGATGATAGTTTTAGACCTGGGAAGAACAATAGATACTTAGCCAATCTCCCTTCCAATTAAAATTCTTCAAATTCTTAAATGCAGCAATCATATCTTCTCTAAGTCTTACTTTCTCCAGGCTGAATATATCTAATAACTTCATTTAATCCACAAGAAATGTCCTCATTACTCTGAAAATATGGTGAACACAGAATTTAATACTGTAGATTTATAGTTATAATAAGTCAATCTAACAAACTTCAGTAATTATTTAATATCTGCAAGGTGATGTGCCAGATACAAGAAATACAAAGATCAAACAAAAATCAATGTATTGAAAGGGCTGGAGTGGTTGAACATTTAAGTGTTGATGTGTTTATCCATGGTTAAAAAAATAGTACAATTGAAAGGAACTTTAGAGCTGATGTAATAGCTAAAATTTATATTATTTACTGTGAGCAAAATAGTGTAACAAACACTTTACAATTATTTCATTTAATCCTTACAACTACCCTGATAGGTGAATGTTTTTTATAATCTCCATTTTAGGAATCCTGTGTGTCAGCCTCAGAACAAGTCACTATTGCTTAAAGATGAAGAAATCAAGATAGAATTTAAGCAACTTCCCTACTTAAGCAGCTAGTCTAACCCCCTAATTTTGTAGATTAAGAAAATGAGAGTAAGATTGATTATATATCTTGTCCAAGATCACACAGGTAGTAAATTTAAAAACTAGATGTTCAGAAATGGGAGGGGGGGGTGGACAGAGTAAAGACGACAGAGTAAAAACAGGAACTTACTTGAGCTCATACCCCAGCTACCTCCAATACCTGTAAAAAATAACTCTAAACAAATTTTAGAGCTACAGAACCCACAAAATGACAGATTGAAACAAATCTCCCACTGAAGGCAGCCTGACAGATAGACAAGAAGGGTTTATTGCACAAGGCTGGGAGTGGAGCACAGTCCCATGTGGGTGATGTAGGCACAGACTTGGTGGCAGAGATCTGCTAGAACAGACCTCGAGGGGACTGAATCATTGGCAGTTGTGGACGTTTTCATACTTCTCAACCCATAAATGCTAAAGAGAAATTAAAAGGTAAGTGGGGGAACTCTGTTGGACCTGGGTGAGAGATGAGGGCAGTATAGCCCCTGTCCTTGTGGTGGTCTAAGTGATGGCACCTGCTGCAGCAGCAGCTACTTCCAGAGCTCCAGGACCACAGATGGTGGTGGGATCAAGTGGCTGAACAGAGAGAAAATGTAGGAATCTCTTTTCTGGCACAGAGGAAGTATTCTCTTGCTATCCCCTACTTGGATCTGGGTCCCAGTCTTAGGTGGTGGTCCTGGGGTGAGGAATGCTGCCATGGCACAGCTGGAGGAGCCTGTGGAGAGGGTGGCCTATTCACAGTTCTGAGGCAGGTGCCTAGAAGAAGTTCTGACAAAAACTGCACAAAACCACAGAAATTTGGGACACAGCATTCTACACTCTGGATGCAGAGTTCTACCATGGCAAAGAACTCAAAAGTCAAGTAATTGACTGGCAAGAGGAGGAAAGAGAGGAACAGAAATCAGACCATAGAATCGTTTTTTGGTGACAAAGATGATCAAAACAGAACCAGAAGACAACAAAGTCAGAACTCCTGCATCAAAAGGCTCCAAGAAAAATATGAACTGGTTTCAGGTCATGGAGGAGTTAAGAAGGATTTTGAAAATCAAGTAGAAGAAATAGAGGAAAAATTGGGAGGAGAAATGGGAGTGATGCAAGAAAATCACAAAAAAAACAAGTGAACAGATTTCTAAAGAAGACAAAGAAAAATACTGAAGAAAATAAGACCTTAAAAAACAGACTAACTCAAATGGCAAAAGAAGTCCAAAAAGCCAATGAGGAGAAGAATGCCTTAAAAAGGTGAATTGGTTGAATGGAAAGGGAAAGTCAAAAGCTCACTGAAGAAAATAGTTCCTTCAAAATTATATTGGAGAAAATGGAAGCTAATGACTTTTTGAGAAATTGAGGTATTATAAAAGAGATCCAAAAGAATGGAAAAAAAATATATACATAAGGCAATGTAAAATATCTCATTGGAAAAAAAAAAACACTGGAATGGAAAATAGATCCAGGAGAGAGAATTTTAAAAAAAATATTGGATTAGCTGAAAGCCAAGATCAAAAGAAAAGGAGCCTAGACTTAGTTCTTAAAAAAAAAAAATCTGCCCAGATATTCTAGAAGCAGAGGGTAAAATAGAAATTGAAAGAATTCACCAACTGCCTCTTAAAAATATCCCCAAAATAAAATTCCTAGAAATATTATACCCAAATTCCAGAGTTTACAGGTCAAGGAGAAAATATTACAAGCAGTCAGGAAGAAACAATTTGAGTACTGTGGAAACACAATCAGGATAACACATGAGGTAGTATTTTCTACATTAAGGGATTAAAGGGTTTGGCATATGATAATCCAGAGGTCAAAGGGGCTAAGATTAAAACTAAGAATCACCTACCAAGCAAAACTGAGTATAATACTGCAGGGGAAAATATGGAAATTCAATGAAATAGAGGACTTTCAAACATTCTTGATGAAAAGATCAGAGCTGAACAGAAAATCTGACTTTCAAATATAAGAAGCAAGAAAAGCATGAGAAGGTAAACAGGAAAAAGAAATCATAAGGAACTTATTAAGTTGCGCTGTTTACATTCCTACATGGAAAGACAATATTTGTAACCCATGAGACTTTCCTGAGTATTAGGATAGTTGGGGGGAATGTATGTATGTATGTATGTATGTATGTATATATGTATGTACATATGTATATTTCCCTCCATCCTATCCTGCCCCCCCATTTATTCTATTTTCTCCTTTTACCTGTCCCTTTTCAAAATCTTTTCTCTTGACTACCCTCCTCCAATCTGCCCTCCTTTCTATCATCCCTCCATCTTATCCCCTTCCCCTCTACTTTCCTGTACAGCAAGACACCCGATTGAGGGTGTATGCTATTTCCTCCTTCAACCGAGTCCAATGAAAATAAAGTTGATTTATTCCCTTTCAACTCCCTGCTCTTTCCCTCCATTGTAACAGCTTTCTCTTGCCTCTTTTAGGTGAAATAATCCACCCTATTCTATCTCTCCCTTTCTCCTTCTCCCAATATATTCCTCTCACCTCTTAGTTTTACTTTTTAGATATCATCCCTTCATATTCAAATCACCATCTGCCCTCTGTCTATCTATCTATCTATCTATCTATCTATCTATCTATCTATCTATCTATCTATCTTTCTATCTATCTATATTCACAGACACAGATATACATACATACATATACCCACCTATACACACACACACATAATGCCTACAGGCATATATGTATATATACACACATAGCTATATATGTGTTTATGTGTGTGTGTGTTTGTGTGTGCATTTGTGTATATGTATATATAGACAGAGGATCCTACAAGAAAGTGAGGGATAAGGGTATAAGGGGGGAAATATGGGGGATATAAGAGAAGGCAGACTGGGGGAAGGGGTATTCAGTATGCTTGCCCTGTTGGGAGTAGGGGAGAGATAGGGAGAAAATTTGTAACTCAAAATCTTGTGGAAATGAATGTCGAAAACTAATAATAAATAAAGAAATAAATTATAGATTAAAAAAAACAAAACAAAAAATAGGTATTCAGTATAATTTCATGACTCAAAATTCAAATTCAATGAACCATATATATGTCTCTTAATCCATACTGTCTACATGTGACTATTAGCACATGACTATAGGATTATTTCTCAAGATGAAGATACATGAACAAAGAAGAGAAAATAAAATTTAGTAAAGCACTTTAAATTTTAAAAAGAAATTATAGAATATTGTTTATATATTTTATCTATATTTCAGGAAGGTTTTTAATAAAATATTTGTTGTAGAGAAGGAGATGTGGTCTAGACAATAATTAACTCAAAGAGATTCAAAATTGTTTGGGTGACACACTGAAAGGATAGTTGATAATGGCTCAACGTCAACAGACTACTCAAAATATGTACACTTGATCTTATGTTGTTAAACATTATTCAAAGACTTGGATAAGTCTTGTTCATCAGATTTGCAGATGACACAAAATTAGGAGGGCTAGCTAGCACAGCAGATGTGAGAGTTAATATTCAAAATTATCTTGGTATTCAGCTTTGGCCTGAATATATGATGAAATTCAAAATAGAAAAAAATTGAAAATCTTGTAATTGAGTAAGAAATTGACTCCATGAACATTAGAGGCATGGATAGACTGATATACCAAAAAAAGTCTAGGGATTTATGGGACTCAATATGAGTCAGTAGAATGATGTGGCAAGCCAAGAAGCTAATGTAATCTTGGGCTGCATTAAGAGGGGCACTATTTTCAGGAATAGTGGGCTAATAGTCTTTCTATCCTCTACTCCTGTTAGATTCCATCTACAATTTCATGTTCAGTCCTGAGCATCAAAATTCAAGAAAGAAATTGATAAACTAGAGAGTTTTCATATTTGGGGTGGGCGACCAGGGTCTTCTGTCAATGGCATATGATGATAAGTTGAAGGAACTTGGCATGGTTATCCAGGGAAGAGAAAGTTCAGAAGGGATATAAAAACTATCTTCAGGTATTTGAAGGTCTGTTATATGAAGAAGGGCTTAGAGTTGTTCTCTTTGGGCCCAGTGTCCAGAAACAGGAGTAATCAGAAAAGAATCACAATGAAGCAAATTTAGATTTCATGTCAGGAACTTTCTTAAAATTAGACCTGACCAGGAGCCTAATGCACTGTCTTAAGAATAGGTAGATTTTCCTCCTTGGAAATATTAATCAGATGCTGGACGACCCCTTCTAAGGTATAGGATGGTAAGGATTCCTTTCATGTATAGACTGGACCAGATGACAACTGTAGTTCCTTTCAGGTAGGAAATTTTTGGATCCTTTTATTCTTTGACTGAATGTGAAGCTAAACCCAATTTGCTTTGGTGAGGGCAGCATTTTCTTAGTCCACAAACATCAGCATCTTTTGGGCCAACAGATCTAAAAAAAAACTCCAATATAAGCCTATTTTATAGCTTGGAGTGGATTTCTAGAGAATAGTTTGAGCTCAGAAAATTAATACTAGACAAAGAAGCTGCTATCTCATCTGGTCCACAGATTAGAAATCCTGTCAAGAAAGCTATGTAATTAAATGGCAAAAATGGACTAGATGGGTTCTGAAATGGTCACAGACAAAAGGTTCTTGAGACAATTAGCACAGTGCTAGTGTGTAAGCAGCCAGGTAGCTCAGTGGATAGAGAGCTGAATCTAGAGACAAGAAGACAAGTTCAAATCTGGCATTAGGCACTCACTAGTTGTGTGACCCTGACAAGCCACTTAACCTGTTTATCTTAATCTACTAGAGAAGGGAATGGCCAACTACTCCAGTATCTTTGCCAAGAAAATCCCAGGTAGGGTCACAAAGAAATGACTGAACAACAACAGTACTTCTATACATACTAGGCACTTAAAGATTTTTAAAATCTATCTATCTATCAGATAGATTAGGTAGGGGTGGGAAACCTGCAGCCTGGAGGTCACATGTGATTCTAAAGCCCTTTGACTGAATCCAAACTTAACAGAATAAATCTCCTTAATGAAAGGATCTGTTCTATAAAACTTGGACTCAGTCAAAAGGCCTCACCCAATGACCTAGAAGGTCACATGTGGGCTTGATGCCACAGGTTCCCCATCCCTAATAACTATCCAGTTGCCAGCTTTTTATGTTATATAACTTTCCAGTAGGTGGATGATACTAAGGTTTAATCATATTAGGAGATAGTCACAAATTACATGAAGTCTCCCAGTTCAAAATGACCTTGAAGAAAATCTAATGAAATGGCGTCCAATTCAAATAGAAATAGGAGATATTAAACTATACTTAAGGATCTCTGTGGGGGTACGTATTCAATTAGTTTCAAAATGTTATATCTATGTTTATTGGAGTTTTATTTATTTTGTTAAATATTTCCCAATTACATTTTAATCTAGTTCAAGATGCTTAAGGGAGTATTGTGGGCCACATCCAGGCCATGTGTGTGACAGCTTCTGATGTTAGTCTACCTTAATACCAAGTACAGGAATCCTTGATATGGTATCTCATACAGACAATAATTTAACCTTTGCTTGAACATGCTTTTTCTGATTCCATTATTTTACCTTTCATATGAAGAAGCACTAGGATAAGGAGAACCACAACACTGTGGCAAAAATAAATTTTTCTTGATAGAGTACATTAATGTTTCCAACTTCAGGGAGAAGCAATGGGAAAAGTCCTTATGAAAAGACTGACTGTGGGAAACTTTAG
This sequence comes from Pseudochirops corinnae, assembly GCA_028646515.1. NCBI lineage: Eukaryota > Metazoa > Chordata > Mammalia > Diprotodontia > Pseudocheiridae > Pseudochirops > Pseudochirops corinnae. The sequence continues at coordinate 54,113,889 of CM053585.1, forward strand.
GCATCACATGCTAGCACAGAGGCTTCAACAACCCAATTAACTCTCTTATTTAATTCAGGCCACTTCACAGTATGTGAGTATGGGGGTCTCTAAGCAATTTTCACAGATGAGGGGGTTGAATTGGTCACTATCTGAGTGAGCAGGTAAAGTATCTGTTCTGTGGGTCAGCTTCAAACAGCAGTCACTAAAACTGAAAGCAAGAGGCCCTTTTGCTAATCTATTCTTTTCATATTAATTATTCCACAAAAGCCCCATTTCTGATTATCGTTTTATTGTTGTTTGTTTTGTTTCTTGAGACTGGAATTCCCTATCACACACCAGCTAGAAGCAAAATAACTTTAATCTTTCCACATGAAAACACTTGAGATTTGAAAGCAATCATTATGTTCACATCTTCCTTCCCTGAAACTCCTTTGCCCAAATCTTCTGTTTGTTAAAATCTTCTGTTCCTTTAAGTCATTCAGTTATGACATGTTTGGTCGGGTTTTTTGGGTCTGCTCCCCTCTTCCTCCTTCTCCTCCTTCTCTTCCTCCTTTCTCTTCCTCTTCCTCCTTCTTTTCTTCCTCTTCCCCCTTTTTCTCCCCCTTCTCCTCATTATGTTGTTCTAGAAATCCACCTGCTTGTTACAATTCTGAAAATGTGGTACCTAGAATTAAACACCAGATTCTGTACTCTGACCAGTACAGAGAACAGGCCTGTTGTTCTTCTTTATTCTGGACACATTCTCTCTCTTAAGTCCAGTCTAAGATTGTTTTCACTTGCAACATTATGATCCTATAAAAATGATCCATGATGGCATTTTAATTGCGAAGGTCCAAAGGTCTTTCTATTTCTCAAGAATTGTCTTGCAAAGCCTTTTTCGTTCTGTACTTTTCTATCACACCCCTCCTCCAGGTTTCCTTCAGAATTACTGAACTGCTTTCTTTTTGTATTCTTTACCTTTGACTTTACCTTGGTTTTGAAACGACAGAGAAACCTTTCCACTGGTCATCTGATCATATGCCCTAGATAATGCTGCTGAGTCATTTAATTCATGTCAGACTCTTTGAGAACCCCTTTGGGGTTTTTGTAGCAAAAATACTAGAGTCATTTACCATTTCCTTCCCCAGTTCATTTTATGGATGAGGATCTGAGGCAAACAGGATTTAGTGACTAGATTGGAACTCATGCCTATGAGTCTTCCTGATTCTAAGTCTGGTGCTCTTTCCACTGTACCAACTAGTTGTCTTGTCCTGGATATCAGACCCCTCTTTTGCTTATAATTAATTATAAGGAAAGTAGTTGCAACAGAAAACAAAATTTTCCCGTATCAACACTTTTCTCTCTTTCTACTCCACCTTAAAAACTCAACATTCTGTTTGAATATCTCTAAATTTCAGGGAAAATATTTGAAGCTTTTATAAAAGGGTTGTATGTGTAGACTCCACTGGTGACAAATCCCTGTTCATGTGTAGGATAGTTTAAACAAACCAGAATCGATTGTCCCTATTAATAATGACAGCAAGCACATGGAGGTGCCTCGGGCATTACTTAAAAAGGTCATCCACAAACACATTCCAGCTCTGTGTTTTTATTTTTACCCTCCTACTGGCAAAAACCCAATTACTTGGTTTGGGGATGTCAGTATCTTCATCAGCACCACACAGCAGAAAGCAAAACATACTTAGGCGACACTTTTTTTTTTTTTTAGCTGTAGGCAGATCTGATTAATGAGGCAAGGGCTGAAATTAACTTTTCCTCATGTCATGTATATTTCCTGAGTAGTGTAAAATCCTCTTTGTAATGCTATTCATTAACATTTTCACCACCAATAGCCATGCTGAAATATAATGTGATTCTAACTGTAGCAGGCATCCATCCATGTCTTATTATCCTTGTAAATAAAATGTGACGTAATTTGATATTAATGCAGACAAATTTGTCCATTTAGAGAGCTCTTCCATCAATGTAAATATTACCCAACATTATATCTAGTCTGTGCTTATCTACATATTCGTGTGTTTGTGTATGTAACTGTGTATATCAGTTGCCCACAACTGTAGGTATATTTTCATTTCCATGGACAGAGAGACATAAAAACCTAGACATATGTGCATAGGTATATGCATATTAAAAGTTCAGTTGTTTCAGTCATGCCTGACCCTGTGTGACTCCCTTGAGGATTTTCTTGACAGGGATATTAAAGTGGCTCACCATTTCCTTCTCCAACTCATGTTACAGATAAGGAACTGAGGCAAACAGGGTTAAGTGACTTGCCCCAAACAAGCCTCACAGCTAGTAGGTGTTTGAAGCTGAATTTAAATTCATGAAGATGATTCCAAATCCAGTTTTCTATCCACTGCACCACCTAGCTGCACCTATGTGTATGCATATATGTATAATCAAATCCTGATTAAATATATATTAGCTGTGAGAAGATAAACTATGAATTTAACCTCTTTGAAACTTAGTTTATTCATCTGTAAAACAGGAATGTTGAGATTACTTGCCTTGTAGATATGTTGTAAGGAAATACTTTGTAAATTTCAAGTCTTATATAAATGCATTCATAATATTTTTTCTTTTACTCTGTTTTTTTAAAGGTTCTTCAAAATGATTGGGTGCTTCACTGATGGAGATTGAAACCCTTGCCCCCAACAAACATCCACTAATAGGGATTCTAATGAGTTGTTTAGGCAAAGCAAAATTAAATTAAATTAACATTTAATTAATTAAAATAAAATTAAAAACAGGACAAGACAACTAGTAGATGACCTCCTGTGATGAGTCTTTGATCTTTTAGCAAAGTTAGTCTTTGGTCAACATGTAGATCACCAATCAGCTGTGATTGAAGCCTTCTTTCTGTAGGAAGGAAATACATTTGTAGTGTTATGTTCAGTTTTTTGTAACACCTTTTAAGAATGAGTAGGCATCTAGCTGGTACAGTGGTTAGAGTGGTTGACCTGAAGTTATCTTCCTGAATACAAATCTGGCATCAGACACTTATGGGCTACATGACCCTGGGTAAATAATTTATTCCTGTTCACCTCAATTCCTCATGTGTAAAATGAGCTGTTGAAAAAAATGGCAAACCACTCTAGTAACTTTGCCAAGAAAAAAACAAATGGGTCATGGAGTTGGATAAAATTGAAATGATTGAACAACAACAACCATGACTAGGTGGAGAACATTAACAAAAGGACAGCTTGATTGATCATGAGCTCTGGAATCATTCCATATGAATATATTTTGAAAAAACTGAGTATCTATAGAGAAGAGAAAAGTTGGTGAGCATGCCATATTAAACCATTTTAAGGGTTTTTATGGAGAAGAGTGATCTGACTGCTTCTGTTTACAGAGGGTGAAATGTTTACCAATCAATTAATTAATTAAACTCAATAAAATATTAATTGATAAGGTATAGTATCATGCATAGTGCTAAGTGCTAAATATGACTCTAATGGAGACACGTGATTTAAAATATTAGGCACTTATGAAATATAGTACAAATCAAATGAGAATTGATCTCCGAGAGGAAATCACTAGCAGCTAGAGAAAGTGGGAAAATTCTTGCAAAGAAAGTGGAATTTAAGCGGCGATATGAAGAAAACCATGGGAACTAAGAAGTGGAGACAAAAAGAGGCAGCTTTCAAGGTATGGGAGACAACCGTCACAAATACACGGTAAAGGGATGTGGTGTGTTTTGTCTGAGAAATTCACATAAGTTAAGGTATGGATTGAAGAATACAGTACATGAATGTTGCAGAGAAGCTGATTTCAGGCTTGATGTGAAAACAAATACATTTATTCCTACTTAGTTCCATCTAAAAGTGACTGACTTCAGAAACCACATATTCTACATCATTGAAGGATATCCGGAAATTACTCCCAATCTCCCATCCCCATCTCCACAACTAGGGAATTCTCTTTTGGAAGATGCTTTGATTGATATTGGTGGGTTAGATTGTACTTGAGTTCCCTTCCAGCACCTTGATTCAATGACTTTCTGAATACTTGACTTGTCAAAATTTAATTTCCACTAGCACAGTTTTTTAAAATTAATTAATTTGTCATTTTTCCAAGGGGCAGTATAAAATGATGATAAAAGAATTATAATAATACTTCAGTAGAAAAATTTAAAATGTGTAATTATGATCATACATATATTTGTATGAATATAGCTATAAACAAATTTTAAAACACATGAATATGCTAAATCCATTTATATAATTATACTTCTTTAATTTGTACATATTATATACCTGTCTATATATTATATATTCAATTTATGCATAATGCATAACATATTCCCTATATACATCCATGATTGATTGTATCTGTTACCTCCCTGATGTAGGTAATTCCCTCATTGGTGCATATCACATACATGCATAAATATTAATATATGTATACAAACTAGTAAGCAAATTACATTGCAATGTCGAATAGGTTTGACTTGATGACAAAAATGCAGTGTTCATTACAAAGGTATCTTTGACAGCCTGGAAGTAATCTCATATACATTTTAAAATAGTATAAGCAAAAGCAGCTGCCTCCCCAAGTCAAATGCAATTTTCATATGGAGCTTTTTAGCATATACTGAAATTGTTTCCAAAGCTTAATAATAAAATTGATAAGCGTGCAGGTCTTTCTCTCTCCCTATCTATATGTGTCTAAGAAAATCCATTGGGATTAGGATCATATGAGTTTACATAAAGCACTACATATTTTCATTTAATTAGGCCAAGTTGTTGCTAATAGGAAAGGATGTACTTGCGACATGAGTTAGTCATCCACAAAGATTCAAAATTAAAAAAAAAAAAAAGATTAAGGACCCAATTACTGGGTTTTTTTTAAGGACCCAATTACTAGCATTTTAAAGCTATTGGAAACATAAAAATGTTGGCATATTTTTCATTTTCCATCAGGAAAGAATAATTAAAGTCAAGCGAGGAGAAATTAATAGATTCTTAGAGTTGAAGAAAAACTTTTAAGTCCACAGAGATGGAAGGTATCACAGAGGTCAGACAGTCCAAGCTCCCAAAGCATACAAAAATTTCCACTAAAATATTTCTTATTGATTTTGCTTACCTAATTCCAGGAATAGGGATAGAGAATTCATGACATCCTGATATAACTCACTTTTGAAAAAAAATAAAAGTCCTTGTGAGAAATATTCATTATTCTTTCTTTAAACTAAAAATTATTCCCTCTATGGTTTTCACCAAGCAGTCACGATTCTTATTTCTCCATCCAAGAAAAATAAATCCAACATATCATTTTTAAATATATGAAGACATTTTACCTGTTCCCCTTAAATCATCTCTTCTCCAAAGTGAACAGCCCTTCAACTGTGCTTTTACAGCCTGTGATTTGAGTTTTCTCACCATCCTGTTCACTATTCTCTGGATGTATTCAGATTTATCAGCATACAACTTAAAGTATGTAGCATGGATCACAGATCTCTAGATGTGGTTTGACTACAATAAAGGACAACTTCATCTGGGATGTTAGATTTATATTATGGATCATGTTATAAGACATGACAAGCACTATGGTTTCAGAAAACCAATCTGAGAAGATTTATATGAATTGATACAATGTAAAGTGAGCAACCAAAAGAACATTGTGTATAGTAGTAGTAATATTATATGATGATTAACTGTGAATGATTTTCTTACTCTGATCAATATAATGATACATGACAATGTTGGAGGATTTATGATGAAAAATGCTACCCTTTTGAGAAGACAGAGAGAGAGTAAGAGAGAAAGAGAAAGAGAAAGAGAGAGAGAGAGAGAGAGAGAGAGAGAGAGAGAGAGAGAGAGAGAGAGGGAGAGAGAAGGAGAGGGAGAGACAGAGAGACAGAGAGACAGAGAGAGAGAGAATTTTGGTGAAAGCATTTTTTTCAATTCAATTATTTTTCTTGTTTTGTTTTGTTTTTTCAAATATGACTTATTTGGAAATATCTTCTGAATGATTTCACATGTATAACCAATAATCACATTTCTTGTCTTCTCAATGGGTGGAGGAGAGGTGGGAGAGAGAGGGAGAATTAAGAACTTAGAATAAAAGAAAAAAATCAATACTAAATTTATTTTTAAAAACCATCAAATATGACATTTGAACTCTGTAGTATAAGACAAATATCAGAAAAGAAGAGAGGGGTGCTATCCAGTAGATATTCCAGGACTATAGTCTGATGTGAGTGAAAGCAGAGAAGTAGAACAATGTGAGAATGTAGGAATATAGTCCAGTTTGCCTGGACTTAGAGTATGTAAAGAACGAATAAGTTTGTACAAAAAGGATGAACCAGAGGGGGAGGGAGGCTTTAATCATAGGAGTTTAGACTTTATTTAGAAGTCACTGGGGAACAATTGTTGGATTTTTATTCAATGATATTTTTCACATATTGTAATGTGAGACACACTTCAGAGATAACCTGTGGTTTTGCTTATAAATATCCTATATGATTTCCCCTTCCCCCTAAGCCACTTAACTGTGAAATCTTATTCAGCACCTCTGAAAGAGGGTACCCTATCTCACCAATTAGTAGAGTCAAAATTAAGTTCTTATAAGCAGGAGAAGATGTCTTCACTATGATATTTCTATGAGAAAATGCTAAGGGGATATTGTGATATTCATTCCCATATCCAACCATCATAACAGTTTTCATTATCTCCTCCTTTAACTTTCTCATACAGTCTCTAAGCCAGTACCAGCTTCTGTCTCCACTAGGCCACACAGAATCAGTAGGATACATTTTAGTGCATCCATCAACAGCTAAAGCTAACAGATTGATCCTCCCTGAATATCATCATCTTTAAAGTTTGCTGGACAAAAGGATTCTGAGTCATACCTATAAATTTCAAGCAATCCATACTATCTACCCATACTCCTCTGGATTCTTCATCACTGATTCTCACTATCCAAGACACTTACTATTCCCTCATCCTTTGAGTGAATCTGCTTAACATATCAGTAACCTCCTGTAAGTGAAATCCTCAATTATCTCCCTGAACTTTGTTTGGCCCCCATAGTTCTCCTGCTTTCTTAGCATGGGGAAAACTTCTGTCCTTGTAAAAGCCTCATCATTTAAAATCATATAATTTTCTACACAAACAATCTCCTGGTAGTCATTTCCAGGGCAACTAGGTTCAGCCTCTGCCAAAACTGTATGAACTTTCCTCCTGTCATTTTGCTGCTACTTCTTCTGAGTCAAACCCACAGCAATCCTCTCTTCCACCACCTGAGATCCTCCAGCTTATTCTTCTAACAGAGAGCCCAAACAATGTAACACAGAAAATTTCTCATTCAAAACAGCTAATTTCTTTTCCATCCAAGTTTTCTCTTTCAATAGTTTGTCTCTACTTTTACATATAATATGGTACCCTGTTAGTAAAACCCAGCCTCTTCTACACACTGCCTCCAGTTCTCTCCCTGTTTTTATTGGTATTCTTTGAAAACATGTTTTTAAATCTCTAGGTTTTCACTTCTGTAACCACAATTCCCAGTTTTCAAAGAGCCCTGTACATTTAGCCCACTCCCTTGCTAGGGAGGAATAAAGTAAATCCTCACATCCTGGGATATCCATTTCTTCTTCTAAATCACTTCTGCCTCCAAATAGAGATTCTATGGTTCATGACCCAATTCTTGTCACCAAATGTTGCACCAACGCAATATGCAGAGCACTGATGGCAACTGTAAATATTCTGGCATAATTGTCAATTGTAAAATATAACAGATTCCCCATATAGAAGAAAGAAGTGAAACATGTATTCAGATACCAGAAAAACAAATCCATCATAGCAACCTAGAAGTTAATACACCACAATACAGCAGAGAACCAGGGCATCCTTTAGTCTTCCCACAAACCAACCCTAGCATGCCTAGCTGTCTTCCTGGGTACGTCCTCTCTTTTCCACCATCTAGCTGCTCTGACTCCCAGTTTCCCATGAGTTCTGCTCCACCCTTCAGCAAACTCCTCCCACCACAGGCTCCATGTGATTACATTCAGCGTATTAGGGGGCAGAGAAGATCTTCAAATTCCCATTACCATTACATGTACATTTGCTAGTATGAAATAATTCATTTATGATGCTATCTGGCAAAGAGAATGAGAGGATGGGAAAAGAGAATGAAAGTATGACAAAAGGTCCAGACAGTATTTTTTTTTTAACCAGTATGGTATCTAATGTGATGAATCTCAGTTTTCTGGGATACCAATAATGATCTAAGTCTCTAATCAGAACATCCTCATTCTGATTCCTCATCTAAGTTTTCTCGTCAATGAGGAAGCTTTACTCAATAGCATCTTTCCACTCTGTGAAATCTAAAGCTTAAGGTACTGGTACTCTATCTCTCCCTTTTTCTGTGAGATGCAATGACATTAATTCTTCCCATAGTTATTAATAAAAAAATAATTAAATTTATTTTTATTAAAATATCAAACATTTATTATGTTATTATTTTATTATTTATAATCCTTAATGATAAATATAATTATTATAATACTTTATAATTTTCAGATTTAATTTTATTATCAAAGCAACCTGAGTGGGGATGAGATAAGTACTACTATTTTTCCAATTTAACAGATAAATAAATGAGATAGGGGTTAAGTTACTTGCCCACAGTCATTTCACTAGTAAGTTTGAGACTGGATTTGAATTCAGGTCTTCTTCGTTTCATATTCAGTATTCTGTCCACTTAATCATCTAGCTGCCTCATTTATAACTAGACTTTATAGGACTTTAGATTTGGAAAGCACTTTATGTATGTCATCTCATTAATCCTTATAACAGAAAGGGCTGAACTGTACTTTGAATCAGGAAACTTGAAATGTAGGCCTCCTTCTGTTGCAAACTGCAAGATGTTGCACAAATTCCCTATTATCTTTGAGGCTGTTCTTCAACTATTAAGTAGGAATAATAACACTCATACTGCCATGCTTGCTCAGTTTTCAGTATCACTGTGGTATAATAGAAGTAATATGATATTTGTCAAGCATCAAAAGATCTGGGTTCAAATTCTACTTTCTATCTGTACAAATTGTCTTGGAAATTAGTTCCCCTAATTATAGTTTCAAAAAAATACTGGGAAATTGTTTTCATGTCATGATTTAACAGAGGTTTCTGTTCAGGTAGGGATCAGATTCAAAGATTTATGAACTCTCTTCCCAGGTCTGTTATTGATTGATTTTCAACAGTCCCCTTGGCCTTGTCCTAAGTTTCTATCCAAGCAATCAATTTTTTCCACTCTTATCATCTATACTAAGCACATTTACAGTGGGTAAGCTAAGTCAGACTGCCTTCCTACAGTTTCAACAAGCCATGTTCCCTTGTTCCAGGAGCTTAACATATCAGATAAAAAACATACACATGTACAGAAGCAGGAAGAATATGCTGACAAGTACCCCGGAATAGTTCTGTTAAGTGGCTTCAATCAGGTCCAAGCAGGTGCCATTTCATGTAGTGGCAAAAGGCAAGTACTCTGGAAGTGGCCTATTTAGCCTCATGATGGCTAGAGAAGGGCCACTAATTTGCTTGTGATTTACTGGGGAAACATTTTGAGATGTTAGAATTCTGTCAGTGTTTGATGATCAGACTGGAGAAAAATGGATTAGCAGGAGTTAGTAGTACAGGTTTTCTATGGAGAAACATTCTCTACTACTCAACAAATTTCAAAGATGGATGACAACCTAGAGATCATTGAGTTCTAACTGCCCATTTTATGGATGGGAAGACTGAGGATCAGTTAGTATTATTAGCTTAAGATTACACAGTATCATTTTTACAGAGTCAGAGCTTGAGCTTGGGCATCTCTATTTCTATTTCCCTTCCCTATTATTGACTATTTTGCTACTGCTGAATCACGTTGAGTTTTAGTTAACTAAGAACCCCAAAATCATGTTCAGAGAAACTTCCAACTTGCTGCTTACCTCCTATCTTTACTTGTTAAACTGCTTTTTTGAATCCAAAATAGGTTTTTAAATATATAAATTTTGCTTTTTGGAGGAGTGAATGTAGGGTAATTGGGGTTAAGTGACTTGCCCAAAGTCACACGGCTAGTAAGTGATAAGTGTCTGAGGCCATATTTGAACTTAGGTCCTCCTGACTCCAGGGCCGGTGCTCTGTTCACTGTGCCACCTAACCAGCCCCATTAGGTCTTTATACTTGTTGAACTTAAACATTAAATTTAATTCAGATGTTATATCTGTATAGTATTTCTCTTATAAACCTAATGAATAACTCAATCAATAAAGAAAAAAAGGTTTGAATAGCATGGTCTTTTTCTCACTTTTAATTCAACAAATATCCTCTTTGCTTGGCAACAGGAACAAAAACATAGAATATGAAACAATTTTAGCTGCAGAAAATTATATCCTACTGGGGAAGACAGCATATACAGATTAATTAATTTGAGGTAATTTGTGATTGGAGAAAGAACAAACACATAATGGTGAGGTGAGTGAAAGCTTCCGGGGCAAGGTAATATTAGGGCAAGGCCTTGAAAAAAGATGAGAATTCTGAGAAGCATAGGTAAAGAAGGAGTTCGTTCCAAGTATGGAGGGTAGCTCATAAAATATATGGAGGTGGAAGATGAAATGCTGGATTTTGGGATTAATTAGTAGGTTAGTTTACTGGACTCAGATTGTGTGAATGAAAGTAATAAGACATAATCCTGGATAAGTGGTTTAAATCTGTTCTGAATGTTCTCAAATGTCTCTCTGATCATTGTTCTTTATTTTAATGGCAGCAGATCAACTGGAAGATTGTGAAAAAAGGAATGCCATGGTTTGAACTATTCATTGGGAAATTTGTGGAATTGCAGAATTGAGACTGGCCTTACCAGTCCTTAGAAAGTATTATTTTCCTCTATAAAAGGAATACATATAGTCTATAAAGGCATTGTTTTCTAACAGTTTTTTTGGCAAAAGGGAGATCCTCCTGGGAGGACACAGGATTCTCTATTGACCCCTTTCTTCTATTAGTCAACTCTGTAAGGGAATATACCAGCTCCTTACTTCCCCAATGCAGTTGAGGCTGACAATAGGTTAAGTCCTGGTCTGGATTCCCAGGTTATATCTAAGAAAAGGCCCTTAGGTCATCCAGAGGTGTCAGAGAAAACAACTCCTTAATGAGTTTGGATTCTGAGAGGAAGTGTGGGGTGGAAGGAAGAAAAAAAAAAGGGGAAAAAAAGAAAGTTACATGACAATTTTATTATATATTTAAAAAGAATAGCAAATTATAGATAACAGATTTGCAATTTCACATGCAATCTTTTTTTTCTTATTCTACTGTGTTATGGAAATGCTTGTTTTACTTCTTAAATTCAGAATAAAATAAATAAAATTTTTAAAATGGCAGTCACTTCAAGGCACAATTTTACTATAAGCAATGAGAAAGATGGGAGAAGGGAGAGAAGAAAAGGAGACCCAACATACAACTTAGGCATACATATATCATAGAGTATAATTCATTTAAGAGCGACAGTGTTGAAGAAAACATCACATGAGTTCATTCAGCAGAAAGTGGGGGAAGGTGGTACAGCTGGAAGGTATGCTTTTGATAAAGGGGGGGGGCTGTATTTGAGAAGGAATATGTACTCCCACTGAAGTGTAGAGTGTACTTCAAAGTGCCCTTCAGAGGGTGGGGTACTTATACTACCATTATAGATAGTTTCTCTGAATTTGACTGACTCACATATCAGGGATTAGGTCAAAATATTATTTTGGGTGTTCATTATCAGTGAAACAAAAAAATCCCAGTAGTAGACAACAAAACGTTACTGGAGGAGGGTTGCATATCATGGAGAAAAACAAGCTAGTGGTAGAGAAAGTATTATTTGGAGGACACTGCTCTACTAATCTTTGAAAAAATGTTATTATCAATAGTTTTCCATAATCATGTTTTATAAGCTTACAGTCTTCCTTAAAGGGAGATCATCACAGTGGTCTCAAGACTGTCAGATTTAATTTATAATAGGTATACCTTTGATAATGGATTCTAAAATTTCTAAACCTAAGATTTTTCTCAACTTCCCTATTCATTGACAATATTCAATTTCAATTTAGCTACTTCTCCTTTTCCCACCAAAGCACACATTTTACTTTCATCTTCAAAATTTTTTTTCAAGATTATACTATCCATCCTACTTGTGCCATATTAAGCTAGGAGACCCCTTTGAGGTCTCTGAAATCTGTTCTCCTTAAATCTAGGTGTTCTATTACACTGTTTAGGATTTTTTATCTCTTTTGAACCTAAATAAATAATGTCTTCCCAAGGTACCCTTATTTCTGTATCAGTATTTCCTAATTATTGGCCAGAAGATTAATTTGACCTTTGATTCCTCCATTTATTGAAGAATAAAATGATCAAGGCTAGCCACGGATTTATTAGTTGTCCTTTACATAGAGTGAAAATCACAGTAGATGTCTGAATCTTTGATGTCTCCCACTACTAAGATATGGTATCTTTGCACTAAGTTTGTGATCTGTTTCCCTTACTTCTACAACTGTTCTCCTGCCAGTATAAAGTGGGCTATAATAGACTCTCATAATAGTATTTCTTTAATTTTAACCCTAGTAATCACCAAAATTTTTTCTACCATGGTTCCTCCCTCTAATTCTTCAATTTCATGAATATATCTTCTCAATATTAAGTCACTCCACATATTCTATTCTTTATAGTAAGGCATTTCCTTCCAAAATTATATTCCATTTATGAATCCCTTTCCATCAATTCTCAGTAATCCAATTTGGAGATATAAATCAAATTTCCTTTACTGCAACTGGATAATGAAGTCACTGTATTTTTATTCACATTTGTAAGCTCTCTATAAACAGGGAATGTTTCATTCTTGCTTTTCAATTCCCAGTTTCTGCATACACATATACCTTGAGGGCCTCCTTGACAAGTGTATTACTATGAAACAGGAAGGATTGCACAAGCAATGTTGTACCATATTTTTACCAAGACAAAGTTGACTGAATGATGTAGATAACTGAAAGTACCATTCTGATTATTTGTTGTTTATGAAAAAAAAAATACTTCATTCAGCAGAAAAAAGTGTTCTTCTAACAAAATATCTTTTTCAATACATTAAAAATTAAAATTTGTCAGAGTTGTACAATAGAAATAAGTTTGTACAAAAATCCTATAATCCCAGACCTCAAACTGTATATACTAGGTCTCATTATCAAACATTTATAACTGGGGCAAAAGAATTGAGCACTGAGCTCAACTTAAAGAGGCACTCCCTATAGAATATGAAGTCATCTAAGCACTCCTGTTTATGAAAGGAGTCAGCTTCAAATGGACATGGATGAGGCTACTGTGAAATTTTCAGTGGACATTTACATCTCAAAAATCAGGAAATCAGGACTTAATTGGCTTTGCTGATTGTCTAGAAGACTTAACATAGTAATGTAGCTAACAATAATGCAGATCAAATCTAAAAGAATACTTTTCATACATTTCCTTAAGAAATCAAATCTTTAAGCATTTATTAGCACACCCCTGAAAGAATGTATTATGATGATTACATTAAGCCCTTGAAAACTGAAGAGGCTCCTGGAAGAAATTTCTAACCACTTAAAAGAATTTGACTTGACTATTCATACCAGACAAATCAAGTGGACGAAGAATATTTATTGCTCGGATTATGATACAGTTATATGAGTTTGACTTTTCACTATTGGAATATAAATATACATACACATATATATACATATATAAATATATATACATATATACATGCATATGTGCGTATATATATATATATATATATATATATATATATATATATATATGTATACGTATATAAATGTGTGTATACATATGAAAGAGAGACCAAAAAATTCATAGAATTAATCAAAATGAAGAGTCAGCTGAATTACTTTCTGGAAATTACTCTTTTTAATGATCCCCAAATTATCTTTGAAACAAAGGCCCATGTTTTAAATAATATTATCCTACAAAGATTGTTTTATAACTTTGACACATACAATGCATCTGACTGAAGAACTGAAAATTAATAATACAAAGTGGTAAATGGAGAGATTCATGGTAGATGTGGACAACTGCAATATTTAACTATTGAGGAAATTTTTAAGGATAATAAGAGTAAAATATGTCATCAAGGAAATGAATGACAAGAAAACAAGATGTGCTAGTCATAGGGAGAAGATTACAGATTGCAGATGGATAGCTCAAGTAACACTCTGTAATTATCATATTGTTTAGAGAGTCAGGAAGACTTCTAAGATGGTGTCTGGTGAATTTATGGGAGGAAAAGGACATATTTTGTATATTCTTCATGGCATGTTTTCTTCATCATTCGAGGGAGCACTAAAATCGGTGAGATCACAGATCTAGTTGAGTATTTCAAATGGATTTCAATATGAACCGCAAATTATAGGTGCCTAATCAATGTTTATTAAATTGAATTTATGTCTAAAATTATGAGGGTTTTTTTCTTCTAATAGTTTTATATAGGCCACTGTAAATTGTTAAACCTCCATACTGTTTTTATTTTCCATATTTGATAGCTACTACAGTCCATGTTACTTGACCTGATAGTTATATAATTTTGCCACCATCTCCATTTTCAATATAAATCCCCACTGATCTCCAACAACTCTCTTCAAGCATTGTCTCTTCACACACTCTCTCCTTTAGATATAGGTTGATACACCACCAGACCTCCCATATAAAAGCAGCTCTCCTGTAAAATCCCTTTAAAATGTAGGATAATAATAACAATAAGGATATCAATATTATTTTTAATAATTTTAATTATTAACAAACATAATTTTATGCATTTTATCTTTTATGTAATATTTTGTCATTTATAAAGCACATTCCATAAAAAAAAACTATTAAATCATTGGGACAATGATTATTAACTTCATTTAAGGATGAAGAAACTGATCAACATCTAGGTAATGTGACATATTCCATCACATGGTGCGTAAGATAAGATTTTAATTTTGGTTTTCCTAAATCCAAGCCTAGCACTCTATTCACTATTCCACCTTTTTTCCTCATTTCTTACAGAGGTTAGCCAATTCAACAACATTGCTCTTTCCCCAATATCTTTCCCCAATAAATGCCAATAATATCCCGTCAGTTTACTTGCCATATCTACTCTCAATGGATATGGGAGAAACATGGGATTTTCCTCTATTGATTGCACACATCAGAACCATTTTTCAACTTTCAACTCTCATTCCTGAATTGCCCTAATCTTGTGACTCAAAATCTTGACCAAGGCAGGAAATAAGACAGATAAATCACTCAAAGAGTTTCATTAAGTTACGTGTAAGTGAACTGAATATTGTCCTTTGTCAGTTTTAACCTGTCAGCATATAAAAGTTGCAGAAATAATAGTGAAAATGTTGATCTTTAAAATCAATGAGACATGAATCCACTGCCTGTTTCTGATATTTGGGATCTCTGTATACATGGGCAAGTCATCTCGTAGAGCCTTAAATATTTCATCTGTCAAATGGGAAGTTTGATATCTAGACTGAAGATAAACTGATTTGCTCTGATACTCAAATATGCCCATGTATGTAAAATGTCTTGTGGATTTAAAAGTGTCATATTAATGTCATCTATATTTCTTGAAGATTTAGAAACTGAGGTTCAGAAATGTAAAAACATATGCTTAAGTCTCCATAGAGAATTATAATTAGGAAAACCATATAACATGAATGCTCTCTTTTTTGAGTAAATTTCCTGTTTGCCAAGCACTGTGCTAAATGATTTGCAAAATATTCCTTAATTTGATCCTCACAATAACCCCGTGAGGTAGGTGCTGCTATTATCCTCATTTCAGAGTAGAAAAACTGAGGAAAACATATGTTTAGTGACTTTCTCAGGATAAGACAGCTAGCAAGTATCTGAGTCTGGATTTAAACTCGTGTCTTCCAGACTGCAGAACCAGCTCTCTATTTGCTGATACATCAAGATGCCCCATTTTGTTAAATGCATTTTAATCTATATGTGAGTGAGTTATCATTTCAGAGTTCATGAAAGGAGATTGAGATCTGGTAGAAATAGGATTAAAGACTTATTTAGTGGATTGTAAATTATTTTGGAATACCTGAACCTTGAGAATAGATAGCCATCCAGAAATGTGACAAAGTAATAGAATTCAAGTCTTGGGAACCATCTAAGTGGCCATCTAGTCCAATCCACACATGACAATTTCCTTTTTTAATACACCTCACAAAGGGTTGCCCAATCTCTTCTTGATGATTACTTTAAACTAGTCCACTTTGAAACATATCTAGTGTTAGGAAGTTTTCCCTAACATTAGTCTTCCATTCAACTCTCCATAATCTCCATTGATTGTTCTTCTTTCTGCCATATAAGGTCAGCATAACACACTTAATTCCTCTGAAAGATAAAAGAGAAGCGAGAAAGGCCTAAGTAGGTCCCGTCTACACACACTTACTTGAATTGATAAATCAAGATTTAGGACTTTGTAAAAGCAAGCGCCCTAGCATACCCAGGATGGCTGCTAGCATAGGTTCTTTGATCTACTTTTCTAAAGAAACTCAAAAAGGGTTAACAATCTTACTTTAATCACACATATATCACTTACCTAGATCAGGGGAAAAGTCAGCACCCTGAACTTCAGAGAAAATACAAACAGAAGTTACAAGCAGACAAAAAATACAGACAGAGAAAATGACACAATTCAATGACCAACAGAAATGGCTTCTAGCTGTCTGACCATTACATACATACAGTTAGTTGCCAGAGAGAGAAGCACCAACATCTGGGTTTTCAAAGTGAGAGGTCTCAACAGCTGCCCAGAGTCTCACCTGGCCAAATCACACAACTTTTTTCAAAATGAGCCCCAAAGCAAAACCTCACCTCAGAGGTGTACATGGCCTTCTCTAGGGTCAGAGAAAATCATAACCTACTGTCTAATTACAAAGTAACAGTGTGTGGGTCTTCCTGAGAAACAAGCCTTCCCTAAGCAAGCTTCTCCTATTGGACTATACTCCACTCTTCAGCAAACTCCATCTACCACAGGCTCCATGTGACCACATTCAGTCTATTAGGGGGCAGAGTAGATTTTCAAATCAAGGAAGGTCCTAAAATTCCCTTAGGCTTTTTTAAGGGGTAGGGAAGATCTTCAAATTTCCTTACCCTTACAGACTTCTTTTGTTGACTTGGCCACAGGTAGGCAGTGTGCCTATATATGTGTGAACAAATAAACTGAGTTGGAATAAATAGTTTGATGTTAGAACACCATCTAGTAGTTACTATAGACATTCTCATTCCTTCACAAGCTGTATGAAAATCCTTTTATCATGCCCCAGACCTTCATTCTGAAGCTTCACTCCAGTCCTGGAATTCACACATTGAAAGTATTCTTAGGTCTCTTTCTCTGGAAAAATCCTCCCAAAACTTTAAAGAGGGAACCCAGGCCAACCATGTTTCATTTCTCTATAAATTACATTTATTACTTCCTTACCAACCACCCCACCAAGTATTTCCCCACCTTCTTCCAGCATTAATGAATTGCCTTCCTCTTCTTAGAATGTAAGATCCTCGAGGGCAGGGTCTGTCTTCCTTTGTACTTTTATTTGAATAAGAAGTGGTTATCATAGTGACTGGCACATAATAAAGAGTTTTATAAATGCTAGCTCAGTGACTGATGACTGACTGAGGGACTAGACATCACACTCTAAATCCTGACATTCACATGCCTTTAATGCCAATGAATCTGTTGCCCTTCATTGTGATGAAATAGTCTTTTGAATGTAATCATATTGAAATAAGGAGAGTATTTCAAGGTGGGAAAAGGTGTTCAAAGTGGTCACTGAAAGTACCTTCCCAGGAAGACAATCTTCATTTAAGAGAATAGTAGACAGTGACCAAACACATGAGGCACATTTCTGTCTTAGTCAATCTATAGCAAACCACAACTAATCACTCACTGTCTGATTGATGATGATAGAGACTGCTGGGGAAGGTGGAGAAGGGACAATGGAAAGAGTGTCTTAGGGTCAGATGACAGCACAGGAGAGATTCACTAGCCCATTATAAACACAGCTGTTGTCCTACCATAGAGTTTTGAGTGAAAAATTTGCTAAGCACTTTTTATATTTTTGGCAGCTATCCTACCTATCTAACAAAGCTTCCATACAATTTCTTTATCTTTTGATTTAAAATGAAATAACCAGTTTCAATCATAGCAATCCTATTATCTGGTAGGCAAGTTCTTCTGTCCTCTCTTTTGTACTCTTATCCTCCTTGCCCACAACAACCCTCCCCCCAATTTTTCAAGAACCCACCCTTTGAAACAATCTGCTATTTATTCAATAGCTTAGAATAAGGGCTTTTGTTTATGCTGAATTTATCAACATGAAAGCAAATGAGCCCATGATCCATCCCTTCCTCATAAACACTTCAATATTTGCCTTCAGTATTTGAAGACAACAGAGGGAAAACAAAGGAATTGCTTTGGGTGTGTTTCCCCAGTAATTACTGTTGTTTTCATTATTATTCTCCACTCACTGCCTCAGTCTGAAATCTCTCCTAGAGAAAACAGAGAACAACTTATCATTATTTTGCCAGTAAAACAAACTGTCATTACTCTCAGGTTATACCCAAGGCCAAACTGGGTCTTTGCATACTGTCCATGTCTCATCTAGATAACTGAATGTGCGGTGGGAGTTTGGAAGGGGGTATGTTAAGTATTCCACAACAAAATTTAGACTATTATTTTAACAAAATAAAACCACTTGAAACATAATTTATTCAAGTGGTTTTCCCTGACACGTCAAAAAATAAATAACTTTTCTTAGTTTTCTCCCTGTGCTCTTTTAAGTATCTACCTTCTCACCAGCTAATTAAAATTAGTCAATGTATTACATAATGAAGGATAATGCAGCACTGGAATACTTTGTGAAACATAAGGAAGGAAAGTTTTAGCATGGAAAGAAAGTTGGATTTAAGCTCATAAGACATGTGTTGAAGTTCTTACTCAACTGCTATATGTTACAGATAGGGAATGGACTAGGTGACCTCTGAAATTTCTTGCAGCTCTAAGATTCTGTGAGTTTATCACCTTTGATTTGCAGCATCTGACATGACTTCACTGCAAAAATGGGGATATTTTCAATAACATGTTATTGAGTTTTTTGATGATCAAATGAGATAATGAAATGACCAATGATGAAGAATAAAGTTATTTAAAAATAAAGTATCATTATTATCATGTATTAACACCTGCAATTCCTCTGTAGGTCCAATTACTGAATCATAAAGCTAGAAAGGAGTTTGGAAATCAGAATGTCAGTGTTGAAAGTGGCCTTAGAATATTAAAACCTAGAGAGTAATTTTAGAGTTACGAGGGACCTGAGAACATATTGTAGAATGCTAAAGTTGGAAGGAATCTTGCTGAGATGTGGAATGAACAACTCTAACATTATCTAAAGTCTATAGTTGAGATTTGGTGATTGTCTAGTTCAAACCTGTCATTTTATGGATGAGAAATCTGAGGCACAGAGAGGTTAATGAATTTCCTCATAGCCAAATTATTAGTTATAGGTAATGGTACCACAATAGGAAGAATACCAAATAAGCATTGTTTCTCTTGGGATTCCAGAAGGAGGAATTGAAGCCATATGACAAGGTATAATTTTCATCCTAACTTTTTATTTTTTCTGGCCCCAATATATGTATTCTTCCAGTGGGTTACATTTTTATGAATGTAACAAATCATTAATTATCACCTGGTAAGATAATATAAATAAAACACTTCAGAAAATTGACAGAAAAACATAGCATATTCATGACAATATGAAATAACCACATTTTAAGAAGTGCTATTGGTCTCTTATAACTTTATTAACTGTGACAAGTAGGACTCCAAGATAGACCCCCTTAGCTACTCATATTCTATTATTCAGTTATGTCAAACACCAAAATGGCCTGGAATGTAATTTTTAAATCTATGCAATATGATATAGGCTTTGTGGATTTATAAAGAAAACATATTTTCCTGCACACCAAAGTATGTCAGCAAGCTGAGCGACAAATCAGCTTAAAATATCTTTCTACACAACAATCCCTTTCTGCCTGGCTTCCCTTCTTGTCCCCCCCTCAAATAAATGAACAGTACGCTGCAAAATTTTTAAATTGTTGTTGCCTGTGTTTATATTTTTTTCTGGTTTAATACATTCATTTATGTTGGAGTTTGTATTAACAGAGGCAGTAAATAATACATTTTCCCTTGAAAATGGTGTTAGAATAAGTGTGCTCTATCAATAATGTACTGTGAGAAATCCATTGTTTTGATTTAAACTCTAAAACTCATTTATTATTGACCAGTTCTGAAAAAAATAAGATTACGTTTACTTGAAGTTGTCAAGTGCTTTGCCTAATATAAATCTTTGGTCTCTTGATATTCAAATGCCCCCCATGTTTTATATAAAAGAAGAGTTTTGTTGAACAAAGAGGGTAAAACCTTGACTTTTCAGCATGCATTTTTAACATCAGCTATATTTTTAAAAAGTCAAAAACTATTTTTAATATTCCATTTTTAATGCTAATTAACATTCATATTGTATAAGTTCAAGCATTGGCTTTAGAAGTGGAGGACCTAAGTCCCAGGTCTCAGATCCACTATTTTTTGTATGACCTTGGGAGAATTGCTTCTCAGAGATTAATTTTTGCTTGTCTATAGAATGATAATTATCAAACCCTATGTGTGCATATATGTGTGTGTATGTGCATGCACTGTCTTTGGTTTGATGTCAAATTTCAGATTTTACCACACTAGTCCTCATGCTTTTAATTTAAAGAATAAATTATAGCCATTTTTCTAACTCCATTTACTATACCATGAAGTACAAAATTGTAGTTGGAGAGAGAGAGAAATTTCCCATTTTTTAAAGTTCTTCCTTATAAAAAAAGGCCAATCTATTTATAGGCATTAAATTAATCTTTTCCCTAGCTCAATGGAAAAGTTAATAATCATTTATTAAGCACTTACTATCTTCAGATACTCATGGTTGGTTTTGGGAGAGACATAAAGATAAGACAAAATCCCACCTCTAATGCAGTAGAGAACTACAATATAAATGCAAATAGGCACTTACAAAAGAGGAATAAGCACTAAATTGGAAGTGAGAAGACCCAGGCCTAAGGCCTGGTTCTGTTACTTACTATTCATGAGATCCTAGGTAACTCACTCTCTGTTAGTTCATTTCTTCACCTACCAATGAAAGAGTTGGGTTAATCTCTAGGAGAGCCACCAATTTTGGCGATTATAGTTCAGTGATAATATGGTTGAAAATTGATGCAAAAGTTTATAGGAACTGTGGCAATGACTCTGGCTTTATTTATCCAGATTAAGGAGAGCAGCATCTTCCCCACATGCTTCAACAAGACCACTGAAGGCAAATATTATTTCAATATATTGAAATATTTCAAATATTATTCATTCAAGCCTCCATCAATAGATGTGTAGCCATCCCTATAGTTAGCCACTAGTGATCAGCAACGCAATTTAACTTGATCAATAGACATCAATTAGCTTTTCAAAAGAGATACATTTTATAACTATCTTCAAAAAAGAGGGATATTTATCTTTAAGATTTAGAAATAACAAAGGTATAAATAGTCTTCTATAATATGTGTGCCTCCTCCAACTTCTTTCTATACCTCTTTGCCATTATTGATAGGGCACTCAGATTCAACAGTTTCCTTATAGCATTCACCCAACTAAGTTCACTTCTAAATGTTGCTTGGCCAGAGTAGATGAGTGTTCATCTCTGTTACTGTTAGACTTGGCTAGGCTCATCATTCTGTATTTCACTTATCATCTAGCTTTTGGCAAATTCTGCCATGTACTTTGCTCCCAAATTTTAATTCCTTGTTCTTATAATCTTTCAAAGGTCAAACAATTTTAGTTTTTTAGTTACCTCTAATTCCTCTTCCTCCCACCACACATATTCACACACACACACACACACACACACACACTTATTTATATAAGATGCATCTCTTCCCCTTTGACCAATGCTCCTAGTTCTGCTCTCTATAGACAATCAGGACAAGTCCAATGCCTCATCAAATATAAAACATCTCTCATATTTCAATGCTTCAGATAAATACTATGATGATGACATCATGGAATTCAGAGCTAAAAGGAAACTTGGAATTCAGTATTTCTCAACATTTTCCTTCTAATCATTAGTACACCAAAACCAAGGAAGTAAAATGTCTTATCCAAATGACAGGTAGTGAGTAGTAGATATGGGACTCTCATTACATCTTTTGCAACTCCAAATTCAATCCAATTAATTTCAATAAATATTTAAGGATTTACTTTGGTTAAGACACTATACTAAATGAGAAGAAACAAGAACAATAGAAAAATTCCTGCCCAAAAGGGATTGCATTTTACTAGATAAAGGTGACAACATGAATACAAGTAAGTCAATGTGGTCATGCAAAATACTTTTTTTCAAAAGGGAGTGTTATTAAATGGGATGATCAAGAAAGACTCCATGAAGGATGTGACATATAAGCCATACTTTGAAAGAAGTTACTGATTCTGAAAAATAAAAGCAATAAGGGAATGCTTTTTAGGCATGTGTGATCACTCAGGCAAAGCTATAGAGGCAGAAGGTATATTATAGTTTATGAGGAACATCTAACAAGCCAGTTTGACTAGCAAAGAGTGTGTGAAAGAGAATTGCGTAAAATAAAACTAGAAAGGTATGCAGAAGCCAGATTGTAAAGGGATTTAAATTCTAGGTTGAGGAATTCAAATATTATTGCAGAATTTAAGGGGAGCCAATGAATATTTTTGAGTAGAAATGACATATTCAGATGTGTTTTAGCAATGTCAATTTGGCAGTTATCTGTATGATTGCTGGAAAGGGGGTAATACTAGTCAGTGAGACAATTTCAAGATGTACTGAAAACAGTGCAGGCCACAGATGATTAAAAATGAAGAAGCACAGAGGCTATGTGGGTGGAGAAAAGGACATGGGTGTAAGGAACACTGTGATGGTAGGATTGACATGACTTGATAACTATTTTTGTTTGGGAGTTGGATGGAGAGTCAAATATATTTCCAGAGATGATAACCAGGTTGACTTGAAGGATAGATATACCATCAAAATAAATGGGGGATTTATAATAAATTATAGGTCTGTGCATACATAGACTTTGGGGGAAATATAATTAGTTGTTTTTGACATGTTGAGTGTGAGATGACTATGTGATACACAGATGGTTTATCAGACAGTTGATGATTTAGGGATGGAGTGCAGGAGAAAAATTTGGGCAAAATATAGAAATATAGGAGTCATCTGCATAGAGATGCTAATAATCTTGGAGAGAATAGTTACAATTGTATGGTGGCACAGGAAATCAGATGACAAGAAATTGAGAGGTTAGTAGGATGTGAGAAAATGATGCAATGTGTATAAACAACTCTTTCTAGGAATTTCAGTATGGAAATTAGAGGAAATCTAGGATGATAGCTTGAAGAAATAGCTCTGTGAGATTGGTAGCAGAGAAGAAATTGGTGGATAAATTAATGACTGAGTAAAAGACAAAGAAATGATCTTGGGGTCAAGCTCCTAGAAGAGCTGGGATAGGAAGTAATCAAAAGCCTAAGTAGAATAATTTGCCTTTTTTGATAGGAGAAACCCTATCCCTTCATCAGAGACTGGAACAAAGGAAGAGAACATTAAGGATGACGAAGAAAGGTGTTGACATGTACAGTGAGGGATGAGAGGTATCGTGGAAGATGGCTTTCATTTTTCCAGTAAATTAGGATATAAAAACTTTGATGGACTCAGAAGTAGTACCTTACTCCCCTCACCAATAGACATTTCCCAAGATTTTTTTTTTCCTCTCAGGGACAGTTCTTGCTATCTGATTTCACTCCATCAAGAGATATTGTATTCATTCAAGTCATTTTATGATAAATCCACAATACCCTAAGCAGAACCACCCTGATATATTTTCAAAGTGAGTTAGTCTGGTTTGAATGAAGCCAAAATGTTAAAAACATGTTTAAACTTTTAAATCATAAGCAATTGCTCGATATTTTTAAAGACCACGATCCTAATTTGTTTTGACTTAATAATTCAGTAAATGATTTTCTGAAATTAAAATTAAGCAAGAATAAAAAAAAAATGTGAATCCATTTGCCCATATAGTTACATATCCTAGGGCCTTTGGTGCTCATTTATGGGAGAAAGAGAATCTTTCTTGTTGCAACTTATTTACCAGGGCTCAGCCAATGCTTTTCTAAAAACAACTTTTGCTTGTAAATTTTTGCTGCCCAGAATAACTGTAGTTGTTCGGAGGAAGCTAGATGTTTATCAAGTGATTTAAAGTGTGAAGGGATTAAATTAGAATTGTTAAAGGATACAAAAAATGTTTTATCAACACTTTCAAATATCTCTAATCTCTTCAGTGTGGGCACTTCCTTCAATTGCACATATATCCACCATTTCATCATCATTAAGAAACATTTAAGCACTTAGCATATATGAGGAAAGGTGTTAAGTGTTCAGGACATGAAGAGTTGCAAAAATTGTGGTTCTGATCAAAAGGAAATAATATTCTAATGGGGAAGATAATGTGGAAAGAACTACATATATATGAGATATACACAGCATAAATTGGATGTCATCTCAGTAGAAAGACACAAGTTATATGGAGGAAGAGGATAGGAATAGACAGTAAAGTCCTCTCTTGTAAGGTGAGGTTTGAAGTGAATCTTGAAGGAAACTGGTAAAATCTAAAAGGTGGAAAGTGAGAAGGAAGAGCACATCAGGCATGGGGATGGTCAGTGTGCATCCATGCTGTGGGTTGTTGTATAGTCAAATGTGAGGAAAATCAAAGCTGTTGTGACTGTATAATACCGTAGGTGAAGAACAATAATTTCAAAGAAGGCTGGAAAGGTAGGAACAGGGCAGGCTATGAAGGACTTTACTGCTAAATACAGGGTTTTATATGGGATTCTGGAGAAAACAGGGAGCTGCCAGAATTGATAGGGAACAGGGAGAGATGACAGGGTAACTTTAGGAAGATCACTTTGGCATTCAAATGGAGGATGAATTAGACTGGGGAGGGACTTGAGGTAGACAGACCAACCAAAAGCCTATGGAAATAGTCAAGGTATAAGGTGTTTAGGTCCTACAGCAGAATTGTGGCTATATACATATGAGGAATATATAAAAGGGACTTTGTGAAAATCAATATAACAATGAGTACAAATGAGGCATCACAAATGACATCGGGATTGAGGATCTGAGTTTAGTAGTAGGATAGCATTATTCTTGACAAAAATAGGGAACTAAGGAAAGAAAAAGAATATTGAGGGGTGGGATAATGAGCTCTACTTTGGACATAATGAGTTTAGGATAACAATGGGACATTCAATTCAAAGAGTCCTTTAGACATTGGTGATGTGATATAGAAGAATAGGATCAAAGGACTGAAAAATATATCTGTAAAACATCTGCATTGAGAAGACAATTGAATCCATACCTTAGGAGACAATCTCTATGAGCACATATCCTTGAGGAATTTTATAGAGGAAAGGAATTTATAAAAGTGATGGGAATAGAATCAGGAAGACAAAACTTCCTGAGTTCAAATCTGGTTTCAGACATTTACTAGCTGAATGACCCTGGGGAAATCACCTAACCCTGATTGCCCCAATTTCCTCATCTGTATAATGAACTGAAGAAGGAAATGGCAAACCATTCGTCTATCTTTACCAAGTAAACCCCCCAAAATGGGGTCATGAAGTTGGACATAAGTGAAAATAACTACACAAGAAGACTAAAAATTTACAAAGAGGGAAGAATGTAAAAGGCTAAAACTACCAAATAGAATATTTTCTACATCATCTAAGAGTTGAGAGGGAGCTACTGGAATTTATTGAATAGAAGCTTGACAAGGTGAAACTTAAGCTTTAGGAAAATAACCTTTGTTGTCAAGTGAAAGATGGATTAGAGAGGGAAAAGACATGATGTAGAGATATCCAACTGTTGGTTTTTGTACTGTTTCAAACAAGAAATAATAAGACTATCATTAAATCTAGTGACTGTACAAGCAGAGAGGATAGTATGTATAGAAGAGACATTGTTAAGGGAGAAATCACAAGTCAAGGATGGCATGAAGACTGAAAACTTTGGTTGAGTGGAAAGTTAGCCAATGCTCATGACAGTGGTAAGAATAATGGAAAGATGGAAATAATAATGAATTCTCGTTTTAGACTTTAATTATCAGGTAGCTTATATCACTTTAGGACAACTCGAACGATTAAGAAGGATATATTTGCATCAATCTAAGCATTGCCTCTGTAACTTCCAACCATAATCCCTACCTCTGCCCTCTGGTTTCAAGTAGAAGGAGCCTTATATTATGTCTGCACAACATGAGCTTCAAATATTAAAAAGAAAGAAACATCACCCACCTACAACTCTTCTTTCCCTAGACTGACCAAACTCCAACTCCTTCAGTTCAATCTCAGAGTAGATGAAGTTGAAACTAATTTGAGTTTTTAAATAAAATGCATATTGCTTTAGAAGTCAATACCTAGTATTTTTGGAGTTGGTGAGAAAGAAAATACTCTTTAAACATATTCACATAGAGAAAATTGAAATACAGATGGATATGCTATTCTTTCATTTTTGATATTACCTTGATCGCAGTTCTTTTTCACGTTTACCCTAATAGACATCCAGAAAATGAAACCATTTGGAAGAAAGATCTCATTTCACCCAATTTTCAAAACTTTGAAATTGTAGCATATATACCAAAGTGGAACACTGAGAGATAATTTAGGAAACAGATTCAAAAATATTGATTTTGCATGTTTACTAGTTCTTTCAATTGCTTTTAGAATAGTCAAGACGTAATATTCTTGAGTTGTTTTTTTTTTTTTTTTTTCCTAAAACAAGACTATCTTATACTCTGGGTATAATGCTCACTACCTATATTGATCTATTCCAAACAATTAAGCACATGAAATAAATTGGTGTTTGCAAAAGAAATATGTGGGTGGTAAAGAGAAAGAGTGAAGAGGAAGGAAGGATGGAGAAAACATCACCATTACAGATCTGATATGCTACATCCAGTACTCACACAGGCATTTCTAATTGTTCAAGCAATAAGGGTAGGACTCAATGATCTCAAAGGGTTATCTCCTGTTCTTAATCCTATAATACTATCATCTCTAGTTTCCAAATGTCTTTTTTTTTTACATTTTATTTTACTGTAAATATTTTAGTTTGCAAAAGTTAAACAACCTGATCACCATTAAAGAAGAAATTAATAAATGGACCAATTGGACTCATAAAATGTTATGTATCAGGAAAAAAAAGCCAATTCTTTTCCCTTTAATGCAAGCCACACTCTATCACAGTGTAGGTACCTGGGCTTAGAACTTTTGGCTCTGTCTCTTATGTCTCACTTTTTAAGGTCTTTTTTTTTTTTTGAGTTATTTCTTGGAGGCAAAGATTGAGCTGCCCCAGAGAAATCTAGAAGATTAAAAGACAAGCAGGAAAACATTGGAGGATGCCTCTTAACTCTAAGTCTTGAAATGACTGGGGTGCATACAGACTACACCCTTGAGAGAGCAAGGAAACAAAGAGGATTGATTCACTCTAAGCTGGCTGAAGGATGTGAAATAAATAAATAAATAAATAATGAAAGTTAAAAAAAATAAAAAGACTTGTTCAAGTGATTTATATGGAAGCACCCCATGGCATATGATAAGCCCTTTAGCATAGTAGTCCAGAGACTGTTGAACCTGAGCATATAAAAAGAGAAAGAATCAAAGGAATGGAGTCACTCTAACAGGACACATGTTTTTGAGATGGTAACATATTCATTTGAGTTGATGTAAAAATCTCTTCAAATAGGTCAGTTACTAAAAGCTAGTTCCCTGAGAAAGATGACAAATCATATGTGCTGTAAAGTACCAGAATAATAAAAGTCAGCAAAAGATCTTAACAACAAGAAATGAAGCTTAAACGAATTTTAAATTAATGTGTGGAGAGGGGTGTTGTAATCACTTCTAGGTAACTAGCAAGGTGGCACAGATGAGGTACTCTATATAGAAATATCAATATGGAGGATAAATTTCTGATGTCTCCCATATTTAGCATAATTCCCTTGGGAAACCAAGGGGATAGAAAGAGGAGAAGGATGTTGTTAATAATATATGTACCAAATGGTACAGTATCTAATTTTATAATTTAAAAAAGTTAAATATGTAATATATACATACATACACACAGACACATATTATATATATATATGTATATACATATATACATATATATATATTTGTATGTATATGTGTATGTATATACACACATATGTACCAAAATTCTAGAAAACTGTAATGTTCCTCTCTCTGAACTGGAGAAATAT
The DNA here is from genome assembly GCA_028646515.1 of Pseudochirops corinnae. Taxonomy (NCBI): domain Eukaryota; kingdom Metazoa; phylum Chordata; class Mammalia; order Diprotodontia; family Pseudocheiridae; genus Pseudochirops; species Pseudochirops corinnae. The sequence goes on from CM053585.1 coordinate 54,142,316, forward strand.
AACATAAGTGATATAGATCACAAGACTATAGGAATGATAAACACAATCTAAGGTATGGAGAGGCATCTTGATACAGCATAAAATTCATTCACTAGCTATTGAGTCATATGACCTGAGTTCAAATTGTACTTCTCGCATGTTCTACCTATATGAACTGGAACACATAATTTATCCTCCCCAAAATGGTTTCCTCAACTATAAAATGAGTGGATTGTATTAGATGGCACATGAAATCCTTTTCACTTCTTAAATAATGCATGTAACATTCTGTTCTAAGGTCCTTTCCATCTGCAATGTTCTATGTTTTAATATTTTTCTCCTAACAACACTTCTAAATCTTAAATTTTACTTTTACTAATGTGTTAATGATAACTGGCAGTAGTTCATTTGAAATATATGGCTTTATCAAATTTTAGTTGTCTTAAAATACATTAAAAGATTAACTATTCTACCTAATTTCAGCTCAAACAATTAATTTTCACCTTATTCTATTGAGCTTTATCACCTAGTACTTATCACATTGTTAATTATCACTTTGTAGCAGTTTGTAAAGTGTGAATTTGCATGATACAAAAATCTCTCAGTCTTCATATTATTTTCATTTTCTACCCACCCTAGAACCCTGAAGAGTGGGAAAGACAGCATTTGTATAAACCAGTTTTAAAAGAGCTGATTACACTGTTTCAAAATGATATAAAATGCAAGGAAAACTTGCATTCCTAGAGAAATTTATGGTTGTAAAGTCCTTTACTTACATTATATTATTTGGTCCTCTCAACAAAGTTGTAAGGTAGAAACTATAAATATTTTAGATATAAGGAAAGTTAAATGTCACAAAATAAGTGTTTAGTCTTATGGTATAACAGCATGGAATGACTTAGAAAACATAGAAGGATATAGTTGAGATACTTCCTGCTTAGAACTGACACACTATAAATCCCTGTGCTGAAAGAATCTAAGCCAGATTGTATTTAATGGATTCTTGATTAAAACAGTTTATTTCTGTCTTCATCTAAGCTCCCACTAGTTTGAGTTCCATTTTAATGGAAAGCAAATTTGACACTTAGCTACTTAGCTATCCCAAGAACTGGCAGTTTTCAATAATACTTGTACTTTACTTGCTTTTTTGGTTTGCCCTGGTTTTATTAATTATGGGAAGTGTATCTCCTCAAAAGGTCATCTAGTCTTCCACTGCTCCCATTCTATCCCATGCAAGATTTCTGAGGAACAATTCAATTTTTGATTTAAGTCTAAAGTGTTTGCCCCAGATGGGGTAGGAGAGTTGCAGAGGAAGTGAAAATGATAGCCAGAATATGACTTGAATAAACTAATGGAATAGGCAGTTGTATGCTTATACAGGAGAAACAAGTTACAAGGTGAGTGAGGAAAAAAGAAGACAGATAAGTTTGAAACTCTTTATGTCTCCACCCATGATTTTCTTGAATGAATATTTCCTCTAAGAGAAGAAAAGTACTAAGCATTAAAGATTCACTGAAGGTCTACAATGAACTGAGAAGTCAACATGCAGTCCTCTTTGATACCTTTGCAAGAAGACTGGCTACTCACTAATTCTTGTCCATGTCACCTCCACCGAATACAGTCTAATCAGTGTCAAGTGCACTCTTTTTTGATGGTTTATTTTTTTGTGGAGAATACTTTTCCTCTCTGCTAGTCTTCTACTATGGTTGTTATTGTTGTTTTTGTTGCTGCCATAAACACTGGAGAAGCTTATATGATGAAATTCAGGTTTCCAGGAAGAAGGAAAATGCAATCAGCCTTTGGACATCTCACAAAGCCTGGCAGAAAGGAGAGAAGACACAAACAGAAGGCAACCTCATCCCAGACACAGGCTTGCTTAGGAGACTATGTACTCATTCTTGATCTGGAGCTCAGAGAAGTCCTTCACTATCAAAGTGAGAAGGAAGGCAAAAGTCTCAAGGATTGTCTTTCAAGTATAACCAGGGGATTCTTAATCAGCAGCTAAGCAAAAGTGTTATAATAACAGAGCAGAAACAGTAAAAAGGCATTCGAACCTTCTCCAAAGTGTATGTGGGGGAAGGAGGGTAGAGAGTAAAGACTTTTCTAAAACATACTCCTATGGGAGTTACCCATCCAACCCAATGATAAGGAACAGAAAAAGGCAAGTTTTTTTTTTTTGAGTGACTGTTCACAAACCTCCTTGATCCTGATCTGTATCACATCTTCTCCTTAACCCCTAGCACGTGAATATGCTGATGTCTTTGGACTTATCAGCCAGACAACAAGCATTTAGTGACTGCCTACTTTGTGCCAGGCAACATGCTAAACACTAGGAATACAAAGAAAGGTAAAAGACAATCCTCATTCTCAATGAGTGTCCAATCTAACGGGGGAGACAATATGCAAACAATTATGTCTGTCTATCAATCTATCCGCCTGTCTATCTGCATGTATCTGTGTCTATGCATGCATACATATTTATATGTACATGCATTGTGCATATTTAAACACAGATACCCATATGTGCACACATATGCATGTGTGCATACATGCATATATACATAAATATATTAAATACATGCACACATACATACACATATGTATATATGAAAAAGTCATCATGGAGGAAATTAATGAAGGAAGTTAAGGAAAAGTTTCCTATAAAAGGCAGGATCTTTACTGGCATGTGAAGAAAACTGGCAAAGTGAGGAGATAGAGAAGAGTCTCCCCTAGATATTTGGAATATTAGTACACCGATTAGTATTGTCTTATTTTTCCATGACATACTGTATTTCCATCACACACAAAAATTTGTCCAGTCAAACATAAATGCCTTTTTAAAGAGAAAGCATAGCATCAAAGTGTTTTTTTAATTCTTAATTTTTTTTCATTAAAGTGTTTTATACACATACAACACAAATAGGAAACCACAATTTGCTAAATTCAAATTCTAAACAGGAACAATTGGAGAAATGAGTATGATACTGGTGAAGGAAAAATAAAGTATTTAAGAATTTAAGGCTAATAAGCCTCAGATAAAAACCTTAATAAAAGTCTATTTCCATACATCTTTTTCCAAAATGAGCATTTTTTCCATTGTTGACTCAATTATATATGGCTTATTTCCCAAATGTGCTAGTTATCTGATAACTTAGCTTTACAAGGTAACTCTTCAACTCCAAATACTTGATTTATGATTAGTAGAAAGGCTACTTGATAAAATGATAGAGGTAGCGGACTTGAAATTAGAAAATGTGTATTCAAATCCCATCTTTGAAACCAGCCATTTTGCCCTGCTTAAGCCACAGTTTTCTTCTCTCTAAAAGGACAATAATAATTGTTATACTACCTAGTTAACAAGGATGCACTACAAAAGGGAAGCAAAATTTATTGCATTGTTTTATTCTTCAGTATATACTACAGGTTACAGAGAGAAGACAGGTAACTTGTTCATGGTTACTTAAATGATTTTTTTTTCAGAGGGAGAAATTGAGCCAAATGTGAACAAGTGCCAGTCACAAATCTTATGAGCTTCAGTTTCTTATCTCAAAAATATAGTTGAGGGAAGATGGTGGCATAGGAGCAGCAACATATCACAGCTCTCACATAGCCACCCCAAAATACCCATAAAATATGACTCTAAACGAATCCTAGAATTCCAAAATGCACACAAATATACTTTCCATTAAAGTCAGTTTGGCTACGAGAACCATATCAGCACTGCAAACTGAAAACAACCTCGCCTGAAGCCCTGGCTGAGCCCCAGGGGTGGCTGGATCAGAAGAGCCAAGCCCTACTGGAGCTTCAGGTGAGGGAATTGGGGGCAGTTGCGGGAGTGTCCAGAACTAGGTCAGTGGAGCTTGCAAGGTCGTGGGAGAAAAGTGGTCTGGCCAAAATGCCTCCAGGGCTGAGAAGCAAAAGGCACAGGTTTTGTACCTGCCTCTGCAATGAAGCTTCTGCACCCTTGGCCTGCAGACTGCAAAGGGACCAAGTGATCATTCAGAGGCCAAGTGCTCTCACATTGAGCAGCCTGGATCCAGATCGCAGTCTTGGGCTTTGGTCTTGTGGGTCTTCCTTTCCAGTGAGCTGGAAGTGGGGGAGGGACCCAGCACCTTCCTGAGAGCTATGGCAGCTGGGAGGACCCCAGCAATTTGGGACAGAGCTTTCCCTTCTGGAAGCTGAGCCCCACAGAGAGTACAAAAAAAAAAAAAAAAAACAGACTGACCAACCATGAATAAGAATAAGCATAAGAAGCAAAGTAAGAACAGCAACCAAACCCTAGATTCCTTCTTTGGGGAAATGAAAGATCATGGTAGAGAGAGGGAGGAGGACAGTGCAGCCAGAGCTCCCCCACCAGGGGTTTCCAATAAACATGAAGATTGCCTCAAAGCTAGAAATCAGCTGAAGAAGGATTTTGAAAACCAAATGAGA
>CM053585.1:54147225-54173126 GCA_028646515.1 Pseudochirops corinnae
TAGACCAATCTCCCTCATGAATAGAGATGCAAAAATTTTAAATAAAATATTAGCAAAAAAAACTACAGCAACTTATCACAAGAATAATACATTTTGATCAGGTGGGATTTATTCCAGGAATGCAAGGATGGTTCAACATTAGGAAAACCATCAGTATCATTGATCATATCAACAATAAAACAAGCAGAAACCGTATGATTATCTCAATTGAGGCAGAAAAAGCTTTTGACAAAATACAACATCCATTCCTATTAAAAACACTAGAAAGTATAGGAATAAATGGAGTTTTCCTTAGAATAATAGGTACCATCTATTTAAAGCCATCAGCAAGTATTATATATAATGGGGATAAACTAGAAGCATTTCCAATAAGATCGGTGATGAAACAAGGATATCCACTATTACCCCTCTTATTCAGTCTGGTACTAGAAATGTTAGCCGTAGCAATTAGAGAAGAAAAAGAAATCAAAGGAATCAGATTAGGCAAAGGAAAGTCTAAGCTATTACTCTTTGCAGATGATATGATATACATGGAGAATTCTAGAGAATTAAGTAAAAACCTTTTTGAGACAACAAATAAATTTCGAAAAGTTGCAGGATATAAGATAAACCCACATAAATCCTCAGGACTCCTATATATTTTTAATGACTTCTAACAGCAAGAGATAGTAAGAGAAATCCCATTTAATGTTACCGTAGACATTACAAAATGTTTTGGAATCTACCTGCCAAAACAAACTCAGGACCTATATGAACACAACTACAAAACACTTTTCACACAAAGAAAGTCAGATCTAACTAATTGGACAAACATCAATTGCTTGTGTCTGGGTCAAACTAATCCAATAAAAATGACAATTTTACCTAAATTAAATTATATATCTAGCTCCATACCAACCGATCAATCAAAAATTACTTTATAGAGCTAGAAAAAATAGTAACAAAATTCATTTGGAAAAATAAGAGGTCCAGAATATCAAAGCAATTAATGAAAAGAAATGCTAGGGCAGGTGGCCTAGCCATACCAGATTTTAATCTGTATCATAAAGCAGCAATCATCAAAACTACTTAGTACTGGCTGAAGAATAGAGTAGTGGATCAATGGAATAGAACGGTTACACAAGATTTGGTAGTCAATGACTATAGTAATCTGTTGTTTGATAAACCCAAAGACCCCAGTTTTTAGGATAATAACTCAGTATTTGACAAAAACTACTAGGAAAACTGGAATATGGTACAGCAGAAATTGGACATACACCATTATCTAACTCCGTATACCAAAATCAAGTCTAAATGGGTGCACGATCAAGACATAAAGACTGATAATGTAAGCAATATGGGAAAGCAAGGAATAGTTTACCTGTCAGATTTATGGAGAAGGGAAGACTTTATGTTCAAACAAGAGTTAGAGAGCATTATAAAATGTGAAATGGATAATCTTGATTACAATAAATTGAAAAGTCTCTGTATAAACAAAGCCAATGTAACCAAGATTAAGAGGGAAGTGGGAAATTGAGAAAGAATTTTTATAACTAGCATCTCTGATAAAAGCCTCATTTCTAAAATATATAGGGAATTGAGTCAAATCTACAACAATACAAGTCACTCCCTAATTGATAAATGGTCAGAGGATATGAACAGGCTATTTTCAGATGTAGAAATTAAAGATATCTATAAGCCATATGAAAAAATGCTCTAAATCACTAGTGATGAGAGAAATGCAAATCAAAACAACTCTAAGGCACCACATTTCACCAGTCAGATTGGCAAAGGTGACAAAACAGGAAAATGACAAATGCTGGAGAGGATGTGGAAAAATTGGAATACTAATGCATTGTTGGTGGAGTTGTGAACTGAGTCAACCATTCTGGAGAGCAATCTTGAACTATGTCCAAAGAGCTATAAATAATTGCTTACCCTTTGACCCAGTAATACCACTTCTAGGGTTGTACCCCAAAGACATCATTGAAGTGGGAGGAAGACCCATATGTACAAAAATATTTATTGCAGCTCTCTTTGTGGTGGCAAAAAATTTCAAATTAAGGAGATGCCCATCAATTGGGAAATGGCTAAACAAGTTGTGGTATATGAATGTAATGGAATACTATTGTGGTATAAGAAATGAGTAGCAGATTGTTCTTTTTCATGTTTGATTTTGTTTCTTTTTTCCCTTTGTTCACTCATTGGTTACAACCCTTCTATACAACCAGACTGTTGTACAATGTGAAAGTATTTGCAGATCCTAGACATGATTGCACGCCACCATGGGGATAATGAGAGGAGAAAATCTGAAACTCAAGTGATTGTGGAACTGAATCTTGTAAACTGAAAGTATATAAACAGGTCATTGAAAAAAAAAAAGAAAAAAAAAGAAAAAAAAATTAAAAAAATTAAAAAAATAAAAAGAAATGAGTAGCAGATGGACTTCATATTTACCTGGAGAGGCTTATATGAACTGATGCTAAGTGAGAAGAGCAGAACCAGGAGAAATGTGTACACAATTATAGACACAACATATGTGTGATGACTAGCTTTGATAGCCTTTTGATAGCTCTTCTCAGCAAGGCAAGGTTATAAGACAACTCCAAAGACTCATGATGGTAGGAGATGTCTACATTCAGAGAAAGATCTAGAATAAACAGAGTTTAAATACAGACTGAAGAAAACTACCTGCTCCCTTTCTTTTTCGTGTTTGGTTTTGTTTCCCCTTTCCCATTGTTCATTCCAGTGATTACAGCCCTACTTCGCAAGCAGACTAATGTCTAATGTGAAAGCATTTGCAGATCCTATACTTGATTGCATGCCATCATGGGGTTTGGGGGGGGGGTGGGAGGAGAGGAGAAAATTTGAAACTCAGGGGGTTGTAGAACTGAATCTTGTAAATTAAAATAAACAAACAAATCAATTTTGAAAAATTAAGAATAAAAAAAAATTACGTCATTTTTGGCTATTTTTATTTTTGTCATGGAGCCACTATCATCAATGCAGAATGAAGTTACACATTCCTCAATGTGTAACTCAAAATTCATTTTGAATTTTACTTTGTTCTCTGGATTGATGTGACAAAAGAATTAATATCTTATTGACCAGACAACTCATGAAGAAATTTTCAGTTTTAAACTGTGTTTGTCCTGATATTGCAAACATGATCTGTTGTTATGATCTTATTCAAAACCTTCCCAAAATGGCAAAACCCGCCAGAATTTATATTTAGCTTTATTCCCTTCAATATCCCAGGGTCCTCTGTATGCTATTATGAGGTGTCAATGAAAGATTATATGAAGATCTTGGTAAAATGGGAAGAATAACCCTTGTATTAACACCTTATAGTGTTTCTGTGAAGAGAGCCCTGTGCAAAATTTACAATGCTAGACAACACTTATTATTGTTAAATACTAAAATGAAATCTCCACAAGGGCAAAAATCACATCTTATCTAAGTTTTGAATCTCTATAGGAGATAGTACTGGGCTATGTATACTGTACGTCTTTAGTCTTTAGTAAATATTTGTGGAATTAAATTGGCAAAACTTCTTGGAGATTCTTTGTATTTTTTTTGTAAGAAACTTTCTTCTTTTTTGTATGATGCTTTGATTTACAATTTTGGCTCTTAGATCCCGTTGAGTCAGGCAAGATAAATTGTTGAAAAATGTAAAAGTGGAGGTTCATAATGCAGAGACCCTGAGTTTTCCAAAATCAGTTTGTGGAAGAAATGAAACTGGGAGAATCCTGCAAACCACTTCTTTGTCCATTTCTTTCTTTTTTTTTTGCTATAGACTTTCTCCCAGCAAGTGTTCTCCACAACCTTTAAATTTCTTGATTTAGAGACCAAATGGAAAAGATGTCTGTATTTCAGCAACTAACTATGTAGTATGTGCCTCAAATTTCTATTTCCTGTATAAAAGTGCAGCATTTTCATATTCAAATCTATTGATACTGCCCCACATTTATGGCAACTTGCAATATATGTTGCTGTTGTTTTTTAAATAATAATAACAAACTTAATAGGTGACACTTAACAGAGGTCACCCTAGCAAATACTTTTAATTTCCAAAATATAAACAAAAAAACTTTCAAAATGTAAAGATAGAGAAGAGAAAATTAAAATAATTTAGGAACAATATGAGGCATACATCATCACTATTTTCCTGTCAGCTTCCTGAAGCTGCATTGAGGCTGCTTTCAATGAAATTATAGAAAATGTGTTCACATCCTAAATAAGTTATTCAATTGCATATATAATGGTAGAGTACTAAAATTAAAAAAAGAAAAGATATCATTTTATCTTCTGTTGAACTAAATACCACCTCACTGGCTATTTTGCAAACCTTCCATATTGCATTTCATGTATTAACAGCAAGTAAAGGTCCTTCCATCCCTCCAGAAGTCTTAACCCCATAATGTTCTTCCTTCTGACATATGCTAATATGGAGTAATAGGCCTTAAAACAGGAAATCCATCAGAGCTCTCCCTCAGGGAGATTAGAAAGACATTCTAAACAAAAACTTATCTTCTTCTTTCCAAATCAAAAGATTTCAGAGTCTAAGGCTTCCCTGCTTATGTGGAAATTACCGACTTCTACTACCACCTTAATGATAAACAATCAATTTTATACCTTTGAATATACCCTCGCAAAATAACTATTTGACTTCTATCATCTAAAAATTAAAAAAAAAATTCTCCAAGGTTAATCTTTTAGCTTCATCTTTTTTTCTTTTGCCTCACTCGTCTTATCTATTCTTGGTATTCATCATAAAGTCCAGGGAATTCATCCTTTTTGAGAACCTCAGTAGATTCCCCACCTCTTTAAATGAAGAAAACACCAGAGAAGTTTGAAACCCCTCAAAACACACTTTCCTTCTGAGATCAAATTAATTACTCCTTAATTTGGCATTTAAAGTCCTTCACAATCCAGCTTCCATGCCGACTACCCGGTCAGAATGACCTGTAGTGGGCTGCTCCGTGTCTAGCACTAAGCATGATCAGAGATGTGAATAAGAAATAACCAGGCCATGTGGGTAGTTCAAGGAAGAACCATGAACTCTGTTTATTGATTTTTTGAACAAGGTTTTTAAAAATCCAATAGATAAAGATTCAAGTATTCTTATCCTAATCATATCCTGGGATTTTATTATCAATATGATAGTCTGTCATACCCAGAAAGTAGCTTGAATAAGATAAGGCTTGTTATCAAGGACCCAGGAGGTCATGGGGAAAGTCATTTGTCCCTTATCAAAATGTATTCTACAGGACAAAGGATGCTCCTGGAGAGCAGGCCAAAATCTCAAAGACATCTGCATAGAAACTGATCCTCAAGAATCAAGTATTTTACCTTAACAATACTCATTAGTCTGTTATAGCTTGGAAGTAACATAATCTGATAATGAACCATCCAGACACTGAAGTCTGGGGGCAAAGGCTTTGATGTCAGGATATCAAACAAAAGTCCTTTTAAGTGTACCCCTGGAGTTCTTTTGGAGGAGCCAGCTTTTGCTAGTTGTATTGCCTCAAGGGGTATTGGGGTACACTATTAAGGTTTTTATCTAAGTCCTGGATCAGGCCTCTTTGGCTCCCCACATTGACTAATTATTGCCCTGTGTCTCTGTGCCTTTCTGTGATATCTAGACTAATGGTTTTTGTTTGTTTGTTTTTTTCCTCAGCCCTACCTCTTGGGATTACTATTTACATTTAATATTTAATTCAAATGCCACTTCTCCCATGAGACCTTTTCTGACTTCCTTAATTATAAGTGTTCATTTGTCTTTCCCTCAAATCACCCTATATTTACTTTCTGTTTACTCATAGGTATATATGATTATTTTTCAGTAAGAATGAATTTTTATTTATTCATTCATTCACTTATTTTTTATCTTTATATCCAAGCATCTAGTAAAGTGACTGGGCCATAATAGCTTCTTAAAACATGCTTGCCGAATTGAAATAAATTGAAATTTTAATATACTTATTTGTTGGCAATATGGAACTGCCTCTGGGTGATCTTGTCACTTTTTAAATTCTGTTTTGCAAATTCAATGAGAGCATTGAAATATGTAAATATTTTGCAATATTTTAAATAGTGTTCTATTTGAAATAGTCTTAAAAGATGGAACATGTAAAATAATGTATTTTAATTATCTCAGAAATTGACTTACATGGAATGTCTTGTTTCCTCAACATGATGCTGGATAAGTAAGGCATCACTGTGCTATCAGTTAAATATTATTGAAACATACTCAAAGACAATTTTATCTCAAGCAATATTTTATTAAATGCAACAGAATGTTGTCACACTGATCTTGTCAATCATTTTCCCCCTAGGCATTTGATAAATTCTAAAGTGTTATATATATGTCAGCTAGTATTATCATCACTATTATTAGATATTTGCCTCCTCTTGTGCGACCCAAACTCCTGTGAATTCCTTTGTTTCTCAGAGCTGTAGAGATGGAAGGGAATGACCACAGATGGTGTCATCCAACAAATGCTTGAGCAAAATCAATCAATTAATAAATCAATTGATATATATTATGTACTCTATTTGCCTGATCCTGTGGAATGCTCTGGTAATACAAGGACAAAAATGAAGTCACTCATGTTTTCTAGGAGTTCATGACCTATTTGGGAAACTATGATACATAGACCCATTTATGAAAAAAAATATATACAAAATACATAAAATTTTTGAGGGGGGCAAGAGGTCACTCACATAAGGAAGATTGTCATGTATTAAGTGAAGCTTGAACTGAACTCTGAAAGATCCAAACTCGGAATTTAGTGAAGTGAAAATGACAATAGAGTAAATTCTAGGGATAGGGGGACAATCTATGCAAAAGCATGGAGATGGGAAATGGAGTGATGAGTGTAAAGACCAGTAAGACCCATTTGGAGTAATTATAGAGCATACGAAAGATAAGAGGATAGGAGAGATATTGTAGAGGTAGAATTGGCCGGGAGTAAAAACAAGAAAGTGATGAAGGATGGGGAGGACTTGGAGGAGGACTCTGACATTGTCAATCTGAGTAACGAAAAGATGATGACATATTTATCAGAAATAAAAACATTAGAAAGAAAAATAGATAGTATAGGAAAGAGTGTTGAGTCTGACATCAAGCCAGTATTTATCTAAGCTCTCCTTGAAAACCTCCAGTGATGGGTTCTTATTGTATTACTATCTTTGGAATTATTTTCCCAATTCCCAATCAAATTGTTATGCAATATCCCTCATAGTAGTTAATTACTTTTTCACAGTTCTAAAGGTAACCATAAATGAGAAGGGATCCAAGTACTATTGCTAACCACCCCGAAGCCCTGTGTTTCCCATTGATTTTCAGACAAAGTTAATTAGATTAAAAAAAAAAAAAACATTTACTAAGCATTTAAAACATGGGCATCTCCTCAAACCAGGTGTGTTTTTTGTCCTTGAACGTGCAAGGTAATAGAGAATAATACTCTCAAATGAAAAAGCAGGTACGGCTAAATGATAAACTCATAGCTCCTAGTTATTCAAAATAATTTATTCCATCCAGGAGTCCTCATAAAATGTCCAAAAGGCAAAAGTCTGTGGAGAGAACTACGTATTTCTTTCTTTTTTTTCTTTTTTTTTTTTTTGGAGGGGGGGGAAGGCAGAGCAATTGGGCTTAAGTGACTTGCCCAAGGTCACATTGCTAGTAAGTGTTAAGTGTCTGAGGCTGGATTTGAACTCAGATCCTCCTGACTCCAGGGCCAGTGCTCTATTCTCTATGCCACATGGCTGCCCCAAGAACTACATACTTCAAGGGAAATTCATGAGGTCTTCATGAATGGAGAGAAAGCTATTTATTCAACCAGAAGATGTAGGGTTCATATTTGCTATATATGCTTTCTAAACTCAAGTATGTTTTCTTTTGGACTCTCTGAACATGAGGGAGATTTACATCCTAATATCCTCACTATCACATGAGTAAATGAAATAAGTAAATACTCATTTCAAAAATCTCATTAATTGATATTAAATAGGTCATAAATAGTAATCACTCAAGTAGTTTTTCATCAGTGATAGTAGCAATAGTAGCAGTAGTGGTGGTGGGGGTGGTAGTGGTGGTGGTAGTAGTTGTCATTAGTGAAAGTAGTTGCTAAAGTACTCTCTGTATTTTATATGATCTTCATAATAACTCTGTAAGGTAAGTACCATAAAAGCCAATGTTTTACAGGTAAGGAAACTGAATCTGAGAAAGATTATGTGATTTATTAAGGTTCACATTGCTTATAGTTATCTGAGGAAGGCTTGGAGCTTAGAGCTTCATTACTCCAAGACCAGCATAATATTTAAATTTTAAAATCCCCACACTTCAAGATTATCCCAGAATACTTGAGCGGAGAAAAATTTAACCACCTTCTGAGAACCAAAACCTACCTCTAGAGCAATGGTTCTCAATCTGTGGGTCGCGACCCCTTTGGGTGTAGAAACGGGGTCACCTAAGACCATTGGAAAACACATATTTCCAATGGTCTTAGGAACCAAGACAGCTCCCCTGTATCCATCTCCAGGTGGGTCCACCCACATGCAGATATACCTACATATGGATATTAAAGGGTCACAGCATTAGGAAGGTTGAGAACCACTGCTCTAGAGAGTCAACTAGAGGAAGAGATTAGCATCATAAACAAAGAGAGGCAAAGACAAAGACATAGACAATGACAGACAATTGAATCAAGTCAATTAGCTTCATAGGCCTCTAGTTTTCTCATGCACAAGAAAATATCAAGATAATAATGTTTGTGTCATACCTACTACACAAACTTGTAATGTAGCTAGGATTTATATAAACACATTTTACATTCTGCAACACATCATGAGCAATAACTTTTGATCCTGACAATAGCTGGTGAGTTATGGGCTATTTTTATCCTAATTTTAATAATGGAAAAAAAAAAAAAAAACAACTGAGGCACCCAAGTTCCATGACTTTTTCAGGGAAATAGAGATAGTCTGAGGCAGAATTTGAACTTAGGTCTTTCTGATTCCAGGTTGTGTCCTCTATTCACTGAGTCATCTAACTGCCTACAAAAATCTCAAGTGCAATATAAATGTGGATGTCTTTATTGATCATATATATTTTATTGATTTTAAAGTGTGGTCCTGCCCCTATCTCATCTGCAGTGCCCAGAAGATTTCTCTGTCTGACTTGGGTGGTAAATAGCAATAATAAAATAATAATAATAATAACTCTGTAACTGTTAAAATTTGTCTTACCATTCAGGACTCAATGTGATAAGCGTTCTAGATTTACTTGGAAGAGTTAGCAAGTGCTGATCCTTGTATTTCTTTCTCCTATTTCTTCATCTTGGTCCTGCCTTTTCTTTTGCTTTCAATGCACCCTGTTTCCATATTTGTCTATCAAAATCCAATGTCCCTTTCAAAGCTCAAGCCAAACGTCACATCTTCCAAAAAGTTTTCTATGATTTCACCAATAGGAAATGATTGTTAATTCCTCAGATCCAGCACAACACTCTGTACTTTTCTAAGTGTATTTTATTAGGAATTGTGAGGCAGGGAGTTTTAGTGGAAATATTCTGGGTCTTGGAACTAGGATACTAGAGTCCTTGCTTTACCTCAAACAAAACATCATCTCTTCAAACCTCAGTTTTCTCATATTAAAAATGGGAACAGTAATAATTTCATGCTATCTCGTAATGCTGTCTTGAGTAACCTATTTTGTAAAGTGCAAAATGTTATGCAAATACAATTATTTCACTTTTTAATTAAATAAGGAACGGAAACCATGCTGGGTTGAAATTAGAACATTGCACAGTATTTTCAGAGATCTCAAAGTGCTTATTCTTGCAAAAGGCCATCATTTCAAGGCCAATAGTCTCCTAGTGAGTCTATGTGACTGTGAATAATAAAACACCAATATATTTAATGAATTAAAATGAAAACTAACAAAAATACAATTGGAAGATTCATGATGACCATAACTAGCTTCAAATATATGCAAATTATAACTTGCATTCAAAAATAATTGTTAAGAAAGGGAGATGATCTGATACAAGAAGAACTCAAACAAATTCAGTACACAAATGAACCAAGAGTTCTGTGATCTCATTGATATGATTGTTCTCTCCATGAATGCAGATACAAAACTATCCTTAGATGTGGGTCACACATCTGTTGCTACCATATTTGTAGTTTTTATCCATACTCATTCCATAATTCCATGAAAGTGCTTGAGGCTTTTCTTCTTTTCTCATGATACTGTAGGTTGATGAATGGAGAATTTAGACTGTTTATCATTTATTCTTCCCTCATACCATGTGATAAACTTTTTGCACTCAAGAAAAATATTAACTGACATGAACAACACTGTGTTCATTGCAACACAGTGGAAAGAACATTCGATTTGGAATCAGAAGACATGTCTTTTATTTGTTTTGTGACCTTATAAGAATTTCTGTGTAATAGCTTGCCTTCTTCCTCAATCCCAGTTGATATAGTAGATATCCAGAAGAACTGTGTACAAAATGATAGGGCATGTAGATTGGATTCAGGAGGAAGCTTCTTATTGTGATCAGAGTTGGACCCTCTTTACACAAAAACAATATCTTCCTTAGAAAGGGAGAGAAGAAAATACTTTTCCTGAAAGACCTTCAACTAAAAGACCTTGGCATATAACTGAAAAGATAGTATCTCTCATTCTTGGAGCAAGGAACTGAAGAAGAAAGGACTACAATGTAAGAGAGTAAAATCAATCAGCAAATGTGAGGTCTTTGAGGGCAAGACTGCTTCATTTATGCCTTTATATTCACAAGCACCCTGTTCCAGACCCTCATGATACCATACCTAGACTACTAAATAGCCTTCAAATGAATGTTCCCGCATCCAGCCTCTCCCCTCTTAAATCTATCCTTGACACAGCTACCAGATTTGTTTTCCTTGGGCAAGTTTCTGACCACATTACTGCTCTGGCAAAGGAACTCCAAAGCCTCCCTATTGCCTCTAAGAGAAAATATAATCTTTTCGATTTAACATAAAAACCCATTCAACACCAGTCTCCAGTTTATCTTTTTCAGGCTGATTTATTCATTACTCTACTTCACATTCTCTACTTCCAACCAAACTAACCTAACTGGTATCTCCCATCAATAGCATGGCTTCTCTGTGTCTTTGAAAACATTTCATCACCCTTCCTGGAATGCACTTTACCTTGAACTTATTGGAAGCCCTGATTTCTTTCTATTGTTACCTCAAAGCCTAATTCCTTCAAGAGACCCTTAACGATTCCCCTAATTGTTAATCCCAAAGATCTTTAAATCACTTTGTCTTTACTCTGGATTTATCTTATATTTACTTATCCATGAATATAGTAAAATGGAAATTTCTCAGATGAAGACATATCCTCATTGCTGAACGTGCATTATTTCTTTGTATCTATTACTTAAAAATCTCCATCTATATTTGTTTCTATAATATAATCATATTGTCTACATTTATATTTTACATATCATCCATATCCATATCTATGCCCATATTCACATATAAACCTCTATCTACATTTATACCTAATCTATATGTATTTCTATCTCTATCACAATGCCTATCTGCTTCTGTATTCATATTTCGATCTGTAGACATATTTTCTATCCTCTATTTCTCTGTATTATTGTTGCATTGAATTCAAACAGCTAACTTCATTTGACCAGGAGTTTTTTAGGACTTCAAGATATAGACTATCTCATCTCTTATCATCTTGACTATTCTCGGCTTACTTCTGGTTAGCCACAATTATAGAAGTCTCTTGTCTCCTTTTTCTGTTATATCTCACTTTTCATCTGATGAAGAGTATAGAAAGGAGCACTGTGGTTCCTTACCTTCTTTGGGGCAGTGGTGGATAGAAGTTCAAAGTTCTGGAAGGCAGAGGAACAGTAATCAATAGTCTTCTTTTCTTTTTTCTTTCTCTGTTGAGTCTTGGAAAGCATATGTGTTCTCATATCAAGGTAGATCCAATCAATGCCATTAATTTTGAAAGGCCAATCCATTAAGGCACAGGAGGTGTCACTTCCCATTTTCCTTTCAGAAAAGAAGGTTGTCATGTTTTTAAAAGTGCCTTTACAATTCTTTGAGATTTTATGTCATATTCCCATAGTTAACTGTTTATTGTTAAACTGAACTTTCCATGATGGTCTCTCTCTCTCCTCCCCCTCTTTCTCTTTATCTTACAGAATTATGTGATTATATAGTGTCAACTAGGCAGCTTAGTGGTCATTGATTAAGAAAACCTTGAATAAATGAATACTTGCCTTTAAGAATTCTGTGCTACAGTTATTATTATGGCCCTGTAAATTCAGAACTTTATTTGGTTGGATAACTCATACATTTATTATATATAGGTCTCGTTTATGTTGCAAAAGATCCCTACATGTGATTTTCATCTATGATGGTTATATTACTTTTGGTTCTGGATAAAAATATTATGTTCAGAGTAAATAATGTGTAAATTAATGATTTAAAACTCTTGGTGCACACAGAAGTTCTATCACTATTAAAAAAAAACCCACATACATCCCAAGATGGACATTAATTCTATGGTTTTCAACTCTATTTCCAATACATAATAATTAAGTGAGATAATTAATTAAAATGGTTTGGCTTTACACAGAGTAGCATAACTACCTCTGGATCTTCCATTTCTATTCCCTGTTGTCATTACTTGTCAAATTGTTCCTACATTCTATAATTTCTTAGAAACCCCAGCATCCCAAACATAGTATGTTTTCTTATACTAAGTAAATTTGATCTTGGCTGGAAATGAAATTGCAGTATCAATTACCAGTAAATTAAAATTCTGCTGCAATCAGCTTATTCCTCTTTTCCAAAATAGCTAGAGGATGGGTTTGGCAAGGTTAAGAAATACTAAAAAAATGTTCTTCCTGACAGGGTAAGATTGATATTCTCTATTTGCTACCAAGGATTTGAATCTAACTGAACCACAGATTACAAAGCAGCACAAGTCCCATTCAGTTGACTGAGTCTCCGAAATAAACTTAAATAGGATTTGATTTATTTTTTAAACAGAACTACAATGCCAATTTGTATTATTTTTGTTATTTAAATCTCAATGAAGCAAACTCTGGGTGCCCAATAACTTTTTGTGGTATGTTAATGATCTTTGTTCCCCTGTGGAAGGCTGTGTTCAATAGAAGACAAATTCTGAAATGTTTTACAATGGAGGAAAGATTTCAAGTAATGGCTCAGTGGAAACAATACATCTTTCATCTGAGGATCTACCTACCTAATGTTATAGAACATTGAGAAAGCCACTAGACTATACTTTTTTGTTTCTTTATCCTATTTTGAGGGAAAAAAAAAACAATTTATGAAGATTATGGAGTAAGGCATGAAGGGAACATCTTCATCAATGTGAAATAATACATTATAATTAAGTATTGAATCAAGTTGTATCAGAAATAGAATATCTTTCTTTTCCCATTATTTTATGGAATTGCTTATTTTATTTCTAAAGTTTAGAGTAAAAGCAACATTTTAAAAAGAAATAGAAGAGCATATATGTAATATCAGAAGCAAAGAAAAAGGGAAAGCAGAGATTGTCTTTTGCCAAGAGTCACAGAGCTAGTGTGTCTCAGAAATTTTTTCTGACACAAATCCAGTATTGCACTAATTAGGCCTACCTATCTAACAATTAACTAATTGTAAAGGCACATATCTGTATTGGCAGAGACAGCGCCTACTCAATAAATATATGAATATTTCTAAATTCTCCTTGAGAATATATCAAAACCTGGAAAAACAGGATATAGAAGGCAAGAGATTTTAGAGATTATCTCATTTATTCTGCACATTCTACACATGAGAAAACTGAGATCCAGTGAGATCAAATTTGCGCCTAAGGTCACTCAGACAGTGCCAAGAATGAAATCTGAAAATATACCACACTTCCTTCATAATTGTTATCAAAATAATCTCTTGAAGGATCTCCTGTGGTTATTTATTTGCTCAGAATTCCTACGATCACAATTCTTACATCCCAGTTACCGAAGTCATTCTGGGGATGTGTGTCTACACTAATTCTTTGAGACAATGATTCCATAGTTAAAGATAATTCATGATGTGGAAATTCCTTCTACCATTTTAGAACAGCAACAGTAAAACAGCTTAAGATCTTAGAAGATAGCCTTAAACGTTAGAATAATAAATATAATAACGTTATACCTTTCTAGTCTTTTTATATCTTTTTACCACTCTCTCCTGCATGTACTATTTGTTGCAGAAATGCTGGTTTCCTTTCTACTGTTCATTGAATAAGACATTCCATCTCATAACAGCAGGGCATTTCCTCAGTCTGAATTCTCATACATTGGAATGTTCTCCCTACTTTTCTATACCTTCTTGTTTCCTTGGCAACCTTCAAATTCCAGTTAAAATGCTATCTTCTTCAAGAAGTCTTTCACAATTCCCCTTAATCCTAGAATATTCCTTCTATTGCCCAAACTCAATTTATATTATATAGAGAATATTTGTACAGATTTCTTTTCATTTTTTCTCTCCTATAATAATCTGACCTCTTTGAGGGCATGGACTATATTTTACCTTTCTTTGTGTAATTTATCATGGAACCCAGTAAGTAGAAGATATTAACAAAAGTTTACTGACCCACTAAAACAACGCATTTTTTTGAGTTACTTACTGACTTGAGAGATTAAATAATTTGTCCGTGATCATATAGCCAGTGTGTGTCAGTGGCAATGGCTTGTTTTATTTTACTCTGATATTGGAGCCGGTTCTCCATCCACCACACCATACTTTCATCTCCCCTATACATGTATGTTCCAAGGTACATACAGAACCAAAAACCCATCTGAAATACAAAAACCACATGCAACAACAACCACTTACAATTCTGTTGGGCTGTGTAGTTTGTAATGCATTTCCATATGCCTTGTTCTGTTTAATTCAAACGAATAATTTTCGAGTGAGGTAGATCATGTATTATTATCGGTATTCTCCCCAAGACAAAAATACATTACAATAACTTGATCAAAGTCATCAAGCTCAGCTAGTGAAAAAGTCATAACTTGAACTCAGGTTTCTTGGGCCTACAACAGTTAGAATTTGGCTTAAGGCCTTGTATCTTAGTACAGCACACTTTTTTTTTTCTTTTTAGCAAGATTTTATTGATGTCTTCTGTCTCTTGCAGCATCATAGATACCCTCAGTATTCATTTTTCTCATTTCAGACTGTCTCCAATTCCATATAACAAATATAATTTTTGATATATATGAATTTTATTATTCCCCAATGACATATTAAAGCAATTTTAATTTTTTTAAACATTGAGTTCAAATTCTACCCTTCCATCCCTCTCTCACTCCCCTTCTCCCTCTCTGATATGGCAAGCAATCAAGTGTAGTTTACATGTGCAATCATACAAAACATTTCTATTTAACTCATTTTCTACAAGAAGATTTGAATAAAAAAAAGAATGAATGAAAAAAAGAAAAAATGTCATGCTTCATTCTGTATTCAAACACTATCTGTTCTTTCTCTGGGGGAAGAGAGTATGTTTCATTGTTAGTCTTTGGTGATTGTCTTGGATCGTTGTGTTGCTGAGAATAGCTTAATCATTCATAGTTCTTCATCTAAAAATAAACAATTATAATTTTTAGGATTAAAAAAAACCAACACAACTGATTGACACATTGAAAAAAACATCTAAAAAACAGGTACAATATGTAACACCTGTGAACCTCCCATCTCCATGAATGAGTGTGTTGAAGGAATCTTATTATGATTCTTTATTTGAATAAGGCTTGGTCATTACAATTTTATTAATTCAGTTTTTTTTGATGTATGATTTATTCCATTTATATTTTTGTTGTTATTGTATATATTGCTTTCTTGATTCTGTTTTTTTTACGCTCTGCATCATTTCATGTAGATCTTTCCAAGTTTCTCTGTATTCATCACATATATCATTTCTGAATGCAAAGTAATAATCTGTTGTATTTATGCACCACAATTTGTTTAACCATTATCCAAGAAGTGGGCATCTAGCTCATTTCCAATTCTTTGCTATCCCAAAAAGTGCTATACAAATATTTTGGCATATATTAGGACTTCTGATCAGTGGCTTGCTTGTAATATGAGCTTAATAATATATGCTCTGGCTCAAAGGTTATTGTCATTTGCTACTTTAATTGCATAATTCCAAATAGTTTCCTAATTTTTGTAACCTTTAAAAACAATCAACAATGTATTACCATACTAGTTATTCCATAATACTTTTGACATTAAATATTACTCTTTTTTCCCATCTTTGCCAATTCACAAGATGTGAGTTAAAACCTTAAGGCCTTTCTGATGTGAATTTCTCTTCTTATTTTTGTTAGTGATTTGGAGTAGTATTTCCTAGGGCTGTGAATATTTTGTATGTCTTCTTTTGAATGTTTATATCCTTTGTTCACTTATTATTAGAGAATATTTATTAGTTGCACATGTATAAATATATACAATATACACATATATATGAATATACATGTGCATATTTATATGTGTACGCGTAAGTATATGTATATATATATATGTAATGTTATAACACAATCTTGTCAGATTTAACACAAAGATTTTCTCCATTTGAACAGTTCTCTTTTTATCCTAGGTGCATTAATTTTGTCTGTGCAGAAGTTTTTCAGTTTTGAGTAAAGGAAGTTGTGTAATTGATTTTTTACAATTATATCTATTTCTAGTACAACTAAGAATATACCTCCTATCCATAGTTATGACAGGTATATGGTCAGCTTCTCTTCATTTTTTCATAACATGATTTTAATTTTAACTTCACATATCCATTTAGGATGTATTGTTGAATATGGTGTAAGATAATGGTCTAAGCCTATTTCTGTCAGACTACTCTATTATTTTCCTGGTTGTTTATTTTTTTTTTTTAAATTAAATAAGGAGATTTTGGGGGTAATTTATGTTTTTTTTTTTTTACTTTAAAAAATAAAATATTGAGCTGCATTTTTTTTTCTGATTCACTATTATGTTAAACTCTTTGTAACCTCATTGGGAGATTTCTTGGCAAAGGTACTGAACTATTACAATTCCTTCACCAGCTCAGCAAATGGAGGCAAGCAGAGTTAAGCAACTTGCCCAAGATTACTTAACTAGTAAGAGTTTGAGGCTAAATTTGAACTCAGATCACATAGATCTCAAACATGGTACACCATCTAGTGGACCATATAGCTGCCTCATTGTTGGATCTCTCTAAATTTTAACCATTACTAAATAGTTTTCATGAATGCTACTTTATAATATACTTTGAGGGCTGGAAGTGCTATTCTCCATTTATGCTACTTTTTTCATAATTATTCTTAATAATTTAAATCTTTTAATGTTTTCCAAATGTGTTATCTTATTACTTTGTCCATTTCTATATAGTATTCTTTGGTAGTTTGATTTGGACTGGCATGAAAAGTATAAATTAACTTTGATAGTATTGCTATTTTTATTATATTGCCATGACCCGTTTCTTTAAGGAATAATTTGTAAATGAATCTATCCAAGTCTTTTCATACCTTGGCAAATCAATTTCTAGATATTTTAGAATTAAAAAAAATATATTTGGCATGAAATATCACTTTGTTTCTTGTATTTATTTTTATATAGAAGTGCCATTGATATTTGAGGGTTTAATTTTTAGCCTACAACTTTGCTGAAACTGTCAATTGTCTCAATAAATTCATTTGCATCAATTGTCTTTGAAGATTCCATGGGGGTTTTCCAAGTGTAATGTAACATCATCACATAACTATATATATTTTTCCTTTTCTCTCTCTCTCTCTCTCTCTCTCTCTTTTGGGGAAGGCAGAGTAATTGGGGTTAAGAGACTTGCCCAAGGTCACACTGCTAGTAACTGTTAAGTGTCTGAGGGCAAATTTGAACTCAGGTCCTCCTGACTCCAGGGCCAGCCCTCTATTCACTGTGCCACCTAGCTGTCCCTATTTTTTCTCTTCTTAACTTTTCTTTATACCTCTAATGTCTTTTTTCCTGTTTTATTATTGTTACTGGCATTCCCAGTATTGTATCAAATAATAGTGGGTAGAGTGGACATCCTTGCTTTCCTTTCATATTTATTGAAAAATAGTTTAGTATATTTCCATTTTATATGATGCTTGTCTTTAGTTTTCCATATATGTATGTATGTGCATAATTTAAAGCGCCTTTATATATTTTATAGGGTTTTTGCTTAAAAGACTTACATACTTTGTCAAATGTTTTCATTGTATCTATTGAGATGATCTCATGGTTTTTTATATTTTGGGTTATTAATATGATTATGTTGTTTTCCTAATGTTGAACTAATCTTGCATACCATTTGATTATACTAAAATATTTCTTGGAAAATTACTATAGTCTCTTTGAAAGGATTTTATTTAAAGCCATTTAGTCTGTTTTTATTAATGATACTGGCCTATAGCTTTCCTTCTATGTATTATCTTTCTCTGGTTTAGGTATTGTTGTTCAGTTGTTTTTCAGTCATATCTGACTTTTTGTGACCCCATTTGAGGGGTTTTTTTTGGCAAAGATGCTAGAGTGGCTTGACATTTCCTTCTCCAACTCATTGTACAAATGAGGGAACTGAGGCAAATAGTCTTAAGCAACTTTACAGGTTCACATAGCTAGTAAATATTTGAAACCAGATTTGAACTCCCAAAGATGAGTATTCCCATGCCCAGTGCTTTATCCACTATGCCACCCAGCTAACAGGTATAAGGGTTAAATATCTCCCATAATGCAGCATACTTCCAGCAGTAGCATTTTGTCTCAATTATGTATTTTCTACTATATTTCTGTACTGTACTATCAGAAAACTATATCCTCTGTCTTTGCCTGCCACTCCTTTTACTATTTCTTTCAATAACAAATATTTTATAAAATATTAGGAAATTTCTTCCATCCTAGACTTCCTGGTATTCCTCATCATTGGAGGAGACTCATGGGTTTTGACACTTATACCAATGTTGCAAAACTCATTCTAATTTGGAAATGTTTTACTTACTGACACAGCTATAATGGTGTGTCTTTATCCAAGGATTAGACTGTCTAAAAGTTTAGTGGTTTATAATCAGGTGTTTGAACACCAGTAAAAGAATATATATATATATATATATATATATAATGGAAATTCATGAAATTGCTACTGAGATATGGAGGGATTGGATTTGTGGAAGACATATACATAAGATTGAAATTATGAAGACTTTGAAAAAAAAGTTTGAGGAAATTAAGTACTTTAGGAAGTTTCAATTTATTCCATAATGGTTTGTGAAAATTATCATACAATCTTCGTTTAATTGATGGTGCAATCATCCTTCTTAATTTGCCTACAAAGACAAAGAAAAACAGTCTTTTTTATTATTCTGTTTGTGTGTAAATGGTTGCTTATATGATTTATGAGAAAAATGTAAATTAATGTGCAAAGTTAAGAGTAGACGACCTCAAGAATTAATGAAACCATTTCAATACTCAGACAAGATTTTGTTTTACTTCAATTCAGCTCAGGAAACATTTATTGAGCTCACACTATATGTCAGGCATCATGGTACATCCTGAAGATAAAAAAAAAAAAAAAAAGATTACAAATGAATAGTTCCTTCAATGAGCTTGCTTCTACTCGTGATATTGTAATTTTTATATAGTTTAATCATTCACTAAAAATATTAATCATCAATATGTAAAGCATCATGTATATGACCCTAGATACAATTCAAAGAGTTTTATATGACCTTTTCTTTAAGGAACCAGTAGTTTAAATTTGGAAATATAGTGATACACGTAGAAAAATACTTTCAAAAAAAGAAGACTGAAAAAGTGATAACTACAATAGGTTATTCAATTTAAGTGGGAGAATCATGATTTATGCATTAAAAGCTTCTAATATTCACTTAAAAATAATAAAATATACATTCTGAATGCCATGAGAGACTAATTTCCTAAGTTGTAATGGGGTCTTTTTGCTACAGTAGAATGTGTAATAGGCTAAAACTCAGCTTTCCAGTCTTAGATATACTTACTTGCTGTGTGAACTAGGGCAAGACTCTGAACTTTATCTTTCTAGGGATAATAATATTTGTATAATTTACCTCCACATATTGTTAAAATGTTCTTCTAAAGATAAAATATTATGTAAATTGATGAATATATTATTCCTTCTTAAATTTTCAGAAGCTCACATTTTCTTTAATGTCCATGGCCATGGTGTGCCATTCCCATGAAGTATATGCCTTTTGTTATTGTGGTTTGTGACCCAATTCAGTTATACTGAGATTATTCCTTCAAGGAACTCACAAACTCCTGGAAAGACAGGAAAGACAGCCCAAAGTATGAAATCAACAATCAAACAGTTTCACTTGAGGCAGTTTTGTGTTATGTAGAGATATTCTATTGAAGTCAGGAAATATAGTTTTCTATTCCTAGTTGACATCCTTTTAATGTTCAACCCATTACTTCCATTTCAAGGCATTAGTGTTCTCTTTTACCAACTAGGGGGTTGGATTAGATTTTTTTTAAGTTCCTGTGTTCATCTTTAGAATATGGTATATCATATGTACTTTTTTTATCCTTTTGATTATGTTTTGTCTTCTAAACTTCTATGATCTAGATTCCCTTCCAATAGTATGATTCTGTATAAAGATCTGATCCAAATAATCTCATGACCTTTATGTGACCTCAGCTTCTCTTAGAGAATTCTATGGTTTGAATGTCAATATGCTAGGTGCTAGGGTGTAGGCAATGTATAATTTGTATTTGTTCATCTATTGCTGCAATGTCTAGCTTTTTTTCCTCTATTCCACAGGCAAGGAGGTAACTCTTGTTTGTCAGTATGAATCATCTGTCAAACATCACAATAAACTGACATTTTAATGAAATAATTTCCATTGGGGTGAATTCAGTGATGTTCAATCTTGAAGGCTTTCAAATGACTTTATGTAAAAATTGGAATTCCTGGGGTTCATGACAGGTGCTAGAACTACCACTAAGTTAGAAAACTTCCCTTTTACTCACACACACACAAAAACTTCTGGATAGTTCAAGGGAGAGCAGTAAACATAACAAGAGTACCTGAGATAATGGGTAAAAATAAATAGAATATGTTATGTAAAAACTCAACTGTGCTTTGTAAAAACACCTTTTCTTCCCTCACAAAGCAGTGAGAGTGTGGTTCTAGGAATCAAAAGATTAACGGTTCTAAGTGTTCTTCATTGCCTGAATGCTCCATGACATTGTATACTTTACTTCAGTCAATTCTGTATCAGATTCTTTTTCAAATGGAATAACTACCCCACTTAATCGCTCAATATGGTTTGGTGACTTGTCCAGGATCAAATAGTTCCTATATGTTTTAGGTAGAATTTGAACTCGAGTCTTCCTAACTTCATCTCGAGGATTCTATCTATCTGACCATTTAGTTGGTTAAATTGGGAGTAATTAGAAAAAAAATAGGACGGTACTAGCATTAAGGTGTAATAGGAAAGTCTTCTTGAAGATGGTTGTGTTTTAATTGAACCTTGAAAGGAAAGAGGAGGCAAAGGAGAGGGGGAGAGAATTCTAGGCATGGGGAACAGCAAATAAAATTATATGTTAAGGAAATAGACTGTTTTGTATGAGAAACAGCCAAGATAATCATACCTATTTCTGAGGCTCAACTATTTGGCAATTTGAAAGACTCTGGTGGTGAGAAATTTCTTTTCTAAATCTTCAGCAACTGGGGCTATTGAATTGGCAGGCGGTCCAGCATCCAGAGATAGTTGTTAAGATTCTTTGCTATGTAGATTAATTCTGGTATTATGACTGTGGAGAATGATTTTGAAACAGCATGTGTGATCTACAGTGCAATGCTGCTTGCCAACACTCATGCTTATCTACCTGATAGGGGCCACTATTTTTTGGTGGTGGTTAGGAAAATGTGTCTCTTCTCCATCGTGAGTACTACCCTTACTGAATTCTACAAAGTCCAGGATGGAAGCAAGGAAAAGTTGTTGATTGAGAGATTACTAAATTGACCCTGAATGAGAAATTCTAGATAATTCAGATGAATGTAATCTCCATCTTTTTAAATTTATGAGCATTTTGCTTGAAATTTTCTCTTTGTTCTTATCATATTTATATATGAATACAACTTATTCTCCCTGTTATATTGTATAATCATTGAGGAGAGGATAAAGGACACAATTCACTTTTCAATCATCTCTCCCCAATTACTCTAACTAACACACAGCACATTGAACTGAAGATGATACCTCTGAGAGATACAACTTGATTTCAGGTAAGATGATGGAACTTTGACAACTCATGCTGTCATAGAATAATGAAATATACATAGCTATCACAATTAGAAAAAAATATGGATACTATAATTTGGCTACTTAGATTTGTTGCAATATAAAAAGTACTTGTAAATCTTAAATTACTGTACAAATAGCACCTGTTACTAACACTACCACCACCACCACAATTAGAATCCAAAATAACACCAAATGTATTTTTTCTGTTTTGTAAATCAATATACTCACAATATGCCATGTGACCACAGTTCACACAATACCATTGACTCCTAAACATCAAGATTACAAGTTGCCCAAAGGAGAGACCTGTGATGATTGCAATTAAATTTCAGCATATTGTCATCAATGGCTTGAACAGAAGATAAAGAAAAATTACAATAAAAGAAGTGTATAATAGGATAAAATGGGGTAAGCAATTAATAAGTTTATCCGTGTTCAGTTATTAAGCACATATTATGTACCTGTTGTACTTTTCACAGTCCCTGGGGCATGGTAAGTGCTCAGTTAAAGTTTGATAGTTGACTTCCAGGTACTGTGCTAGGCACTTGGGGTGCAAGGCAAAAATAACATGAATCCTCCTTTCAAGGGAGTACATCAAGATCTGCCAAATGCTGCAGTGTTACCAATGAAATACTGAAATGCCTAGAAAGAAGTCTCTAGTTTATTACCTGGACACATTGACATATGGACAATTTGGGCAAGAATATCAATGAGAAGTGCATACAATGAAATGTGGCAAGATTGTAGTCTGTAACGTAGAAGAAGTTCATCCATCAATGAGCATACAAAATTACCGATCAACTGAAGGGCCTGTATTAAAACTGTTATTGGTAGGGTAGATGTTGTTATAGCATTATTATTTTTAAACTCCCTGACAAAAAAGATAAACCAATGATCTTCAGGAAGAGGACTATTGCACGTTTATTTTGCAATTTAATAAAAAAGCAAACATTGCGGCCATTCACATCCCAGAGTGTGCTTCATTTAATATGCAAAGCACACCAAAATTAACATAGTAATTATGTTAGAACTAACAGGATACAAACATTTTAAATGGATTTAACACATTAAATGATTCCATGTCTTATGTGGCCCTGGTGCCTTTCACAGATGCTCATAACATTTGCTAATTTGTTCCACAGGTAGCGTGCATTAACGCTATTTTTCGTTGACTCCTATGTAGTCTTGCTTGCCGAAGGGACAAATATTCTCAGTTTACTTACATTTCCAGCTCCCTGGATACAGGGACAATTGTCCTTGCTTATGGGATTAGCATATCATAGGATCAAAGAATCTCGATCTTGTCAGCATGTTAGCAATCTCATTTTCAATTTTTCTTCATCATGCAGATGATGAAATTAAGGCCCAGGGAGAAGAAAGAAATTTTCTGGAAACATGGATTTAATAAGTACCAGAATAAGAATTTAAATTTGGGTTCAATTGCTGAAGACTGTAAACCTCTGAGTTTTCCATTGTTTCAAGTATACCTGGTTGAAGATTATTGAATGGTTGAAATCTCAAGTTCTTAGAGTGTACCAAGTGGGTTAATCTATTTGCTTATAATTAATAAAAATAATGATGATATTTGCCCTTTTCAATATATTGTATTTTCAAAACGTTGCCCTAAACACAACTATTATTATTCCTACTTTATAAATGAGAAAGGTGAGGCACAGTGAGGAAAAATGATATATTGTGGGTCATGCAGTCAGTAGGGCCACAGGGAGACCTTACATACAGAGTGCAACAAATTGAGCTCAGAGTAGTGGGGAAGAGAAATTCGGGGTAGGGGATATGGCCCATGAAGGTACTAGTAGGAAAAAATAGAATCCATTCAACATTCCTACCTTTTCTAACAAACTCAGTTCATTTCCAGGCCAATTAAAAAAAAATCTGTGGAAGTCAGAACAAATCATTTCTTGTCCTGCTCTTAGTCATACCTTCTTTTCTGAACTTGAGGAAAAAGTGGTGAATATCAAGCAAACTTTCTCTAATCGTTAAACCTATATAGATAAGTTCTCTAAGGCAGTTATACTTGCAGAAAGTTGGCTCCAGAGTGGTCTTGGTCATCTGTCAATCTGTCTGACCTGGTCCCAGCATATATATATATATATATATATATATATATATATATATATATATATATATATATATATATATATATATTCACCTCTGCTGGTGAAGAAAGGAAAGGTGAAACAGTACATACTAGTGGTCTTCAGGCTAACATAAATTCATATCCAAAGCTGACATAAGCTCCCAATTACTTTTCAGCTTGTGGTCTGTCTGCCCCTTTCCTTCTTTTTTGGGTGTTTTCTATAAATGAGAAGAACACCTGATCTGTACCTGTGGTGGGGGCAGATCTACACACATGATCCAAAAGCATATTGGTCACTTCAGAAACTTCCTTTTCTAAGTCAACTGCACCCTGGCTCACATATTGCTACAACAATTTTTCATGAGAAACAAATGAGGAGACAAATATTAGATTCCCAGAAATTTATTTATTCCAATTTTGTTTTATAATCTTTACAAATATGGTTAAAGATAGGAGCACATTTAATACAGTAACAGTGACACTGTACAATGACTAACTATGATAGACTTAGTTCTTCTTAGCAATACAAGGATCTAAGAAAATTTCAAAAGACTCTTGATGGAATATGCTGTCCTTATCCAGAGAAAGAACTATGGAGTCTGAATGAAGAATAAAGCATACTATTTTCTCTCTCTTTGTCTTTGTTTATTCTTTCTGGTGGTTTTATCCTTTGGTTCTAGTTTATCTTTACAACAGGACTAATACGGAAATATGTTTAATACAAATGTATTTGTATGACCAATATCAGATTGCACACCATATTGGGGAAGGAGGAAAGAAAATTTAGAACTCAAAATCTTATAGAAGTGAACGTCGATAAGTAAAAACAAATAAATAAATAATTTTAAAAAATCTATTGTTAAAGAAGAAAAGAAGGCAGTTATATGGTACAGTGGATAGAGAACAAGGTCTGGAGTTAGGAAGTCCAGAATTTAAATTCATCCTCACACACTTATTAGCTGGACGATACTGAATAAGCCATAACCCTGTTTAACCCAGTTTCATCATCTGTAAAGTGAGCTGTAGAAGTAAATGACAAAATATTTTGCTGTCTTTTCCAAGAAAACGCCAAATGGATTCACAAAGAGTCAGATTCAACTGAAATGAATGAACACCAACAAGGAATAAATGAAAAGTGCCATAAAATATGAAATTTTACAAATATTGCAGGTTATTTTTTTCTCCTTCAGGAATTTAAAGAGAAAAAAAAGGCTTTTCTATAGATCTACATTTTAGCTGAGTTTAGTCATGGAGCTATGACTCATATAGGAGAGTTGTGGGGCATTTTGACTGGTCCCTGTATCAGCAATGCAGTCTTCACAATGCCTACAGTAACTATCAATATGCTGATATAGTTATTAATCACAAAATGGAACAGGCTCTCTACATAAGAAATATAGATAGTGCATTCATTTAAATACCAGAAGACTGAGTCCCAAAACCAGAAAGTCAAAGCCAACCCA
>CM053585.1:54173626-54189694 GCA_028646515.1 Pseudochirops corinnae
CCTCCTCTCCTCACGCACGCAACTGCTCAGCGTCCAGGCAGCTTGGTCCCAGCAGCTCCGGCCCCTGGCAGTTCCGGCCCTAGGCAGTCCTCAGCAGGAGTCCTTAGCAGAGATTCTGGCCCGCTCAAAGCAAAAAGAGTTCGCAGCCGCAGCCACTGCCTCTGACGTCGCTTCCAGTCCGCACCGCACAGAGACTAGCTTGGTTCCGGCGTTCTCTTGCTCCACCCCTTCCTGCTACGTCAGCAAGCTCAAGGGGCGTGGAAGATCTTCAAATCCTAGTATCGTTACAGTCCCAAAGGGTGAAACCAAGGCATATGAGTGGATGCTATAGTATATCAGCTTGGGAATCAATAAAAGGATGAATTCTCTCATGGGCCTCAAAACGATGAATGGGTTAAATCTGAAGTATTGCATTGTCTGCCACCAAAAGTCTTCAAGAGACAGATAATCTCTTATTCAGAATGTCATTTCATACTCCAATCAAGGGCTACCACAGAATGGCTGCTTGTAATAGTGAAAAGAAGATTGATCTGACTTCCAGAAAATATAAATTCTGTGTTTTTACCCCTACCTTACTCTATGATATTAGGCAAATCCACTCCCCATCTTGGTCCTCAGAATCCTTTTCTGTTAAATGAGACTGATTGGACTTGATAATAACTAAAATTCTTTCTAACTCTATCATTTCAGCTTTCTCTTCAATCTCTGACATTCTATGGCCCATGTTCAAATTATCTATCTAACTCTAATATTCTACTGCTCTATACCTTTCTAATTTTATGATGCTGTGAATAATACCATAAGGGAAAATTATTAAATCTGAGTTTACCATTTAATATACTTAGACATTTGGTTGGGCTGAATTCTTATAACTCATAATGACCTTAAAATCCCTCAACTATCTTCATAGTGACTAATTATTGATTTTGTGTAAGGACAATTTAATTAAATAGATCCCAGGAAGAGACAGAATTTAAGTACAGAGGGAAATGGTTGAAGGTGATTATTAAATCTGTTTTCATTGTAGAATCTTGATAAAGTCTTAGTTAATTTATATCTGGCTTCCTTAGCATATCCACATGCTCTCATTTGGTTGCTTTTCTAAAACTGTCATACCGTTGGGATGTTTCCTGTTGATTTTAGATTGCTGGCATTTCTCAAAGAGTGGATTTGACACATATGTACTAATAAACCTAAATTATTGAAAAATTAATATCTCATCAAGGGAGGCCATGTGTGAGATAATGATTTTTGTCTCGGTATTTGAAACTTGCTTAGGGGGGTTAAAATAAATTAACCTTCCCATTGTATGCCAATACCTGCCCCCATGGTCACCTTGTTCTCTGACCAGTGTGGCAATACTCTGATCACTGAGTTCCAGTGACAGAAAAGATAATTAGTTTCTAGTAAATGAGTCTTCACCTCAGAGCTCTTAGCTGATTTACACTTAATTTTATTTTATGCTTACTTGATCAGCCTATCTTTCATATGAAATTAAAAAAAAAACTCATGTATACTAAATGCTTTTTTTCATAGCTCTGTGAGGTAAGAGGTCAGACTGTATTACTTTTAGGGTACCTTTCACATCTGCATATAAGAAATATAAGTATTATTGTTGCTCCCCCCCGATCATTTTACAAATGACAAAAGCATGTGGAGCTAAGTTATATGACCCACATTACATAGTTGATAAATAGAAATCCTGGGCATTTAGTACAGATCTCCTCACTCAATATTCAGAATACTTTTCTCTGCTGCAAAGTCAAATACCTCAATTTTTAGTTGATATAGACTATATAAATGAATTGAGTAGGAGAGCCATATATAAAGAATAACCGCAACTCATATTTAGCTAGCTCTTTAATATTTGAAAAGTCCTTTCTCTCAACAACTCTATAAGGTATTATTAATTATTATTTTTATCAAATAACAAATAAGCAAATTGAGGTTCCAAGATTCTGTGATTTATCCACAATCATCCAAGTAGTAAATGTTTGAGCAGGTAAAGGACCTGAAGCCTCCTGACTTTAAGTCTAACCACAATATCCAGTATGCTATATTTCATGTCAAGTAAGGCTCTGGAGTCAAATTGCACACAGTATAAAATCCATAAAAATATTTACATTATATATCATTTATTTTCTTGTTTGTTAGAGAGTATAATATCCTTGAGGCAAGTTCCCTTAATTTACATTAATATGATAACTATTACACACAGACACACACAGACACACATGGCAGGATTGGAACTTGATCATAGATGTCTCAGAAAACATAATGGCATGGAAAGGCAAATCGCTAGAATTGGGTAGAAAAGAGCAGGGAAATGAGACTAATTACATAAAACCTGGTTAGTAATTATACATACACACAAATGTGTGTGTGTGTGTGTGTGTGTGTGTGTGTTTCTCAGTGCTCTTGAACAGACAAAAGTGAAAGACACTTTTGCTTGCATTAAGATTTGGTAGGAATTGCTCTTCAAAGGAAACGTATGAAGCTTGTGGCAGAAAATAAGAAAAGACAAGATTCTGTTCATACATGAAATGAGCTTCCAAGTATGTTATAGAGAAGGAAACAATTCTGGTACATCTACAGTGTGACCCTGTTAGTTGGAAATGAGAATTAGCTACTAACAGAAATGAAAAAAAAAAAAACTTAGAATTTGATTTTAAGAAATTATAGATAGTAGAGGTAATTTAATAATCACCTGAAAGGGATAGACTATTTTCTCACATTTTTTTCCAATGCCAAGTAATAGAAAGAAAAATAGAAAGAAAAACAGGGTGGATCTCCTCCCAAAACAAGTTAATATGGTGACTAAAATCTCTCTATGCTCCAATTTATCAGTGAGAGTCAAATGTGTCTTTAACAGAAGTTCTTCACGAAAAACCCAAATTTAGAAGGAAAAGGGAAATCTTACATCTGTCAGGAGATAGGAAGATAAAATAATGTAACGCAAAAATATACAACTAGTTCCATATTAGTGTTAATAAATCTCATGATATAGTAGCATATTTAAATTCACACTCTTTGAAGTTATAATTATATAAACTTTGACAGTCCATTTCAGTCAATTGAAATAAATAGAGTGTATTTGATAAAGGTGACCACTTCAAGGGATATGTTATTCAAACTAATCCAGTTCTAGCTGAGAAGGGAAAGAGACTGAAAACTAAACAGTGAGCTAAGTAATGGAAATGAAGCATTTTCTGTAGAGTCAGAAAACTAACTTGCAAGTATTTGCAGTGTCTACCACGTGCTAGACACTGTGACAGAATGCGTGTGTATGTGTGTGTGTTTGTGTGTGTGAAGAATGACATAATGCCTATTTGCAAAGAGCTCATATTTAAATGTAGATGATAGTTATGAAGGATGGGCTGGTATAAATGAGTTATAATTCTAGCATATATGATATTACAGATACATTTCAGTATCCGAGCATCCCCAGTGCTTAGTATGGTGTCTGGCACATAGGAGACACTTAGTTAAATGTTCTAACTTACTTATCTAGGACCTAAAATTCTAGAGTCAGTTTAAGAAATATTTGAAGTTTAAAGCACTGAAATTCAGAAGACACTAACACAAACAATTCTAATGGAGAAGGGAAAAAAAAAAGCTGTCTAAATAGAATGATATGAATGCTCAGTGAAGTCATCAACCTACTTAAATTTTTGAATACCATGAATAAAACTCATAAATTCAAAACCAGTACAATATCTTTTCCAAGAAAACTCCATGGACAGCGTTGGCTTATGGGGACATGAAGAGTAGAATATGCCTGAATAACAACAACAACAACAACAACAACAACAACAACAACAACAACAACAAAACCACAACAAAACATGGAACCACACCATACTCTTCCCATGTGGTTTAAATGAGAAATAAGAAATATGGGAGCAAAAATTTAGAGCCTGCACTGTAAAAATAAAAACCATGGCAGAAAATCTCCAATTTGAAATATCATTTCACTAAGGAAACCACAGAGAGAACAATAGTTTGGGGATGTGAATACACAGAAATGAAGGGTAATCTAGAAAAAGAAAAGCAAAAAAAAAATTAAAAAAAACATTAAAAGGAAATATGCTTACTATACAAGCAAACCGTGCTGAGTTCAAAGAAAGGATTTGTAGAGGCAACTTAAGGATCATAAGTCTCCCAGAAGAACATAACCAAAGCAAAAAACCTCAAAACCATAATACATCTATAACCCATAGCTGTGAGGACTAGATGATAGTATTTCCTTTTAATTGTTTAATATGATATGATCTTTAATATGAAGGTTATATATTCATTTAGACTGTATTGTCAAAAATGGCATAAGATGTTGATCTAAGTGTAATTTATACTAGAATACTATTGTTTTACATTTTATGAAACATTAGGTTAATAAGTTCTTTTCTTCCTCTATCTCTTTACTTTCTTTTACTTCTAAAAGATATTTTTGATAATTGCTGTTTTATAATATATGGTGAGTTCTATAAGTGGCATTTCCCCTTCCATGCCTACTTCTTTTCATGATTTCTCTTAGCATTTTGATTTTGTTTTTTAATTTCAAATCAATTTCAGTATTCGTTGATCAAATTTTAAATTATATATAATATCATTTTGGTAATTAAATTGTTATAGCATTAAGTATTAATTATTTTTGGATGTATTGGCATTGTTATTATATTGACACAATTTAACCATGAACACTAAGTATTTCTCCATCTATTCAAGTTGTTCTTTTCATTAAAAAAAGTAATTGAATCTATACATGTCTTTTACATGAATTAGTAAGTTGATCCACTGGAATTTTTTTATAAGTTGGTACACTTGAATTGTTTTAGTATTTGGCCAAATATTTCCTTCATTAGGTTTACATATGTTTTGTTATTATTATCTAGAAATTCTGTAGATTTTAATATTTTTTTTAAATTTTAGAATCAAAGTCCAGAACACAAGTTCAGACTAGAGAAAAGAAACAAAAACATATCTTAAATTTACATATTGAAACTTAAATACAAAGAAAGAAGAAAAAACATGTTTCCCTTCCCTATGTCTCTACTATTTTATTTCTTCTGAATTTAGAGGGCTTTTATACGCTTCTAAATACATATGTATTGTTTTCTCTTAAACACATTCCCAATGCAAAAAAGTTACTAGAACTACCAGCCCTCCTTCCCCATGTAATTCCTCTGTATTGATTCTTCTTCTTGCACTTCATTTATATAAAGTAATTACTCTTTTTAGTTGTTCTTATATAGTTACCTAACAGCAAAGACATTAAAGCACCTCGGGTCTTGGAACATAAAATATCAAAGAGCAAAAGAACTGGGACTCTAGTAGAAAATATCATACCCTGCAAACTTAAGTATTATCCTCAATAAAAAAGGACATTTAATAAACTCTCAGATGCTCAATACTTTGTTAAAAAAAATCCAGAACTTAATAGAATGTTTAACCTACAACAACCAAGAGACATATAAGTCACTTACCAATGACTGATTATAAGGGATTTAGAAGGACAGACTACTAATTTTTATATGTGTAAAATGCAAAATGTATGTCTAAGATGCTTGTTAATAATTGGGTAGCTCATGAGAAAGATTGGGGTAAGCCTGATTATGATCTGAAATGCTATAGATTTTTGAGGACTTATTTTGTAGCCTACCACTTTGCTAAAGATACTAATTGCCACAGTTAGTATTAATTCTGATTCCCTATGACTTTCGAAGGATATCATTATATCATCATAAAGTAGCTGTATTTTTTCTCTTCTTTGCCTCTCCGTATGCCTCTAATTTCTTTCTCTTATTTTATTGATGTTGCTAACATTTCAAGAATCATAATGGGCAGAAGATGGTATCTTATTTGACTCTATAATAATTGAAAATGGTTTGAGTGTATCCCCACTGTATTTGATACTTACTTTTGGTTTCATATAGGTGCTTTTTTATATATATAAAAGATCCATTTATGTAATATCTATATACATACACATATATATGCATACATATGCTCACATATTATATACATACATACATATATGTATGTGTATGTATCTATATATAGCTATCTATCTATAATATTATTTGAAGGGGTAGCCTTCTTTACTTTGTCAAATACTTTTTTTATGCCTATTGAGATAAACATACAGTTAGGGATGTATTTATTTTTGCCATGATTAATTATATTTATTGCTTTCCTAATGTTGAACCTTGGGCAGCTGGGTGGTGCAATGAATAAAGTGTTGGTTCTATAATTGGGAAGACACATCTTCCTGAGCTTCAATCTGTCCTCCAGAAACTCACTAGATGTGTGACCTTGGGCAAGATACTTAACTGTGTTTGTTTCAGTATCCTGATCTGTAAAGTAGTCTGGAGAAAGAAATGGCCAACCATTTCAATCTTGGCTAAAAATATTTCAGCAGCATTTTGTAGTAATATTTTATAGTAAAGAGTTGGAAACAAAGTAGATGTCCAACAATCAGGTAATTACTAAGCAAATTGTAGTATATGCTGTAACAAATGTTGTTTGTGATGAATACAAAGAATCAGGGAAAGATCTACATGAACTGATACCAGTTGAAGTAAATAGAGCCAATAAAACTATATATACAATAACAACAATAATGTAAACATAAAGAATAATTACATAAACAAACACTTGAATATCAAAAGTAAATGTGGTAGAAATACAAGACAGCATAAATTCCATGAAAAGATGTAAGACAACACCACTAATCAACACTATTGTGAAGTTGGGAGGTTAACAGGCATCGCACACTGCACATCTTTTCATACTTTTTTTCAATTTATTGATTAGTCTTGATGATTTTTTTAAACTACTCAATTTTTTTTTTTTGTTTTTTAAAAAAGTGTTGTTTGTTATATGGGATGATGCTCTCGGAGGGAGAAGGGGATGGGGAGATATAATGGGGAAATATGGATAATGTAAAAAAGAGAAGATACTGACAAAAACTTGTTTAAAGAAAAAAATATAACAGACCAGAGTTATAAGACACCTTAGTAATCCCTACTACAGAGATTATGTGACTGTTACATTGCATAAATATGCATTCTGAGTAACAATGGCAAAACCAATCAATTATCCACAATAAATCTGGTACCAATATGGTGAGCTCTTGGAATAAGAACATCAGTAGACTATTGAAGGAAGAAAAGGATGAAACAAGTATTTATTACGTGCCTATTATGGGCCCAGCACTGTGATGAAGACTTGACAAATATTATCTAATTTAATCTCTACAATCAACCTGAGAGGTAGATGTGGTTATTTATCCCTATTTTATAGCTTACAAAGCCAAAGCAAAGGTAAAATGACTGTCATGACCAGTTTCATGTAGCTAATAAATGTCTGAGGTCAGATTTGAATTCAGATCTTTCTGACATCAAGACCAGTGCTCTAGTAACTGTTCCACCTAATTGCCTCAGGAAGGGCGAAGTGGGCCAGATCAGAAAGAGAAGACTTCAAATTTCCCATGTTGATTGGTATTCAGATCACGGCAATGATTGACCAATACACTTCTAGTTTGGATGAGATTGTTAGATCCAGTCTCAAAAAAAAAAAAAAAAGAAAAAAGAAAGGAAAGCAAGAAGGGAGGAAGGAAAGAAGGAAGAAGTGAAGGGAGGAATAAAGGAAGGAAGGAAGGAAGGAACGAATGAAAGAATGAACGGAGGGAGAGAGGGAGGAAGGAAAGAAGGAAGGAAGGAAAGAAAGAAGGAAGGAAGGAAGGAAGGAAAGGAGAGAAATTGGGGTGGAGAAAAGGAGGAATAAAAAAAGAAGTAGAATGGAAATTAAATCACCCATTTACTTAACTTTTGAACCAGGGTAACAAGGAGGATGAAAATTATCTCAACAGAAAATTTGGGGGGGGGCGGAAATTTATGGGGGAGCAAGGCCACTTTGCAATATATTAAGTTTAGCATGACAATGGTACATCCAAATCAACAGGTCCATGATGCAATTGAAGGTACAAAACTAGATTTTTCAAGAAAGATTAAGTCTAAATATATAGAAGTGTGATTTTTTTTCATATAGATGGTGATTGAATCCACAAGAACAATTGAGCTCAACAAAGGAGAGAGGGTAGAAGGAGAAGAGAAATGACCCAAATACAGAGTATCATCAATATCTTTATTTAGATTCATAATTATTCATGAAAAGGACCTGAGAAACAAAGGCCACAAAAAGAGGAAGAGAAATAAAAAGAACAATGCCTTGGAAGGCAAGAGAAAAGATTATTTCCAGAAATTGGAGTGCAGTCCAAAAGATGAATACAGACAGTTCTGCTTTATGTAAATTTACAATATGCAAATCTTGCTTTACACAAAGAATTCTGAAAGAAATCTGCATTTCACAACACACAGAAAGAAAAACTATGTTAAATTTACTGTACATTACTGTGTTCTCTCTCTCTTCTCTTGCCTCTTGGCTCTGTGGTCTTCCCCTCTTCCCACTAAAAAAAGAACAAACAAGCAAAAAAAAAACAAAACCCAAAACAATTCCAAGTGAACAGAAGAACTGATATATGGAGAGACCTTCACTGCTGGCAGGATAGGAGGCTTGTTGAGTCCTTCAGAGCTGAGAGAGGACACCTTTGCCTTGTTTTACTCACGTGCTTGCATATCCATCTTCTATCTCCACTTCTGGCACTGCGATCTGTCACTGGCCTGTGTGAAAGCAGTCCTCTCCAGTCCATATGTCTAAGTCTGGCTTTTATGCCACTGCCCTTCCTGCCTACTTTTCCTGTCCATTGTGGCCAGGTCCCCACATGGCTGGCCACAACCCCTTGTGTTCCTCTTCCTGTCTCAATTCTCTGTCCCCTACCCTGTATGCCAGAGCCCTCTTTTCATAGTCCCAAAGTCTTCTTTCTGACTCCTTTCCTGCCTCCCTCCCTTCTCCACATCAACAGACAAATTTACATTATGTAAAAATGGTTTTATGTAGATGTCTTTGGAAAGGTTCACTTAAGTAAAGAGAGAACTGTTTGTACTTAGAAAACAACCCTACATTTTGATAACCAAGAAATGATCAGCAACTTTTAGGAAAAGAGAGAGGAGTTCCAATAGATTGGTGGGGTTGAAAAGCAAATAATGAAGCCTTGACAAGTATGATATATGGATATATAGAGAATAAACATTGACTACACTTTTTAAAGAATTTGACAATTAAATCCAATCCAAGATTCCAATAAAAATTTTCTAATTGCCTACAATGTGTTGGGCACTGTGCTAAGCACTGAGGAGACACTTATTTAAAAGAAAAAGATAGTTTTTGACTTCAAAGAGATTACAATAAAAATATACCTTTTACAAAATACTTTTGATCATTTTTCTCATCCCTTTATATTCAATTAATTGGTAATTAAAAATTATTTTAATGGTACAATATCAGGTAAACCTGGATTCAGTTGCTGCCTCAGATGTTAATTAACTATGTGACCCAAATCAAGTAAATTAATCTATTTGCCTCTCCCCCATACCTAGACTGAAAGTTAGTCTCAATGATTCTGAAGGTTCCTTCAACTCTATGCAATTTTCTGAGGCCATTAACAAATAAATGCTTCATGCATAAATAGATAAATGAATGTATGAATGAATTGATAAATGGATTGTGTGGAGTTACCCATTCCAAATGTACTACTTCTCTGACAATTTGGGGTGTTTAGGCACTATTCTTTGATTACAGTGAAGTGCAATGTCCCTCTGCAGTCTAACATTTCCACAGGATGAGGCAACCAGATTTTTTTTCTTCTTTGACACATCTCTCGATCCAGTCCACCAATGCCCATTGCTTCATTAGTAATTTAATTCAGTTAAATTCATGTATTAAGCAATTTCTGTGTGTAAGCTGGTAAGTTATCTTCATGCAATAATCATCTCAAAGGCAGACATGACTCCTTGATGTTATAACAAAGAATGAATTAATAGTAGATTGTTTTTTTTTTAATTTCAAGAGATAGGGGAGATAGGAGATTAGTATATTCACATATCAATATACCTTCTTCTACTTTGTTTTCTTTATTTCTTTTAAAAGATTTTCCATTCCTTACTATAGAGAGAAATTACATATCCACAGATTACTGCTGAATCCCCAGTTCACTAAAATGGTTTGGGCCTGATGATTGGTTCACTTTTATCTTCTATCATTCTCATGTTTAAAACCCCACTGGTGTCCCAATATAATTCACTCCATATGGATATTTAATCATACTGCTCACATAATCTGTTTTCACAACTAATTTGTTCTTTTAATAGATGCAGTATTTCCTCCCTGTGTGTGAATGATAAAAGTATTTACTTTTGATCACATTGCTTACAATTGGAATAACTTCCATAAGGAGCATTTCCAGGGGGTTTGTTATTAATAACTCATGTATGCTGGAGACTAAGTCTCTCAAATTCATGAATTCACAAGGTGTTTTTTTATGGTGATTGAAACTAAAAACTACCTCCTTCTCCAAATATCCTTTAGTTCCTACCCAAGTCAACCATGTCACATAGGAAAATGGAGTTTAATCTATTGCCTGAAATTGTTGTGCATGTTTCTACCACTTCTTTATTTTTCCACTATGTTAAATTTGTGTATCTATGAATTCATTCATTCACTCATCAATTCATTCGTTCAGCCATATTTTTTTGAACTTTTATTGAATGTCCATTTTGTGCATAGTGCTTTGGGTTCCCAATTGTTTCCCACTGATTCTGGGTTCCCTGGATTTTACCCAAGTTCAATTCTTATTTGGAATCAGCTATTTAAATCAACAATTCAAGGTCCCATATCTCTATGCAGACGACACAAAAGAGGAATTTCAAAACAAACAAACAAACAAACAACAACAACAACAAAAACAGAACAGATATGGACATTAAAAATGAATTGAAACAAAGTATCAAAAGTTTCCAGCTCTACTGTGACATTTGGTTATCATCTCTTAAAAGTGATATACTCCAAGGAAATTATACTAAAATCAACCTGCCCCTTTTGTTCCCTATGCTTCTTCATTTTAGCAACCATGCTATCTCCTTCCTTTCAGCCCCACCCAAACCAATTCTTCTAAGTGAAAATTATCCTAGTCTTCTCATCTCTAGGAATGTTTTCCAATGAACCCTGTGAATCTCAGAATTATATGTAAAGTGGAGTTTCACTTATCAATAAGGTCTGCTCTTTTTTACCTCTATATGTCAAGGTTCAGGAGAATTCATAGAATATCATAGGTAGAAGTTTCCCCAAGAAGGGGTTTCCTAGTCCAAGCACCCCCCTCCCCATCTGAAACAGGAATTCTCTCTCTCTCTCTGATATAAACATCATATATGCTTACATATATAAATACATATATACACATAAACATTATAAGTTTATGTATATATGTATGTATAGCTAGATATACATATGCAAATGCACACCCACACACACACTTGTACATATACATAGACAGAGATAGAGAAAGACAGAAAAAAAGACAAAGACATTCAGAGGTATGTAGAGACAAAGAGAAACATAAAGAGAGATGCACAGAAAGAGACCAAGACAGAGATAAAAGCGGAGAGGGACACAAACACAAACACACAGAGAGACAAACAAAGCAGGAGAAGGGGGCTAAGAGAGTGACACAGAGAATGTGTGCTGTGCCTGTGTAATCTCTCTTTGTCTAACTTTCATCATCTGTAAAATGGGGAAATAATACCTATCTCTCAGTAGTGTTCTAAGGACTATAAGAAATCATCATTGTGAAGTTGTGAAATGGCAATGGGAATTTGAAGATCTTCCCTTCTCCTTAATAAGGTTAAGGGAAATTGAAGACCTTCCCTGCTTTGAAAATGAAATCTGCCCCTCAATAGGCTGAATGTAATCACATGGAGTCTATGGTGTGAGGAGTTTCCTGAAGGGTGGAGCAGAACTAGACAGTGGGGAGGAGAGCATGTATCTGAGGGAGTCAGATTTGTGAGTAAAAGTTGGTTGGTTTGGGGGAAGGCTAAAGAATGGTGTGTCTCTCTGTGCCATTGCAGCATATTAACTTCTTTTCTGCTATGATGGAATCAGCTTACTGGTTTGGGTATTGGTTTTCTGGTGTCTGAATAAATGTTTTGCTTCTGTCTTCTATATGTAGAGTCTGTTATATTTTGCAGTTGACCACCATGTAGGTATATTTATAGTGATTGTGGGCACTGTGAGTATTGCATTGTTGATACATTTGGTGGCAAAGGTGGGATCACAAGGTATCAGAGCTCTATTTGGAAGCAGAAGGGATTTAGAAGAAGAAATGACTATGCCAGCAAAGAAGTGTTTACCTAGCAAGAGAATAGTCTAAAAGTACAGGTCTCTGTGAAAACTGGGAGCTGAGGTTATAGCAGGGAGAACACAGAGATTTAGAAACATGTTTGCAAAGAATACCAATAAAACCTGGGAGAGAGTTGGACACAGTGTGTAGGAGGGGATGGGTTTTGCTAACAGGTTACTGTATTATTTGTAAAAGCAGAGAAAAAATGTTATCAGAATTTGTTGTGTTCCAGCATTTGGACCCTCCAGGTTGTAGAAGAGAGAGTTACTGTGAATTTGGCTCAGAAAAAGATGTAGAAATGTAACAGGAGGAAAGTTCAGACAGTTTTGGTAGAGGCTGAACCTTATTACTACGACAACAACTGCAAGAAGAGGGAATGGGAACAGAGTGGGGATACATTGTCTCATGACCAAACTTTTATAAGGGTAGAAGCAAGAAGAAAGCAGGAGAATCAGGGAGGCCAACCAGTGTTCAGGGAGATAAATAAGGATGTCACTCAACAGCAGATTATATACAGGAGAATCATTGGTGTCTTGGATGGTGAGAATCAGTGACAAAGGAGCTGAAGGAATATCAGCAGATAGTGTGGGCTGCTTGAAATTTATACGTATTTGTCAGAATCCTTTTGTCCAGTAGACTTTTGGAGATTTTTATACAGAAGGAGGTAACAAAATGACCAATCTGTTAGCTTTTCCTGTTGATGGATGCAATAAAATGTATCCTACTGATTCTATGTGGTCTAGTGGAAAGAGACCCTGGTACTTGCTTAGGGACTGTATGAGAAAGTTGAAAGAAGTAATGAAAATTGATATCATGTTTGGAGATGCAGATACATATCATAATATCCCCTTAACAGTTCCTCATAGAAATATCATGATGGGGGGCTCACTTTGGAAAGAGTTGTGTGATTTGGCCAGATGAGACTCTGGGAAGGCATTGAGCCCCCTGGCTTTGAAAATCCCAGATGTTGATGCTTCCCTCTCTGGTAACTGAATAGACTCAATGCAATTCAATTCAGTTGGAGTACAAAAGCAAACAATTCTTATTCTCAGGAAATTTACATGGAAGGTAATAACTGAAGTGAAGGACACCCCATGCACAGAGAGATCACAGTGATGCAACTTCCTAGAAAAAGAAACACAAACAAACAACAACAGCAAATCAAATATCTCTCCTTATTGATTATTTGATGTGCAGTCATATGTTTTCTTTATTCTACTTAACAAATGATCCACACTTTTGATTCATAAGTGGCTGTTAGGTACATTTGGGGAGAGTGACACAATGACCATAGTCTAACACTGTAATAATAAACCTCCTGTCATATGAAAAAAATAAAAAAAAAGAAACATCATGGTGAAGATGACTCCTCTTGCTTGTAAGCAGCTACTTCTGACTCTATTAATTGGTAAAATAGGACACCCTCTTTCAGAGGTTCTGAATAAGATTTCACAGATAAGTGACTTGAGAGAATGGGAAAAAGATAAACTTCCTAGAGAGAAAGGGAAATGGCCATTAGATTCAAAGTCAGAATAGATTGACAAGAAAATAATTGTTTACTGCTTTATTGAGAGCAGGGGCTGATTTTGGAAAAATTGATGGTATTCCAACTAATGTAGTCTATAAAATGGACTGTGATAAGGGGCTTAATATCAGATGGAATGCCCAAGTGAAAGCTTTACCTACAGATGCTCCTGAACAATTGCATCCAAGTTCGTCACGTTTTTGGAAAGAATGGGAAATTGGCCAAGCCCCAGCTCAGATGAAAGAAATGCACAGATGAAACTACATACCACATATCAATCTGACTATATTTTGGGAAAAGTGGATCAAATACTCTAAG
This sequence comes from Pseudochirops corinnae, assembly GCA_028646515.1. Taxonomy (NCBI): domain Eukaryota; kingdom Metazoa; phylum Chordata; class Mammalia; order Diprotodontia; family Pseudocheiridae; genus Pseudochirops; species Pseudochirops corinnae. Next base: position 54,187,762 of record CM053585.1, read on the forward strand.
CAGGGCAATGATTGATGCCAGGGCAGGGAACTACCCTATTTTTGGGAACCCCAACAAATTAAACCATGAAAATCTTAGTACCACCACAAGGCTGGGAGAAGCTAAAATATCACCCATATAAGTCAAACTATTGCTGAAAAATTGACAATTACCTAAGAAAGTATATACTCCAAGGCAGAGTCAAGATGGCAGAGTAAAAGGAGAAACTTGCTTGAGCTATTGTTCCCACCGCCTTCAAAACCTATAAAAAGAAATGACTCTAAACAAATTTTAGAACTACAGAACCCACAAAGTGACAGAGAGAAACAAATCTCCCACTGAAGGCAGCCTGGCAGATGCACACGAAATGTCTACTGGACCAAGCTGTGACCTGAGGGAAGTCCTGTGTGAACCTCGCCAGCCCTCACAAGTGGCCCAGGTTAACTGGAGCAGACTTCAGGAGAGTGAATCACCTGCAGCAGTAGTGGTTTCCAGACTTCTTAACCCATAAACACCAAAGAGAAAGTAAAAGGTCAGTAGGAAACTCTGTGGCAATTGGGTGAGTGAAGGGATCACTCTGGCCCCTACCCCTGGTTTGGCAGTTCCATGGCTTCAGTTGCTGCCAGGTGGCTGACTCCAGAGCTCCTTGCCTACCGATTGTAGGGGGACCATTTGGAGGGTAATTGCTCTTGCTTTGACCTGCTTGGATATGGGTTGAAGTCTTGAGTGGCAGTCATGGGGAGAGGAATATTAGTGTGCCAGAGCTTGTGGTGCTATAGAGAGGTTATCCTCCTCAAAACTCAGACAACAGCTATGACAACAAACATGCAAAACTACAGAAATTTGGGACACAACACTCTCCACTCTGGAAGCTGAGTTCTACCATAGCAAAGAGCTCAAAAGTCAAGTAATCGACTGACAGGATGAGCATAAATAGGAAGTGCAATTGGACCATAGAATTTTTTTGGGGGGGAGTAGGATAAATAGGATCAAATCATAGAAACAGAAGAAGACAACAAAGTCAAAACTCCTGCAACAAAAGCCTGCAAGAAAAATATGAACTGTTTGCAGTCCATGGAGGAGCTCATGAAGAATTTTGAAAATCAAGTAAGAGAAATGGAGAACAAATTGGGAAGAAAAATGAGAATGATGCTAGATAATCATGAGAACAAGTCAACACCTTGATTGAAGAAAATAACGGCTTTAAAACAGACTAACTCAAATGGCAAAAGAGGTCCAAAAAGCTAATGAGGAGAAGAATGCATTAAAAAGTCTAATTGGCCTGATGGAGAAGGAACTTCAAAAAGTCACTGAAGATAATAATTCCTTCAAAATTATATTGGAGTAAATAGAAGCTAATGACTTCATGAGAAATTACAATACTATAAAATAGATCCAAACAAATGAAAAAAAAATTAGAAGGCAATGTGAAATGTCTCATTGGAAAAACCACTAACCTGGAAAATAGATCCAGGGAGAACCTTTAAAAATTGAACTACCTGAAAGCCATAATCAATAAAAGAGCCTAACATCATCCTTTAAAAAATTATCAAGGAAAATTGCCCTATATTCTAGAAGCAGAGGGCAAAATAGAAATTGAAAAAATTCACCAACACCTTCTTGACAAAGATCCCAAAAAGAAAACTTGTAGGAATATTATAGCCAAATTCCAGAGTTCCCAGGTCAAGGAGAAAATATTTGAAACAATCAAAAAGAAATAATTTGAGTATTGTGGAAACAGAATCAGGAACACAAGAACACAAGATCTAGCAGCTTCTACATTAAGGGATCAAAAGGCTTTGAATATGGTATTCCAGAAATGAAAGTAGCTAGAATTAAAACCAAGAATCACCTACCCAACAAAACTGAATATAACACTTCAGGGAAAAATATAGAGATTCAATGAAATTGAGGATGTTCTAGCATTCTTGAGAAAAAAAAAAAAACATGGCTG
>CM053585.1:54190194-54254690 GCA_028646515.1 Pseudochirops corinnae
TAGAATATAGAATGGATATATCACATTCCATATGGCTTAATTGAAAGAATGAATTGATTATTGAAAGAACAGTTAAGGAAGTTATGTTCTAATAATTTGTATCAATATTGCAAAGATAATTTGTTCATGGCTTTATGTAATTTGAATAATAGACCATTGGGGGGAAGTACACCTTGAGGCAGAATGATGACTCCATATTTGCAAATTAGAAAACAGCAGACACATAAGATCCCAAATATTGAGCATTGGACTGTGAGGCAAGATGTCCCAGCAACATACTCAGGAAAACCGAGTTTGACAGGATATGATTTATATTGTTTACAAGACTTTTGGTTGGATAGGAAAGAAATGAGAAACACCTCTATTGGAATATGTAAGAGAATCCCTAAAAATCATTTTGGATGGATATTACCTAAATCAGGTTTAACATCTTGAGGAATGCAGGTATTGACTCGAGCAATGGATTCTAATTATCAAGGAGAAATTATTGTGACATTGCAAAATTTGAATTAAGAACCCATACAGTTTTGTAAAATTGATTGGATAGTTCAAGTGATTATTATTCCTTGTGAAACAGTACCCCTTGTGAAAACTGACCCTCCTCCTGAAATAACTATCAGAGGAACCAAAGGGCTTAGTTCTACTAAAAGAATAAAATTTGGAACTAAAGTATGGGTAAAATAGAGACTAGATGATGTTCCAAAGGTTGTGAAGATTATAGTGCATGGGAAAGAGAATACTGTGGCTATTGTTTGTTCAAAAGAAGGTGATTACCAAATTGGACCCTTACCTCATATATTCTACTGTGAATGAGCCTATCATAGTGAGTTCATGGACTCTAGAAGCACGCCTGATCCTATATTTGTCTTTTTTTTTTTTTTTTTGGCTTTTTCTCTGTTCACCTTGTTTGCTATATTTGTTTTCTGTAGCCTTAGTACCTTCCACCTGCAGATGCCTCATCACTTAAGCCAGATGGTTGCCCCCTCTCCATGACTGTGATGTGCCACCCCTGGACCTGGCATCAACTGAGCTCCAGATGCTACCTAAAGAACTGACCTCTCAAATGGGACCTCTCAAATGGGACCTCTTGGGACAGGTTCACTTCTACATACAATTTCAGCTGGAAGTAGCTATAGATAAGAGAACTTCACCCCTTAATCCAAGATTTTAAGCTCCATTCATTCTAGGGGGAAAGGATGGTGTGCTTATACCCAAGTGCCCACCCTAATATATTGTTTTATGTGATTATTTTCTATAATCCCTCTTATATTGTTGCAAAGTTTGGTTGACACCAGTTACCCCCAAATGCTCATTAATCTATGTACTGAAATGTATTCTTAATGTCTTTTTGCTATGTTAGGGTTATGAAAGATCTTGTATCTAATGTAATGGTGATGGTAATTTGAAGATCTTATCTGCCTCTTAATAAGTCTAAGGGAATTTGAAGACTTTCCCTGCTTTGTAAATAAACTCTGCCCCTTAATAGGCTGAATGTAATCAGATGGAGCCTGTTATGGGAGGAGTTTGCTGAAGGGTGGAGCAGAGCCCACAGGAAGCTGGGAATTAGAGCTAGACTAGATTGTTGGGAGGAGAGCATGTGTTCAAGGCAGTCAGTCAGGCTTGTGACTAGATATTGGTTTGTGGGAAGGCTAAATGATGGTGTGGCTCTCTGTGCTGTTATGGTTTATTAACTTCTTTGCTACTATGACGGAATTGGCTTACTGATTTTAGGATCTGGTTTTCTGATATATGAAGAAATGTTTTGCTTCTTTCTTCTATATGGAAAGTCAGTGTTTTTTTTCAATTGAACACTATGTAGTTATATTTATAGTTATTGTGGGTGTTATAAATCTTCCATTGACACTACAAATACTTAGCATAGTGCCTAGTATATAGTAAAGACTAAATAAATGTTAGTATACTAATATTAATAATAATTATTATATTCCCATCTTGCTCACACCTCATAATTCAATTAATGTGCAAGAGTTGTTGATTATGCCATCACAATGTTTGTTTGTTTTTTTCCCATCTGTGCTAAATTTATCCATAATCTCATCAATTCAGCAGTTCCTTCTAACCATGCAAATGATATTCTGTCCAAGGCTACTCAACCTATGTAGGTCTTATCCAAATCATTCCCAAAGTTATCAAAGCAGTCTACATATAATTTTAAAATCATTTTCCTACTATCTACCCATAGCATCACAACGTGGATCACCTTGGCAGTGTAACTGTCATCTTCTGGTTCTCACTATCTTCCTTTTCTGTCTTTCACTTTTTTTTTTGGATGAAATCCTTCACTCATTTTCTTCAGAATTCTGGATTATTTATTTGTCACAGCATGCTCATCAGTACTATGTCCCTTTGTCTTGCTATCTGTGCATCCAGTTTCCATTTAAAAAGTCAATAGGACAGAAAGGTGGAAAATAAGCATTTATTAAGTGCCTACTATGTGCCAGACACAGTGACAAGTGATTTACAAATATCATCTAATTTGATTTTCACAACAAATGCATGAGTTAGGTGCTACTATTTTCACCCTTTTATTGTTGAGGAAAATGAATTAAAAAAAAAAAAAGATTAGGTAATTTACCCAACATAACACAGCTAGTAAGTATCTAAGGTTGAATTTTAAATAAGTTCTTTCTGATTCCAGATTCAGCTCTCTATATACAGGCTCAGCTCTCTGTCTATTGTTCCACTAGTTGCTTTATTTGTTTATTTAATTAATTCAGGGCTGTCTACTTAATTTTATTTCAATTTTTTCTCATTTTTCCTATTTATTATAACTTTTGATCTTAGCTCAGATGAGTTGATGGTATTAACAGTGCACAGACATACATATATATGTATGTATATACATGCAAATATATGATGTGTATAAGTACATAAGTATATATATGTATACATATACATATAAATGTACATAAGTATACACACACACATATATGCAAAAGTGCACTTTACACCCTAGCCAATACATTTCAATTATGAAATGGTTGTAAAAACATGTGCATGTTATCCTTCTTTTCCTCCCCATTTCACCCTTGCATTATCTAGAAACACATATGAGACTAGAGAGTCACTATCTTTTTTCTGATGTTTAATTTTCTCCAAAGTAAGACACTGAAAATATTAAGAGATTTTCAGGAAATACTGTCACTTTAGAAGAATTAGATAGACAATCTATTGAACTCTGTGCACTGCTTTTTAAATTAATATTTATTCCCCTTTACTATACTGACTTAAATGAATGATACACGTATACTAACTCATTGCATTGGCAAGATAGTCTGGTGTCTTTATTTCCCCAGTGCTTAGAGCAAGCAAGCAATAATAAATGCTTGCTTGATGGTTAGGTAGATTTACAAAGTGCTTTCTCATGACCACTACTAGTATATTCCAGAGAACCAGATTAGGGCAAATGAAATTAATTATTTGTGAGTGTTTCCCAATATAAAAGACAAATTAGCAAGACATGGGGACAACCTTGTCTGCTTATGAATTAGCAATGGTTCAGTGAATAGAAGATTACTTTAACCCATTAACATTTTTGGTGGTCTTGGGTATCTCCTTGTGAATATGTCTGAATAATTCCTATTGATGTCAGGTCTCCTTCAGGCTATGACCATTCCAGGAAGCAAAGGCACTGTTGTATAGAGGAAAGACTGCAGTTCTTAAACAAATATGCATTAAAGGTATGTATTAGATACTTACAAACTGCCCTGCTGCTCAAAATGTTTCATTTGTTTAAGCTTCCATTTTTCATCTGTAAAAAACATTTTCATGCTGTCTTCCTTACAGAGTTGTTGTAGGAAAAATGTTTTATCAACCTTATATCACAATAGAAATTGGAGATATTATTTAAGTCATTAGTTTGATTCTTTGTTCAAATACTTTCTGTGTGACCTTATATAAATCATATAACCTCTCTTAGTTTTATTTTCTTCATCTAATAAATGTAATAATAATAATACTACCTCAAATGGTTACTGAGATCAGTTAAGATGTATGCATGCAACATTCATTGTAAAATTTACAGCACAGCATAACTGTTAGGAATAGAGATGATAATAGAGAATTTATAATACCAGTATCCTCCAGGTAGGGTTCCTTCATCATCACCTACCTCCCTCCTCACTTCTGTCGAGAGGTATTTTTTTTTTTCAGAATTCACAGAGTCCTTAGTTTCACTGCTCTTCTGTACATGTGCTTTTCTATTTAGTTATGCAGTCAGCTATGGTGTCATGGATAAATCTCTGGATATAGAAACAGAAAGCTGATCTGTAACATGGAAAAAATTGCCCAAGATAGTCTCTAAATCATTTCTATCCTTAATAGCTCAATTAAACAAACAGGTTCAGGATTTGTTCTGTCACTTGATGGTGTTGTTACTCATGTGCCACTTCATTGCTGCAGATCAAGGATGGGGAACCTGTGGCCTTAAGGCTGAGGCCACAGATTCCCACTTCTGGTATAGAACTCAGTTTCATTATCTTACAATGGTGAGAGAAAGACTTACACCATAGTTGATAAAGTAGAAAGATTTCTAGATTGGAGTTTACACACTAATTGCAATACTTGACAAATGTGTAGCCTGTGGGCAAATTGCTTCTCTAGATTTTAGTCAGCTGCTTTATTGTTAAAATGAGGTGATGTTTTTATGCATTATGTTATAGAGTTTTTATGTCATAGAAATTTTACACAATAATTTTGAAAGTCTCAGAATATCATAGAAACACGCATTATTATTATTTATTATTACCTTCCTCAGAGGAATATCATCCCTATTGGTAGATATTATTATTGTGTGACTATATTGTGTCAGTGAATTAGAATTTTCATTTCATGAGAGTAGGGGTGCTACCTTATCTAAGCTTTTTATCTCCCCCAGTGCTGGGTACAAAGCTAAACATATGAGTTTCTTTAATTCAGTTGGAATGAAGAAATATTTTAGGAAGAACTACCAAAGCCACCCTTCAGTTTATTCAAATGAAGTGAAATGGGGAAAATAAAATCATAAGGATTCTGGGCTTCTTGATATGTCAGAAGAAAGATGTGTTAGCACCCTACTCTTCCAAAGATCAGTCCTCAATCATCCATGACATAAGCAAGACCTTAGAAGGAAACAAATAGAAAAAGAAGATGGGCAATATGTCATACAATTTGCTCTATAGGACAAGTGGCACTGCCCTTTGGTACTCACCAACGTGTATTTATAAATTAAGTCAATAGATTTAGACAACTAGAGAAAAAGTTCATGGAGAACAGACAGATGTCAGAAGAGGAAGGAGGCAGATATAAAAAAACTAGAAAATCCTAGCAAATGAACCAGAAACTTTTAGTACAACTGTGACCACCCTGACATACCGCAATAGTGCCTGAGTGTGTGACTATTTTTGACATACTATAATAAAGAGTCATAATGAAGGCATTATATCATGAAGTAAAAGAAAAAGGTTAAATCATTTTCAGGATCTCTGTTTAAAGAAGCTAAGATCTGTGCAATCTGAGAAAGATACTCATAAAATCCCATTTCCTTAATATGATAAAGGATCTATCAGCAATTATAGCCTATGTTCTAGGTTATAAATGTCTATTAAGCTCCTTTATCAATCTTACATCCATTGTTCTGATGTTCTATGCCTTAAGATCCTTATCAACTCCATCATTCTATAGTCTAAGTTCTAACATTCTGTGTTTTATGATTAGCTTTCTAAGGGGTTTTCCAGTTTCAATATTTCCTGTTCTACAGCTCTTTTTAGATCTTCCATTCTATGATTCCATTAGAACTATTTGGTTTTCATTATCATGGAACAACCAAGAAAACAACTACATATGAATAGATGTTTCTGTTCAGCTGAAATACATCCAATAGAAGGAACAGAAGGTAATTAGCAAAGAATCTAATCAGCAGCATTGCTTTAGTGCCCATCATTAAAAAGCTTAACTGTGGCACCATTTTTCTTCTCTGTTTTATGAAGAGTGAATTTATGTACAATTTCAGTGCTATTGTAATTGTGAGTGAATTTTATAGGGGGATTAAATTACTGGCTTCAATTTTACAATGTAAACATTACCTGCAGCCTGATAGAACTCAACCCTATGAAAAACATCAGAGTGAGCATGGGGAATGGGGAAATAGAGAGCAAAGATACTGATGATGACATTGAACTTTGGGGCCCCTGGTCTGATTGATACAGACTGTCAAATTAAAATTCCAAGTCATGTGTGATTTAACTTGCCTTTTTTATTCCTATGGCCTTTTCCCCCCTCCTGTATTGGTTTTGTTCAGAATGCTACACAGGGGAAGACTGATGCACCTAGAGAAACTGAATATTTAAAAGCCACAAAATGTCAATTCGTAAATATTTGAGCATTTGGTTGACATCTCATTTCAGAAATGAAGTTGCCCAAAAACATTCTTACTAATGAACCCCTTGCCCACAAAAGAAACCCAAGTGATTCAGGTAACAGGAGGCAACTGCAGCTATCTTTGTTAAGAAAGGTCATTGTTTTAGATGAATACAATTTCCCAGATAAATGATTTATTAGCCATTTTGCAATGGTAGCATTAAATAAATGCATAAATCGTAAATTTAAAGAGTTCTACAATGGGAAAAGGATCTGTTTCTAAACCAACAGTATGGTTTTCACTCAAGTTCCCTTTATATAGCGAGTTTGTAAAAGCATGAGTCCCAGGATACAAAACACTGGGTTTGATTTGCTGCTTTGCCACTTACTAACTGTGTCAAACAAAGTTCTTCAACCACTCTTAGTGGGCCCTGCTTTTCGCTTCTGTAAAAAGAATCACTGGACTGAATTAGTTTATTCTCTTCCATCCCTAACATTCAGTCTTTATGTTCTGATGCAGTATAAGAATAGGGTGCTGGATTTAAAGTGAGACAACCTGTTTTTGAATACCATTCCTCTCATTTACTAAATATGTGACATTGTTATTCAGTTGTTTCAGGTGTGTCCAGCTCCCCGTGACACTTTTTTTTTTTTGTTTTCTTGGAAAAGCTACTGGAATGGTTTATCATTTCCCTCTCCAGTTCATTTTACAGATGAGGTACTGAGGCAAACAGGATTAAGTGACTTACCCAGGGTCTCACAGTGCCTGATGTTAGAATAGAATTCAGGAAGATGAATCCTTCCATCTCCTAGCCCAGAATTCTATATATGGAGCCACCTGGCTGTCCCTAGAGATATGACGTTAGGGAAGTTAATGAACTTCTCTGTACCACAGTTTCCTCATCTATAAAATGAAGAGTTGGTTTCTATGCCCTCTAAGTCCTTTCCAAGTTCAAAATGTTGATACTATGATCATAATGTTTTTAAAATGGAATGTACCACTTGAGAAAATATAGAAGAGTGATATAGAAAGATTTTGCTCAAAATATAAAAATTTATGAGGAGAGAACTCTGGCTTTTGAATTGTATTAAATGATCAGAAATCCATGGGAGGACACATAGCTGATTTGATCCATGGTCTTTACATTTGATTACAGATTTTGAGCTGGAAATAATCTTATACTCTATCTTGCCCAATTTCTCTATTTTACAGATGAGGAAACTGACACCCAAGAGACTGAGTTACCTTTCCAAAATCATGCAGGTTTAGATATCAAATCAGGGATTAGAATCCAAGTTCTTGGAATTGAAATCCATAATTCTTTCCACTGTACCAAAACTACTTCTCATTCACTGAAGCAATTTCTAATGCCTTTCTTTGGAGGTAGGAACTAGTTTTGTGTAATGAAAACAACACTATTACTTTTTGTCAGATTTGTGGGCAAAGTCCCACTTCTGTCCTATAATGAACCTTATTTTACTCCTACATAAAATGTGGAGTAAAATTACTACATAAGAGGAAGGAAGTGTGATAGAATGAAGCCTACATTAGAGCTAGGAAGAAGATGTAAGGTCTGCCTATGACTTATATTGGTTCTGTGATCCAGCTGGGCACAAGTCACTTAAACCATTAGTATTCTAAGCAATGGAGACTATTAATTTGTAGAAAATTTGCCAACTTGCATAGGTAGAGAGAGTTTCCTCACCTGGGAATTACCAAAATTTAATGAAATCACAGATCAGTTCCCTGTCCCTATATTTTATAATGCATACATTACAGAAATATGGTGAGGGAAGCACTTTTAAGATATTCATATTTTTTAAAGTGTGAGATTATAGTGCTCGACTTCTGTCACTGGTAGATTTGATATATTAAAAGAAGACTTTGCCTCAAAGTTTAATCTTTTTTTGGAGAAGAAGGAAAGGCAATAGGAAATATCTGAAATCATATGGAGACTAATTCATATTCTCTTCAAATGTTATCCCAAATGCTCTTTCCTGTTAGGAACAGATGGAGAGATTTTAAAGACAGACAGAATACTGGGAGTTGTGAAATTTGATTGGTTCCTAACAGAAACTCTCCCATCTTACTTTCTGGAGACCTTTGGAAAGGAGGCTAGACAACATTATCAAAATAATCAGCTTGAGGAAATACTTCAGATCAAAAGGTGAAAAGAAAGATATCTTGAAATAAGCTCTTAGCCTTAGAACTTTCTGTCATTTCATGACCCTTACCAATCTCTTCTCTCAACTACCCAGTTTTCACATTGGTAAATCATACTTCTGACCATTTCACTTCCCTGCTCAAAAAACAAAGCAAAGCAAAGCAAAGTAAAATGAAACAAAACAAAAAACCTTCAGTGAAGCCCTGCCACTAAATTTTTAGACTTATACTATGTTCCTACAAAGGCTGCTTAGCATAGAACAGTGATTCTCAACCTTCCTAATGTCACAACCCTTTAATACTCATAGGTGGGTGTATCTGCATGTTGGCTGACCCACCTGGAGAGAGATAGAAGAGTGGTGTCTCAGTTCCTAAGACCATCGAAAATATGTGTTTTCTGATGGTCTTAGGTGACCCCTGTGAAAGGGTCATTCAATGCTCAAGGGGGTCGCGACCCACAGGTTAAGAACCTCTGGCATAGAGGCTAGGACATTACATTTAGAGTTAGGAAGATCCCGTTTTAATTCCTGCTTCAGACACATTAATACACAAACTTGGACAAATCCGTTAACTTTTCTGTTCCTCAGCTTCCTTATCCATAAATTGCTGAATGCAGGCTTTTAAAGTTTTATATTTAGATTGTCTATGTTCTAGATAAATACTATAAGCAGTTCTGTGAACTTTAAGAGAGTATCAATTTCTTTACAAGTTCTTCCAATGGATGCACTGTTTTCTTTTCTTTTGTCTTATCTCTTAGAGTCCCTCTGCCTTTCCAGGCATTAGCTCTCATGCCAGACCTTTTGTAATCCCTGAATATCTCCACCTCCATACCCATGTTGCTGATCACCCCCCCAAAAATGCTTTTTTATTTGCTTATCTTTTAAATTAGTACCTCATTTCATCACTTCATATCTGCACTATAGCAAGGTACTGCTTGTTGTTTTCCTTGTCTCAATCTCTCCTCACTCCAGTTCATTCTCAATTCAGTTAAAATACATGATCTACCCAACGCACAGGTCTGACAATGTTACCACCCTATTAAATAAATTCTAGTAACTTTCTCTTTGCTCAGGATAGAATACAAAATCCTCTGACACTTAAAGCCCTTTATAACTTGAACCCTTCCTAGGTTTACCACCTTCTTATACCTTACTTCCTTCAATGAATTTCAGTGATTCTGGACTGCTTGCTATTCTTTGAACAAGACACTCCACCTCTTGACTGAGAATTTTCAGCTGCCAGTTCCCATGCACTAAATATTTATATCCTTTATCTCTTCCTTATACTACTCTTGCTTACTTCAAGTCTCAGTAAAAACTCCACTTTTTGTAAGAAGCCTTTCCCACCCTTACCCACCACCCTTAATATCTCCTCTCTGAGGTTACTTTTAATTTATAACTTATCTATTTCTATTTTATAAAGTTGCTAATATGCTATCTCCCCCTTAGATGACATGTTTTGCTCCTTGAGGGTAGGGACCATGTTTGTGCCTTCCTTTTATCCCCAGGGCTGAATTTTTATGTTTCACTTTTCCTGTGTGCCTAACACTTAACACAGTGACAGGCATATAGTAAGCCCGTGCTAAATTTATTTACTTGACTTTGTATCTATATCTATGTTTTTGTTGTTACTCAATTGTATCAGATTCTCCATGACCACATGGAACATACTGGCCATGGGGTTTTCTTGGTAAAGATACTGGAATGGTTTTCCATTTCCTTCTCCAGTGGATTAAGGCAAACAGAGGTTAAATGACTTGCCCAGAGTCACACAACTAGTAAGTATCAATCTGGATTTGAATTCAGGTCTTTCTGACTCCAGGCTCAATGCTCTATCCACAGTACTAACTACCTGTCTACCTACTTTTCAGTCACATAACTCTTGGATGATGTCCATTATTGCTCTCCTGTATCCAAGTCATCCTCAGGAAGATGTTTCAATTAACCTCCCTTTGTTAACTACGTTTCTGTATTGCTCTTCTGGAGAGATGAAGTTCTTTTTTTTTTTTTAACATTTCTTTTTTTTAATTGATTTGTTTGTTTACTTTTAGTTTACAAGATTCAGTTCCACAATCCCTTGAGTTTCAAATTTTCTTTCCTCCCTCCACCCCACCCCATCCCCTGGTGACATGCAATCAAGTACAGGATATGCAAATACTTTTACATTAGACAGTAGTCTGGTTGTAAAGAAGGGTTGTGACCACCGGAATGAAAAATGGGAAAGAGGAAATAAAACCAAATAAGAAAAAGAATGGGAGCAGGTAGTTTGCTTCAGTCTGCATTTAAATTCTGTTCTTTCTAGATCCTTCTCTGAATGTAGATATCTTCTTCCAGCATGAGTCTTTTGGAGTTGTCTTATAACCTTGTTTTGCTGAGAACAGTCCAGTCTATCAATGTTTGTGGTCACACATATATTGTGTCTGTGATTGTGTACACATTTCTCCTGGTTCTGCTCTTCTCACTTAGCATCAGTTTGTATAATCCTCTCCAGGTAAATATGAAGTCCGTCTGCTCCTCATTTCTTATAGCACAATAGTATTCCATTACATTCATGTACCACAACTTGTTTAGCCATTCTCCAATTGACAGGCAAGGGATGAGGTTCTGATTCATTGAAAATAGTATTTTAATATGATCATTATTCCTATTGCACCAACTGTATAATAGGTGTGATCAACAGATTTGTTTCTACTATGAAGGTCAACATCACTGAAAGTCCTTAATATATTTAATATATTTTATCTCTAAGTTATTATATTTTAATCAATTTTTTTCAAAGAATCACTTTTTCTTACTTTCAACAAATATCAATAAGTATTCCTTTTCCCTACTGAAAAAGTAAGAATATAAAAACTCTTATTACAAACATATATGATACCTTATATATTTTATTGTGAGTTCTCTGGAAGCGTGGTTGGTCATTGAATTGATGAAAGTTCCCAAGTCTTTAAAAAGTTATTTGTCTTCTCTATTCAATCATTGTAAAACCAATGGAACCTACCCCCTTCTACCTACTTATGTCTAGGCCCAACTCATTGTTCATCTTCAATGTTTTATCTTTTTTCTTGATAAATCAATGAAATACACTTCCTAATGAATGTCATAGTCAGAAATAATAGTTATTCTGAAATCATTTATGTTTTCTTCTCCAATTTAATGGTTAGATCAATCTCTTTTGACTGTTTAGAAATTCTAGTGAGGAATGCCTGAAATATCCTGAGATCTCCATATCTGTACAATATAATCCCTAATGAGATACAGCTGGAGAATTTCACCATCTTTAGTGAATACATTTTTTTTTGGACTTAGCACAGAATATCTTTCAAGACAACAGTGGTCAATAACTGTAATTAGCATTTATATCCTTATTTTATTCTTCACTTTGTAGATATAATTGGGAAATATTTTAACTTAATATTTAACTTTAATTTGCTTCTATCAAAAACCATATATTTTATGATAATTTTATTGATATTTAGTAATTTTACATTGCTTAAATTTCTCCCATTATATTTCCTTAACCCCCATTCCAATGAGTTACCCCATATTGCAGTGGTTCTCAACCTGTGGGCCGCAACCACTTTGGGGGTCAAACGACCCTTTCACAGGGATCACCTAAGACCATCGGAAAACACATATTTCCCATGGTCTTAGGAACTGAAACACTGCTCCTTTATCCATCTCCAGGTGGGTCCGCCCAAATGCCCACATACAAGTATTAAAGGGTTGCACCATTAGGAAGGTCGAGAACAACTGCCCTATAGCAAAGAACATTTAAAAATAGTAAACAGGAAAGTAAATTTTCTCATAACATTATTGAGGAATTTGTTTCTGTTATTGAACTGTAGTTCTCACAACAATTCACCATTTTCTTTCCTTAGATTTTGCGTATTTCTTTATATTCTAAACTTGTACAATTCTTGTATGCTATAATGTAAGGATAAAATATGTGTTATAAAATGAAAAGATGTCTCATAATTTCTTTTTGAAGTACAAATAAATCTGGAAAAGAGTCTGTATTGTTGTTTTGTTCATTCCAATTCAAGAAAAAAAGTTTCATGGAACAATTGATAATCTTTGGATATAGGGGGGCGGAGCCAAGATGGAGGCATAGAAGCAGCAACATATCACAGCTCTCACATAGCCACCCCAAAATACCCATAAAATATGACTCTAAACTAATCTTAGAATTCCAAAACGCACACAAATATACCTTCTACTAAAGTCAGCTCGGCTAGGAGGAACCATATCAGCACTGCAAACAGAAACCAGCCTGGCCTGAAGCCGGGGCTGTGCCCTGGGGGCGGCTGGAAGGGAGGAGCGGAGGAGCTTCTCTGGTGAGTGGATTAGGGGCAGCTGTGAGCAGCATTCAGAACTAGGCCAGTGGGACCTGCGAAATTGGGGAAGAAAAGCATCTGGCCAAAACGCCTCCAAGGTGGGAAAGTGAAAGGCAGAGGTTTTGCACCCACCTCTGCATTGCAGCTTCCGTGCCTGCAACCTGCAGACAGCAGGGGGACTAAGCGATTGTTCAGAGGCCGAGCGCTCTCGTGTTGAGTGGCCTTGATCCAGATTGCCATCTTGGGCTTTTGGTTCTGGAGTCTTCATTATCCAGTGAGACGGAAGTAAGTAGGAAGGGACTCAGCACCTTCCTGAGAGCTACAGCAGCTGGGAGGACCCCCACGATTTGGGACAGAGCTTTCCCTTCTGGAAGCAGAGCCCCATAGAGATTTAAAAAAAAAATCACTGACTGACCAACCATGAGTAAGAATAAGCATAAGAAGCAAAGTAAGAACAGCACCCAAACTCGAGATTCCTTCTTTGGGTAAAAGAAGGGTCATGGCAAAGAGAGGGAGGAGGAGAGTGCAGCCAGAGAACCCCCACCAGGGGCCTCCAATAAACATGAAAAATGCCTTAAAGCTAGAGATGAGCTGAAGAAGGATTTTCAAAACCAAATAACAGAAGTGGAAGAAAAATTGGGAAGAGAAATAAGAATGTTGCAAGAAAATCATGAAAAGATAGTCAGTAATATGACTGAAGAAATCAACACCCTAAAAAATAGATTAACTCAGATAATCTTTGGATATATCTATCATGTCAGACTAAGGAAAAATTTCTACTATGAAAATTAATTTCAGGTTATGAATCAATGTCTCTTTGGAAAAAAATCAGAAAATTAAGAAATTCTTACACTAGCTCAAAAAAATTTACAAGCTGTATCAACATATGTCTTGATACTTGTTGTCTTCAATAATGCCCTTTCAGGTAGACAAAGGGGAGGATAGTAATCAATGTAAAAGGATTCAGGAAAAATGTAATGCAAGAGACCAATCACTTGTAGAGTATTCAGAACTTTTATGGATGTATATCAGAAATGCATTCTTCAAGATCAGAAGCAGTATACAGAGCTATAATCATCAAACTAATCTTGTAATAGATATGAAATTGAGGATTTGATCAATAGATTAGCACATGACATACAGAATCTAGTTTTTCATCAACCCAAAGATCTAATATTTGGGAGCAAGAACTCACTATTCCAGAAAAAGTTTTGGGAAAATTGCAAAGTAGTTTGGCAAGAAAATGTATAGAACAAAATTATATATGATATACCAAGATAAGTTTAAAACAGGTACATGATTTAGACATAAAGGATGATATCATAAGCAAATTGGGAATGCATGGTAAAAAAAAAAAATGCCTGTCACATCTGTGGATAAAGAAGTTGATGAACAAACAGGAAATAGAGATCACATGAGGTAAAAGGAGTAATTTTTATTGTGTTAAATTTTTAAAAATAGCCAAACAGTTAACTGTATAAGCAGTCAAAATTAGAAGAAAAGCAGAAGAATGAAGAAAATAATTTACATCAAGTTTCTCTAATACAGGTCTCATTCCACAAACATATAGGGAAGTATATCAGATTTATAAAAGAGTCATTCCCCAATTGACAAATGGTCAAAGGATATAAACAGAGAATTTTCATTAGATGAAATCAAAGCTATCGATATTCATAGAAATTCTCTAAATAACTAACAGAAATATAAATTAAAACAACTCTAAGAAACTACTTCACACCCATCATTTTGGTTAGTATGAGAAAAAAGGAAAATGAGAAATGTTGGAGGAAACATAGAACGTGGCTATACTGATATATTATTAGTGGAGTTAATGGTTAAAGCATTCTGGAGAATAATTTAGAATGATGACCAAAAGGCTATAAATCTATTTGAACTCTTTGATCTAGTGACACCACTATTAGGTCTATAACCTAGAGAGAGAAAATAAGTGGTACAAAGTATATACATGTACAAAAATATTCATAGCGACTCTTTTTGTGTATCAAAGTACTCAAAACGGAGGGGATGCCCATCACTTGGCTAATACCTGAACTTGCTGTAGTACATGATTATGAAAGATAAGTGTTTGTCATGTAAGAAATAATGAAGGGTATGGTTTCAGAAAAAGAAAACAGAAACAAAAACCAAAAACTTGGGCAGATCTATTGGACTGATACAGAATGAAGTGAGCAGAACCAGGAAAATATTCTACATATTAACAACATATATACAAATATATACATTTCTCTATATCTAAATATCACACCCTCAGAAAACATACAGTCTTAGAAAGCAGATAAGAAAAACATACATATAAACATTACAAATGAATAATAAGTACTTCAAAGAAAGAAAATAAAATATTTTAGAAAGGTTTAATGTATGAGCAAAAGGTCATTCTTACCTTGGGAGAAGAAAGTTTTCCATGAAAATTTTCTAATGAAATTGAAATATAAACATGAAAATTGTGTATATGTAAATAAATAGGAAAATTCCACACAATGGTTAGGGAGATTGAGGGGGAGCATAAGACATATTCTTGGGGGAGAAGATTGGTTGAAATATAGAGTACCTGGAGAGGAGATAAGGCTAGATATATAGCATTATAGATTCAGAGATATAACACACCTTAGAAATCTTCTACTTCAACTCCATCGTTCCATAAATATTTATATTGAAATTTAGAAATAGTAAATAATTTGCCCAGCATCCTAGGTGTAGGAAATAAAAGAATTAGATTCAAAAGAATGTCCTTGCTCCAAATCTAAATCTCTTTCCTTTGTGTTGCAACAATAATATCACTTTGTAAATACTTTTGAATTCCATATGCAAAAGTTTACAGTTCCTTTTGGATATATACTGGTGATATAATGAAATTAAAAAAGAAGATTATTTCATTTTATAGGAGGAATAGATTAAAGTAAAGAGAAAGGAGATTTAAAAATACCAGTATCAAGAGTCTTTATTAATTAATAGAAGGTTACTCTAATTTAATAGTTATTATCATTTTGCTCAAACATTTCTGGACGCTACTCCTGCCAAACTGGTGCATTTATTTATTTATTTTTACTTACATACATTTTCTATCTTCATTTTGTCTAGAATCACAAATATAACAACTTATCTAAACCTGATGGCTATTATCATTATTAAAATTATTATTACTATAGTATTACTACTACCACAATAACTAACATTTATATAGCTCTTACTATGTACCAGGAATTCTGCTGACTACTTCACAGCTATCTCATTTGATCCTTACAATAATCCTGAGAGATAAGCATTATTATACTACCTATTTTATAGTTAAGGAAACTGAGGTAAATGGAGATTAACTGTCACATGCTACTAAGTTCCTGAGGCTGGATTTCAAACTCAAGTCTTTCTGACTTCCAAGTCCAGTACTCCACTGCACCATCAAGCTGAATTTTCTCCTTCCTTCTCTGTGTCTCTTGGAATGTCTAATTTATTTTAAGACTCAGAATAACCACTACCTTCTTTATTAGGTATTCCTTATCACCACAGTTATGATTTTTTTTCAAGGTTGCCTTTTATCTATTTTATAAGAGTTTTGAATATATCTATGTATACCAAATTTTCTCTCCCATTAAAACATAATCTACTTGATGGAAATTTTTTTTTTCACTTTTGCATCCCTAGATCCTCTCTGACCTTGCAGCCAAAGTCCTTCTAGTCTTTTAAGTTGGACACTGCTGTTACACATTTGAGAATATGAGGGCCATCTCCACAACATAAGGAATCAGTGAATGAATACTTAGATGAATGGTCTGACCCATTGTACGAGATAATTATTGGAACTCCAAGAATTGCTCCTATTCTCTATTATTCCTATAGTCTTCTGTAACTATAATACTACAAGAAGACAGATAAAATGAACTTTCAAAGATGACAGCATGTATAGAATGTTAAAATTAGTAGCAATCTTAAAAAATAAAATAAAATGTTAGAAGAGAAAAAAAATAGATGTAGAAGTCAACTTAGAAGTTGGCCAGTCCAATTTACTACCATATGAGAAAAATGAGTCTCATAAATATATGGTGATTTTCTAGCATCACAGAAATTTCTGGGATAGCAATGGTTAGAACCCTGGACTCCTGCTTCTTCTCATTTCCGTGCTCTTTTCAACAAATCATAGCTGTCTCTTATAATATAAAGATGCTTAATTTCTCCCTTGAAAGATGTTGAATCAATCAATTTTTGTCCTATCATCAAATCTCTTGGTTAGAAAAGAGCAAACTTTCACTGGGGATGAAGTAAGGGAGGGGGAGACAAAACTTGACATTTCAGCATAGTGATAAATACATTTCATAAAACTCCCTATCATAAGGACCATGTTGTAACTACATGGTAATTCTATTGGAAAAATGATAATTATGTGTCAAGTTGCATTAATGTTCCTGCATTTTCTCCTGAGTATGTGGTAATTAAGTTGTCACTGGCTAGTATATAGCAAAAACCACTCTCATCAAAGTCTTTTCAGGAGAGGGGAAATCCCTAACTGGCATGTTATCTCATCTAGATCCACTAGAGGGAAGACAATAAGGACATTTCAGCTATAATATAAACTGCTTTTTCTGAAGCTGGAAGAAAACGACAAATTTGAATGCTTAGTATTATTGGAGAAAATCTTATTAGAATCAGGTTTGAATATGAAATATGTCTAAGTATTTGGATAAAAACACTGGGTGACTATTTTACTCAGTGAGAAAGAAATAAGATAATTTTATTTTCAAATGGCAAATGGATAGTACAAAATATATTTGTTAAATAATCATGGAAAAACAATTCTTTTAGAAGCTATGAACAATACTTTAGATAACATGTGTGTAAGGTTTGACTATATCTAGAGGTTAGCAGATATTATCAATTTAATTGCTTACAAATAGAATCACAAAGTATTAGAGCAGGAAGAAATCTTAGAAATCAATTGGGCCTAAGTCCTTCATTTTACTGACAAAGAAATGGCTGTCCAGAGAGAAGTAGTTTCTGAAAAGTGACACATCACATTATTAGAAGACAGATTTTATTAATGTAGAACACACACAATGAAGTCGAAATACCTGGGTTACAGATTCAGGAAATCTCGGTTCCAGCAAATTATATAGCATAAATTTATACTATTTAAGACTTAGAAGTGACCTAAGAGATTTATGTCAGCCCCTTCATTTTGGATAAGAGAAAATTAAGATCCTGAATAATGAAGAGATTTGCCCAAAGTTACACAAGTTAGAAACAGAGGTAGAATGTTAGTTAATATCCTATAACTCAATTCATCTGTCCTCACAAGGAAGGGAAGAAGGAAGGCAATGGTCATTTATTAATCCCCTACTTTATGCTAATCATTATTCTTGGCTCTTTACAAATATTATCTCATTTGATCCTCACAATAATCATGTGACAGAGTTACTATTAGACTCCCCATTTAACAGCTGAGGAAATGGAAATGGACAGAAGTTAAATGATGTGTGCAGGATCTCCTGTGTAAAAAGTATTTGAGGATGTAATTAATCTTATATATCCTGATTCCAGGACCAGTGTCCTATCTACTATGCCAAAAATATGCCTCAGTAATAATAACAGATATCCTTCTTGTCTATCTGAAATGAGGATTCAATCTTAGTATCTTCCTCTCTAATTAAAAAAAAAAAATCAATATTATAAAATGGAAGGGACTGCTCATGGTAGCTCATTGGTGTAGGATACTCCCAGAGCAGAAATTTGTTCTACTAACGGAGATCAGCAACATATCATTACATTAGTCCAAGATAGTTACACAAGACACTTACAAGCTAAATGACTTACCCAAAGTCAAAAAACCAGTATATACCAAAGGCCTGGTTTTAACTTATATCTTTTTTTTTTTTTTTTTTTTTTTTGCTTTTTGGAGGGGAGAGGGCAGGGCAATTGGCTTTAAGTGACTTGCCTAAGGTCACACAACTAGTTTTGTGTTAAGTGTCTGAGGCTGGATTTGAACTCAGGTCCTCCTGACTCCAGGGCCAATGCTCTATTCACTGTGCCACCTAGCCGCCCTTAACTTCTATCTTCTTAATTCAATGCCATACTGTCTCTTTCTTGTCCAACAAGACTCAAAGGATATTTTGTGAATATAACAATCAGAATAGTTTGACCACAGGGGCTAGGATTACATGCTTTTTCCTTCAGGAACCACTCTCAAATCTGGAGTCATTCTGGTGATATAGATTGAGATCTGTACTGGGGGAAAATGAGTCCTCTAAAGACAGTGGTTAGGAGCCTTTAATTTACACCTTGTGTTTTACTTAGATTACTTTACATTCATGTTGTTGTACACACCATGTATTTTTGAGAAGAATAAATCCTCTTTATATTTAGAACCTATATTTTGTCAATACTATCAATGCCTTTCACAATACTTTAGACATAGTAGTCTTTTAATAAATGTTTTTTTTTTTTTTTAATTGAAGTACCTTAGACCAATGGAGTGATGTATTAGGAAGAAAACTGAACTTGAAGTCAGGTAATCTGCATTTATCAATAATTCTTAGTTACATAACTTGGGGTAAGCCACTTAAAACTCCCTAAGTAATCATTCATTCATTTATCCAACAATCATTTACTAAGCACATGTGATATGCCAGATACTGTGCTAAATGATGTGGATACAAAGAAAAAGCTTAATCTTTTTTTTTTTTTAAGTGCTTACTATATTCTAGGCATTGTAAAGAAAGTAAAGTACAGTCAGTCCCTGCCCACAAGGAGCTCACAGTCTAATGGGAGAAACAACATGCAAATAATTATGTCCGACCAGTAAAAATACAGGCTAAATTGGAAAGAATCAACAGAGGAAAGCCAGTAGAATTAAAAATGTAATGCCTCATGTAGCTTCTATTTAACTGGGAGACAACATATATGAATCAGAATGTTAAAATCAACCAATAAATACAAGATAGGGGATAAAGAAAGACCTTATAGGAGTTAGTATTTCTGCCAATTCTTAAATGGAGTCAGATGACAAGATCTGGAGGTTAAAAGGGATAACATTCTAAGCAAGGGGAATGACAGCACAAAGACATGGGGATAGATGATGTCAGTATTGTGTTCAGGGAAGAGAAGGTAGGTCAAGAAGTCCAGAACCCAGCCATAGAATATAGGATTGCAAATGTAGAAAAGATCTGGTTTATAGAAAACTATAGTGTTATAAAAAGAAATATATGCAAGCTATATAAATGTCCTATATTTAATCTGGAATGTAATGGGAAGCCAATGGAATTTGGCGAACAGTGGTATGAAGTGGTCTGACATGTTTGGTTTGGTTTGTTTATTTGTTTGTTTTTGGAAAATAACCTTGATAGTTTAGTGGATCCACTAAAATAGGGCAACTCTTAAGGCAGGGAAATGAGCCAGAAGACTAGTGCAATGATCCAGGAAAGTTGTGATAAGGGCCTGAAATAGGATGGAGTCTGCATTACTGGATGAAATGTGACATTTTTAGGTACTCTAGAGAAAAAAAAATCAAAATTTTCAAATTGATTAGATATGTGAAATGAGTGAGAAAGGAAAAGAAAAGGTATCACCAAGGTTGTGAATCTAGGTGCCTAAAATAATTATCAGGGTTTTCAATAATGCCAAGTAAATTCAGATGAGGAGATTCTTTGGGGTGAAGGATAATACATCCTGTTTTAAACATGTTGAGTTTGAGATGCCTTTGAGACAAATTAATTCGACATGTCAAGAAAAAAATGTATTTGGCAGTATGGGCTAGAGCTCAAAAATAGAACTTAGGCTAGATTTGTAGATTTTGGTGTCATCTCCATAGAGACAATAAATGAATGCTTGAAAACTTCACTCACAAGCAGTGAACATGCAAGTATAAAGGTCCTTCAAAAGGTACTGAAAAGGAAAACTCTTATAAGGAGGAGGAGAATTAGGAGCTGAAAGAATATATACATATATATATATATATGTATATGTATGTATATGCATATGTATATATATGGAGATGATAGTAACACAATATATCTCAAATGCTGCAGATCCATATGGATGAAGTTAAAACCTAATCTCAGAAATGTGCTATAGTTAGTAAGCTAGTCTAAGAAAATCGGGATTTCAGAGATGTAGGATAAATTGTAAAAAAAATAATGTCAGAATTGGTAGACACAAGTTCACTGAGCAGAGGAAGGACTACAATTGTGGTTTCCAAACATTACCCTCCAAGCCACTTTGAAATAATATCTCAGATAGAATTCTGGAGTGGTAGAGTCAACAAAAGATTAGGAAAAGATATTCTCATAGCTGAAGACAACTTACAAAGTTGGAGGAAGAGATCTGTGATAAACAGGTCGGGACTGACTTGGATCCAATGCAACACGAGTGGTGGGATTTAGATGGTGCCAATAGCAGCAGCAGCTACAGATGCTTTCAGTCTGGAGGTTGTCAGAACAATTAATCAGAAAAAAAAAATATGGGGGACTTTGCTGCTAGCAATGGGCACAGGGCTATTTGGAAAATTCATTGGTAATACCTATTTTGGGGTCACAATTTAAAAGCAGGGAGGAACACTTTTTGTGATGAAGGAGAAAGGACCTTGAAGAGCCGCATCACTCATTTTTTTCAAGAGAGTAGAGGCTCTGAGATGTATTACTTCTGATCCTAAGGGGACAGTGCCCCTTGGGAGAAATATTGATTTTGATCCCAAGGGAGCAAGGATCCTCTCTAGGGAAGGACCAGAGTGCAGAATAAAAGAGCAGTGACCAAATCTTCCCTTACATCACAACACATTGGAACCACCAACAAGAACCAAATGCCCAGAACAAGCTCTGAAAATTGCACTACAAAAATGCCTGACACTTTGGACAATGGCTCTGTCACCCTTCACGCTGAGAACTGAGCCGACCTTTAACATAAAATTCAAAGTAAAGAAATAGAATGGAAAACTAGCAAACAACAACATGAACTTGACCATAAAAAGCTACTGTGCTAACAAAGAAGATCAAGACAAACTGAGAAGAAGGCAGTGATGTCAAAATAGCTACAAGCAAAGCATGAAAGAACAAAATGAAATTGTATACAAGTCCAACAAAAATTACTAGAATTCCTAAAAATTGTCTTTAAAATCAGATAAGAATGGGAGAGGACTCTGGGAAGATGGTGGAGTAGGTCAGAAAATCCCAAGCTCTACAGGAGATTTCCATCATAAATAAGGCAAAATAGTGTCTTAGAATGAATGCAGAGACACAAACACACAAACAAACAAGCCCCAAGTTGGGGCAAAAGAGTTGTCCTCTGGAAAAGCTGGAGAAGATGCAAAGAAAGGTCCCAGGATGGAGGTTTGAACAGAGAAGTGTAAGTACTTCCAGGCAAACTCTGCTGAAACAGTAAGTGATGAGCCCCAGGGGCAGCTGGGTTGGGAGATAACATCTACCTCAGCCACAGGAATTGTCACATCTGGGTAATGTGCGGAGTCAGGCTCTGAGCAGAGGAAGATTGAGGGAGTCTCTGCTGACAAGGGATGCCAGGCCCAGCTGTGCTACTGAGATGTGGTCCAGAGCAAGAAGGAACCAGTTCACTCTGGTGACTGCAGGAACAATGAGGCAGAGACACAGCTGGCTGTGGATGCTTAAAGGATAGCTGAATTCTGAGTCTCACTTCCAGGTCAGAAGGGAATACTGAAGGTCATATCCACTGGAGTGCTCTTAGGGAGCAAGAGCATTTCCAGCATAGTGTGACAGGGAATTCTAGCTGTGACTTACAAGGGGTAAGAAGTACAAAAATAGCAGTAAGAAGAACCTGAAGGCAGAAGCACCATCCTTTGTAACCCAGTGTTAGAGGTGGTTATAATAATAAGCTGCTAAAAAAAATAATGAGCAGGCAAAGGAGGAAGAAGTTACAATCAGAATAGAGAAGACTGGGGTCCATCTTCAGAGGAGGATATTGAGACAATAAAAGCTTCTCTTACTCCAAAGAATGACATCAAATGGTTACCTGCCCCCACCCAAAAATAAATAACTCAAAAAAGATTTCAAAAATCAAATAAGGGAAAATATTTTTTTTAAAGTAAGAACAATCCAAGAAAAATGAGATTATGAAATGAAAATCAACTAACTGGCAAATCAAATCCAGAATCTTAAGGAAGAAAATGATACCTTGAAAATCAGAAGTGAGGAAGGCAGAGCCAAGATGGCAGCGTAGGAGCAGCAAGGTACTGTAGCTCCCACACAGCCACCCCAAATACCCACAATATCTGACTCTAAACAAATTTTAGGGCTCTAAAACTCACACAAATACACTTCTTAATGAAGGCAGCTCGGCAGAAAGAGATCACTGCAGCTCTGGGAGTCAAAAGTGGTCCATCCTGTAACCCTGGCATAGCCCTGGGGGTGCCCAGGACAAGTTGCAGCTGGAGCTCCAGGAGACTGGATCAGCAGCAGCTGTGGGAGTTTCTAAAATTATCAAGCCATAAGAAAAAAGGACAAAGTGAAAGGTGAGTGGATCTCGGCTAAAATTGGGGGAGAAAAGCAGGTCCAGCCAAACTGCCTCCAGGGTAAGGAAGCAGCAGAAGCAGAGGCCCTGCTGCCACCTTCACATAGCTGCTTCAGAGCTTCCGGCCTACAAACTGCAGGGGGGACAAGCGATCGTTCAGAGGCCAAGCGCTCTTGCATTGAGTGGCCTGGATTGGGATTGTGGTCTTGGGTGGTCGTCTTGAGGTGCGTCTTCCATGAGCCAAAGCTGGTGGGCGCTGCAAAAAAACAACAATCCCCTAATAGCTCCAGAAGCTGGGAAAACCCCAGCGATTTAGGACAGAGATTTCCCCTCTGGAAGCAGACTTCCACAGAGCTAAAAAATCATTGACTGGCCAACCATGAGCAGGCAAAGGAAGCAAAGTAAGAACAGCAACCAAACTCTATATTCCTTCTTTGAGGACAAGAAGGATCAAAGCATGGAATGGGAGGAAGACAACACAGTCAGAACTCCCACACCAAAAGCTTCCAAGAAAAATGAAGACTGCCTAAAAGCCATAGATTAGCTTAAGAAGGATTTTGAAAACCAAATGAAAGAAGTGGAGGAAAAATTGGGAAGAGAAATAAGAATGATGCAAGAAAATCATGAAAAGAGAGTCAACAACTTAACTGAAGAAAGTAATAGCTTAAAAAATAGATTAACTCAAATGACAAAAGAAGCCCAAAAAGCCAATGAGAAGAATGTCTTGAAAAGTCGAATTTGCAAGATGGAAAAAGAATTTCAAAAGCTTTCTGAAGAGAATAATTCCTTCAGAATTAGAGTGGATCAAATGAAAGCAAATGACTTTATGAGAAATCAAGATACTATTAAACAGATCCAAACAAATGAAAAAATAGAAGTCAATGTGAAATATCTCCTTGTAAAAAAACACTGACCTGGAAAACAGATCCAGGAGAGACAATTTAAAAATTGTTGCACTACCTGAAAGCCATGATCAAAAAAAGAACTTAGAAAGCATCCTTCAAGAAATTCTCAAGGAATGTTGCCTGATGTGTTAGAACCAGAGGGAGGGCAAAATAGAACTTGAAAGCATTGACCTATCACCTCTTGAAAAAGATAACCAAAAGAAAACTCCTAGGATTATTATAGCCAGGTTCCGGAGACCCCAGATCAAGGAGAAAATATTATAAGCTGCCAAGAAGAAACAATTTGAATACTGTGGAAACACAATTAGGATAACACAGGATCTTGCAGCTTCTACATTAAGGGATCAAAGGGCCTGGAATATGATATTCTGGAGATCAAGGGAGAGAGGAGGATTAAAACCAAGAATCATGTACCCAGCAAAATTGAATATAATGTTCCAGGGGAAAATATGGTTATTCACTGAGGTGGAAGACTTTCAAACATTCTTGCTGAAAAAACCAGAACTAAAAAGAAAATTTGTCACTCACATACAAGAACATGATAAGGTAAACATGGAAAAGAAATCAAAAGGAACTTATCAAAGTTGAACAATTTATATGCCAACATGGAAAAGCAATAATTGTAACTGATGAAACTTTTCTCAGTATGAGGATAGGGCAAAGGAATACAAATGTATACATACATATACATACACATATATCTATATAGGAGGGTTTATATGTTCATAGAAACACATATCTTAGTATGTGTATATATGAATACATAGAGGGCATAAGTTCAATTGAATAGGAAGTGACAATACTCTAAAAGGTGAAATTCTGAGGTAGGAGAGGATTAGAATGAGAGGACACAGGGAGAGGCAGAATTGGGTTATTCATCTCAGATAGAAGAGGCAAGGTATAATTGTTACAATGGAGGGGAAGAACATGAAGGCAAAAGGGAAAGGGTCAACCTTACTCTCATTGAATTTGGCTTAGAAAAGGAATTACATAAACTCTAAACTGGGTGTCTTGCCACACAGGAGAGTAGGGGGGATGGGGATCAGAGGTGGGATGATGGAGTGGAGGGCAGGGTGGAAGGAGGGTTGCTGGAAGCACACACTACTGTAAAGGGACAGAGACAGGGTAGAGAATGGAACAAGGGGTGGGGAGGATAGGAAGAGGGACATACAATTAGTCTCTCACAATATGTCTACTGTGGAGATATTCTATGTAATTACACATGTACAGCCTGTATTGAATTGCTTGTCCTTCAAGTGTGGGTGGGTGATGAGGAAGGAAGGGAAAGCAATTAGAATTTAATGTTCTATAATCAAATGTTTAAAATATATATAATTATTATTATAAACTACATGGAACTGGGAATTAAGATACACAGGCACTAGGGAAGGACAATCCATCCTGCTCTACCAGAAAGTCAGAGTAGAGATGGGGGGAGAGGTTGTACAGTGGGATGGCGGTTTTCATGTGGTGGGTAAGGGAAAGATATGGAGAAAATTTGTACCTCAAATTCTTGTGGAAATGAATGATATAAGCAAGAAAATAAATGAATTTATTAATTAAAACAAGAATAGAAAACAAGAATAATTGGGCTACCTGAAAGCTGTGATCAGAAAATAAAACAATAATACAAGAAATAAATGAAGACAATTTTCCTGAAGTGTTACAACAAGAAGGGAGAGTAGAAATAGAAAAAAATCCACCAATGCCAACCTGAAAGAGATACAAAAAAAACCAACAGAGATATCGTATCCAAATTACAACAAACAAACAAACAAATCCAGGTTAAGGAGAAAATATAAGCAATGAGAAAAAAAGAAAAAAATGAATAGAGTGGAGCAACAGTTAGAATTACACAACACAATGACTGAACTATTACTGCAGGCCTTGGAACTGCATAGATTAAAGAGTAAAATAATTGAGGTTGTTGCTGAAAATATCATAGCTAGCAAAGTTAAGTGTAATTCTGAATAAAAAAAGTGGATATTCAATGAATTGACAGATTTTCAGGATTTTTTTTTTGTAAAAAGATCAGAACTTAACAGAAAATTTAACATTCAAAATCCAAGAGAAATATAAAGTAAATATCAAAGACTAATATCAAGGGACTCAACAAGGATAAATTATTTACTTTTCATATGTGGAAATGCAAACTTTATGTCTAAGACTGTCACTAGTAATTGAGGAGTTCAAAAGAAAGAGTGGGGTAGAGCTCAGAGTGATCTGATTTTAAAAGCAAAATGATGTAGGGAAATGCAAAAAGAGTAATTATCTTATACAAATGATGTGTGAAAGGAAGAACTGATACAGAGTAAGTAGATAGCAGAGGAGGGTGGGTAGTTCTGGAAGCCTACTGTCATTGGAAATGGGTTAAAGAGGGGATGATGCACATATGCATATATATATATGTATAGAAATCTTCTACATTCTGAAATAAATGAGAGGGTAAGGAGATAGGAAGCTGGCAAGGATAAAAGAGAGATATGGAATGAGATAAAGGAAAGAATAGGAGGGCAAGGTAGGGGGTAAAGGAGTGAGGAGCAATAGGAATAGGGTAAGAAGGATAATGAAGAAAAGAGGAAGGTTGAAAGTATACAACAAATAATTTTAGTTTAGAATGGGAAGACTTTACCTATAAAATGGAAACTGGTAAAAGATTAAAAATGTGCATTCAACAAAATGTAACTTTTATCAAATGCTGTAAAAATGAGAGATACACAGAGACATAAAATAAAGGTCTGCAGTGGAATCTATTACATAAACAAGCAGAGATAGTAATCATGATCTTGGTGAAAGTTAAAGTTAAAATCAGATTTAATCAAAAGAAAAAAAAAGGAAACTTCACTATGAGTTGGCCATATTAACTAAGAGTTTTAGACAATATAAAATAACTAGACAATTAAAAAAAATATGAGAGTATACCTGCCAAAAGCGACACAGGAATTGTATGGATATAAATACAAAACATCTATTACACAAAATTAGATCTAAATAAATGAATGTTGTGCATGGGTAGGTGAACCTGATATATATATATATATATACACACATATATATATATAATGAGAATTTTTTCTTACTAATCTATTTATGTTACACCATCCCAATTAAATTACTAAAAAAAAATCTTACTGAGTTAGAAAAAAGAATGACAGAGTTCCTTTGGAAGAACAGAGGGTGGGGAACTTCAAGGATATCAGGTTAAAAAGATGTGATATACCATAGTATAAGGTGAGAGTAATGTTGAAGTGTAAAATGGATAATTTTGATTATTTTAAAATTTCTTGTATAAATAAGCTTATGCAACCAAGAAAAGAGGGAATGCATAAAATGGGCCAAAAAAAAAAAAAAAAAGAAACTCTCAGCGATAATCTCCTAGATAGAATGAGATTGTTTCAGAACATTATTGTGTTGTAGGAAATAATGAGGTGGTGGATTTAGAAAAACATACAAAGACTTAGATTTATGAAGAAAGATGCTATCTACTCTCAGACAAAGAGACCATAAGTGGAAGTAAGTATAATATAATCTTATATACATGTATTTGAGTGCATATGTGTATGTTTATGGATATATATGTATATGCACATGTATATGCATGTATACATATATGTTTGTATGTGTTGCATATATACATGCATGTAGCCTTCTTAGGAAAGACGAGTCAGGAAAAATTTTTTTAAAAAAATGTGCCCAACAGAAGACAAAAGAAAATATGTAAGAGAGCACAGAAAAGATGAACAGCTTTGAAAAATAAGGTGTTTTATTCAATTTTTAGGTTTTCTTGAAATGGAAATTCATTTCTTTATATTAACTTATCTCTTATTTTCTGTTAAGTAGATAGCAATGCATTTATTTTTCTTCTTATTTTGCATTTAAGTTTAAAACAAATTTAAAAACTACAAGAGTGAGAGAGGAAAAATTGGGTAAAGAAATGAGCCAAAGGAAGAATATTATGAAAAGACAATAGGTTTGTGAAAGAGGCACATTTTATTTATTTTAATTAATTTGTTATTTTTTACAGTTACATGTAAAACAATTTTTAAAATTCATTTTTAAAACTTTGAGCTCCAAATTTCATGACAGCAAAGTTGAAATTAAGGCAATTACTAGGAATTTCCCCAATTATACACTGGTAAAAGTTGCAGTCTAAGTGAAATGATGATATTTATAAAAAATTTGAATTGATCAGAGGAAATAAGATATCTAAATCAACTTACTTTAGAAAAAAAAAAGAAATTAGACAACTCACAAATGACAGCAAGACCTCTGTCAGATCAATAAACCTTGTAAACAGACCTCTGTTGTACTTCTGACATTTCTCCTCGAGTTTAGGCAGCAAGCTTCATACTGACCATTCTTTGGCCATTTCTGAAGCTTCATTAGCTTTCAGGTGGATGACTATCTTCCAGGTGAAAGATTAGCCTATTAAGGAAGACTCTGGCAAGAATCTTGTTAGTAATGACAGAGATAGAGAAACAGAGAGAGACAGACAGACAGACATAGACAAAGAGATGTGATAGAGACAGAGACAGACAGAACTGCCCCACCCCCCAGAGTATAACAGGACAGTCTATTTCCTTTACCTTTATAGAGATGGACAATGAAGGCATCCTTCGACCCCATGTGTATAACCTCCTCTTGCCATATAAACTGGAAGACTTCAATAAACATTTTTGTATGAACAGTGCACCCCTTTCCCCCTTTCCTTGTACTTCTCAGCTGGAATAGAATTAGGACAAAGCACTTTGCCACAAAAGAGAAGCCCAATGGCATTCAAAACTTCTTCAATTGGAAATAAAGTTAGACAGGAATTCACTTCAACTTAAGCTGTATGGGCAATGGCTTCAGCATTAATGGATGATCATGTGTTGAGAACACCACAGAAGAGTTCAGCACATCCCTCTACGATCATGTCCTCTTGACTCAGCAATATCATTAGTAGTTCTGTTTCCTAAAGAGATCAAAGAAAAGGAACATGACCTATTTGTACAAAAATATTTATAGCAGGGTATTAGCAAGTTAGAAACTGAGGTTATGCCCATCAGTTAGGTGATAGCTGAAAAGTTGTGGTATATGATTGCCATGAATTACAATTGTATTATACGAAATTAATAGGATGGGGGTGGCTAGGTGTCACAGTGAATAGAGCATCAGCCCTGGAATCAGGAGGACCTGAGTTCAAATTTGGCCTTGGACACTTGACACTCACTAGCTGTGTGACCTTGGGTAAGTCTGTTAGTCAGTTAACTCCAATTGCCTTGCCTCCCCCCGCCCAAAAAAAAAAAAGAAATGAATAGGATGGTTTCTGAAAACAAAACAAAACCAAACCTGAGGAATATTATATGAATTGAAACAAAGTGAAGTGAGAAAAACCAGGAGAACATTGTATATAGTAATAGAAATATTGTAATAGTGATTAATTATGAAAAATGATCAATGCAATGATTCGAGGCAATTCCAAAAATTCATGATAAGGAATGCTATCCACCTTAGAGAGGGAACTGATGAGCTCTGATTGCAGATTCAAGTATATTTTTTGTACTTTGTCATGTTCTTTTGCAACATTGCTAATATGAAAATATTATGTGCATGACTACACATTTAAAATTAATATCACTTTGTTTTCTCAAGTGGTGGGGGAGGGGACCTGCGAGGAAGAGAATTTGGAATTCAAAACTAAAAAATGTTATTTGTAAAAATGTACTTGGGAAATATATTACAAAATTAAAAAATACTTTAAAAGGATCATATTTCAGATATGCTCTATAACCTTGATTAAGTCACTTAATATCTGTTTCCCTCAGTTTTTTGTTTTCCTCACTGTAAAAAATGGGGACAAAAATTTATTTAAGACATAACCTCTAGGATTTTTGTGAGAATCAAATGAGAATATATTTGTCAACTACTTAAGACGATTCCTGGAACGTATAGAAGCACTGTGTAAAGATTGTTATTTTTGTCATCATCATCATCATCATCATCATTGTCATCATCATCATCATCATCATCATCATCATCACCTTCACTAAGTAATACCAGTTGCAGCATTTTCTAGAAAGTGAATTTATAGGTAACGATAAAATTTGTCAACAGTATCTTTAAAAAAATTTTCTGCTAAGACACAAATGGAGTATTGTTTCCATTGAACAGAATGACCAAGTTGACAAAATACTTCACCTTTAAGAAGTTTTGTATTAGTAAATATGTCTTTAACCATCCTTTGAAATATCATTATTTAAACTGTTGTCTCCTGGACTTCAGAGGCAGCTAGGTGGCACACTGGATAGAGCCCTGTCTCTGATGTTAAGAAGGCCAGAGGACAAATTTGGGTTAAAACACTTACTTGCTGTGTGATCCTAGTAATGTTACTTAAACGCTTTTTGCCTCAGTTTCCTCAATTGTAAAATGGGGCTAATAGTAGCAGCTACCTTAAAGAGTTGCTGTGAGGATTAAATGAGATATTCATAAAGCATTTAGTATAGTGCCTGGGAAATAACTAGTGCTATACACACATTTATTTTGCACACACCCCTTCCCTTCTAGATGTTTGTAATAAGGGACCAAAATTTGCCTTCCCTTTCTTAGGCTTAGCTTGAACAATTGGCCATATACGAGGTGCTCTCTATGAATTATATTATTAAATTGAAGCAAAAGCTAAAATAAGATAGAAAACCGATTTACTTATGTACTGAAAGGGATAATACTTCCACTCTCCTTCATATTTGTCTTGGAACATGGAAAAGCCATGATGATGTTGAATAATGATAGACTCTCATAAGAAGAAAAATAATTACAATTGAACTAACTAGTTTAACTAAGCAGGAGCAGGTTATTGTTGTTGGAGGAGAAATCATATGTGTTTGAGGTGTGAAGGTTATTCTCTTATTCTCTGGCTATTCTCCAGAGACTATATATCATTAATTCAATTCCATAAACATTTATGAAATACATATTACAAGGTAGTAGCATCTATGAAGTTTATTGATCCAGAATAACCTATAGATTAAAAGACAAAAAGAGAAACATCCTTAAATTAAGGAATGCACATTTCTATGAGGGTAGGGGACAGGGTATACACATAGTATAAATTTTCTTCTAGAGATGATGCTAGAATCTTGGAAGGATGATGCAAGTACCAACATGTGGATATATACATATATATGCATATATAAACATATACATGTGTATATAAACATAAACACATCCATACACATATATGCATATGCACATGCATGAATGTGTGCACATATATGTATATGTGTGTACATATATAATATATGATTTTCCATATAATTTTCAAAGGTTCTAAAGCTTTTGACCTCAGAAAAGTTCTCTTCCATTAAATCCAAAAATAAACAAAAACACAAGGTTGACATACAGACATACTACCGAGAAAGACAGAAGAAAAGGTGGATTATGAGCTATCACCCCATCCCCCTCTCAGCCTAGTTCCCTGTCCCTCCCCCCCCCAAAAAAAACCTTTTCCTGAAAATAATTTGATATAAAATTACAGTTTTGGATGCTGCACCTGTGACAGAATTCAGGGAAAAAAGACAAATTGAAATAAGACTTTGTGACATGGTGAAGTGTGCACAAAAGCTGAGATATATCTGATGGTGGAGCTTGGAATGGATATGCTAGAGCAGGGTACTGTTTGGGAAACAGCTGCTGCAATGATGGCTATGACCACTAAATTTTGTCAACAGCACCTGTTTCTCATTGCCACCCTCCACCCTTGCCTAGAGTATTTTGGGGAAAAATTCAGTTTCCTTAGCCATCTAACTACTTAGCATCAGCCCTTTAACAAACTGGAGAGAGGGAGTAGTATGGAAGACATTCACAACCATCATTCCCACTCAGGTCTGTGGGTGTCCTAGCCTATAATGTTTATTTTTGTTTCTTTTTTATTTAAACCACTATAAGGCAAGAAAAGCAATGACAATTATTTAAATCTAAGCCAATACGCATGGTTTAAGATTGAGAAAGTGAAAGCTAACCTTAAAGGGTTAGTCAGTTTTGCCAGAGGTTGGAGAAGACGGATTAGAGAGAGACTTTCCGCAGTTTTAACAACCTGTGCCTATTCAGGCACAACAGACTGCTTTGGAACCCAGAGGGAAAAAAATAACTGAAATAAGTCAGTAGCAGTGAGAAGTGGATTCTGGTGAGATTGCTCAGGTAACTACCCTTTATAATGCAACCCTACTTGGCTATCTAAATAAAAACAAACTATGCAAAATAGGTTTAAGAGGAAGAGAATAAGAGTAAGTGGGAAGGAAGGAGATTAGCAAAATTCTCCTTGTAGGAGGTAGTTTATGCTACTTAAGACTGAGTTTAGTCTAGGGTTTGTATCAATTGTTAATCGATTATCATTTTTACCAGAATAATTATATATCTTACTTTAGCATTGTTGAAAATAATATTCTTAATTTATACTCATTATAGGTATATAAAAGTTTGTTGAATTTTAATCAGCCAAATGGGGAAATGTAGCAAGTAAGTATAAGAATTAGACATATGCAAGTTCAATTGGAGATGAGGAAATACTGCTATTGGAAGTACTTTTGTGCATGTGCATTTATTTATTTTGTCTTCTCTGCTGTTGTTCTTAGTGTTTTTAAACTTTATGTATTATGTGGTCAGGTCTTGAAATGGATGAAGAATACAATTTATTTCTAAATCCAAGAGGAGTATGGAATGGATATATCCTCTTGCCTCCATATCATCTTTACTCTCCAATACTCTCTACGACTTTATTTCATACCTCTCTAATGCAGTTATGATTCAAAATTGTGTATTTCCTGGATATGTTTTATCCATCTATTATAAAGTAAATTTCACAAAGACAGGGGCCATCTATTTTTTTCAAGGCTTACCTAAGTTTATCTAAAGGAGATTGCAGTTTAATTTGTAATATCTTAGCTATACTCTCCATCTCCCACAGTTCAGAGCAAAATATTCTACACAGAGTATATATTTAACTGACAGCTGCATTAAATTTATTTCAGAAAATATTTATAAAGTGCCTAGTATATGAAGGTTATTGTTGATTCACAAAGAGGTGTAAGGATATTTAGGGTAGTAGGACAATTGCCTTGGTTTTAATAACTTGGGTTTTGAATCACTTTATATGTGATCTTTCATAAATCCTTCATCTTCTCTGGAATATAGTTTCATGTGTTTACTGAAGGGTTTTCATTAGATGATCTCTAAGGTCTTTCTTTGAGTTCTAGAGCTTATGATTTAAAGTCAAATTGAGCTAAGGTGGTAGCATTGTGAACTAGTGAGGGTACGGCATTTATAGAATTGAGGAGTTTTATCTATTTGATTGGATACTGAACATGAGAAAAACTGCATAAGAAATATTTTAGTTAGGTTTTTCCATCTAAAAATACCTGTACCATATTCTATTAACATATTAACACAGAGTAGAAGGGACAGATGTGATTTTTTTTTTCTTTTTGTGAATTAAAAATTATCATTCTGCCCAACTGCCTGTGAAACTTTATTTTCATTTGGTTATCTGGTCCAATGGGACACTGACATTAATGTACAAATTCATCCATCTGGTAAGTTATTTGAGGAAACAATGTGGTGGCATTTCACTACATCAAGGTGGAATAAACCTTGGATATGATCACAAGAGTAAAGGCCTCTGTGCTTTCAATCACAAAATGCTACAAGAACAGCAGGGTTAAGAAAAAAAAAAACATTTATTAGAATTATGTTTCTATTAGACACCCACTGGTGTCCCCAGATGGGTTTTCATAAAGTCTGAAACTTACAAACAACTTGAAAAGCTCTGACATATTGAACCATTGCCAATTTGGGTATTTGAAAAGTTTAGTTTGGAAGCGCAGAATCTGTGCACAGTTGGTGTTTTTTTAAAGAAAAAAAAAGATTAAATCTTCTTGTACTCTTGAAATAGGCTAAGTTCCATCAGTATCAGTAATGATGTTGAATGATGGCCTTTGTAATCAGTTCTTCCCATAAGATAATTTTCCATGGTGACCAGACACCTGTGATGAACCTTAAAGCAGAGAAGTAGAGACATACATGATTCTTAGAAGCAATCCTCTCCACCATTTCTTAATAATCCCTAAGAGTCACCTACTCAAAGAACTGTTCACTACTTCACTATTCTTATCAGAAGGATAGAGAGGGGTGTATACACACACACACACACACACACACAAACACACACACATATAGTGAGAAAAGGGACAAATATTTAGTATAATGGCTTCATTTACAATCCTTAGAGATAAGTTAGAGAGGAAATGACTTACCTACCATCATATAGGTATAAACAAATAAGTCGAAATTCAAACCCTTATGCCAGGATTACAAATTCAATGTTTATACTATGGCACAAATTTACCTTTACTTTTTGTTAACGTTTTTCAAATGTCTAATGTAGTATTTTATCCCCAGTTATATGAAATATCCATTATTGAAACTTGGAGTTCAAAAGGCTTGCTGTCTCTCCCTTCCTAACCCCTAATTGAGAAGAGATTAAGTATAAGTTATACATGTGTAGTCATGCAAAGAATGTCCATAGTAGTCATGTAGTGAAAGAAAACAGAGCAAAAAACAAAACAAAGCAAATCCTGAAGAAAAATGAAGTTTAAAAAATATTCTTCAGTCTGTATTCAGACACCATCAGTCATTTTTCTGGGCATGGATAGCATTTTTCATCATAAGTCCTTCGGAGTTGTCTTACATCGTTGCATTGCTGATAATAGCTAAATCATTCACAGCTGATCATACTACAATATTGCTGGTACTTAGTACGCAGTACATTTCACTTTGTATTAGCATATATGTCTTTCCGCATTTTTCTGAGAGCATCCTGGGCACTATTTATCATAGCACAAAAGTATTTGATCACAATCACACACCACAATTTGTTCAGTCCTTCTGCAATTGATGGGCATCACCTAAATTTCCAATTCTTTGCCCCCAGGAAAAGGCTACTATAGTGCTGTTTTTTTTTTTTTTTTTTGGTACAAATAGGTATTTTGTCCTTTTAAAATCTCTTTTGGGATACAGACCCAGTAGTGGCATTGATAGACCAAAGGGTATGCATGTTTTTATAGAACTTTGAGCATAGTTCCAAATTGCTTTGCAGTATGGTTGAATCAATTCATAATTCTACCAACAATGCATTAATGTCTCATTTTTCCCACATCCCCTCTCTCATTTTGTCATCTTTGTTTTCTGTTCTATAAGCCAATGGAATAGGTATGAAGTAGTACCTCAGAATTGTTTCAGTTTGGATTTATCCAGCCAACAATGCATCATAGCATGTTTTTCCCATATGGTTATAAGTAATTTTGATTACTTCATCTGAAAACTTCATATTTTTTGATCATTTATAATTTGGGGAAATAGCTCTTATTTTTTTTTTTTTGGACCTAGTTTTTTATATGTTTGAGAAATGAGTCCTTTATCAGAGAAACATTCTGTATTTTTTCACAGTTATGATAGCTAACTGCATTTCTCTCTATTCTATTACACCCCCATTTATTCTATTCTCTCTCTCCTTTCATCCTGTCCCTCCTTAAAAGTGCTTCTGACTACCCTCTCTTCCAATCTTCCCTTTCTTCTATCACCACCCCATCCCTTTCTCCTTCTTCTTTTCTGTAGGGTAAGATGGATTTCTATACCCAATTCAGTATGTGTGTACTCCCACCTGGAGCCAATTCTGATGATACTAAGGTTCGCTCAATTCCTGTCACTGGCCCCCTCTTTCCCTCCACTGTAAAAACTTTTTTCTTGCCTCTATTATGTGAGATAATTTACTTCATTCTACCTCTTCTTCCTTTTTCTCCAAATACATTCCTCTCAACCTCGTTAATTATATATATATATATGTTTTCATACTTTGATCTTCAAATTAGAGCTGTGTCCTCTGTCTACATATATTCTTTTTAACTGCCCTAACAATGGAAACATTCTTATGAGTTACAAATATCATCTTCCCATGTAGAAATGCAAGCAACTTAACCTTTTTAAGTCTCTTCTGATTTTCTTTTCCTGTTTACCTTTCTATGCTCCTTTTGAGTCTTGTATTTGAAAGTCAAATTTTATTTTAAATAAGAATGCTTGAAAGTTTTCTATTTCATTGAATATCTATTTTCCTCCTGAAGGATTATACTCAGCTTTGCTGGAGAGGTGATTATTGGTTGCAATACTAGTTCCTTTGCCCTCCACAATATCATAATCCAAGCTGTCGAATCCTTTGATACAGAAGCTGCTAAATCTCATGTTATCCTGATTATGGCTCCACAATACTTGTATTCTTTCTTTCTGACCACTTAAATTATCTTCTTGTTGACCTAGTAATGCTAGAATTTAGCTATAATATTTCTGGGAAGTTTAACTGTGGGATCTTTTTAGGAGGAATTGGTAGATTCTTTCAATTTCTATTTTACTCTCTGGTTCTAGAATATCGGGGCAGTTTTCCTTGAGAATTTCATGAAAAAAATGATGTGTAGGTCCTTTTTTATTGATTGTGACCTTTAGGTAGTCCAATAATTTTTAAATTATCTCTCCTAAATCTATTGTCCAGGTCAATTTTTTTTTCCAATGATATATTTTACATTGTCTTCTATTTTATTATTTTGATTGTGTTTTATTCTTTCTTGATTTCTCATAAAATCATTAGATTCCATTTGCTCAATTCTATTTTTTTCTTTGCTTTTTTTGGAGGGCAATTGGAGTTAAGTGTCCTGCCAAATTCACGTGGCAAGTAAGTGTGTAAAGTTACTGAGGCTAGATTTGAATTCAGATCCTCCTGACTCCAGGGCATGTGCTCTATTCACTGCACCACCTAGGCCCACCCCCATTATAATTTTTATGGAATTATTTTCTTCAGTGAGCTTTTGTCCCTCTTTTTCCATTTAGCCAATTCTACTTTTTAATCAGTTTATTTTTTTCTAGTAAATTTTTGACTTTTTTCTCATTTGACTAATTCTCCTTTTAAAGGCATTCTTCTCCTCATTGTTTTTGGAGTCTATTTTTACCATTTAGCCTACACTATTTTTTAAGGTATTATTTTCTTTAGATTTTTTTTAATGTGTGTGTACACATTTGTGTCTATATGTGTGTCTATGCGCATCTCCTTTAACAATCTGCTGACTCATTTTTCATTATTTTCTTGCATCACTCTCATTTCTCTTCTCAAGTTTTCTCTCTCTCTTCTCTTTGATTTTTGAAATGCTTTTTGAACCTTTCCATGGCCTGAGATAAATTTGTAATTTTTTCATGGAGGCTTTGGATATAGGAGTTTTGACTTTGGTATCTTCTTCTATGTGTGTTTTAATTTTCCCTGTCACCACAGTAACTTCTTATAGTCAGAACTTTCTTCTATTGCTTGCTCATTTTCTAGCCTGTTACTTGACTTTTAACTCTTTGTTAAAGTAGGACTCAGCTTCCAGGGTAATGGGCACACTGCTCCAAGTTTTAGGAGTTTTGTGCATCTGTTTTCATAGATACCTCTAGGGATGTGTGGCTTTTTGGCTCTTCCAATGTAGTATCATCCAAGGCAGTGGTTCTCAACCTTCCTAATGCCGCAACCCTTTAATAGTGGTATGTAGGCGTGTCTGCATGTGGGTGAACCTGCCTGGAGACAGATAGAGGTGCGGTGTTTCAGTTCCTCAGACCATTGAATATATGTGTTTTCTGATGGTCTTAGGTGACCCCTGTAACCCTTGTCAAAGGGTCGTTTGACCCCAAAGGGGTTGTGACCCACTGGTTGAGAACCACTGATCTAAAGCAAGGTATTTGCTACTCTTCTGGCCAGTGATCTGGTCTGTGAGTACCAAAAGTCATGTTTTCTGCCCTGGAACTGTAGGAACAGTCCCTGCTCCATTTTGGCCACAAACTCTGGTGTGCTACTGGGACTACCACCCAGGACTGCAATTTGTATTCAAATATGGTCAAAGAAGAAGAATCCTGCCCCCAGTGGTAGCAAGGGGAACCCTGTAATATTTTTCTGTCCAGTTATTCTACCCCCTTACAGTCTGTGGGCTGAGATCTACAGAAGTAGCTCCTGCAGCTATTGATTCAGTGGCTCCCAAAGCCTGCTGCTGGTTTGATGGGGCCCATTCCTTGTTGGTGCTGCCTGTGCTGAACTGTACTATTCTCTCACCTTGGTACAACAGATCTTTCCTGTCAACCTCCTAAGTTGTTTTGGGCTACAAAATTATTTCACTATTTTTTGTAGGTTCTCCCACTCTAGAATTTGTTTATAGTTATTATTAAAGGTATTTGAATGAGTTTGCTGGAAAACTCAGATGAGTCTCTGGCTTTACTTTGCCATCTTGCTTCTGCCTCCCCTACCTCTCCTTTCAAGATCTCACACTTATAAACTGATGAAAAAGAGAAAAATAAAAAATGAATAAACTAAAAGAATTGCCTTTCCTCTGAGAAATCATAAATTAATAGTAGAACATATTCAAAGAGTACAAATACTTATGATAAAGACAAATTATTGTATGGGTAAAGTGAAAATTCAGATCAAATGAGTTAATCAATCTCAGAACACAGTACTCCCTTTTAATAACAGTGGTTTAAGGCAAATTTGATGAAGGAAGTGTCACCAAAGTTAGTTCTTGAAGAGAATTTCTACCTATATAGATAAAGAATAATTCTATTTAGGGCTTGGCAAATGTTCTGCATACCTATAGAGATCATAGTATTATAGATCTAAAGTTGGAAGGAAACTAAGATGTCATCCAGCCTAAGAGTTTGTTTTTGTATAAGGAAATTATCACTCAGTGCATTAAGTATTTTGAACTCAAGTTTTATGACTTGAAGTTAAAAAAAAAAAAAACTAGAATGAGATTGGGTGACAGTAATCAGTCAACATTGATCAGAATGAAGAATGTACAAGGAGGTGAAGGGAAACAGAATAAAATGATTTATGTTATAGAAACTTGGGAACAAACATTTTTGAACAATTGAGTGAAATTATTACACTTGTGCTAAAGAAAGTGTTAGCTGAAAGGATGGGCTGGAGGGAGTGACTTGAGCAGACAGTATGCAAGGAATATAGTTAGAAAAGGATGTCTAGGGGCAGCTAGGTGGCATAGTGAGTAGAGCACCAGCCCTGAAGTCAGGAGGACCTGAGTTCAAATCCGGCCTCAGACACTTGACACACTTACTAGCTTTGTGACTTTGAGCAGGTCACTTAACCCCAATTGTCCTCCAAAGAGCAACACACACACACACACACACACACACACACACAAAAGAAAAGAAAAGGATGTCTAGCAAGACAAGATCAACAATTTACTCTGGGGGCAATATAACTGGAGGGGATAGAATGCGTTGAAGGATGTATTGGGGGAAAATTCTTTAGCAAGCCATTGGGAATAAGGGAGAAGAAAGCAATTAGAAATGTCAAGTCATTGATAATAAAAGAGAGAAAAGAGCTATGACTCTGAATATTTGAAACTGAAAGAATTGGGTGGTAGAGTTTCCATTAACAGAAATAAGTGGCACAAATAAGTATTGTGAAGGGAGATGTTGCTTTAGATACATTGTATCATATAAGATGCATATAGATTTATAGAATATAGGCCTATAGATCTGGAAGCTATATGTAGGTGACAAATTAAAGCTCTGCTAGTGAATGGAATTCTTGGATTTGACTGTTAAGAGGTAATTATCAATCTCAAACACATTTAGTTAACAGAATTTTGAGAACATAAGTAAGATTGGGAATGTTAGAGGAGTGATTAGATGGGGAGGAAGTAGAGGGTATATTCTAAAAGGCCCATACTGAGGTAGAGAATAAAGTTAAAATATTCAAATGATCATTTGAGTACTGTTAGATATAAGAGAAAGGGTTTTTGATTTCAGAATAAGAAAAAAAATGAGAATGATTGTTAAGTAAAGGTAAAGAAAAGCACAAGATGAGCTAGTGGCTTTTTGTTCCCTGCAAAAGTGACTTTAGGCAAGGGCCTAGGGAGGAAATTTGTGGATTGCTCAGTATGAGAGGTGACAGAGGCACCTTCAGATCCAGTCCACAGTGAAATTGTCACCATGAAAATAGGAGTCAGCAATGACAATGGGGGAAGTAAGAGGAAGAAAAGACTGAAATTACCAAAGATTTCAGCAGCAAGAAAATTTATTTGATCATTACAATAACCCTTTTATGTGAGTGTTATTATTATTACAGGTGAGGTAACTGAGGCAGAAAGAGGTTAACTGATTTTCACAGGGTTAAGGAGAGAAAGAGATAGAGAAAGAGAAACAGAGATAGACCATGACAAAGGCAGAGACAGAGAGGCAGAGACATAAACACAGAAAAAGAGAGATAGAGACAGAGACACAGAGAAAAACACAAAAAGAGAAAGAAACTGAGAGTCACATAGAGGAAGAGAGAAACACAGAGGCAGAGACTGGCAAAGAGAGATAAGAAAAGAAAACAAGCATTTAGTTTTGTTGTTGTTTAGTTGTTTCAGTCATATCTTATTACCTCTGACTCCGTTTGGGGTCTTCTTCAAAAAGATACTGAAAATGGTTTGATATATTCTCCTCCATCTCATTTTGTAGATGAGGAAAATGAGAAAACCAAGGTTACCCTGGTTCACACAGCTAGTGAAAGTCTAAGACCAAATTTGAACCCAGGAATTTCTGCCTCCAGGCCCAGAGCTCTATGTGCTATGCCACCTAGCTGCCCTAAGTATTTATTAAGCATCCAGTATGTTCCAGGCACTGTGGTAAGCACTTTACAGACATCATCTTATTTTATCCTCCAGACTCCCGGGTCACATGACCAGCCAAATAGAGGACTACACATTTTCTCTAATCAACATAACTGTTGAAACTTTTCTAAAATAGAATTTGTGTACCAAATATAAAGTAACTTAAACCATCTTCATGGTCTAAAACACCAGAAACTCCAAATAAGGTTAAAAAAAAAAAGGCCACAGATAATGTCTTACTCATGTTCAATTAGTTCCCTCTAATCCAGCACTTACCATGCTAGAAGTGGGAAAACTTCACTAGCCACCTAGCTCTATGGGTTTGCAATAAAATGTAATCCCATAGCATGGTCCTACCTCTCTCTTTCAAAATTGCAGAAATTTTCTAAAGTCTCAATAGCCAGTTCTGTGGCTAAATTCTGTCCTATAACAACATACAGAAGAATAGAATAACAGAGAGAAAAAGGGCAAGCCATATGCCTGGAGTTAAAATGGTGTTTCTGACCCTGTGTTTCACAGATAACACACAGAAGCCACAGGAGGTCTCAGTCTCCAGACTCTAACAGGTTCTCTTTTGATCTGGTCAGACAGGTAATACACTAAGAAGTTATATTCACTTATATTCTAGTCTATTCTTCTAAGATGATTGCAGGGAGAACCAGCTCCTATAGTATTCCCTATTCACCCTACTCACAGGGGTCGGTGAGAAGGGGGATAACTACCCCTACATTTCACTGGGGTCAATTGAGACAGGCACACTTGTGCACTCCACTAAATCCCCTCAAGCCTCAATAGGAGCCAATTGAGGCAGATGCAGATCTCTCAATAGATTCCCTGTTGTTCCTTCTCCCCCACTGACCAGTGCCCAACTGCTTTATATGGCAACAGACAAAGAAGGCATCTTGCCAACATTAAGCTCACAAGTTAACTTAAGCAATGTCTTAATTCTGTGCAAATGTAGTATTACATTGTCACCCCTTATCTCACTGTGCAGCCTCAGTAGCACTGTCTGTCACTACAATTCTAAGAACTACTATCTAGAATCCTTGGAACTATTCTGGGAGTTACTATCAAACACCTGGAAACTAGAAATGCCCATGGCCATGGATCCTGAGAAACTAACTCCAAGAAGGATAATAAAATCCTCCTTATGTTCACCCTACTACACATACCTTTTCTCCAAGAGCCCCAGAGATCTAAATTCTGAGTGACAGAAATAATATTAGACTGCAATAGTACCACTATAGCATTTTTCTGAACAGTCAGGCTAGAAAACTGAGGAACAAATTGAATGGGAATACCATGAGAATAGTAATGGGAAAGAGAGGAAGCTCTGTTCCATTTCATTAAAACTGAAGGGCAGAGCCTGGTATCTTGCTGGGGTCAGTCCTTTAACCCCAAATGTTCCCTGAGACAGGAAGCTACTCTGATGAATAGTGGATTACCTAGAACAGGAGAAGGCAATAGTTAGAGATCCAGCCCTCAAGAGAAATTGCCATCAGAAGGTAGAGTGTCTGAAACTGAGTAATTGGGAAAAATGAAGGTGAAAAAAATGAAATTACCAGAGGCCTCATGAGGAAACAAACCAAATTGATTATCATAACAAGTTTCTTCTTCTTATTCCTATTAGATAGATAAACAGAGTTAGAGAGACAGAAATAGAGAAATAGATAGACAGAGATGCACAGACAGATAAAGAGACACAGATATAGATAGAGACAGGGTGACAGAGAAATTGAGCATAAAAAGAAGAGAGGATGATTGAATGATCAATGGAAAAAGTCCCTAATCAAGAGACATGGTAAACAGAATTTAAAGGTGAATAGATAGGTTACAATTGTCAAAGGAGAGAATTATCTCATTCTCTGATACTCACTAGGAGAAAGACAAGTGAAAACATGGATTTTTGGCTGTGGAGACAGGAAGATGATGCAAGAACTTATGTTAATACTATCAATCACAGCAAAAAAAAGAAAGTTCAGTTCCTGAGCTAATGTGGGCAAGGGGGTTAAAGATATGATATGACT
Source organism: Pseudochirops corinnae (assembly GCA_028646515.1). NCBI lineage: Eukaryota > Metazoa > Chordata > Mammalia > Diprotodontia > Pseudocheiridae > Pseudochirops > Pseudochirops corinnae. The sequence continues at coordinate 54,233,187 of CM053585.1, forward strand.
TTGGGAAGTGTGACTATATATTTTCAATTAGAGATGAATGGTTAAATCCATCATACTGTAAATTTCAACATGCTGTAAATTTCTTTGGTAGTTTTGTCGTGGATGGATTGTAGTAGGGAGATACTTGAGACAAGGAAACTAAATGTTAAGGCAACAACATCATCTAGGATGTCAAGTCCATAAACAATAAAGATTTATTAAACCCTACTATGCATGTGTCAAGCACTGTCCTAGGTATTGTGGCTGCAGAGAAAGAGAAAAAAAAATAGAAAGAAAATAAATACAAGAAAAAGAACAAAATAGTCCCTTCTTTCAAAGATTTCATCATCTTATGGAGGTCAGAGGTCATAAGAAGCATAAAGTAAGGTCAGTGCTATACGTGAATATGGAGAAGGGTCAGATTGTGAGATGTTGTGGACATACTAATGGTGAGTTCAGGAAATGGTTAAATATATGGGCTGAGTGAGGAATCAAGGATAGTAGTGAGGTAGCAAATTTGAAAGAAAAGAAAGATAGTGGTGTCCTTGACAGAAATAGTGAACGATGAAGTTTGCATTTGGACAGAAAATATTCATGTCAGTATAAACCAGTTAATGAATAAGCTTTTTTAAAGCATCTACTATATGTCAGACATTGTGTTTGGTACCAGGAATACTGAGAGTAGTAGAGGTTTACTTTGTATGTGCCCTTATCTCCTAAAAACAAGGTAGCCATTGGGAAATTCTAGGAGCTTTCTATTGGGAGGAAACATTGTCTCTCCTATAATTTGTATGAGAGTCGTATCCTTTTATTGTTTGTATAGCTAGGAAAGAGTGTGACTTTAAACTGGACAAACTGGCATAGTCTTGCTCTCTTTCATGCTCAGAAAGGGTAAAGTTCAACCCTCAGTTCAGGCACTGTGAACTGAATCACTGAGAGTGAGAGTTTTCCTAATCTTGCCTTTGGACCTGATGGACTGCAGTGGGCCTGGAATGTTTATCTTGTTCTGTTTTGTTTACTTTTCTCAGTTTCAAATGGAGATAGAAACCCCACTGGAACTGGACTCAAGCCATGACAGTCCTTTTAGCCAGGACTCTTTTCAGCCAGAGAGCCTGGCAGGAAAGAGCATGAGACTTTCCCAGTCTACCAGTTTAAAAAACACAGCCTGTTCTGTCTATGTAGCCAATCAGTAGAGACTTTTCCCACTCTTGTAAGGGAACAGGATGTCTTCTCCCAGAGGCAGGTCTTTGGCATTTCCTAAGTGGTGGCCTCCATCTTAGGTGATCTAGGAATGCACAAAGAGATCTTTGGTTACAACAAAGATAGAACTGAAACTCTTTATGCCCTCAAAGAGCTTAACATTTAGTGGAAGACACAATTTATACATAATACACATGCAAATTGTTGTCATTTAATCTTTTTAGGTATGTCAGACTATTCATGACTCCCTTTGGCATTTTCTTGGCAAGGACACTAGAGCTGTTTGCCTTTCCTTCATCAAATCATTTTCAAATTAGGAAACTGAGGCGATCATGATTAAATTACTTAAATTGCATCACACAGTCAGTAAATGTGTTCCTGACACCAGGCCAGAGAGCTCTATCCACTGTGGAAACTGGCTGCCCTACACAAACAAATATTTATACATAAAGTAGGTGCAAGAAGAGGATACTACTGGGTGGACCAGGAAGGGTCTCATTGTGCTTGAGCTAATTTGTGACAGAAAAGAGAGGTTTTAAGTGACATGATGAGGAAATAATGCACTCTTGGCCAAAAAACCAAAAAGTGAGTGTAGGCATGGTTTGAAAAGGGGAAAAGTGAAATTTGTTCTTTTGATTTCAATCTGCCTGCAGGATATCCAGTTTGACATGTCCAAAAGGCAGTTGGTAATATGTAGAGCTAAAGTACGGAAAGAGCCTTGAGCTGGATGTAAAGATGTAGGACTCAGGCATAGAGAGAGAAATCGAACCTCTGAGGACTGATGAGAACACCAAGTGAGAATGTAGAGAAAAGGATGTCCAGCAGAGCTATAGCATGTATCCACAGTTGGGAGGCATGATTTCGATAATGATGCAACAAAAACTATAGAGAAAGGGTCATCTGGATAGGAATAGAACAAGAGAAATGCATCATAAAATCCCACAGAGAAGAGACTATCCATGAGAGTCATTAGGAATGGTGGCTAAGATTTATATATGACTTAAAGGTGGATAAAACAAAATGAAAAAAACTTTATACAATGACTTCACTTTAATAACAGTGTTCATATTTTGCAAAAAAAAGATAAAAAAAGGAAGGAGAATGAGAAAAGACCAACAGATTTGGAGATTAGGAAGCTGTTGGTAACTCTGAGGAAGAACAGCTTCTGTTGAGCGATGAGGTCAGATGCCAGATAAGAAGAGATGTGAGTGAGAAGAAACTATGCACACCAAAATTTACACACACAAATACACATACACACATATGCACATGTGCATGCATATATGTACAACTGCATATATATGTTGATATACATTTTTCATGGGGATAGAGAAGCGGAAAATTGCCTTGTTAATTAGAAGGAATGATGGAACCTGTTGAAAGTTTTTATTTATTTATTTATTTGTTTGTTTGTTTGTTTATTTTTAGGATTGGAAAGACTTGTACATGTTTGTAGGCATCAGGGAAGCTATTGATAGAGACTGAATAAAAAAAGAGAGAGGGCCAGAGGTAGAGAGAAACAGAGTCAAAAAGACACAGAGAAACAGATTTGATCGAGATGGAGACAGAAACAGAATTGGAGATAGGATGAGGCAGAGAAAGACAGAAAATTATTGTGGCAATTGTAATTCCATTAACCCTTATTAAGCATTTACTTTGTGATAAACACTGTTCTAAGTTCTGGGGATACAAATAAGTAAAACAAAAACAGTTTTTCCCGTCAAGTGACCTGTCATCTTAAATGTGGAAGACAACACAAAAACGGAACTGAAAGTATATGAGAGCAAGGTGACAGGCACAGGGTTGTGATGATGGTTGGTTGCTTGTTGCCTTTTATTCCCAAAGAAGACCAAAATGAACTCATGCTAGAGTCAAGTTTCGGTGTGTCTGACTGTAGCTGATCAGATCAATATCAGCTTGAAATGTTCTACCACAGATTGAGCACAAATAGTCCATGAGGATATTAGGGGTGGATTCTCTAAATTAGGAATAAAGATGGTGGAGAATAGTTCGGCTGTGAGGATTCTTTAAATGGAGGCAAGTTTTTTGCTCCCTCTTCCAGACCAATTAGAAGGGCTGACTATTGTGGGTACAGATGTTATAAAAAGTATAAGTACTAAAGGTGATGCAATCTTCAGGATGATGAGTTTCCTGGTGATTAATCAGTTGAAGGAGATGGGGAATGGGGTAGGGATCAAGAACACATGATATAGTCAGTATCTTGGGTGAGCATAACGACATCTCATCTCCATAGACTGGAGTAAGGAGCATGAATAAAGGCTTTTTTGATAGTATATTTATAAAATTTGTTGATGGCACAGAGGTAAGAGGAAAAGCTAACATATTATATAACAGAATGATCTAAAAAGATCTGTCAGGTAAGAATTTACATTTAATTTCCTCTATTTTCTAAATATTTATTTTTAGTTTCTTATATAGCAAGGTTACAATTCTTGCTTTCTTGGAATCACTACAGGCATAGTACATTTTTTCCCTATCCCCTCAGTTTTATTTTGCATGTGTCTTTGTGTTTCTTGTAAGCAACAGATTGAGGGGTTCTGTTTTCTTATCCAATCTGTTATTTTTTTTGTTATTTTATTAGATCATTTAATCCTTTCACATCTAAAGTTACGAGTTAGGCTTGTATTTTCCTCCATCTATCTCTAATATTGAGTTTTTAAAAGTTGTCATTCTCTCTTCTGCTGTAAACTTCAATTACTTCATTATTATATTACTTAGGTTACTTCAGTTATGTCATCACCATCATCACCATCATCATCATCATCATTGTTGTTGCTATTTTAATTTAACCTCTTTCCCACCAGTTTTTTTTTCTTTTACTCGCAATCATATGTTCAAATAGCCCTATTCGTTGTTTCCTTTTAATTTCATTTTTGTACTTCTTTTGAATATGGATTTCTCTCATTCTCTTCATTATCCATTATCTTTCTAACTATGATGCTCATTTTGAGTTTCTCTCTCTCTCTCTCTCTTTCTCTCTTTCTCTCTTTCTTTCTCTCTTTTTCTCTACTGTATTTCTGATGCAATTGAAACTTCCAAGATATTTCTTTTAGGTTCCTCTGTCTAGTGGCTTTCTACCATTACTTTGTAGAACTTGGCCCATGAATTTCTCTTTTCCATTTTGTCTCATTCCCAGAATAATGCCAATTCTTGTATATGCTCCATGGTTGGTACCTTCTCCTGCCATATCTCTGATTATTTAGTCTATCACTAATCTAGACACTCCCATGATTACTAATTTTTCCCCATTTATGTTAAAATCAATACCTGTATGCAGGCTCTCTCACTCTAGTAGATGCTGGTTGCTTCTAGGGTTTTAAATTGACCACTCCTAATAAAGGACAAGAAGACTTTTCAAGCACCAAATCCCCTAAGCTTTACCTAATGTAAGTTATTCACCCCCCCCTCCCCTTTACAGATCACTTCTCTTCAAACATAGGAACATTCATCATTGGAGGCCCCTCCCACCCACAAAGTACGGCCTCCTTCCTTTCCCTCCCTTTTACTTTTCTCCATGTTCCTCCTTCCTTACCCAGTCTCCTGTGGGTTCTTCTCTTTCCAATACTATAGAAGTCACATTCCCCTCATTGCTATCTCTGGCACAACACTCATTCCTCTCTATTTCTCTGGCTGCCTCCCTTCTTTTCATGTATCTTATCATAGTATAATGTAGTTGCAAAAATTAAAAAAAAAAAAATATTTGACTGTAGATAGCTTTGTTTCAGATTATGTCCGAAATGCCCCTGTCAACTTCTTCACTGTTACCTTTACCTAATTTCTACCTTAACTATCTCTCAGTTTATATTTAGAATGAATCCTTTTTGTCAATACTGCTTCTGCTCTCCTTGCCTGGTATTTTTATTCATCCTCACATTTCTGTTGTTTGGAGAGATAAAGTAGCAAATAATGTATCCAATTTTTTTTTTTCCCTTAGAATATTTCAAACTCCTCTTTATTTTTAATTTTTGACCTTTTTTTTTTCATGTATGGCGAAGCTCAGTTTTCTGGGGTAGTTCACCCTGTTGCTGAAGCTTGAGCTCCCTTGGCCTTTGTAACACATTGTTCCACGCCCTTTTTCTTTTATAGTGGATTTAGAATAGTCTTGTGTTATCCCAGTTTTTTTCCCTTGCATTTGAAAGTCTTTCAACTGAGAGCTTGCAGAATTTTCTATGGAATTAAACTGTTAATACTAAACTATATGTGTCTTAGTGATTGCAGTAATTTCTCCCCTAAAGATGATCTATGAATTCTTTGAGTTGGAATTTTATTTTTGATGTTCAAGAGTTCTAGACAGTTATCTTCTATTATTTCTTTCATTATATTGTTAAGGAATTTTTGTCCTGTTGTGATATTCTGTAAAAACTATAAACCTTCAATTGTCTCAACATGTTGTGCCTTCAAGATAATTATGTTTTTCTCACATAGTGCATATAATTATTTAAATGTTATTTTTCCTTTCTATTTTCCTAGATTTTCCTTCATTTTAGTATATTTCCCTTCCAATTCTGTTCTTATCTCTTTTGTTTCTTTGGTGTGGGCTACTATTGTAGATTGCAGGGATTTTTTGTTTGTTTGTTTGTTCATTATTTTTCCCTATTATACCCCTTAATTTTTTTATATATATGATAAATTCTGTGTTCACAACTGTGATTTCTTTTTGAATCATTAAAGAAGGGTGATATGTTTCTGTGTTGTCTTCAAATTCCACAGGGACTATTATCTCATTAAGTATTTAATCATTTTCCCTGGTTCTAGCATATTTATTTTGAAATGTTTGAACTTATTTACTAGATCTGGAAACAAAATTTCCTTCTGTTGTTGCAGTCTAATTTGTTGATGTGTCTGTTTATATTCAAGATCTTTTGACATTTTTTTTCTTACTGAAATATTTGATAATTGACATTTTTCTTTCCTTTTATTTTCCCTTTCACTTACTTTCTGACTCTTTCCCTTCTGATTGTGGTTTTCTTCGAGCCTGGATCTCAAAGTGTCCCAGTCTCCTCTCACACTTGGCAATTTATGGTTCAACAGCCCAGGTCTCTGCCATAACCAGCTTTGAGTGATCAGAACTGGCCCCATCAAGATGAAATGCTGTTTCTCTGAAGCTTGGTAGAGTGCTCCACTGCACTCTTCCCCTTCACACGGTATTCTTTCCTGATAACCTGTTCTACTCATTCTGTTCTTTAGTTCTTTGACAAAGCACTCGGGTCTAAAATGAAGTCTGCATGGCACTGGAAAAAGGTTAGGGGGACTGTGGTGTGGAGTAGCTTTTGTTTTAAGCCTATTTCATATCCTGGAATCTACTAAGGCAGAATAAAGTTGTTATTGGTGGCATGGGAAATGGAGGAGGGTTTCTGAGTGAACTCAGGGTCAGTTTCTTTTTTAATTCATATTCTTTTTTGTTTTGTTTTGGTTTTTTTGGGGGGTTGTTAATCTGAATGTCCTAGACCATAGAGACAACTGAAGTGTCTTTGTCTTTACTGCATAATTTCTGTTTTGAAGAGGTTTAAAAGTTTTGGGTTTCATAGTAAATATATAATCATTCATCTTTTTGTTCAGGAGATTCACATGAATGGATGTTAACATATTAGTAGGAAGGAATGAAAATCTTACAATTAATTTAAAAAATAACTACTTAGGCAGAATAAAGGCAGGAACTTGCATGAGCTCCCACTGCAATCACCTCTAATACCTGTAAAAATGACTCTAAACAAATTTTGGTGCTACAGAACCCACAAAGTGAAAAAGAGAAGGAAATCGCCCACTGAAGGCAGCCTGGCAGGCCCACAGGAATGGTCTATTGCAACTGAATTGGGAGTGGAGTACAGTCTCACATGAGCCAGGTCAGCCCATATCCATAGCACAGATAGTCCAGAGTAGACTTCACAGGACTGATTCACCTTCAGCTGTGGTAATTTCCAGGCTTCTCAACTCACAAACACCAAAAAGAAAGCAAAAAGTCTTTGGGGAACTCTTTTGGAACTGGGTCAGAGAAGACTGTCATCTGGTCCCTGCCCTGGGGAAGCAGAGGTGGTGGTGGAGGCAACTGCAGCTGCTGTCTATGACTGTCTCCTGAGCTGCAGGCCTACAGATCATGGGGGTGGGGCAAGCAAACTTTCAGGTGATATTTGCTCTTGCTTTGACCTGCTTGGATCTGGTTCACAGTCTTGGGTGGGAGACTTGCAATGAGGAGCGCTAGTGTGACACAGCTTGTTCAGACTATGGAGAGGCAGTCATCATCACAGTTCTGAGGCAAGTGCCCAGAAAAAAGCTCTGAAAACTGTTGTGCAAAATCCCAGAAATTTGAGACACAACACTCTGCACTTTGGAATCAGAGTTCTACTCTGGCAAAGAGCTCAAAATTTAAGTATTTGGCTGGCAAGATGAGCAAACAGAGGAATCAAAATCAAATTATAGAATCATTTTTTGGTGACAAAGACAAGCAAAACATAGAATCAGAAGAATACAATAAAGTCCAAACACCTACATCAAAAGCCTCCAAGAAGAATATGAACTGGTTGCAAGTCATGGAGGACCTCAAAAAGGATTTTGAAAATCAAGTAAGAGAAGTAGAGGAAAAATTGAGAAGAGAAATGAGAATGATACAAGAAAATCATGAAAAGTGAGTCACCAGTCTGCTAAAGAGTATGCAAACAATACTGAAGAAAAGAACACCTTGGGGAGGCTAAGTGGCGCGGTGAATAGAGCACCAACCCTGGAGTCAGGAGGACCTGAGTTCAAATCCGACCTCAGACACTTAACACTTAACTAGCCGTGTGACCTTGGGCAAGTTGCTTAACCCCAACTGCCCTGCCAAAAAAAAAAAAAAAAAAGAAAAGAAAAGAACACCTTAAAAATAGGCTAGTTCAAATGGCAAAAGAGACCCAAAAAAACCAATGAGGAGAAAAATGCCTTAAAAAGCAGGATTGGCCAGGTGGAAAAGAAACTTCAAAAACTCACTGAAGAGAATAATTCTTTCAAAATTAGATTGAAGAAAATGGAAGCTAATGACTTATGAGAAATGAAGATATTATAAAAGAGATCCAAACAAATGAAAAAACAGAAGTCAATGTGAAATATCTCATTGGAAAAAAACACTGACTTGGAAAATAGATCCAGGAGAGATAATTTGAAAATTAATGGACTATCTGAAAGTCATAATCAAAAAAAGAGCCTAAATATTATCTTTCAAGAAATTGTCAATTAAAATTGCCCTGATATTCTAGAAAAAAGGGCAAAATAGAAATTGAAAGAATCCACTGATTGCCTCTTGAAAAAGATGCGCCCAAAAAACTTCCAGGAATATTATATCCAAATTCCAACAATCCTAGGTCAAGGAGAAAATATTAAAAGCAGTCAGGAAGAAACAGTTTGAGTACTATGGAAACACAATCAAGATAACACAAGATCTAGCAGCTTCTACATTAAGGGATTGAAGGGCTTGGAATATGATATTCTGGATGTCAAAGGAGCTAGGATTAAAATCAAGAATCACCTACCCAGCAAAATTGAGTATAATGCTTCAGGGGAAAATATGGACAATAAATAAAATAGAGGACCTTCAAGCGTTCTTGATGAAAAGACCAGAGCTGAACAGAAAATTTGACTTTCAAGTACAAAAAGCAAGAGAAGCATGAGAAGGTAAACTGGAAAAAGAAATCATAAAGAACTTATTAAAGCTGAACTATTTATATTCCTACATGGAAAAATGAGAATTGTAACTCATGAGACTTTTCTCAGTATGAGGATAGTTGAAGGGAATATATATATATATATATATATATATACATATACATATACATATACATATACATATACATGTACATGTACACATACACATACATATATATACACACACATACATATACTTGTATGTATGTGTGTATACATACATACATATACAAACACACATATGTATGCATGTATGTATGAGTGTATGGGTGTGTATATGTGTGTGTTTATGTATACAGAGGGCACAGGATGAGTTGAATATGAAGGAATGATATCTAAAAAATAAAATTATGAGTTGAGAGAGCAATATATTGGGAGGAAAAAGGGAGAGGAAGAACATGGTAAATTATCTCACATAAAGGAGGCAAGAGAAAACTGTTAAAATGTAGAGAAAGAGCAGGAAGGTGAAAGGGAATGAATCAACCTTACTCTCATTGTATCTTGCTTAAGTAGGAAATAATATGCACACTCAATTGAGTATTTAATGTACAGAAAAGTAGAGGGAGGGGATAAAAGGGCAGATGATAGAAAGGAGGACAGATTGGGGGAGAGGGTAGTTACAGGAAAATATTTTTGAAAAGCGACAGGGTCAAAAGAGAAAATAGAATAAATGGTGGGGCAAGATAGGATGGAGGGAAATATAGGCAGTCTTTCACAATATAACTACTATTGAAATGTTTTGTGTAACTGCACATGTACAACCTGTATTGAATTGCTCGTCTTCCCAGTGGGGGTAAGTGAGGAGGGAAAAAGGGAAAGAATCTGGAACTCAAAGTTTTAAAAACTGTTTTTACATACAACCAGAAAATAATATATAGAGGAAATTTGGTATAGAAATTCATCTTGTCTTATAAGAAAGTAAGGGGGTGGGGGAATGAGGGAGTATATAAGAGAGAACAGATTGGGGGAAGGCATATTCAGTATGCTTGCTATCTTGGGGTGGGGGGTATGGGAGAGATGGGCAGAAAATTTATAACTCAAAATCTTGTGGAAATAAATGTTGAAAATTAAAATATAAATAAATAAATTTAAAAAGAAAAAAAATAATGACATAAATGCAAGATAATAGAGATATGGCTAGACAACAGTGTAAGTCCATCAAGGGCATATAAAGGTTGAATTTATCTGTATTTCCAATGAGTCAATAGCTTGATATGACAACCAAAGTAAGTGTTGGTGAGGGGTGAAAAAATTTTAGGCTTATTTAAAGAACCATTTTGTAAATACATGGGAGCTGGTGAGACACCAACTGTGCTACATATTAGTCAGAACATTTCTGTAAAATAACATTCCAGTTTCGACACCACAGTTTTAGAATTACATTAAAATAAAGGAGAGCACATCTAGAAGTAAAATATAGGATATTTAGCCTAGAGATGTCATAAAGAGGGACATCATAGCCATTCAGATATTTGATACTTGTCATTTGTCTTGGCCAAATAAGAACAAAGTTGAAATATTACTATTTCTACTACTACTACTATTACTACTACTACTACTACTACTACTACTACTACTACTACTACTCCTACTGGTACTACCACTAATGTGTTTTGGGCCCTCCTGGCTTAGAGTAAATGTCAACGGTAACTGTAACAATGGAGTTTTTCCCTCCAAGCTTGATTTTTTTTTGTCTAATTAAAGGGACCATTCCTTGACTCAGTTCTTAAAGAGGCCTATTCACTGAATGGGCATCACCTTACTCTAAGTGAGCACCTGAAAAGACCTTAGCCTAAAAGAGCCAGGGTCCTCCATTGCATCCTGAATCATCTCCAGTCATCCTAATGAATATTTGGTCACTGGATCCAAATGACTCTGGAGGGAAAAGTGAGGCTGATGACTTTGCACAGCCCTCCCTCACTCAAATCAAAGCCAACTCCAAGTCATGTCATCATTCCCCTGATGTCATTGTCCTCTTTCAAAAAGAAGAGCAAAGACAGTACTACTGCTGCTGCTGCTGCAGCTGCTGCTGCTGCTGCTACTACTACTACTACTGATATTTCATAGAATTTTAAGGTCAGCAAAGTACTTTACAGATATTACCTCATCTTATCCTCACATCAGCCCTGGGAAGAAGGTGCTATTATCTTGCTAATTTTCAGATGAGGAAACTGAAGTAGAAAACAGTTAAATAAGTTGTCCAGGGGTGCAAATCTTGCCAGTGTCTAAGGCTGAGTTTAAACTCCAGTTTTCCGCACTGAATCAAGAACTTTATCCACTGAATGAAGTCTATCATTAGAGTAGAATTTTGTAAAAGTTGATTTTTTTTTTCCCGTAAACCAAAGAATAGATTGAGTAGGGCAGAATGCCAAACATTTCATGAGCCACATGCTCTGCCACATTCTAGAATGCTAGGGTTGAACCAGATTAAAATGTATCCAGGAAATAAATAAGAAAAGAAATAAAAATGCAATAGAATATAGACAATATTAATGTGTGGATTTCTAAATCAACATGCACAAGCAGAAATCTTTATGTACAATTTCTTGTTTCTTGTTTCTATTTGAATTTGGCACCACTGTCAATTAAATGAGTTATCATTTAGCCAATTTGAAACAGTAATAGAGTATTTGTGCTACCTTGAAAGTGAGGACAAGGGATCCTCTATCAAACATCACCATGTAGGTGATATTTGTACAAAAATGCATATTATTTTGAGGTGTATGTATGCATTTATGTTGGTAGATATTATATTTGTATCTATCTACAACACCTCTGATGGAAAATTTAAAAGGAAAGGTAAAAGGTAACTTCTCAGTAAATAGGTAAAGAATATTGCAGGAATTCCTACACTGGGTGAGCATTTGGAATAAATGACAGATTGGACAGATTGGGGGAGAGGATAGTTAGATGCTCCTTTATAAGTATCAGAGTCTATGAGTCAATAGTTCTGGTGTCTCATTTGAATCTGTTTATTTGCTTTTTAGTTTTTATATCTCTACTGCTGAACACAGTGGTCATATCCTATGTACATAATGAATATCTCCATCTTGAAATGGATTGATTCCACATGCTCAGGTCTTGCAGTGCATGATACCTAAAAAGTAAACCAGTTAAAATATTTGTTAGGTGGGATTTGGGAACCCAATGTTGCAAGATGAAATGCTGAACCCAAAATGAGAAAAGCAGGCATGCATAGTTAAGAAGCTTAATTACTTCTTAATTTCTATTTGTGTTCTAATTGTTGTCTTTGTACAATTTGGATTAATGCAGAGACTGGGTGGAAAGATGGGTTATGAATCAAGAAAATGGAAATTGACGGTGACAGCAATTGTATAAGGAAACGACTTTCATGGTCTTTTACATTTCATATGACACACCATTTTCCTTTTTAATGGACAATTTTAGAGGATAAATGAGATTATACACACAGTGCTTTAGCTTCCTTAAAGGAAAGCATTGTAAAAATTCACAATATTATCATTATCAAGAGAATTAAACATACAATAAGCCCCTTTAGAGGAAAGGTAATAGAAATACGTAAAATGGTTTCCAAACCTAATGCCTGGGTGCAGAAACAGGTTTCCAAAGGAATGCAATAGATTTGAAAAAGCTGACATACCCGAATAGACCAACCCATACATTAGGCTTACACAATAAGAAGACGATAAAATAACTCCCATTTCAATAATGCTTTACAATTTGCAAAGCACTTTTCTCACAAGGACCATACAAGGTAGATACTTTCATGATCTATTGGTAATATGTCCAAAAAAGAAAAAAAAAAACAAAACAGGCTAATGTTCCTTGCTGCAAAGCACATTTAAGAGAAATACTGATTTTTAGGACAATTCTCAAGTGGGATAATTTGTGGGTAATTTGGAAGTTTGAAAACCGTTAAAACTACTTAGGCCTAATGCATACAGCCTGACTCCATATTATGTCTTCTAGTTCTCTTTCTTCTGAGTTAATCTCTAATGAGTTTTGGGTTGTATTATTTATAAGTTTAAGTAAAAACCAAGCAGCACTTTTTTTTTGTCTTTGCTCTCCATAAGTAGGAAAAACAAAGTTATTTATCGGCCACTCCGCTTTCAATTTTGTAAGAAATAAAAAGGAATATTTATAGTTAGGATAGCATATTCATAAAATATAGATGCGGTACAGTAACCTGACTACATTTGTGAATATAATCTCCTTCAAAGTCTGTTGACAGAATAGCAAGTACTTGGTCCTTTATGAGATTTTCTTTGATCACATTTCTGTATTTCAGTCTTTGATCAAGTCTCACTACCCTCCATGTTTATCTCAATCTGCTTTTATTTCTTTTACATCCTGCTGATTTGCCTCCTTCTCTCCTAAATACTGTTTTCTCCTAGAACTGAAGACTGCTTTTCTGTCACTTTGGCTCATCCATTCTGAAATTTGGGTTCATTTTCATGAGATCAATATACTTTGCTAGAAAGCTCTCCAGTCTGAAAATGAATTTAGAAGAAGGATAGTTATGGGGAGGTAAACTCACTGGGGAAGAGGAATTAGCACTTATTAAGTCCCTTCTATGTGTCATGCACTGTGTTAATCATGTACATATATGAACTCATTTGATCCTCACAACAATCCAGGGCCATAGGTGCTATCACTACTCCTCTCTTGCTGAGCAGGAAACTGAGAAAGGCAAAGACTAAGAGATGCACCCAGGTTCCCATGGCTAGTAAATGTCTGAGGCCAGCTGTAAACTCAGTTGTTCTTGACTCCAGGTCCAGTGTTCTTTCTACTGTATTATACAGCTGCCATTGGAAAGGAGTGGCAGTGGTGGTGGGAATCCTAACCACTAAATCTTTACAACAGTAGAATGGGCTTTTCGAGGGAATAAGGAAAAATACTAATATGGTTAATATGGCATTCAATAAGCAAACTGTTTACATCCATATATGAGAAGCTGATACCTGTCAATATTGGAATTTGTATAAGTATTGCGACATTTAAAAGGGATGTGCATAGATAGAGGGTGTGGGTATAAGGGAACTAAACTGAAGAGTATAAAAAAAACCTATTAAGGGGAATAAAGGGATTGTAATGGGAGAAAAGGAAAGGTTGAGGCAGAAAATGGTAAATTATGCCACGTGAAGAGGCATAAAAACATACTAAAGTGGAGAGGTGGGAACGAAGCAGATGATCATCATATGAACATTATTCTTATTGGTTCTGATTTAAAGAGGGATCAATATAAACAGTTAAGTTCAGATTCTAACATGAAAAGACACAAAAACTCATAACAATAGAGGGAAAAGTGGGAGGGAGTGGAGCACTGTATGAAATTTACAAGCATTGGTTTGGGTTCAAGGAGGGAATAACATACTCTGTCAAGAATAAAAATCTATTGTGCCCTACAGGCAGTAGGAGGGATAAGGGTGGGGTGTAAGAAGAGGGAGTGTGGTTAGAAGGGAGGGAAAGAGTAGTAAGAGGAAAGGGTAGGTAAAGAGGGGGGGACACAGGGAGGGAATACTGAGGGAGGTGATGGTCCAAAGGAAAACTCTTAAGGAAGGAAAGGGAAAAGGAAGATATAAAAATACAAACAGGGGAGGGGATAGGATGGAGTGAAAGTCACAGATAATAATCATAACTGTGAATGTGAATGGGATGAACTCTCCCATAAAACAGAGGAGAATAGCAGAATGGATTAAAAACACAGTCCTACAATATGCTATCTACAAGAAACCCATTTTAAAGAATAGAATATGCACAGGGTAAAGGTAAAAGGATGGAGTAGAATATGTTATGCTTCGGCTAAAGTAAAAAAAAAAAAATAAAAGCAGGGGTAGCAATCCTTATCTCAGATAAAGCAAAAGCAAAGATAGATATAATTAAAAGAGATAAGGAAGGAAACTACATCCTGCTAAAAGGCACCATTGAGAATGAAGCAATATCATTACTTATCCTATATGCACCAAGCAGTATAGCACCCAGATTCCTAGAGGAAAAATCAAGGGAATTAGAGGAAGAAAGAGACAGAAAAACTATACTAGTGGGAGACCTCAATTCCCTCCACCCTCTGTACTTGATAAATCTATTGTTGTTGTTGTTGTTTTGCTTTTTGGAAGGCAATTGGGGTTAAGTGATTTGTCCAAAGACACACTGCTAGTAAGTGTGTCAAGTGTTTGAGGCCAGATTTGAACTCAGGTCCTCCTGACTCCAGGGCTGGTGCTCTATTCACTGTGCCACCTAGCTGCTCCTTTAATCTATGATGATAAATGATAAATCTAACCTCAAAGTAAATAAGAAAGAAGTTAAGGAGGCAAATAGAATTTTAGAAAGCATAGAAATGATAGATCTCTGGGGAAAACTGAATGGGGATAAAATGGAAAATATCTTCTTCTCAACAGTACATGGCACATAAACAAAAATTGACCATGTACTGGAGCATAAAATCTTCACAATTTAGTGCAGAAAGGCAGAAAAATTAAATGCATCATTCTCAGATTATGATGCAATAAAAATTATATGCAATAAAGGGCCATGGAAAGATAGACAAAAAACTAATTGGAAACTAAATAATTTAATCAGAAAGAATGAGTGGGTCAAACAAGAAATTATAGAAACAATCAGTAACTTCATTCAAGAGAATGACAATAATGAGAAATCACACAAAAACTTGTGAGATGCAGCAAAGGAAGCTCTTAGGGGAAGTTTTATATCCCTGAATGCGTACATGAAAAAATTAGAGAAAATGGAGGTCAATCAATTGGGAATGCAATTGAAAAAGCTAGAAAAAGAAGAAATTGAAAACCCCCAATTAAATACTTAACTGAAAATGACGAAAATCAAAGGAAAGAATAATAAAATTGAAATTAAGAAAACTATTGAACTTATAAATAAAACTAAGAGTTGGTTTTATAAAAAAAAAACCCAATAAAATTGATAGACCCTTAGTCAATATGATAAAAAAAAGCAGAAAACCAAATTTTGAGTATAAAAAATGAAAAGGGTGAATGTACCTCCAATTAAGAGGAAATTAAAACAATAATTGGGAATTATTTTGCATAATTGTATGCACATAAATTTGACAATCTTAGTGAAATGGATGAATATTTACAATAATATAAGTTGCTCAGTTTAACTGAAGAGAAAGTAAAATGCTTAAATAACCCCATTTCAGAAAAAGAAATTGAAAAAGCTCCCAGGGAACTCCCTAGGAAAAAGTCTCCAGGGCCAGATGGATTTACTAGTGAATTTTATCAAACATTTAAAGATCAATTGATCCCAGTACTCTACAAACTATTTGGGAAAATTGGTGAGGAAGGAGTCCTACCAAATCCTTATATGACACAAATATGGTACTGATATCTAAATCAGGGAGAGACAAAATGGAGAAAGAAAATTATGGACCAATTTCCTTCATGAATATAGATGCAAAAATATTAAATAAAATATTGGCCAAAAGACTACAGCAACTTATAGCCAAAATAATGCATTTTGATCTGGTTGGATTTATTCCAGGAATGCAAGGATGGTTCAATATTAGGAAAACGGTCAGTATTATTGATCATATCAACACTAAAACTAACAGAAACCATATGATTATCTCAATAGATGCAGAAAAACCTTTTGAAAAAATAAAACATCCATTTCCATTTTAAAAAAACATAGGAATAAATAGAGTTTTCCTTAGAATAATAGATAACATCTATTTAAAATCATCAGCAAGTATTATATGTAATGAAGATAAAGTCAAAGAATTTCCAATAACATCAAGGATGAAGCAAAGATGTCCACTATCCCCCTCTTATTCAATCTGGTACTAGAAATGTTAGCAGTAGCAATTAGAGAAGAAAAAGAAATCAAAGGAATCAAATTAGGCAAAGAAGAGACTAAGCTATCACTCTTTGCAGATGATATGATGATATACTTGGAGAATCCTAGAGAATCAAGTAAAAAAACTTCTTGAGACAATAAATGATTTTAGCAAAGTTGCAGGTTATAAAATAAACCCACATAAATCCTCAGCAGTCCTATATATTTCTAAAGAAGTCCAACAGCAACAGATTGTAAAAGAAAGCTGATTTAAAGTTACTGCAGATATTATACAATATTTGTGAATCTACCTGCCAAAACAAACCCAGTACCTAAATGAACACAACTACAAAACACTTTTCACTCAAATAAAACCAGATCTAACAAATTGGAAAAACATCAATTGCTTGTGCCTGGTTCAAGGAAATATAATAAAAATGACAATTTTACCTTAATTAAATTACATATTTAGTGTCATACCAATCAATCTACCAAAAACTTTCTTTATAGAGCTAGAAAAAATAGTGACAAAATTCATTTTGAAGAACAAAAGGTCCAGAATATCGAGGCAATTAATGAAAAGTTATGCTAGGGAAGGTGGCCTATTCATACCAGATTTTAATCTGTATTGTAAAGCAGAAGTCTTCAAAACTACTTGGTACTGGCTGAGGAATAGAATAGTGGATCAGTGGAATAGATTGGGTATAAAAGACTCAGTAGTCAATGAGTATAGTAATATACTGTTTGCTAAACCCAAAGACCCCAGTTTTGGGGATAAGAACTCACTATTTGACAAACCCTG
The DNA here is from genome assembly GCA_028646515.1 of Pseudochirops corinnae. Taxonomy (NCBI): domain Eukaryota; kingdom Metazoa; phylum Chordata; class Mammalia; order Diprotodontia; family Pseudocheiridae; genus Pseudochirops; species Pseudochirops corinnae. The sequence continues at coordinate 54,250,648 of CM053585.1, forward strand.
CTGGAACAATTGAAATATAGCATGGCAGAAACTGGGAATAGAGCATCACCTAATGCCATATACCAAAATCAAGTACAGTGGGTACATGACCTAGGTATAAAAGCTGATACTGTAAATAATCTGGCGAAGCAAGGAATAGTCTACCTGTCAGATTTATGGAGTAGGGAAGACTTTATGACCAAACAAGACTTAGAGAGCATTCTAAAATGTAAAATGGACAATCTTGACTACATTAAGTTGAAAAGTTTCTGTGCAAACAAAGCCAATGTAACCAAGATTAAGATTGAAGTGGGAAAGTGGGAAGGAATTTTTAAAACCTCTGATAAAGGCCTCATTTCTAAAATAAACAAAGAATTAAGTCAAATCTATAAGAATACAAGTTATCTCACAATTGATAAATGGTCAAAGGATATGAACAGGCAATTTTCAGAGTAGAAATTAAAGATATCTATAAGCATATGCAAAAATACTCTAAATCACTATTGATTCGAGAAATGCAAATCAAAACTACTTTGAGATATCACATCTCACCATGTCAGATTGACTAAGATGACAAAACAGGAAAATGACAAATGCCAGAGAGGATGTGGAAAAATTGGAACACTGATGCATTGTTGGTGAAGTTGTGAACTGATTCAACCATTATGGAGAGCAATCTGGAACAATGCCCAAAGGACTATAAATAATTGCATACTCTTTGACCCAGTAGTGCCACTCTTGCGGTTGTATCCCAAAGAGATCATATAAGTGGGAGGAGGACCAATATGTACAAAAATATTTATTGCTGCTCTCTTTGTGGTGGCAAATAACTGGAAATTAAGGGGATGCCCATCAATTGGGGAATGGCTAAAAAAGTTGTGGTATATGAATGTAATGGAATGCTATTGTGCTATAAGAAATGGGGAAGAGATGGACTTCATATTTGCCTGGAGAAGCATATGCAAATTGATGCTAAGTGAGAAGAGCAGAAGCAGGAAAAATTTGTACACAATCACAGACACATCATATGTGTGATGATCAACTTTGATAAACTGGACTCTTCTCTGCAACACATAGTTATAAGATAATTCTACAAGTTTCAGGATGGAAAGAGATATCTACATTCAGAGAAAGATCTAGAAAGAACAGAGTTTAAATGGAGACTGAAATAATCTACATGTTATTATTCTTTTCCATGTTTTGTTTTGTTTCTTCTTTCCCATTGTTCACTCCATTGGTTACAATCCTTTTATACAACCAGACTAATGTCCAATGTGAAAGTATTTGCAGATCCTATACTTGATTGCATGTCCATGGGTGGGGAGTGGGAGAGGAAGGGAAGAAAATTTGAAACTCAAGGGATTCTGGAACTGAATCTTGTAAACTAAAAGTAAATAAACAAATCAATTTTTAAAAATGTTGTCTACCAGTGTGTAGATTGTTTTGGACACAAAAACTCCCTCCCTCCTAAAGCTGTCCTGTACTTATTTTATTTATATGGATGTTTTGTATATGAGAATAAGTATATATGGATATATTACATATATTTCTTTTGCACATAACCATATACTTATATGGATATAGAATGAAATGGATGAAGCTTTATTAAGTGCTTACTATACTAAAAACACACAAATGAGCACTGTGCTAAGCAATGAGGATAGAACTGTTTGTAAAACAAAGAAATATTCAAACCTAGACAATCTCTGTTTTCTAGAAGCTCATACGTAGAGAAGAGTTTCAGCTGTTAGTAAGATCAAAAGGCCTCAATAGCTTATAAGTTCTGCTATGGAAGGGACAGTTTTACTTGTGACTAAATTATCCCAGTGAAATGAACAATTTCTACTGCATTAAAATTGCTTCAGAAATACTTACTAACTTACTAAATTAATTAATGGGGATATAAATTTTGCCAGTTGAAGGACACATAAGAAATAATAAATCTTTGCTGTTTGAATATTAAAGCCCATGTCTGTATCTTTTTTTAACCATAGCTTCATCTACATCAATATAAATACTGTAAGAATTCATTCTTTTCCATTTTACCATTTGAAAAAAATAGTTGTTATCATTGCCTGGCCATTTCAAATCATGACAGAAAGCTAGGCTTTCTAGCATCTGTGTACAATTTTTTAGTGGCAATCCCACTAGACCTATATATATATTTTCAGTGTTATTTAATGGCCCTGGGCACCATTCATCCATGATTTGGATTTCTCCTCAGTTTTACCTACAAATAATTCTTTAAAAAAAATCACATCCTGTGGAATAAGAACAGGCACATTGACATTCCATAATGGATTCCTGGTAGCTGTTGCTATTTTAATGAATCAAGTAAGGGACACTAAGTGAAGCATTAACATAGTAATGGCTAACAGAATTATTGCTGCAATGATGTATTAACATTGCACAGGCCAGAAAGAATATTGCTCCTGAATATGTTAGGAATAGGGCAACTGCCAGCAATCCATGATACAACATCAATCTCTGTAGTTTTTAATTGAAGAGATGTTTACAAATTATGTATGCTTTGATAATGGAGGCATAACCTCTAATCCTCAGGGAAATAAATACACACAGAAAGAGCAACAACAGCTAGTATTGTTGTGCAGAGAATAAGAGTGAGCTGAGACTTGGGTTCATGGTAAATTTTGATGTGGATTTATTGATCAAGCACGTGACTACCCGAGTGCTCAGCACTCAAATGGGGAGTAATCTTTGGAATACAGATCTTGGTAATAAAGGCTAAAACCACAAAAGGGAGGGGAGCTAGCAGAAGCTATGATGTACAGAAGCAAAGAACAGCCATTGGTTAGATCTATGATTCAGGGGAGTATGGCACAAGGATATAAGGGTGAAGTGGGGGTCTTTCCTAGAACTGGGAGGAGGAGGATCATGGGATAAGGGGTACTGGAATTCCCCAGAGCAGGCTAGGGTCATGTTCTGGGTGAAGGGGGTAGGAGCCCTGCTTGGTCAACGGGGCAGGATGGGATGGTACCTAGACAAGATCCTTGCACCATAATGAGCCTGGTACACTATAATGATTCAAGGAAAAAATATGAAATGCTGATTAGGGAAGACAGAGTCAGGGAATACCTTGAGCAATATGCCCAGATATGCCTTAAGCTGTTTCAAGCTAAAATATAAAGCAGGGACAAAGACAGAAATACAAGAGGGGCTTAATGGTGGGCCACAAGTCAGGTGGAGTGTAGCGACCTGAGATTTGGGTTTGGGTAAAACATTATGATTAAACATTTGTAGCATAGTGGAATGAGAACTTATCTTGGAGTTAGAGGGCCCAGGATTAGATCTCAGCTCTAGCTTTCTCATAAGATTCTAATAAAATATTTATTATTTCTAGGACTCGATTTCCTCATCTAAAAATAAAAAAATAAAAAGTAGACCAGATGATTTCTGAGGTGCCTTAGAGCTCTAGGTCTAAAATCCTTTGATTGTGCTTGGCACTACAACCTAAAAATTATAAAAAGTACAAAGTTTGAGACCCGAATGAGCTTTGCAGCACATGCAGTCAGAGAATTATAGTCATAGAATGGTAATGGTGGAAGAGACCTTGGAATACATAATTTTATTAATGCAAGGGACTTTAAACCACAAAATGCTAAAGTTGCAAGGAATTTTAGATTTCATCTAACCAAACATCCTCATTTTATATATTAGAAAGATGAAAATTAAATAAAAATAATGAATTGTTCCTGGTTACATATATTGTAAATTGCAGAGTTGGAATTTAAATCTAGTTTCCATACCTCATCCTTCTGGGCTCATTTGTAGTATACAATACTTCAAGACTTCTTATGATACAAATGAGTATACAGAAGGGTAATGTATGACTTGCCCAAAATATATATGTGCTCAAGTGTACTCATAATAGCTCTCCTTCTAATTTTGCTCAGTTCCCTTTAAGTGAACCCTATATTCTGCTCCTGAGATACTGTTATGGGAATCTAAAGATCTTCCCTGCCCCTAGGCCCTTTGTTAAAGTGGCTACGTGACTCTGAGGACCCTTGGATATTTGAAAGTATACTCTGTTCCCTAATAGGCTG
>CM053585.1:54261440-54276126 GCA_028646515.1 Pseudochirops corinnae
AGAGAAGAAAGGATGAACCTACTTGACTAACTGAGAGGAGCAAAAGAGGGAGAAGAAATATATAATCAGATAAAAAAGGAGAGGAAAAAAGGAATTAACAAAAAAGATCCTAAAAGGAAAAGGGTATCAACTGAGAAGAGAAGATAAATGGTAGGAGAAAAGAGCCAGCAGGAACAGAGCTACTTTCAAAAAAAAAGAGTAAAAAAAAGAAAGTAACTAAAGGAAAATAATCTGTTCATAGTCAAAGATGGAACTTAAAACTGGAAGGCTTCTGCACAGGAAATATGAATGCATCTCGGATAATAAGGAAAGTAGTCAGATGGAAAAAAAAATAAAAACAAGAATGACAACAAACTTTGCATGATAAGATTTGGTTTCCAAGATATACAGATAATTAATAAACATATATAAGAATAATTATCATTCCTTGATAAATAAGTGGTCAAAGAATCTGAATGGTCTCAAAAGAACTACAAAGTATTCACTATCATATGAACAAATGCTTCAAATCACTAATAAGAGAAATGAAAATCAAAGAACACCTGAGGTTTTACCTTACAACCTGTAAATTGGAAAATAAATGACAATCATTAATATTGGAGTCATTGTGGAAATTAAACATACTCATACATTCTGGGCATATACATCTGTGGAATGACATAAACATTTTGGAAAACAAGTTAAAATTATTCAAATAAAGTCACTAAAACACCCATATCTTTTGAACCAAATATGCCCTTACTGAGCTTATACCAAAAGGAAGCCATTGATAAGAAAACTCTGAAATCTGAGAATTGGAAACAAAATAGATATCCACCCAATGAGTAATAACTAAACAAACTGTGGTGCATGAATGTAAATATAATCTAAGAAATAATATGTACAACAAATACAGAGACACATACAGACACAGATAGATAGATAGATTAGATAGATAGATAGATAGATAGATAGATAGATAGGTGATATGTAGGTAGATAGATAGATAGATAGTACATAGTGACTATAACAATACAAATGGAAAGAACAATGACAACAAAAAAAATTAAACATAAAATTTTTAAAAATGATGATTAAGTTGAACTCAAATTTAAAAAAAAAATGAGAAAATGTCTGGAACTCACCCTTTCATGCAGGTGAGAGATGCACAGGTGTTACACATTGCATATTTGCAGACTTTTTCAAAGTATTTATTAGTTGTGAAGGCTTTTTTTTTTTTTTTTGTCCAAAAATTCAATTTGCTGTAGACGATGGCTGTTTGGGAAGGGAAAGAGGAGGAATACATGGGAGGCTATGGTGATGTAAGTAATAGGAAAATATCAAGAAAATATTTTAAAATTAAAAAAATGAACTACCCTTTGCCCAAACCTCTTTTAAGGGCTTATATGAAAGTGATTGAGAAATAGAATCATGGGAACATACACATAGTATTGGAAGTGATCTTAAAGATTTTTTCTTTCAACCCACTCATTTTACAAATGAGGAAACTGAAGGCCAGAAAAGTAAGGTGACTTGCCCAAAGTCATAAAGTGGTAAGTACCAGAGGTATCATCAGGTATCATTTGAACTCTCTTCTTCTGATTCTTAATCTATTATCCTTTTTCCTTTTACATTCTTACTGCTCCATGATCAAGCCGATCAGTTGCTTTAAACAGGGTAAAAACAGATAAGTAGCTACATAAGGAAATATCCTGTTTCCTTCTACAGCCTGAACCTACTGATCTAGTTAGCATTTCTCACAAAGAAGCCAAGGAAGGTGCAGAGAAAAAAGAAAGAATACAAACATTATCAAGCTTGACTAAGAAAAGCTATAGCTTACAATGAAGCATGCATTAAGGGAGATTAAATAGAGAGTTAAAAGGGGAGTAGTGGATACCTGACTTTGGGCATAGTGACAAATTTCACAGAATGAAGGCTCTTTTCTCCCTTCAGTGAATTCCTCCTTCAAACTCCATTTTTTTTTCTTTTTTTCCTTTTTTTGGTTAGTTTTAGACAAATGCTCAAAAAAAATACATAATAAAAAAAAAGACAAAGAAACACCACAAACGAATATAAAATTAAAAATTAAAAAAAAAACAAGTCATATGCACAACAGAACATAGGAGAGGATTTAGAATATATAACAAAAGTTAATTATTTCAAGAAAGCCTATATATTAAACACCATACATTATGTTGAAAGCTGTCCATCTTTTCTTTGTTCCCTTACAGGTTTTTTTTTTGTTCTCTGTTATACACATTTTCCTGTGTTCTTTTTTCCCCCTTTTTTCTCCCATCCATCATGCCAAGGCTAAAATTGAGCAAAGATATATTTATATATAGGTAATGATATATGCATGCATTATGCACACATATTCATACACAAACATACATATATACATGCATATATCTATAAACATATATTTTTCTTGAGATTCTGTTTCTAATCTTATTTTTATTTTTTGTACATATTTCTTTTTTTTCTATCTCTCCTAGCTCCTCTACTTTACTTCTACCTGCTACCTTGTCCTCCTATTACTTAACCTATCCCCACTAGAACAATCTCTCCCTTATCTTCCAATTCTTCTAAATGTAAACCGCTTCTATATCTCCCTTTTAACCTATTCCCTCACCCACCTCATTTAAAGATGCCTCCTTTATCTTTGTCATCCTCCCTATGCCCTTAGAGTTTTATCTCTTTCTAAATTTAGAAGACTTTTATACTCTTCTAGATGTGTGTGTATGTGCATATATATATATATATATATATATATATATATATATATAATATATATATATACACATACACGTATATATGTATATGTACACACATACATATATATGCATGTATGGGTGTATTCATTATTTATATGTTTGTGTGTTTGTGTGTGTATACTCTCTCTTGAACCCATTCCTGACAAAAGTAGTTTTCCAGAGCTATCAGCCCCTCTCCCCCATATAATTCCTTTGTATTGGTTTTTCATCTTGATCCTCATTTGTATAATTACTCTTTTAGTTGTTGTTGAATGGTTTTACTTTTTGAAGTCATATAATACTCAGGTCTACCCCATTTTTTCTTATAAGCTACCTAAATATTAGTAACAATCTTAAACAAAAGTTTTATATTTTCCATACATAAAAGATAAACATTCTATTCTTATTTAGTCCCTAGTCATTGGTCATTGGTATATACCTTATATTTCTCTTGGCTCTTGTATGTTGAATCTTCTATTGAATTCATTCTTCTAACAGAGTCTTGAAAGTCTGACAATTGATCAAATGTCCACTTTTTTCCCATTCAGAATTATGCTTAGCTTTATTGATATGATATTTTCAGCTGGAGGCCCAGTTCTTTTGCTCTTGTGTATATAGTGTTGTAAGATCTGCAATCTTTTAGTGGAGTCAGTGCTAGGTCTTGTGTGATTCTAATTGTGGTACCATCATATGTAAATTGCTTTTTTTTTTTTTTTTCTGGTTTGTAATATTTTGTCCTTGATCTGGTGGTTTCAGAATTTAGCTATAGTATTCTGTGATTTTCCTCACTGGACCTCTTTCAAGTGGTGACCAGTGAATTTTTTCTATTTCTACTTTCCCTTCTTGTTCAAATGCTTCAGAACCATTTTCTTTAATTATTTCTTGTATTATTGTATCGAGATTCTTTTTTGATCAGAACTTTCAGGTAGGTCAATTATTCTTATGTTTTCTCTTCTTGATCCATTCTCTAGATCTGTTGTTTTTCTTATGAGATGTTTTGCATTCTCACACACACATACACATACACATATACATGTGTGTATGCATATGTATGTATATGTGTGTATGTACACACACACATTTATTTTTTCATCTCATAACTTTGCCGGTTTACCCTTGCCAAATCCTGACTTTCAAAGAGTCATTTTTCCCTGAAGATTTTGGATCTCTTTTTCTAATTGATTGACTTTCATGTCATAATCTTCTTATTTTTCTAATATTATTCTTATTTTTCTTTTTAAATTTTTCTCGATCTCTCTCATTTGCTTTTCATAGTCTTTTTAAGTTCTTCAATCCTTTTTGGGCAAGTGACCATTTGACATTATTCTTCCTGATATAAGAGGGTTTTTTTTTTTTTAATTCAGTATCTTCCTCTGAAGATGAACCCTGGTCTCTCTTCTCTATTCCCATAGTAACTCGCTGTGCTTGAATTATTTCTCCTTTGCCTGTGCATTTTTTTGAAATAATTTAGTTTTTATAATCACTTTTAGTCCAGGGGTAAAGGGGATGGTGCCTCTGGCTTCTGATCCTCTTGAGTTCTCCCCTCTGACCTTGAACTCAAATACCTCCAGCCCCCTGTCAGTAGTATCCCCATCCCACTGCTTCTGCACTCAACAGGAATGTGCTGGTTCCTTCTTGCACCTGCTGCTCTCTGCAGCAAAGCTGGGTCAGCTTTCCTTGTTAGCAGAGGTTTCTTAGATCTTCTCCACATCAGACTTCCAACTCCCCTCACTGTCCCAGGGGAAAAGTTCCTGTGACTTGGGCTAAGGCTCCCTCCCAAACCAACTAATCCCAATGCTTGTTGCTTGTTGTTAAAAGGGACCCTAGCCTGGAGGTGCTTATTCTTCACAAGGAAGAAATCTCATTCTTCCTTGGTTTTTTCTTCAGGTCTTCTCCAATTGTCCCAAGAGAACCCCTGTTCTGTTCTTACACTTATTTGTTTCACTGCTCTATGTTTGCCTAGAGGTGCTATTTTATCTCTTTTGGGGAGGAAAATCTTGAGAACTTGAAATTTTCTAACCTACTCTGCCCATCTTCCCAGAATCCTCTCCTCCTCTCAACCTCCATTTTAAAGAAGCCCCAGATCAAGCTTCACTCTCTGGAATTTATCATTCCCCTAATCAGGTACTGAGTATTCCTCTTGCAGTTTTTTTTTGTTTGTTTGTTCGTTTTTTTGTGCTGTCTTTTCCCATTAGAATGTAAGGCAGGGACTGTCTTTCTTTTTGCTTGTATTTGTAAGTGAAGCTTAGACATTTCTTACACATAGGAATCAATCCTTGTAAATCTAAGTTTAATTAATTAAAGGCAATCACTTGACTATTATATCTAGATCTAGGAGAGATTTTAGAGTTACGTTATCCAACACGCATTTTGAAGATAAAACATTGGATATAACCTTTCCCTTCTCTTCACTCCAGACATTTAGTATGTAATGCAATTAATTTAACAAACATTTAAATATCTACTCTGTGAAAAACTGCTATAGTTTCAACACATAAAGATAAAATGAAATAGAACCTGCCTTCTTGTAGCTTACATTCGGGGGGTTTTAGAGTATTGGAATAAATCATACATAGATAACTTAAAAAAGAAGGCAATTTGAGTAATAAAAGCACATTATTAACTTGGGTTGAGAACTTAGGTTGAGAACTTAGGTTTGGGAAAGGCCTGCCTTAGGAGACAGTACTTAAATGGGTTGTAGCATATTTCCCTTTTAATCATTCACTATCCTATTTATTAGTACTTTTAAGTCCCCCATGTTGGAATTGTGTTACTTAGCCAACATCAGCTTTGTTCTTGGTCTCAATGAAGGGATGAGACAAGATATCTCACCCCATATATTTACAGAGGCAGAAGACAGGAGGATTAATGGGTATGGAGTATTGTATTTAATGTCAGGCTTTCTAAATATGTTATTGATTTTACTAATTTTTTTCTTATTTTTCTTTAAAAAATATTTTATATGTAGAATATCTCTCAAGGGATGCATGGAGAAATCTGTGCAGTGTAAACAGAATATAGCAATACAGATAAAAAGAACTTCTTTGGAGTCATAGTAATACAAAAACTAGTGTATTAATTTATTAATTCCAAAATTATTTTCTGAGTACTTACTGAGCCAATATCATTCTGAGTTCACTTCTAGGGAGAGAGAAAACTCTTTGAACTACCATTTATTTTCTTATGGAATTTACAAGCTAGTAGGGAGGAGAGTTGCCAACACATGTTAAGTTCAATGTGCAATTTATCTCTTTGGGACTAAGCTTCCTTATCTTACAGCCTAATAGTGAATATAAACAAGAAAGAAAGTAGTATTACTATTAATATTCATTATAATTGCTTTCACTAAGGAAAGAATACTGGCTTAATGGCCACCAAGCTACCTTGGAGTTAGGAAAACTGAGCTCAAGAATTGACTTAAATATACTGGTCATATGACTATGGCAAAACAGCTCTCAGTGAGCCAAGCAACTCTATATGATTGTAAGTTACAGATGAGACCCTGATTTGTATAAACTGAGGAGATTTGCACAAAGCAATCACAGATCTGGATCAAAAAATGAACCATGTATTTCATATAGATTTAGGGAAATTATGCTATTTTCTCTCTCTCCTCACCAACCGCAACAGTTTTAGCATTTAATTCACATTTAAAATAATATCTTCAATATATTATCTTCAATACATATATGTATACATGTATATATATGTATACATGTGTATATATATGTATATGTATATATACACACACACACACACACACACATATATTTAATATGGGATACCTTTTTTAAGCTCCACTTATACCAGGTAATATTTTAAGCCCTTAAAAAATACAAAGTAATTTCAAAACCCATTATCTTTTTTCATAAAGCTTGATAATTATGCTTATGACTCATGCAAATCAAACTTTCAAATATCTTGTCATAAAATAAAGGTCAAGTCATAGGATGCCTTAACACAAAGTTAGTAAAGAATATAACTGGATAATGTTGTACCTTTCAATAAGATTAGGTTAAAGACATTCTAAATTTATCATTAAAGCTAATTTCTGATACCATTTTTCCAGCTGTAGCTACAAATGGATTTTTAGCTCAGAGCTCATGTTACATATTGAACATCTTTTATAGCATATATAAACCGTTTATGTCACAGTAGTAGTTTTAGGCTCAGTGTTCACTCAACAATCAGAGAGGTGGTAGCTGGTGGTTTCATACAAGGCTATTTAATTATCCTGGCATGTAGTTTCAGGCCAGATATATGCCTGTGCAGAGGAAAATGACATGATCCTGAAAGGGATGACACACAATGTAACTTTAATAATCTGCTCATCACCAATTAGCTTTGTGAATAAATTACCCTATTAACTGAGAAATTATAGGCACCCATACATGGCTGTACCAAACTTGACACTAGAAATCTTCTGCAATTAAAAGAGAAATACTCTATTTAATTGACATCAATTTTATGAGCTACTGCAAAATTATATTTATATATGCACGTATATATGTACATACATGCACATGTAGAATCATTTTAATAATTAAAAAGTCAAAAGATAATAAAAAAAGTTCATACAACATTTTACTTTATTATGACTGAAAAGAACAGAGACAACTTCACATTTAATAGTAACTGCATATTCCCTAAGTAGAAGGCCATGATCTGTAGTATATTTCTTATTAAGATCAATCAGCTAACATTTACGAAGGCTCTGTATGTAATAGTCACTGTGTTTTGCTCTTAGACTTAAAAAAGAAACTTGGAAGCTTCCCTGCCTTCAAGGAATTTGCAGTGTAGTCAAAAAGGACAAAATGTACTCCCTTATGTATATTACAAACTAAATACATAGTAATTTCGATGTTTGATTTCCCTAGCAGCTGGGGAAATCAGAAATGAATTCAAGTTAAGGAAAATCGTATGATGAAACTTTTTGGAAAACAGAGATTCTAAGAGTTCCAAATGAAGAGAGAATACATTTAAGTCATAGGGAGATGTTGTCCAAGAAAACAGACAGAAAATGCAGTGCCATGCATGAGGAACAGTAACGTCAATTGTCTGAGCCATATGTTTTGTTTTGCTTTCTCATCTATTTCCAGAGTTTTTTTTTTTAACTATACATATAACATTTAGATCTACTATTACTGATTGTTTCCAAGTTTGCAGAATATCACTTCATTACAAATACCTTAAGCACAAGTTTCACATATTTTATATATCAATGTAAATTAAAGTATCTTGTCACAAATATCCAACACCTCTTTTTTTAGTGGTATTATGGCTTTGGAGTCAACTTATTGGAATAGCACCTATTGTTTTATCATATGTAGGTATGGCATAGTAGCATATGTAGGATCAAATACAATCTAGTACAGTGCAGCATCAAATAGTGCTAATTTCTATCATTCTTTCAACAAAAAATACCTTCTGGGTGATGAAGCCTGAGTCTCTAAGAATCACTCTTTCCCCTTTTGGCTACTGCTACTTGATCATTCAACTGTTCTGGCCACCAGTTATCCAAAGATGTTTGTGAGGCAAAAAAGATTGAGTCAATGTACCACAACACATAAATCTTAAAGGCATTGTGTATGATAGATGTATCAGACTCTCACTTGTACTTTTATGTAATAAAAGCTAATCTTATTTAATGTTTTGCATCAACATCAGTCCTTTAGAAACCAAGAATTTTAATTCATGTGTAAGAAAGAGTCTCAGTCTCATAAAATGATCTATTCAAAAATGCAACAATTTTCTTGTAACCAATAATTCATTTCCTATAAAATTATGCCTATACTTTCTAGGCAAGCATAAGGATACAGGTCAAAACTTGACTTTATTCATATAAACCAAAACTTATGCATGCATAGATTAGTTTACTAGACATATAAAATAAAAGTTGCTCATGTCTGATTGGTAGCAGAAATCGGGCAACTGACTTTTCTGCTAATCTTCTTTTGTTTTGTTTTCTTTCTTTTTTTTTCTAATGACATATAGACAAGGGAATCATCTAGCAGCTTATGAATGCTTCACAAATGTTCCATAACCACCCAACCCAAGAAAAGACATTAGTCTTCCTATTTTCTCCATATAAATTTTCTTACTTCATTGATTTGGTGACACATATATTTGATTGTGACTTTTTCAGAACCAATACCGGTCAGTTGAAAACTTCAAGGCAGCTGACATTACACATTTTCCTATGAATCTATAAGGTTTCCCACCCTGTCCCCTTTCAAGGAAATTAGCTATTTAGTTATGTCAATACCTCCAGGTGTCTCATGATTTTGTGCTAAACCAGAATCCACACTAGCAAGGGAAAGAGAGACCATGTTCCAGAATTCAAGTCCTCATTACTTCTCATCTTGTTTCATATGAAATTATATGTGTATGTGTGTGTATGTATGTATATATATATATATGTGTATATATATATATATATATATATATACACATATATATAGTATAGTGCAACATTGAATAGTGCTGATTTCTATCATATATATATATATATATATATATTCTGTCAACAATTCCTTCATTTTCTAAGACATTCTGGCTGTCTCTCCTGTCTGGAATGATCTCCCTCCTTATCTATAGTTAGCAGGGCCCCTGGCTTCGTTCATGTGCCAGTCAAAACCCTACTTTACCTAAAAATATTTTTTCAAAACTCCCTTAATCCTAGTACTTTCCTTTTGTTGATTATTTCCAAATTATTCCGTACTTAGATTGTTTGTACATACTTGTTTATACATTGTCTGTCTCTATGAAACTTTGAACTCCTTGAGAGTAGGGATATTTTTTGTATTTCTTTGAATCCTCTGCGCTCAGCACAGCTCTACATAGTTCTACAGTGCCTATTAAATGTTTATTGACTAACTGATGAAGTCAATCATTAAATACTTACACACTCGAGGTGCACCTGAAGAAAAGAACTGGGAGTGATGAGATCAGAGTTGTAGTCCCTGTTCAGTTCCAACTCTCAGTGTGGCAAGGATCAAGTCCTTTTTCCCAAATGTATCTCAGTTTCCTTATTTATGAAAAGAAAGGGTTGATCTAACTTATCTTTAAATTTAAATTTCCTTTCAACATTTTTGAAATCTGCAATCAGATAGAACTTCAGGGAACAATTCTGGGCTTCCAGTCAGAAAGCTTTGGGCTCAAATCTTGTGACTGACTGCTTTGGGTAAGTCTCTTATGCTTTATGTGCTTTGGTCAACTCCACAGGACTTATTTGCTACGTCATAATGACTGTAGAAATCCCTTACAACAGTTCTTTCTCACTGACAAAAATCACAGATCCATCCACCAAACTTTCCTATACTCTAAAAACGTCAGTGACTCCCTATTGTCCAGAGTTCCATTCCATTTTTTATCTTATGGCACAAGACTTCCCTAAAACTGGTATCAATTTTCCTTTCCAAACTTATTTCCATTTATTCCCCAACAAAAGCTCCTTTCAAGTCAGACTTACCTAGTTATTCCTTCCTGCCATATACTCTGTGAGTCTTTTTTCTTTTGTTGTTCCCACAATACAATGTCCCTCCATCTTTTTATGCGTGCTCTAATCAAGTCCTTCCCACCCTTACTCCCATGCAGCACTGTGTAGTAGAAGTGATGCTAAGCTCACAAGGATAATGTCAATAATACCACACTTGGTTGGGCAGCAGTAATGGAAGACAAAAAAGACTTGGAGTAAAAGTATGATGGCATATTGTGAATGCTTATTACACATGCTTAGCTAAAAGTAGACACATACCATAGTTAGGCCACCAGGTGATGAACTCCCTGCCCCCATTCACTTTGACTAGAGCAACTCATAAATGTTTACTAATGCAAAAGTCAATTTATTGTACTAGTGTTCTTCCAGGTAAATGCCTTCCTATGACTCTGCCTGCTTTTTTATCTTCTGTAATATCAGATTATGGATTGACCCCTCTATACCTTCTAGCCATTTGGACTATGCAGACATTAAAATATGCCCTTCCCCTTGCTTAACTCTTGCCAAAACAGTTGGTGAGATTTTGTTTCCAACACTTGAGGAAGTCTGAGGAGTCTATAGATTTTGTAACAAATAGAAGAACCTATGCACGTGAAAAAAACTGGACTTTATTAATTAGAAAGATGGAAAGAGACAAATGTAATATATAATCTCTTTTTCAAAGGAGGTTTAGTGGAATATGTGTTCACATTATTTCTGGGTTGGCTTGAGAGTACTATCTATTTATATCATAATTAATTAGTCTTGGATAAATTTATTTTGTGTTGATCTTTAGGAATAAATTAACAACTATCATATGCCTCTGCTTATTCTTTTGTGGTTGTCTTGTAGGGCTATAGTCAAGAATTATTTCCTCAATGTTTAATAGATTTATACATTTTTTACTCAACTAAAATTTCCTCTGAATGTCCACGTGCTTTTTATAATTCATTAAATTCCTCTTCTCTCTGGATTAAGTTTGCTTGTTTGTGGAGTAGTATTTTAGTTTAGCATGGCCTTCTATTGACATTTAAAAGTTCCCTAGAGTTAGTAGCAGGAAAGGAGTCAGTTGCACCACCAAATCCTTTCCTAGAGGAACGTTACTAAGAAATTTGGTGAAGGATGCAAGTAAATAGCTAGAAAAGATTCATTTTAAGAGATTACTGCTTTTTCCTTTCTTAAGCACACTCATGAACATTGTTTCTAATTATCTTGGATCATATGATATATTAAAAAGAAGACAGACATTGGAATAAGATGACCTGAGTTTGAATGACACCTTAAACATTTAATCATTATTTTTTTTAGTGAAGTCACTTAACTCTTGTGTTTCATTTTCATCACCTGCAAAATGGAAAGGGCCTAAACTATAAGTCTTAAAGAAGCTATAAATATGAATTACTTTATATGTTTTTGAATTGGACACATTGCATATCTTACACTTTTCTATTGCCCCAACACTGAATCTAGTCAAGCTCTTTACTCATTTTTACTTAGCCTATAGCAATAGTTCCTTAACACATCTCCCAGCCTCCCATATCTCCTGCCATGATTGTGTCCTGGACAATCTGTCAGCATACACTTGCTTACACTTTTCTCCCTGCTTGAAAATTTTGGAAGACTTCCCATTGAATCCCACATATAATGTAGACTTCTTAAGCTGACTTTTGAAGCCCTCTTCAAGTGTTCAACACCCTAACTTTCTATTCTTATAATGTACACTTTTCTTTGTTACCTCCAAGTATGTGGTCTATGATACAGGTAAACATAACCTACTTGCAATATCCCATATACATTCTGTTTTCCCAGTTACATTCTTTAGTACACACTCTTTCCCATACATGAATCTTCTTCTCATCCATTAACCCCTTCATACATATACTAATGAATTAAATATAATTAATTTAGCACCTACAACACACTTGGTGCTGAGATGGTCACTTTGTATATAAAATCGAAAGTGAAGTTGTTCCAAGCCTCCAGATGCATACTTTATTTTTAATTTTATTTTTACAGTATTTAAAAATACATATTACATTTATTATTAGGAAGAAGAATAGAATGTTTTGATGAGTGTTCAGATGCTATTAGTTCTTTCTCTGGAGACAGTATTTTTCAATATGAGTCCTCTGTGATTGCTGAGAAGAGTCAAGTCTTTCACATTTAAAAAAAAATCATTTTTATGTTACTATGTACAACATTCTCCTTATTCTGATCATTTGACTGTATCCATTCATGTAAGTCTTTCCAGATTTTTCTGAAAACATACTTCTCATGATTTCTTATAACATTTATAGCATTTCTTATATTCCATCACAATAATATGCAACTTGTTCAGCTATTCCCCAGTTGATGAACATCCCCTAAGTTTTCAATTTTTAGCCACAACACAAAGAAGTATTATAGATATATTGTACAAATAGGATATTTTCCCTTTTTAATTATCAGTTTTGGAGACATAGCTAGTGCTGGTATTGCTGGATCAAACGGAGCACACTTTGATAGACTTTTGAATATCAAATCACTATCTAGAATGGTTGCATCAGTTGACAACTCCACCAATAGTGCATTAGTCTCCCAATTTCCCCACACCCCTTCCAATGTTTAACATTTTCCTTTTCAGGCATATTAGCCCTTCTGACAGATATGAGGTGGTATTTCAGAGGTGTTTTAAATTGCATTTCTGTAATCAATAGTGATTTAGAGCATTTTTATATGACTATAGATAGCTTTGATTTCTTTGTTTGAAAATAGTTTATATCCTTTGGCCATTTACCAATTAGGGAATGACTTGTATTTTTATAAATTTGACTCAGTTCTCTATGTATTTTAGAAAAGACATCTGCTTTTTTTTTTTCAGTCTCAGTTTTCTGCTTTATTTTAAACTTTGTTGCATAGGTTTTATTTGTGAAAATAAACCGTTTTAAAAAATTAATATAATCAAAATTATCTGTTTTACATTTTATAATGCTTTTTTGGTAATCTGTTCTAGTTATTGACTTACATCCTTCAGCAGATTCCTTTAGTGACACTTCTCTAGGAAGGGATTTGGTGGTGCAAGTAACTCTTCCTTGTCTGCTACCAACTCTGAGGAAATTTTAAACATCAATAGAATGCCATGTTAAGCTAAACTATTACTTCATAAATAAACAAATTTAATCCAGAGAGAAAAGGAATTGTTAATATCTCATTTGGTCCTAAATTCTTCCCTTCTTCATAGATCTGACAAATAAACTACTACACACACTCCACAATTGCTTATGGCATCACCATTTATATGTAAATCATATAACAATTTTGATCCTATAAGTCCTGAGTTGTTTGTTTATATGTAGTTTCTGTTACTTGTTTTCAACTTTTTCCTGCTGTTTTTGTCAAATAATAAGGTTTTGTGCCAAAAACTTGGATCTGTGGATTTATCATATACTATATCACTGTAGTCATAGACTATACTCTCTTATGTGCTGAATCTATTCCACTGTTTCACTTCACATCCAGTATTGCTTAGCTAGTATCAGATTTTAAAAACATAATTACTGATTTATAATACAATTTCAGATCTGGTATGACTGGACAACCTTCCTTAACATTTTTTTTCATTAATTTCCTTGTTATTATTAGCCATTTGTTCTTCCAGATGAATTTGGTTATTATTTTTTCTATCTTTATAAAATATTTTGGCCATTTGATTGGCATGCCACTGAATAAATAGATTAATTTATGTAAAAATTTTACTTTTATTTTTTTGGTCTATGCATGAGCAATTAATATTGTTCTAGTTGTTTAGATTTGATTTTATCTGCGTGAAAAGTGTTTTGTAATTGTGCTCATATGGTACCTGGATTTGTCTTGTTGGGCAGACTCCCATTTTATGTTGTCTGCAGTAATTTTAATTCAGATTTCTCTTTCTGTCTATTACTGTTGGTTTTTGTTAGTAATTCATAAAAATGCTAATTATTTGTGTGCTTTCTTTTGTATCCTGCAACTTGCTAAATTTGATAATTATTTACATTAGTATTTTTAGTTGATTATCTGGGATTCTCTAAGTATACCATCATTTCTTTTTTTTAAAAAAAATAATTTATTTTCTTGTTTACATCATTCATTTGCAAGAGATTTTGAGTTACAAATTTTCTCCCCATCTTTAACCTGCCCAATACCTCAAAACAACCATCCCACTGTATAACCCATATCCCAATGTGCTCTCTCCTATGTCCTCCCCCTCACCCCTCGGACTTTCTGGTAAAGCAGGATGGATCTCCCTACCCCAGTGCCTGTGTATCTTAAGTCACAGTTGGATGTAATTGATAATAATGATAATAATAATTGTATATATATAATATATATATATATATATATATATACATATATATTTTTAACATTTGATTATAGAACTTTTAATTCTAGATTCTTTCCTGTCCTCCCTCATCACCCACCATCACTGGAAGGACAAGCAATTAAATACAGGCTGTACATG
>CM053585.1:54276626-54297098 GCA_028646515.1 Pseudochirops corinnae
TTATCTGAACGTCATTGATTTCACTTAAATCAAAAGAAATCCTCTCAGAATAGGGAGGAATAAGAACTTTCTCAGGATTCAGGAATCTTCCACCTTTAGTAGCTAAGTCTTTTGCTTCTCATAGGAGGTGAGAATGAGACATTGAAGGATACAGCTCCAGCACCTTCATCCTGTAGGAAACAGCTACTGAAACAATGTCCTTTAGTTCACAACAAAATAGGTGAAGTTACTATGTGTGGGTTTCATTTGAGAGACCCGTCTTTGTCTGCTCCCAAAGCTTGAATCCTTTATAATTTAGTGGCATACTATTTTTATGACCTAGACCAAATTACTCAACTCAACCCAGGTATTCATTCATTGTAACCACAGAGCCACCATAACAAATAGTACAAGATAAGAAAGAAATGGAATACATTAGAAAAACAACAACAACATTCATTTAGGAATCATGAATGTGGGATTCAAGTTTTGCCCGTGCCACTTACTGTCTTTGCGAATTTTGGTAAAAGATTTCATCTTTCTGAATTTCAATTGCCTCACTTGTAAAATGGACATAACAGATACTATTTTTCTGTGAACTGGCTTGAGATAATTTAAGGTCAAAAGGCACTTAAGAATTTACCTAATCCAACCCACTCATTTTACAGATGAGAAATAAAAAAAACAACAGTATTAAATGAGATTGAGTCAGTTGCCCACATTCAAAGAGGTAGTAAATTGTATATTTGGGTTGGAAACTGTAATAATTCAGATGTGATAATATATGTAAAGAACTTTACAAACAACACTGTACAAGTGTTGTTATTATGATAGAAACAATTACTAGTAGAGCAAGCCCTCTAAATAAACATTCTGCTTAATATTTTAACAAGGTTAAAATTGAATGCAGAGAAACATAAGCAGCCTATCCAACAGTTATGCTCAAGTACTAATCATAGTGTAGCATTAAGATTTGTTGAAAAATCCGAACTTTGAGTGACAGATACAATTCATTAAATCTACCATAGGGCTGAAGAATACTGTACTAGATGTTCAGTTCATTACCATAGTTAAAAAAATAAATTGCTTATTTCTTGTTTCACTTTCTTAAAAGGAAACTACATTTATATATGATGTATTTATCCTCCTTAGTTTGTGTAGTAGTGTGAATGGACAAGTCTATCTGCTGAAATTTGAATTAAGAATTTCAGGAAGCAACTGAAAATGGTATTTGCAGTCAGAGTTGTAAGAAGGGATTTTTAAACCTGGGATAAAAGGTGGTAAAAGAGCCCTTAGTGGGGATTAGGCAGAAAAAGATCCCAGGACTGTCATAAGAGAGGCAAGATTGAGGAGGAAGTCATCATTACAAATCATTGAATGGTTTCCCAAATAACCCAACAAGGTGACAGAATGAATCAGTAAGTCAATCAGCCATCTGGCATTTATTAGGCCCCTGATATATTCCAGAAAGTATGCTAATTTCTGGGGAAAATTAACCAAGAAGGGTTAAAAATAGTCCCTGTTCTCAAGCATCTCACTGTCAAATGGGAATGATAACACGAAAATAACTATAGAGAGGTTACATACAAGGGAAAATATGGGGAGTCTCAAAAGGATGGCACAAAGATTGAGAAGGATAGGGGAAAGGCTTCTTCAAAAAGATGGAAATTTAGGTGAGACTGGTAGGAAGTCAAAAAAGTCAGGAAGTGGAGATGAGGAGGTGTAGCATCCTCTATAAGATGGACAGTCATTGAAAATGTCAAGCATTTGGAGATAGAGTATCTTGTTTGAGAAACCAGAAAAAAGTCAGTTTCACTGATCACAGTGCATATGAGGAAGGTAAGGTACAAAAATACTGAAAATATAGGAAGGATGCTGTTGACAAAAGGCTTTGAAGCCAAACAAAGGATTTTATATTTGATAAAGAAAGTAACTGGGAGTACCTAAAATTTATTGAATGAGTGGGCAATATGGTCACACCTTTACTATAGAAACATAATTAATTTGACAGCTGAGTAAACAATGGATTAGAGTGGAAAGGAACTTGAAGTAGGCAGACCAGTTAGTAGGCTACTGCAATATTTCAGGGAGTAAGTGATGAGGGATTGCACTAAAGTGCTTGGACTGGGAGAGGAGAAGAATGGTCATATATGAGAGATATTATAATAGTCAAAGTTATAGGACTTGAACTTGATAGGATATGGAATGTAAGAGTGATCAAAGAGTAGATGATAATACAGCTAAGCTGTGAGACTTGGTCAGAGTGAGAATTTTGGCACTTTCAGGAGTTAATAGGGAATGTGGAAAGTACAAAGGTTTAGGGGGGAGTAGGGAATATAATAAGTTCTGTTTGGGGCATGTTAAATTTTAGATATTTGTGGGACAACTAGTTGAAAATTTCTAAAATGAAATTTGGTATTTGAGACTGGAGGATGGGAGAGACATTTGGATTGAACAAATATATCTGAAAGTCATATACATAGCAGTGATAATTGAAATCGTGTCAAAAGCTGAGGAAAATTCAAGAAAGATGGGAATGAGAAAATGCCATTAGGTTTGAAGAAGACTGTAGGTCATCAATAAATGTTTGTTTACTTGGCTTAATGACTTTGGTGTCAGACACTCTGCTAAGTTTTGCTGCTACAAGTACAACAAAATAGGGAAGCGGCAGGGAAGAGGGAGAATGTTGCTTATACATGACGATGAATCCCAGAGGGCTGGATAGAATAAATGTTGATTCTTGACTTTATAGTTCCCCAGAAGGATAGTCATGATAGAGGTTCATCATATGGCATAGAATGAATTTATGACAGGAGGAAGGGGGTGGCAAGGTTGAAAATCTTATAATTATTGTTCAAAACTAACTTGAGTAGAACAACTGTTAATATGATTAAAAGGGAATTTATAGGCACTTATTGGAGTAAGTAAAATTTGTTGTTTATTCACTTCAGTCATGCCCAGCTTTTTTTAATCCTGTTTTTTTTTTAAGAGAGTACAATAATTTGCCATTTTCTTCTTCAGCTCATTTTACAAATGATGAACTGAGGCAAAGTAGGTTAAGTGACTTACAGAAGCTAGTAAGAAAATGTATTTGCACTCAGGAAGATGAGTCTTCCTAATTCCAATCCCAGAGTTCTATCTGCTGAACCTCCAAGAAAAATTGCTATCCTCCAATATTTGCTTTAAGATAATATCCTATAGAAAGAAACACAATTAAGTCTTTGTATATTAAACTCTGATTAGTGTGACTTTGTTAATGTAATTCAACTTGAATACCAATTTGCTCATCTCTGAAATAGAGATAATGAAATATTCACTACCCACACCACAGGGTTATATGAAGAAAGCTTTTGATTTATTACCTTTTCACATTTCTGGGGTATTTAATCCATTAACATCATCATAGCACTGGGTTTTTGTTTTTGTTTTGTTTTATTTCAATAAATGGAGGGATGATTTCATCACTGCGGATATTCCCTTTAAAGGAATAGATTATAACTCATTCTTTTTTTTTTTTTTTAGATTCCATGTGTTTCTTAATCCATCAGAGGGTAACCATTCTAAAGGCAATGAGCATTTCTATACTTTAGCTCAACAGTCTTCAGGTAGCAGACACAATCAATTTGCTGGAACTGTTCAAGTCATTCTTTCATGACAGAACCTACTAGGCTATAATGCCAAGCAAAGGCTACTTCCAAGGTTTGGATTACCAGCATAGCAAATTCCATTTATTCAGTGACAGATTAAGGCAAAATATTGACAGAACAGAGAAAATCAAAATACAATGTAACATTCACAGAACAGAGAAAATCAAAATACAGCGTAATTCATTCATTTAGCAAGTAAGTTCTCAATTCAATTGTAAAGTACCAAGGTCCAAGTGCCCCACCCCTGGCCAGTAAATTAGTCAAAGTAGCCCATTCCTAGGCAGTAGATTTATTTATTCAGTCAAAGTCTCTCTTCTCAAATGGAGATTAGTTTCCAATCATAAACAATGTACATTCATTTGGTCAATCACAGAGCACAAAAAAGTCAAAGTTTTCCCACCCCTGGATCACAACTGAATTACAATACCATCCATTAATGCCTAGCACTTTCTCAAAAGGGGCAGGGGAGAATAAAAGGGAAACAAACAATTATCCCAGCCCCTATACTTTCCTTTTAATTTGCAGATCCTGTTTGTGATGCCATTTGTATCAGCAAACACCTTAGCATACACAGGATGGCTGCTAGCACAGGGTGTTAGATCTACTTTTCTAAAGGAAAGCAACTCAAAATGGCTTAACGATCTTACTTTAATCAAACATATATCATTTACCTATTCAGTCAAAGAGCACAAAAAGTCAAAGGTTTCCCACCCCTGGATGGCAACTGAAATACAATACCATCCATTAACACCAAGCACTTTCTCAGAAGGGGCAGGAGAGCACAAAAGGCAATCCACTCTTAAGTTACAACAAGATTAGGATATCATCACAGCACTGAAAACCCAAGGAAAGGCCCTTCCTTCATCTTGACAAGATGCAAGTTCTCAGCAGTCTCTGTTCCTGGGGAGACAAAGCTCAACAAAGCCACAACGTGCATTGCCAGTGTCCTCATCAAGTCACTCTCTGCCTGCAGAACAGTCCCAGAACCCCTGAAAACATCAGAAAGGCCCTCTTCCAGGATTTCTATAAATATACAACAAGAAAATCTTCCTTCTGGGATTCTGAACCAACAGGGTTCAGGACCTCTATAACCTTCACCAGCAGATGAATCCGGCCAAACAACATCACAATAGACAGACAAAATACCAGCATTATAGCCATGCCTCCTCAGTTCTCAGCAGCTCCGGGTGGCAGTTCTCAAAAGTCCTGGGCAGCTCCAAGTGGCCCTCAGCAGTCTTTCTTTCAGCAACTCTGGCCTCCTCTGCTTGGGCTTCTCTCTAAATTCATGGATCTTCCCAGTTCAGCCCTCTCTCTTCACATCAACAAGTCCATCCCACAAGTGGGATTCACAAACTCTGGGTTTTAACACTCAACTCAAAAACAAAGCCAATACAGAGGGATCTTTAAATTCCATTATCATTACATAGGCATGTGCTTCACTGGCATAACATTTGGAAATGTAGCATCTCACCATTCCATAAAGGGGATGATTTGAAATAAAAGATGGGAAGTCCACGGAAGAAAGATGAGGACTACCTTGTTATCCTGAATCTCAACTAAGGGTTTTTATCCACTCTACTATAGGATTTTCATGAATTAGTTTACCTGGTATATGGGAATTTGTGTTTATTTAGTTGGTTATGAAGGGTTTTGCTTATATCATTTGATGCTCACAATTACCCTTCAAATAAAAGAATACAATTATTATTATAATTATTTTATAAGTAAAGGGAAACTCATCAAGGTTTCTTCAAGGCCAACCAGATAATAAGCTTCAAATTCCAATTCAGGTGTCTTTTAATGTCTAGTCAAGTAGTTTCCTTTTTATACAAGCTGGTCTGGGATTGTTTTTGTTTTTTAATTACTTTTTTTAACCCCACATGTTACTCAATAGTACTATGTAAATAGTAGATTCTGAGTAACCATTCAACAAATTATTGAATTGTTGTTCTTTTCATTTAATCTTTCTGCTAAGACATGAAAGTAATATATTATGACAGTGTTTATTTAAAAAAAATTAAATTATCTTTCAAGTTGTCTTAAAGAACTATTCGTTTTCCCTCCTTGTGACTAAAATGTTGCTGTACATTCATTTTTAAAAATTTGAGTTCTGAATTCTCTAATTGATTTAACCATCTAAATTCTCTGATTTTTCAGAATTGATAGAATTCTATAGCAAGAAAATAGTTTAGAAGACAGAATATTAGAAAAAAGAAAGCATTCTAAATATTTTAGAAATTATAAAATAAAATGTGTAGCTGGAAAGTACTTTGGAACATAAATGTCAGAAATTTCATTATCATAGAGATTAGGTAGTACAATCTCCCTTAAATTACAGATCAGAACACTGAGCCCCAAAGAGGTGAAGTGATATGCCCACATACCTCATAAAAGTAAAATCTGGGATGATGTCAAATGGGGTCACCTTTTCATAACAATACATGGCCTCTCCTGGGAAGTAGCATCTCTAACTTATGGAATTTTACATTATGAAATAGTACTGATAGTTTTGAGAAAGGTGAGAGAAAATCAAATCCCAAAGGAAATACTATTAGTTGCAACTCAACATTTTAGGCAATAGCCTCTTCTCAACTTTCTTGGCAAGCAATGTAAGCATAATTTTTTTTTTATTTTTATCCAATCATTTTAACTATATCACTGAACATCAAAAGTTAATAATGAATTAATGTGTTATCTTCAATCTATTCTACAACAAAAATTCTGTATGCAACATCACCAACAAGTAGTAGATCTGTCTTCCATTGGTGACTTGGATTAATGGGATGTTACTACTAATAATGTAGCCCATTCTATCTCTGGGCAGTTCTAAATATTTGGAATTCCTCCTTTAATGACACTAAAATCTTCCTCTAAGTTCCAAACTTTATTGTTTTTTTTTTTCCCTTGTGCTCTATGTAGAACGATCTCATATTCCTTCAAATCACTATAGACATCTATTATGTAGCCTACATATTTTTTCATCCTTACCAAAACTTGCTAGTCTCTTCTATGGATTCTTAAGTCATAGAATCCCAAGTTTTTAAATGTATCTTTGTACATCCTCCAACTTGTTGATACAACTTTGGGAATATGGAACTCAGAACTGAACACAATCATCACTGATATGTGGTTTAAATAGGTCACAGTAAAATGATTTGATGATTTTCCTGATTCTAATTATTCTGACACTAAATATGCAACTTAAGAATGTATTATTATCATTATTATTGTTATTATTATATTGAACAAAACTGAAGTCAGAAGAATAAAAAAAGCTTTAAGTAAATATAACTCATGACTTCCACTAGGAGTATTCTTGGACTTGAAAGGAATAATAAATGGTGCATAGTAGGGAATCTCATCATCCTGCAATATTATATCTACCCAGTAATTCACAAGTGTTTAATACTACCAGTCCCTGGAACCCCTCCATCCCCCTGATTATTGGGACTCTTCTCTCATAGTCATCATTTAAGTAGAACCCCCAGGACGGTCATCCCATCACTTCCTATGTGACTATACTCATGATTTTCATTATAAACTCCAATTCTGCAAGATCACACTAATTCTGAAAGTCACACTTACTCTCTACTCTTAGGCCTCTCTCTCTCTCTGAATGGAGTAGAGCTCCAAACCCCCCCCCCCTTTTCAATTAAGGAGGATGTTCAGGGGAGCCATGTCTTCATTTCCCTTCCAACTGCATTACAAAGGACTTCAACATCATCACCCCACCCATGGCATGCTGTTTCAGCTTTTTTTTTAATGTATCATCTTCCCACATTATATTATGAGGTCTGTGAAGGCAGGGCTATCTTTTACTTTCCTTTGTATTCTCAGCATTTAGCTCCATCATAGGCACTACATATTTATTGACTAAATGACTGACTTACTAATTTTCTGTGGGAGAGGAAGATAAAGGTGTTCACAGAATCTTAGATGTAGAGATAGAAGGAAATCAGAGGCCACCTAGCCCTACGTTTTTTTTTAACTTAATGAAAATGAGGCCCAATCTTACTAAATAAGAGTCAGATGTGGAATTTGATTGTGGGCTTTCATGATTATAAAAGTTCAGGATGCTTCTCACAATGCCATACTGTATCTAAATTGGTAGACATAATTTTACTTTATACTTAGAGGAAATAAGATGAACATAAAGATATACTTTGGTCTGGTAGTCTTTTTTTAAATATTTTATTTTTGGCTATGCACATCCAGAAAAAGATTTAAGGACTCTGAATGCAGACTGAAGCAATTTACTTGTTCTTTCTCTCTCTTCCTTCTTTCTCATTGTTCATTCCATTGGTTATAATCATTCTTTACAACTTGACTAATATTTAATGTGAAGATATTTGTAGAACCTGTATTGGATTGCATGCCACCATGGGGGTGGGGGCGTTGGAGGGAGAAAATTTGGAACTCAAAAGCTTGTGCAATTGTTAGTATGTAAAGATAACTTTTCACATTCATTTTTAAAAATTTGAGTTCTGAATTCTCTCTCTCTCCCTTCCTCCATCTTTCACCCCCCCTGAGACAGCAAACTTCATATAGATCATACATGTACAATCATGCAAACATATTTCTCTATTACTCATGTTGCAAAAGAAAACACAGACTAGAAAAAGCATAAAAATAAACAAAGCTGAAATCACTAGACTTTGATCTACATTCATACTCCATCAGTTCTTTTTATGGAGATGGATACCATTTTTTCATTATTATTCCTTTGGAATTTTATTGGATCATGATATTGCTGAGTACAGCTAAGTCATTCACAACTGATCATCACATGATATTGATGTTACTGTATACAATGTTCTTCTGGTTCTGCTCACTTCAGTTTGTATCAATTCATGTAAGTCTTTCTGGGTTATTTTCTGAAAGCATTGTGCTCTTTATTTATTATAGCACAATAGTATTGAATTACAATCATATACAACAACTTCTTCAGCTATTCCTTAATTGATAAACATTTACACAATTTCAAATTCTCAGTCACTACAAAAAGAGCTGTTATGAATATTTCTGGACATATAGATCCTTTTCTGTTTTTTTAAAGTTATTTTATTTTTATTCATGTAATAAAACAAGTATTTCAATAACAGCACAATTTTAAAAAATTGCAGTTGAAACTGCAGATCTACTATGCACAATTTATTATTCCTTTCAAATATATTTCAAATATAAGACAAAATTATCATGTATTTTCTACCCCCCCCCCAGTCTCATAGATGGCCACCATTAGACATACACACACAAGTGTGTATGTGTGTGTTTCTCTACATACTTCTACTTATCAGTTCTTTTACTGGATGTGGATAGTACCTTTCTTCATATGTCCTTTATACTTAATTTGGTTATTTATAGTAGTCTAAATAACTTATTCACTCTTAGTTGTTTTTAAAAAATATTGTTACTACATACAATGTTCTCTTGGTTCCACTCATCTCACTCATCATTATTGCATGCACATCTTTCTATTTTTTTTTCATTGAGCTCATCAATTCTTATAGCCCAGTAATGTTCCATCATAATCATATACAACAAATTATTCAGCCATTTAACAATTGATAGGCATCCCTGTAATTTCTAGGACTCTTTCCATTTCATTGTAGTCACCTCAAAATAACCTGTGCATTATAAATGATTGGCTATTTAGATAAAAACTATGCATAAATACTAAATTAGAAGAAAAATAACATGTCAATCTCTTAAAGGGGGAGTAGGGGAAAAGACAGAAGGAAGAATGCAAGAAAAGAGGATGGATGGAAAGATATAATTTGCAATTACAATTATTAATATGAATGGGATGAACCCATCTATAAAATGGTAGAAGGCAGAAAAATGAATGAGAAACCAGACTTCTGTAATATGTTGTTTCCAAGAAATACACTTTACATAAAGAGATACGCAGAGTATTAAAATAAGGAGATGGAATAGTATTTATTGTTTCGGCTGAATTATAAAAAGGCATAAATAAAAATGATCTCAAACAAAACAACAATATTAGACCTAAGTGAAAGAGACAAACAATAAAACTACATTTTGCTAAAATGTATAATAGGCAATTATCATCAATTCTAAACATATTTGAACTAACTAATGTAGTATCTATTAAAGGAAGAGTGAAAATGGTTACATAACAAAAAAGAAGATAAAGCAAGTGGGGGTGTAATCAATTTAATCATTTTAGATTCAGATAAATCCAGTATATATATACATATACATATACACATATACATATGCTTATGCATATATAAATATACACATGCATATATACAAATATACATATATACACATGTGTATACATGTATATGTATGCATATACAAAGATTAAAAAAAACTACAAGCCTATTAACTTTTTTTTCAAAAGAGTACAGGGGCAAAATAATAGAAATGATAATTAATTTCATTTTTAAAAATGACAAAAATGATACAATCCTACCAAAAATTTCAAAAGTGTGGCAAAGGCACTTTGAGAGCACTGAGAGAAGCTAAAATTAAGTCAATAAGTAGATTTTTTTCTGAGAACTGTCTGTGATAAGGATTGGAAATCTAGGAGAAAAACTCAAGTGGAAAGTAGGGCCCCATTGAAGGATTTTTAAGGATTTGGAAAAAAAAAAATTCTTGTATAGCTCTAGGCGGCAATGAAGTACAAGAAGATACCAAGCAATATAAGATTGTGTACATGAGATTGTTAGTTAATCTGTTTAAGAAGGCAGGTTGAGATGGGATCATGCATGATATAGAAGAGTCGGGAAGAAGCAGGGCCATCATTTTAATGGGGACTCATTTAGGCAGTAATGGAGAATTATATCAAAGGATAATGAAATATAGAGTTGAAGGAAAAGGGAGTTCATGGGGAATAATCTATTCTCTCAGTAAAGGAGGAGTCAAGTTCACTGTGTATTCATAGCATATTGTATCAAAGAACTGAAAACTGTAAGTGTCTGTTAATTGTGCATATACCTAAACAAATGGTAGTTTTGAATGTAAAGGCATGTCACTTTGATAAGAAATGTTGAATATGAGTAATATTGTGATGTAATCAAAATCAGTAAAATAATGTACAAAAATATAAATTGAAAGTAAAAATGAAACTGAATGCCATCTAATTGTAAGAAACATATTTTCCTCCAAAGAAGAGCTAAGAAAATGAAATTCCTTCCCTTCTTTATATTTGTGGGGAACTACAAGCATACAATATTTAAAATACCGACAAATTTCTTTGTTATGCGGGTTAGTTTTGCTGAACTGAAACTTTTTGTCCTTATTCTTGTACGGTAAAAAAGGGAGTGCTACATAGAAGAGGTTGGAAGAGGGATATATTAGGCAATGAAAGTAATAAGAAAACAAAAGATAACAACAAAAAAGAAACAGTGAAAACAGTGATAGCAAAAACAGATCTTCATTATTGATATGAGATCTAACAAAGATGCATCACCCCAAAAGCATTTCACACACATACAAGGCTATATAGTATTTCAGAGATGGAATGCACCTTTATGACCACCAATTCCAATCCAATAAACAACCACTATGACAACAACCATAATCATGCTTTTAAAATATTCAGAACAAATGACCATCTAACCTTTGCTTAAAAAAAAATTATTTAGATGAAATCTACTACTTCCTGAGGCTGACCACTTCATTTTTGATGTATTATTAGGCTATTTTGCTTACATCAACCCCGAATTTATCTCTTTTAAATTTCCACCCATTATTCCTAGTTCTGCCATTATTGTACAAGTATAAAAAAACTAATATTTTCATATGACAACCATAGAAATAATCACAGACATGTATCATACCCTTTCAGGTTTTTTCTGTCAGGTGTTTCAATCTCTTCTAGTGAATCTCATATGATATGAATTCAAGGACCCTCTTTTTTCTATAGTAGTTAACATATTCTGAATGTGACATATTTCATCAATATACTCCCTAAAATAGATTCCCCAGGATTGAACAGATGTAGTCTGACTATAGCAGGAAGTAGCAATACCATCACCTCCACATTCCTTGAGAGATGACTAGATTGTTGTTGCTCATCCTTCATTTTCAAAGATGTCATCACAGGTGATGTCTTGATTTATTCACCAATTGGATGCAAGTGCAATGCAGAATTGCTCAAAATCCTCAACCTCAATCTCTTTCAGAGTCATCAAAATCCAGTGACAGGACAAAAATCAACAACTGTCTATGGCCTAGGATGTAGTGGATGACCTTGGCATCTTTAATGTCTGACCACAATCTAAAAACTCCATAATATCTGTTCAGACTAAGTGCCTACCCTGTACCAGGCACTATGATATTAACTTTACAAGTATGATCTCATTTGCTACTCCAAAGAAACATAGGAGATAAATGTTATTATCCCCATTTTATATTTGAGGAATCTGAGGGAGACATATATTGAATGACTTCCCCAGGGTAACTTATCTAGTTAGTGTCTAAGGCTAGGTTTGAACTCAGGTCTTTTAAACTATAAAGTCGGTAGTCTATCTACTGCATCACCAAGTTGTCCCTCATTTCAGCCCAAGATAAAATTCAAGGAAGTTCACCAAAAAGATGGAAAATGAAAAAAAAATATTTTCAGTATTTCTATAGTGATTAAATTTCAGCTTTGATGACAGTGAAACCCCCAAATTGAACTCTAAATCTAATTACCAGATTGTTAAATTATAAAGTAGAAAATAACATGTAAGAGAAAGACCATGAAACTGTTTCAGACTAAGTTCACACAGATGAAACATTTGGGTAAAGAAGTAATGTGATTTGGAAAATGTTGAAGGACTTTTATTTATTTTTTTTCTCACATTAGTATCATATAACATTTTTCCTTGAAATATCCCTAAGGATCAGGCAGGCATCTTCATGAATATTATTTTTAAAATGACATGAGGGAGAAACATGAAGTTTCTTCATAATAGAAGTTATGGCTTATGCAAGGTCAGACAGGCAGAAATATGCATTAGTTCTTACTACAAATAGAGTATTTTATGCAGCACACGAATGTGTGTAACTATATTTAATAATCTAGATTATTAGTAGAATATCACACATGAAGATTTTTTTCTGGGGGATTTAATTTCCAGATAGTAAGAGAAGGGATGTAACAGCAAAATGGGGGAAAAAAAGACTACAGATACTATTATTTAAATTTTTAAAAAATCAGCACACTAGTGCCAACTGATTGATATGCTTCCTCTCTTGTTGATATTCCTCATTTTTGTATTTATGAAATATTTATAAGAATGAGTTATGCTTGAAAAAAATATGAGATTAGAATAGACAGACTTTTTTTTTTTTCAGAAGATTTTCTATAGCAAATTTTCTTTACAGGCTTACAACTGCCCAGAGTGGTTGGGGATATCAGATCCTGCTCTGTTGTTTGTTGATTACCCCTACAAAATATATCAGTAGAATGAAATGATGTAATGATGTACCTTTAGAGATTCTCTTCTAAAAAGTTGCCTCCTATAATATGTTATATGAATGAAAGAATCTTTGGTAGCTGGAACTAAGATAGTTTCTTTAATTACCTCACTAATTTTTGTCTCCAGCAAAGCGAGAGAGAGAGAGAGAGAGAGAGAGAGAGAGAGAGAGAGAGAGAGAGAGAGAGAGAGAGATTATTCAAAGGCATTTACAACTATCATTGAATGTCCAGAGTAGAATCCAAATTGAAGAAGGATGTTTTCTGAATGTTGGGACTGTGAAGATGCATTGGTTTGTAACTGGTAGTGATCTAGTTGTATTATCTACCAAAGGAAATCCACAGGCACTCATAAGCATCCAACCTATCAATTCAGAGAACAGTCAAATGGGTGTGAAATTCCTAAATGCAGATAATGACATATGGTTGAATAAGATGCACATTGAATTAATTAAAATAAATATGGACAAATAACTCAGATGACAATGAACTAGACCCAAAATAGACTAGGAAGAGGAAAAAGACAAAAAGAGGGAAATATAGAGGGTGGGGAGAGAGAGAGAGAGAGAGAGAGAGAGAGAGAGAGAGAGGCAGACAGACAGATAGACGGAGAAACAGAGAGACAAAGAGACAGACAGAGAGAGAGAGACAGAGAAAGAGAAAGACAGAGACAGAGAATGAATCATATGTGATTCCTGGTAAACACAAATAAGTTGTAGTCTCTTACCAAAGAATACATATACATAAGAAGGAATAGAGGCAATATTACCAAAAATATATGATTAGAAAAATAGGTGGCAAGTCATATAAAGAAGAGTGAAGAAGAATGTTCAAATCTTAAACTTTAGAATGCTAAATTCTAGAGGGATATCTATGTCTTTTGGGGAGGTTATCTTTGAAGGACTAAAGGAGGGGCAGGGATGAAAAATGAAAAAATCAGAAAAATGTGAATGGATTTTGATATAAATGAGATGAAATAGTGGTATAGGATCAAAGATCTAGGTATAGAGTATGTTAATGTATAATTTTATATCAAACTCTGAAAATTAGGCTAAAAAAGTGTGAACAGCTGGAGCCATTCAACATACAGTGATCTGAAAGATTAGTTGGAGTGTGTGTTGGCTGATGGTTGTTTAGACTAGCTAGAAATCCATTCTCACCATCTAGACAGTCATTGATACTGCTGTGAGCTTTAGTGGTAGTAGTATCAGCCAAGACAGAAGGAAAGGTATAATAGTTGATTCATACAATGGGAATTTTATTCTTTGCTTCTGTTTATTCTCTATACTGTCTGACTAGATGATCTTATCAACTCCAGTGGTTTGATATATTATCCCTATATAGATGATTCTGATAGCATCTTAACCAGACCCAATATCTCTCCTGAGTTATGGTCCCTTTCCATAGAGTGTGTATTTGGCTAGTATCTAGTAAGAATCAAATCCAATATATCAAGAACCGATTTTATTACCTCTTCCTTTAAATTTCTCTTCTTTGGAACTTTCCTATCATTGTAAAGAGCACCACCATACTCTGTAACTTCACTATCATTCTCGACAATATACTCTGAATCATCTCAATATCCCACTATTGTGATATCTTTTAACATAAAACATTTCTTGCATATTTCTTTCCTTTCAGTCATGCATCCCCCTAGTTAAAGACTCATTCGATTTCTTTCCTGAACTACGGCAATAGTCCTGTAACTGATCCAATTCTTCACATTCCACCTATTATTTACTTGGCTGTCAAAAAATATCTGATCATGGTAACTCTTTATTTAATAATCTTTGGTGGTTCCCTATTACCTCTAAGATCAAATATAAAGCATTCTCTCATTTTTAATAGCCTGATGCCTTCCTACATTTCCAGTTTTCTTACATTTTTCTGCTCCTCATTAACTCTAGCATATAGGCATACTGACCTACTTCTTCATCATGAGCTACATTCTTTTATGCTTTTGCATTGCCTCACATCCCATATAATGAATTCTCACTGTCTTCCCCTCTGCCTCTTAATTTTCTCAGCTTCTTTCAATTGATTGTTCAAAGTCAAGACTTCTGTAAGAAGTCTTCTCCTCTAAGAATAATTTTTCATCTACTTTGTATTATGTACCTAGTTATTTGCATATCATCTCCTCCATTAGAATTCAATCTTCTGGGGGACAGAGCCAAAACAGAAGAGTAAAACCAGGAACTTGCTTCAGCTCCAACTCCAACCACCTCCTATATCTATGAAAAAAATGACTCTAAACACATTTTAAAGCTACAGAACCCACAAAGTGACAGAGGGAAACAAATCTCTTACTGAAAGCAGGCTAGCAGGCCAATAGGGAGGGTCTATCACACACAGCTGGGAACATAGCACAGTCCCACATTAGCCTTGCCAGTGCATACTTGTAATGGTAATTAATTTGGATTTAAAGACCTATTTTTAGTGTTGGCAAGTAGCAGGTACTTAGCACCTTGTTTCAAGTTAAGCAAAGGTAGCAGGTACTTAGCAGTTAGTAATTGATCAAGCCACTGTTGGGGAAACAGAAGGTATGAACTCTTATCTCCTGTTACTGACATAACAAGAAGGGGTTGTCTGAAACAGGAAGCTAATGCTGTGTGTATATAAGAAAAGCCCCAGAGAGACACAGTCAGAATTTCTTCTGACAAGAACCTGATGGCAGAAGCTGTTCTGCTGGAGAGAGAGGGAGAGTTTCTCTCAGCAGCATCTGGAGGCTGGGCTGCTACTGCTGGACTGAGAACTCAGTCAGAATTTTCTTCAGACAAGAATCTAGGAGACTGAAGTTGCTGCCACCAGGAAGGCTGAAAAGGAAAGCCCCTCCTAGGGTGGAGAAAACAATTTTGATTTTGAAAATGTGGGAGGAGTGATTTTGATTCCAGGAGCCAGCTGAGATTTCTTCTGGGTCCTGGGCCAGCTGAACTGCCCAAGAACTGAGGAAGTATTACTGGAATGAAAGGACTTTGTTTATGGCTTGGTTGAGCCTTGAATTCTTGGGAACAGAAATTGTGAAGGATTTGAGATGGACTGGACCCTGTGAAATTCAGTGTGGAGCAGGACCAACCCAGAAAGCAGGCCAAAGAATTGGGAGCTGTCTGCCATTGAAGCTAGGTGAATCCAGGCAGAATCTGGGAACATGCAAGGAGATCCAGGGAATCTGAGAACTGGCCCCAAGTCAAGATGAAAAGACTTCTCCATGGGTACTGAGTAATGATGATATTGTAGTTTATTAGTGACATAGGGGAGGAGGGTTTGTGTATTTTCTAATGACTGTACTTAGTGATTAATGATACTTAGTAATTATGAATCTGAATAAGTGACTGATTGAGTTAACTTAGTTGCCATGAGTGGAAGACTTTGACTATTGTACTTTGAGACTGAGTAAGGTGGCAAACCACCCTAGGGATACCGGATGATTGCGCTTTGTTCAAAACTTTGTGGCAACATTGGTGAAAACTATGTGGCCATTTTAATGATAAGCTGTTATGAATACTATATTGTGATTTTCTGTATAAGTCGTAATATTGTAAATGCTGTACCTTGATTTTCTGTGAATGTTTTGATTTGATTTGTTATGAAATAAACAGAATGTTCAATATACTGTGGTTCCATGATATTTAAATTGTTTCCACTTACTGTATATTTTCTCATTGCCCTGGGAGCTCTGGAATTTGGCATACTATTCCTGAGAGTTTTTATTTTGGATCTCTTTCAAGAGGTTATCATTGAAGTCTTTCAAATTCTATTTTTCTCCCTGCAACAAAGATATAGGGCCAATTTTCCTTTATCATTTCTTGAAATACCATGTCAAAAATGACCAAGGTCTTCTTTATATCCATTTTCTTAAAGGCCTTTTTCCATATTGTAGTTTTTACTAGGGAATACACAACTGTCTCAGATATTTTCAAATAGATATAATCATGTTGAGGGGAAAGAGTTACTTCTAATATATTCTTGATTAGGGTAACAACCAGAACAAAAGAAAGAACATTAGTAAAAACAATAATAGCTTGTTTCTAAATTGTCACAATAACTGAGACACTTTGTTGTAATTTTTTGTTGTAAATGATTAAAATCTTTTCAAATGCCGTGACACAGAATGCACTTGGTATTACCAAGTCATCCTATTCTTATTTATCATACCTGTAGTTAATATTTCTAACTAAAAATTAAATTATGTCTCTACTTCACAAATTTGGTATAGGTAAGAATGAACAAAATGTGAAATGGATAATTTTTATTCTATTAAATTTAAAAAAGGCCTTTTTTTTTTTTTGCATAAACAAAGCCAATGCAGTCAAGATTAACGGAAAAGCAGAAATGTGGTGGGGCTGGGGAAATTACAGCAAGTGTATCTGATAAAGGCCACATTTCTCAAATATGTAGTGAACTATGCAAAATTTATAGGAATACAACTCATTACCCATTTGACAAATGGATAAAAGGTTTTGAACAGGCAAATGTGAGATGAAGAATAAAAACTTTCTATAGTCACATATAAAAAAATGCTCTGTCACTATTGATTAGAGAAATTCAAATTAAAACAACTCTGAGGTGCTACCTCATACCAATTACATGACACAAAGCACAATGTTAATCTTGGAGAGGATGTGGGAAAATTGGGACATTAATACATTATTGGTGTAATTGTGAACTGATCCAAACATTCTGGAGAGCAATTTGTAACTATGCCCAAAGGGCTATGCCATTTCACCCAGAAATGCCACTACTAGGTCTATATCCCTTAAAAATGGAAAACGACTTATTTGTACAAAAATATTTATATCAGCTCTTTTTGTGGTGGCAAAGAATTGGATCACAAGGGTCTGTCCATCAATAGGGAAATGGCTCAACAAGCTGTGGTGTATGATTATAATGGAATGGTATAAGACATAATGAGTAAGATGATTTCATAAAAATCTGGAAAGACTTACATGAGCTGATGCAGTGAAGTGAGCAGAACCAGGAGAATACTGTGCACAGTTACAGCAATATTGTTCAACTGTGAATGACTTAGCTATTATAAGTTTAAAAAAAATGATCTAAAACAATTCCAAAGGACTCATGATGAAAAATGCTATCACCTCTAGAGAAAGAACTAAAGAAATCTGAATACCCACTGAAACATACTGTTTTCACTTTTTTTTCCCCAACTTTAATTTTTTTTTTTTTTTGGTCTATGTGTTCTTTCAGAATTTGACTTTGTACTTTTTTTTTTTTTTTTTTTTTTTTACTATATCTTCCTTACTTTTTGTTAGTGAGTAATGCTATATTGTCCCCTATGCCTAGTGGCCTTTCTCTGGCTTAACTACCTGGAAACATTACTTCACTTACCAGCTGTTTCTTATTTGTGGCATTTCCTGATCCCCTCAGGTATTAGGCTCTCCTTACCCACTCTCTGAAATAATGTCGTATTTTTTTCTAGTTCTGGGTGTCTATCAGATTACCTCTTCTCTCATGTTGTTTCTGTAAAAATTTGGTGACCTAGACATTGCTAGATTCCACTGAATGGGCACTAGAAATTCATGTTCCAGTAACTTTTCCTGTATACTTTGAATTGGATGAGGACACACACACACACACGCACACACACTCACAGAGATTTATATATGTATGTATAGATAGATCAACCTCTCAAACTCTAGTAGAAGATAGGCTCATTGAGTTTAGGGTAACTACTATTTAATTTTATCTTTGTTTATTTATCACTCAGCACTCTTGTTTGAATGTTATAAGGGCTTAATAAACATTTGTTGAATTGAATTGACTAAAGACTGCACAGGGTAAAGATGATTACAGGATACATGCTTTCTTTTGGTATTCCCAACATTTAGGACTGTTGCCAGTATATGGCAGAGGCTTACATAATATTAATAGCCACATTTTTTCAAATAATGAAATAGGTAGACTCAAAGTATATTTCAATATGAGTATATTGGTTTCCTATGCGATTTTCCACATATCTGTTTCAAAGGTAATTTTATGTTAAAAACAAAAACTGGGAAAACAATGAAAGAAAAAAAGGCATGTGAGAGAATTCTGTGCCGTTATTCTACCATTGTAGTATCCAATGGCATATGGCCATGTTTCTGTGAGAGGGGAACACAAAACAACACACAAACAACAAAACAAAACTCACCTACTCACATCTGGATCAGTGTTAGCAAGTTTCCTTAGATAAGTGAGATGTATCTTTATTAAATTAGGTGGCTTCTGGGGCTACCTTTTCTTTCCTAGGTCCAGGAATACTCACAACAAAATTGCAAAAGCCTCATGGAGCTACTCCTTCACTCTGACCAGCCACTCAGTCTCTGAGGCCCCCAATGCCATGGTTGGAAGAAGAAGACTAATGATAAAGGTGTTTTCTTTAACTCTTCCCAAATCTTTCTCTGTTAATCATAGACCTCTCCACTGGGCCTGGGCCTCTGCTGGGCTTCCTTCTCACCTGGGAATGCTTATTGCATTCCAACCCCAGGTGGCTCCCATCAAGCTCTCAGTCTTAAAGAGCAACTCACTTCAGAGTAGACTGAGTGCTTTTAAGTGATTATCAAGTAAATCACAGGAAGAAAAAGAAAAAAAAATGTCATAGAACAAGGCACATTTGTGGAAAGGAATTGGCTATTGAGAAGAGAGGTCAAAGAGGAGAGAATTTTATGTGGAATTTGTCCTTTTTACTCCTGTGCCCTGGTTAAAGAGAAAAAAAAAAATACAGCTTACGGGTGACCTAACCCTCTCCCCACAAAAAAACATATTTGTGAAGACTAGATTACTATATTTGAAATGCTTATAACTTGGTTCAAACCCTACTATTCACTAGGTGAATGAATTGATTTCATTACCCTGGATTTCAATTTTCTCATCTGAAGTGATAAATATGAAATCCTTTAGAGAAACATGGAAACACTTACCTGAAGTAATACAGAGTAAAGCAGAACCAGGAAACCAATGTACACAAGATCTACCATAATGTAAATGAGAAAAAAATCATTGCAAAAAAACCAATTACAATAATTACAAATTTCAAGTTTGTCCCTGAAGAGGATAAGAGAAAATGAATCTCCTCTTTACAGAGGCAGAGCAAGACTATGAGTGAGGAGGATATCACATACTTCCCAAACTTGAATGTCTGGCTGGTTAAATTAGCTGAAATAATGTTTCCTCCCTTTTTTTCTATTAATCTTTATTGAAAGGGAGGCCGCACTGAGTAATAAAGGAAAAGACATATTTTGGAAATAATGCTAATGAACAAAAATTAAATGCTACCAATATAAATTTGTTTAAATGCAGCATCAATACTTTGGAAGAGAGCAGTTTGTGACCATATAGATAAGGTATTTTAATATAAATGAAAGAAGGAGATGTAAAGGCAAATTACATGGACAACATTTTCTCTAATAATTTAGG
>CM053585.1:54297598-54313340 GCA_028646515.1 Pseudochirops corinnae
CCTGCCCTCCCCTCTATTATCCCATCTCTCATCCCCATCCCCCCTACTCTCCTGTGTGGCAAGAAACCCAGTTCAGAGTTTATGTCATACCTTCTCTAAGTCAAATTGAATGACAGAAAGGTTCACCGCTTCCCTTTTGCCTTCCTGTCCTATCCCTCCATTATAACAGTTATCCCTTGCCTCTTCTACATGAGATGATTAACCCCATCCTGTCTCTCCCTGTCTGTTCTCATTCTATTTCTCTCCCATCTCAGAATTTCACCTTTTAGAGTATCATCCCTTCCTATTCAATTGATCCTGTGCCCTCTATGTAGTCATATACACACATACTCAGGTATGTGTTTGTACGCATATATAAATCCTTCTATATAGACATATGCGTATGTATATGTATGTATTCCCTTCACCTATCCTCATACTGAGAAAAGTTACATAAGTTACAATTATCATTTTTCCATGTTGGAATGTAAATGGTTCAACTTTGAGAAGTCCCTTATGATTTGTTTTCCATGTTTACCTTCTCATGCTTCTTGTA
Organism: Pseudochirops corinnae; assembly: GCA_028646515.1. Lineage (NCBI taxonomy): Eukaryota > Metazoa > Chordata > Mammalia > Diprotodontia > Pseudocheiridae > Pseudochirops > Pseudochirops corinnae. The sequence continues at coordinate 54,298,134 of CM053585.1, forward strand.
TTTGTGTGTCAAATTTTCTTTTCAGTTCTGGTTTTTTCAGCAAGAATGTTTGAAAGTCCTCCATCTCACTGAATGACCATATTTTCCCCAGGAATATTATACTCAATTTTGCTAGATAGGTGATTCTTGGTTTTAATTCTAGCTCCCTTAATCTTTGGAATATATATTCCAGGCCCTTAGATTCCTTAATGCAGAAGCTGCTAGATCCTGGGTTATCCTAATTGTGTTTCCACAGTATTCAAATTGTTTCCTCTTGGCTGCTTGTAATATTTTCTCCTTGATCTGGTGACTCTGTAACCTGGCTATAATATTCCTAGGAGTTTTCTTTTGGAGAACTTTTTCAAGAGGTGATCGGTGAATTCTTTCAAGTTCTATTCTGCCCTATGGTTCTAAAATATCAGGGCAATTTTCCTTGAGAATTCCTTGAAGGATGCTTTCAAAGTTCTTTTTTTTTTTTTAACTTGGCTTTCAGGTAGTCAAATAATTTTTAAATTGTCTCTCCTGGATCTATTTTCCAGTTCAGTGGATTTTTCGAGGACATATTTCACAATGCCTTCTATTTTTTCATTTGTTTGGATCTGTGTAATAGTATCTTGATTTCTCATAAAGTCATTTGCTTCCATTTGCTCCACTCTAATTCTGAAGGAAGTATTCTCTTCAGAAAGCTTTTGAGATTCTTTTTCCATCTGACAAATTTGACTTTTGAAGGCACTCTTCTCCTCATTGGGTTTTTGAGCCTCTTTTGAAATTTTAATTAATCTATTTTTTAAGGTGTTATTTTCTTCAGTCAAGTTGTTGACTCTCTTTTTATGATTTTCTTGCATCATTCTCATTTCTCTTCCCAATTTTTCCTCTACTTTACTTATTTGGTTTTCAAAATCTTTCTTAAGCTGTTCTATGGCTTTTAGGTAGTCTTCATGTTTCTTGGAAGCTTTTGGTGTGGGAGTTCTGACTGTGTTGTCTGCCTTCCACTCCACTTCTCTATCCTTTCTGTCCCAAAAAGAAGGAATCCAAAGTTTGTTTGATGTTCTTACTTTGCTTCCTTTTCCTGCTCATGCTGCTGGTAAATTACTTGAATTTTTAGCTTTGTGGAACTCTACTTCCAGACAGGAAAGCTCTAGTCCAATTCACTAGGGTTTTTGCAGGTGTCAGAGGTTTTGGGAGGCTGCTGTTTTTTCACAGCCCCACCATCTTTGGCTCACTGAAAATGCACCCAAGAACCACCATCCCAGACCATGATCCCAAACCAGGCTGCTCAATGAAAGAGCACTTAACCTCTGAATGATAGCTTGGCCCCCCTGCAATCTGTAGGACGGAAGCTCAGAAGCAACCAAATGGAGGCGTCTGTAGGGCCACCACTTCTGCCAGTTCCTTGTTCTGGAGGCAGTTCAACTGAACCACTTTTCTCCCCCAAATTTAGCTGAGTTTCGCTGATCTTTCACTTTGTTCTTGTTTCTTATGTCTTGATAATTCTGGAAACTGCCACAGCTGCTGCTGATCCACTCTCCTGAAGGCTCCAGTTGGAGCTCCTCCTGGCTGCCCCAGGGCCAAGCCACTTTTTCAGGCTGGGCTGGTTTTGGCTCCCAGTGCGCTATGGTGACCCCTTCCTTCTGAGCTGTCTTCAGTGGGATATATGTTTTTCTGTATTTTTGTGAGTTTTGGAGCTCTAAAATTTGTTTAGCGTCATATTTTATGGGTATTTGAGGTGGCTATGTGGGAGCTGTGGGACCTTGTTGCTTCTACACCGCCATCTTGGCTCTGCTCCCCATGGTAATTGATGTCAAAATTTTATAAACAAATGTTTAAAAAAATTGTTTTTTTTACATGTATCTGGGAAATAAGATATACAGGCATTGTGCTATAGAAATACATCTTGCCCTACTAAAATGTTGGCGGGGTATTGTGGGAGGATATAACAGAGAACACATTGGGGGAAAGGACATTCAGTAGGCTTGCTATTTTGGAGTGGGTGTAGGGGAAAGATAAGGAGAAAATAATTTCAAATCAAAATCTTGTGGAAATGAATGTTGAAAACTAAAAATAAATACATAAATTTTAGAAAAAACAGCAAAAAGTAAAGGAAAAATATGTTTGAGTCTTAAAAAAAAAACAAAACAGGAACTTAAAGAATCCACTAATCACCATCTGAAAGAGATCCCAAAAGGAAAACTCCTAGGAATAATGTCACCAACTTCCAGAGTTCTCAGACAATGGAGAAAATATTGCAAGCAGGCAGAAAGAAATAATTCAGGTATCATGGAAACACAATCAGGATAACACAGAATGTAGCAGCTTCCTCATTAAGAGATCAAAAGACTTGGAATACAATATTATGGAGATCAGAGGGGCCAGGATTAAAACCAAGAACCACCTCCCCAGAAAAAATCTGAGTATAATGCTTCAGGAGAAAAGAAGGATCTTCAAAGAAATATAGGTCTTTCAAGCATTCTTGATGAAAATTCCAGAGCTGAATAGAAAATTTGACTTTTTAATACAAGAATCTAGAGACTCGTGAAAAGGTAAATGGCAAAGAGAAATTGTAAGGGATTTAATAAAGTTGAACTGTTTACATTACTACAAGGAAAAAATGACAATTGTAACTCAAGAGAGCTTTCTCAGTATTAGGGTAGTTGGGGCAAAGACGGACAGATATCTAAAATAAAATTAAGGGACAAGAAGGGAATGTATTGGGAAAAGAAAAAAGGGAGAGGTAGAATTGGGTAAATTATCTCACATCAAAGAGGGAAGGAAAAGGTTTCACAATTAAGGGGGAGATGTGGAAGGTGAGAAGGAATCAGTGAACTTTATTCGCATGGGATTTGGCTTAAGGAGGGAATAACATATACAATCCATTGGGTATCTACCTTAAAGGAAATAGGGGGAAGGAGAGAAGGGGTTGTGTGATAGAAGGAAGGACAGATTGGGGGAGGGGACTATCATCAGAAGCAAACACTTTTGGAAAGGGACAGGCTAAAAGGAGAAAATAGAAAAAGTGAGGGCTGGATAGGATGGAGGGAAATGTAGTTATTCTTTCTCAACATGAGTATTATGGAAATGTTTTGCATAACTACACATTTATAACCTATATTGAATTGCTGGCCTTCTTAAAGAGGGTGGGTAGGAAGGGAAGAAGGGAGATAATTTGTATCTTAAATTTTTAAAAAGAAATATTAAAAAATGTTTTTACATGAAACTGGGAGATATGATATACAAGCAATGGGGTATAGAAATCTATATTGCCCTAAAAGAAAGTAAGGGAGTAGAGGGTAAGAGTGGGGTGTGATAGGAAGGAGAGCAGACTGGGGGTAGGGGTAATTAGAATTCATGCTGCCTTGGGGTGAGGGGAGGGGATAGATGGGGAGGAAATTTAGAACTCAAAGTCTTGTGGAAATGGATGTTGAAAACTAAAAGTCAATCAATTAATCAATTAATTAATATAAATTTAATTTAATTAAAAAAGAAAGAGGTTTTTCTTAATTTCTTTTAGTTATAGTGTCTTTCTTCTGAGTTTATTTCAAATTATATATGTATTGTTATATGTGTGTAGAAACACATACAGATACATATCCATATGTCTATAGGTAGATTGCAGAGATAAAGAAGGGAAGGAAAGAAAGAAAGAAAGAAAGAAAGAAAGAAAGAAAGAAAGAAAGAAAGAAAGAAAGAAAGGAAAAAAGAAAGACCCTCACCCCATTAGACTGTGAACTCCTTTAGGGCATGAAATGTTTTTGTTGTTGTTTTTGTTGTTGTTCTTTCTTTTCATCTCCAGGCCATAACATAATACTTAATACAAAATAAGGACTTAATAAATGCTGGATGACTTCGTCTGACTTGGGGAAACCCCTACCATTACATAGTTGGTACTATCTCTATGGTACTTGATTTTAGAAAATTCCCTAGAGAATCGAGAAGTTAGGTGAATTGTCCTGTGTCACAATGCAAATATGTCAAAAGTGAGAAATAAATTTAAGTTTTCTGACTCCAACATAGATTGTTTGTCCACTATGACATACTGCCTCACATGGAAAAACAATATTAACAATAAAGTGGAATTAACATAGTACCTTAAAGTTCACAAAGCACTTAAAAACTATCTCATTTGATTCTCACAAAACCCCATTAAGTAAATGCTGCAACTGTTATTATACTCATTTTATAGATGAACAAACTGATACTCTTAGAGATTAATTCTCTTGTATAGAGTCATATAACTATTTATTTTCTGAGGTAGGATTTTAACTCTGATCTTCCTGATTCCATATTTAGCACTCTATTCTCCACTTAACCACATGTCTCATTAAGTTATCATTTACCCTATTTTAGAGGTCATAGAATCTTGACACAGAAAGGGAATAGAATATATGCTAATCCAGAATGTTATGAAATCAGATGCTTTAATTGTTCACACAGTTTTAAAGGAAATAGGAAATTTACAATATCCCTCATTGAGGGGAACTAGCTGAAGCATTAGGTAAGGATCAGGTACTAAGAAAAGAAAGTTTGTTGTTGTTTTATAGCCATTTCAGACTCTTGATGACTTTCTTTGGGGTTTTCTTGGCAGAGATATTGGAGTGATTTGCCTTTTTCTTCCCTAGTTCATTTTATAGATGAAGAAACTGAGGCAAATCAGAATGACTTCCAGGGTGACACAACTACTAAGTGTCTGAGACCAGATTTGAACTCAGGATGATGAATCTCCTCATTTCAGGCCCCACAGTTTATTTACAGTCCTCCTAGTTGCCCAGCAAAGTGGTATAGGGTATAAGGCATGGAACTTGGACTCAGGGAAAATGAAGTTCAAATTTGACATTAGACGCTAGTTCTGTGACACTGGAAAAGTCATTTAATCTCTGTTTGCCTCAGTTTCTCAACTGTAAAATGCGCGTAATACTAGCATCCAACTTTCAGGATTGTTGTGAGAATCAAATGAGATAACATTTGTAAAAATCCTTATCCCACTTCCTGACATGTACTATATATATGCTCTTACCCTACTCTCTCTCTCTCTTCCCATTGCCAGGGAGTTCCCAGTATTTCTGCTTCCAGATAATGTGTTAAGTATAACTGTGTAATTATAACTGCTATATAACTGTGTTAAAATTTATATAACTGTGCAGTTAAGTATAACTGTATAGGTCCTTATATTCATAAAGCTGAAGATATTATAATTTTTTCTTTGAAGAAGAGTAGGCATATATGCTCCCCAGGATCTCCTGATATCTCTATTCATACTCACTGCTACTAGTAGAAACTCATATTATATTACAATTGGTAGCTGCAGTTTGATGAACTTGAAGGGACTGAAACTCTTAGAACTGCTTTCATTCTTCAACTTTTCAATAGCAAAAATTCCCCCAAGTTTTATTTTTGAATGTCTTCTTTTCATTAAAAACAAAACAAAACAAAACAACCCTTCAGTACAACCCCATCGCCAGCAATATCACCCTAATCTCATAGGTTTCTATTCATTTGAAGTATTTTTCTTCTTTCCTCTTCCAGTGGAATAAGTAGTGGGAAACAGTAATGGGTGGGAAAACGGTTGTTGTCCTATATATGAATATGACTAAAATAAGAAAATATTTAACAACAGACATCACTGATATGTTTAGAATGTATATTACTACCAAGAAAATAAGAAAACAATCCAGTGTCCTCAAGAGAGTAGTTATATATGTTTAGGGATAATTGATTATTCCCTTGAATCCATAAAAGGTACATTTTGATTCAGAAGAACTGATTCCGAATCCTAGTTTTTCCATTTAGTACCAATGCAAATATGTTCAAATACATACATGCATATATATACATATATGTGAATGCATACATACATGCACATATGTGTTCATATACATATATGTTTGCATATGTATATACCCTATTTATATTAACATTGTGTGGTTATGTTTATGTGTGTGCATGTATATATATGTATATGTGTGAATATAATTTTTCAAGGTATGATTAGGAAAAATAGTAGATAATTAACAGAAAGAAGTTACCAAACAAGAGTGGGACTGGGCAAGACCTCCATTAAAATAAGGGTCTTTCACTGGGACTTAAATGTAGGTCTCCTTTGAAATTGCTATAACTCTATTATGGGCCCTCATAACCTTATACTTAGACTGTTGTCATAGCATACTGAGGGGTTTGCCCGAAACTAGCTTCTTCTCTCTCTAATCCAACTTCCCTTCAGCTTCCAAAATGATTTTCCTAAAGCACATATACAACTATGTCACCTTTCTCAGTAAATGTCTGTGGCTCTGTGTCATGCCCAGGATCAAATACAAAATACTCTATTTGGCATTCAAAATTTCCATAACCTAGCTTTTGCCCTGTATTTTTCCAATTTCTTATGCCTTCCTCCCTGTCATGTACTCTTTCTAGTGACACTGACCTCCTTGATGTTCTGGAAATAAGACACTTCATCTCTGGGATATGTTAGCTGTTTCTGGCTAGCTCCCATACCTGGAATGTCCTTTCTTCTCATCTCCACCTACTAGATTCTCTTCCTTTATATCAATAGGAAGCCTTTCCCAATCTCTCTTAATTCTATTCCCTTGTGTTATTTTTCCCCTAGTTATCCTGAATATAGTCTATATGCATTTATTTGTGCATATTTGATTGGTTTTTGTTGTTGGTTCCCAACTCCTTGAATTGTAAGCTCCTTACAAAAACAGGGATTTGCCTAGTTAGTCCCAATGTTTACCACAGTGCCTGGCACATAGTAGGCACTTTAAATGCTTTTAAACTGACATATACACATAGGCATAAATACATATGGATATTTGTAGATGCATATACATGCATATATATTTACAATCTAGATGAAATTCAAGCTCATTACGATAAGAGTTATTACATTCATTTTACTCAGAGCACGTAAGATAATGACTAGCCCATAATAAGTACTTAATAATACTTAGTTATTCATTTACTGATTAAAGTAGCAGAGCATGTTTTTATGTGTATTTGAAAAAGCTAGAAAATTTTATCTCAGATTTTATCTCATTTCTTCCAATCTTCAAACATCAAACTAAAGAGGGATGAATGTGTAAGATGGAGTTCCATCAAGGTGCCATCAATCTTGTCTGACCTCTTTATTTTGTTTTGGAAACATTGAAAATAATATCTTTCTTAAAAAGTTATCATAAAATTAATGGACATAAAGTAATCAAAAGAGAAAAAGAAAGAAATACTACCTGAACTGAATTCTGAAAGTGCCTAAAATCCTACTACATTCAATTCATAGTGAATAGCAACATGATGTAATAGAATGAGGATTTTAAGTCCCCAGGCTGCCCCAGCTCTGTCATTCTCTATTTTCGGTGACACTCTCTACTTTGAACACATTAATCTACTGCTATGTTTCATGAGGTTGTTTTATTTTTTTTAACATTCTATGAAATGCTAAAAAAAATTTAAATACTATATTTTATCTCTAATTTTTTCCAGCTTTGTAGAGTCCATTTCAGGTGAGGTGTTTTGCAAATGTTCACTGGATTGAATTGCATCTGTATCAGAGGGCTGTTCAATCAATGAAAAAATAAATAAATATCACTTTTGTGCCAAGTATTTTGCTAAACATTTGAGAGAAAAAAGAAAAAAATGAAAAAGTCCATTTCCTTGAGGAGCTATTATTCTATTAGGGAGACAGCATGCATGTAAGTGAGTAAAGAGACATGTACATGCAGAATGTATGTATCAAATATTCATCTGGCTATTCAACTAGATATCAGAAGGGTGATCGTGGTATCTGGGGAAATTAGGAAGGATATCATTTAAAGAATGCTATGAGTGGAATTTTGAAGGATAGAAAAGATTTTTAAGCAATAGAGATGAGGTAAGAAGTCATTCTTGACATGAAGGATAGTCAACACAAAGTGGTGGAGAAAAGATATGGAGTGATGTCTGTGAGAAACAAGAAGAAGGTAATATATGCTGAAACATAGAGTCCTGTGAAGGGAGCAATGTAGAATAATTTTGGAAAAATAGGTAGTAGTAAAGGGCCTTAAAAAGAAAATAAAGGTATGTTTGGATATGTATACACTGTCTCTGTGTCTCTTTGTCTGTCTATCTCTGTCTCTCTCTACATACGCATAGATACATGCATATGCATATATACGTGTCCCCACATATATATGTATATTTATAATATATACTTCACACACACAAACAAGTTCACATTTATATACAAATATACCACGTATTACTATAGATGTTTATGGTACACATTATGGATATAGTTGTATATACATGAGATAAAGATATGTAACAAAATACATACATGGGCATCTATATTCCCATTGTAAAAATCAAAGCATTATAAAAATATGATATCTTTAAAACAATTATACACTAATATTAAGTTTTCTTAAGAAGAACCTTCTTAGAAACAATTTTACCTTTGCTAGGAGGTTCATTTGCTTGATTTCACTTCAATTTGATAAGCCTTTTTTGTGCTAATTGTTGGGCTAATCTCTGCAGTACCAGGACAAAGATGAAGCAGGGGATTGATTCATTTTATTTTATTTCCCTGAGGGAAAGATGATCACCACACATTCCAGTATGTTTCTGGTTGGTTTGGTACCCCATATCTTTGATTTTCCCTGACTCACAATTTCAAAACTTCTATCTGAAGTGTTACTTCAAGGAACAAATTGAGGTACTTGGATATCGAATACATAAGGGATTTGGAGACAGTAAATTACCATTTAATTTTACCTTTGTTACTTTTTTTCTCTTTTTCCATGGGCTAGTCAATTTCTAATCTTGGGACTTAGTTTCCTCTTTCTGTAAGAGGAGAATACTGAACCTACCAGTTCAGCAATCATTTTCCACCTGTAACAACATATGAGTTTATCTTAAAATTTAACAGACTTGTGCCTGGAGATTCAAGGGAGAGAGGAGGTCAGGTCTCTATTAAGCAATCAGAGGAACTCAAACTATGAATTGCAAACTGTTTTTCCTTCAACACCTTCACTTAAATTGATTGGCTTCTCAGAACTCTCTGAGTTTGAAATACCCTTATGTGTTCCTTTCATAAGTGACCTGGTTGGCAGCAATGCAAAGTAGAGAAAGTATCAGACCAGAGTCAGGAAGATCTTGCTTCAGATCCTTCCCTAGACATTAACTGTGCGACCCTGGGCAAGACTCTTTAACTCACTGTACCCAGTTTTTGCAACTGTAAAATGAGAGTATTAGACTTTACATCCCCTACAATCCCTCTTAACTCTATATCTATGACCTTTTGACATATACTTGCTATTTCCCAATCTCTTTATTGTTACTAAAGTCAATGATCTTTGAACAACATTCCAACTCCAACATTTTATCATCCATTAATGTGAAGTCTTTTTATATCACACAATATTATGGTTAAAAATTCCAAGACCATTTAATACTACCTGTACCTGTGCTCAATCATTATGTCATTAAGAATTATTTAGTCCATTTCTTCTTGACTACATCTAATCATGTAGAATTCACTTCTATATTTAGTTGCCTTCTCATCTTGGAACTTCCCTCATTTTTTATGGTCATCTTATTCTAGAACATTCATTCATTTCTAAGCCCCCATTCTCCCATTGTTAAATTCTTTCTAGTACTTTCATTCTGAGGAAGTGCCAAGGCTAGCCATTCTTTACTTCTGTCCTGTCTTTTTTTCAGACTTCAAATTTCACCACTATATGACAGTGTCCTTCACCCCACTGCACTGAACCTCTCAGTTCCCTTTTATATATTCTTTCCCCATTCTCTGTTGGATTGTAAGCTCCTCAAGGGCAGATACTTTATTTAATTTCTATTTCTATCCCCAGCATTTAGCATAGTAAGTACTTAATAAATTCTTGGTGACTGATTCCTGAATAGGCAAAGCCATTTATTCCAATTTTTTCATAGTTTTAGTGGATATATTTTTTCAACCTTTTACTATACTGTAATTTTCACTGTTTTAAACTTCCACCTATTCATTCAGGAGTAGTGACATTCCAGATCTAGATCTTCCCAGATCCTGACCTTGAACTTAGGTGAAGTTAATCCACTCAGTTTTCAGACTTTCCATGTGGAAGAGCTTCCTTGATTCAAGAGTTAAATGAGTCACTATTCATCTTTATTCTCTATATCTAGCCAGTCTTAGATAATGCCTCATCTTTCCCACCATTCCATTTGAAAACTAGAGTCTAGCTATCTCAAAAATTTTGTTTAGCTTCCTTTCTGCTTGTAGCTGTTTTTGTACTTGGATTTCCACCTCTTGCTCAAGGAACAATAATCAAATTATTGTTACCATTTCCACTGGAAAAAGATGTTGAGATACTTCTCCAATGAGACTGATAATCTCTCTGACTTCTTACATAAAAGCTCCATTCTCTGTCCAATACTCCCTGTGTGTTACCTGTTGTATTTCCCCAATAGATCCTTGAGGGTAAAGACTATATCACTCATGAATCTGTATCCACTGAACTATACACATAACAGCAGTCCAATAAATATTTATTAATTGGTTTATTGATCCAATTTTAGCCTCTGGGTAGGGAAATCTTTTTTATTTTTTGCTCATCTTAGTTCTTCTGATTCCCAGTTTTGTTGTTTGAGTCAAATTTCCCAATTGACAAGTACTCAATATGACTGTCAAAAGATCACAGTATTAATCCATTACTGTCAATGCCCAAGTTGGAGACATGACAAGTATACACAGAAAAGAGAGTATCAAGAACAATTCCAGGAAATTAGTAAGTCTACATTATGGAGGAATGCCTCACTTTTTTTTTTTTTTTTGCTTTTTGGAGGGAAGAAGGTAGGGCAATTGGGATTAAGTGATTTGCCCAAGGTCACACAGATAGTTTTTTGTGTGTGTGTGTTAAGTGTCTGAGGCCAGATTTGAATTCAGATCCTCTTGACTCCAGGGCCAGTGCTCTATTCACTGTACCACCTAGCCACCCCCCAGAATACCTCACTTTAATATGTCTATAAGGAAATAAGAAATTCCAGATTGGCACAAAAGGAAAGAAGGGAATTTTCTCCCTTTATCATAAGGACGTACAACAGTACTAGAATGTGATTTATACCAATTCATAAAACTCTATTAATAAATACCTTTTATTTAAAGCAAAGCCAGAAAGGATGGAGAAAACAACAAGAAATGAGATGCCGCACTCACTCCTCCCCAAGAGTTGATACAGTCCAATCATTGATTTATATATCAAATGAAGTGACATTTAATTAACAAATCTACAGAAATAACTTCTTTAAAATAAGACTAGATGTACTTGAAAATAAATGATCATAATTGAAAGGAGAAAAGGGGTATGGGTATTGTGAAGAGAAGGATTAGATTCCTTTTTGCCTGGTCTATGGGACTCTTCAGCATATTAAACTTAGCTGATTTACAATAGTGATTTAAGATTTGTCAAGTATATTATAAACTCCATATCTTTTGATACTTTCAACTCTCCTATAATGCAGTCACTAGAACTATTGGTAGCCATTTAATGTCAGAGGTATTAAGATATGCACTTATAGTCATTAGCTAATCAGAAAGGCTTTACCTAGGTCTCTTTTGACTAAGTTCAAAATTATTTCCACTATGCAATGTGGCCTAATATATAGATGGATCAAAGTCCTATCTATCACACTCTCTGTGGCAGAGAAAAGCTTTGCTGGGCATGGGGTAGGGTGGCAATGCTTATACTGAGATTATGTAGCCCTGTTGTCTTTGATGGGAGGCTCTCTTTGAATGATAGGGAAACTTATGTCAAATGCCATTTCCTGAGGTAAAACAACTCCTTTTACATCTAGTCAGACACACTCCAAGTTCCATTAAAAAGAGGGAGAAAAAGGATTCACTATTTCTGCTCTCCATGGTTTTTCTTCTATAATGTCCCTTACTTTGCTATCATTATGATGAAAAGACTAGTGAAAAACAATTTCAACCCCAATTGTCATCCCTATCCCTCCTATATTATATCTGTTCCTGATTTCACAGTTTGACCTTAGACATTTTATTTCAAATGATTTGTAGTACTATCAATGTAAATCTTCCCTCCACTGCCATGCATGACAAACTTTGCCTGACTTATATACTGGTGTCCCAATATGCTGTTTTCAACATTTTTATCCATTAAAGCAAAAAGAACATTGGATTTAGAAACACAGGATTTTGAATCTACAACTTACTACCTGCATGATCTCGGCCCAGTCATATAATATCTCTGAATCTGTTTCCTCATCAGTAAAATAACAAAGTTGGAATATATGGCCTTCTACGGACTCTTTCCACTCTAGCCTTTGGATCAAATGACCTAGTGTTCAAACTTTTTTCAGAAGTCTCTTCATGCTTCAAAGGTTGATCATCAGATAAATAGTACAGTCAAACACATGGTTTGTTACTAAGCCCTTTCTTGATAGTTTTCTATCACTGCAGACATTTTGCAAGTATAACCTTCTAGAAACCAAGGTCAGGCCCATGCCTTGAAGAATTATTACTGGACTTTAGTGGAGGTTCACTAATGAAGATGTCATCTTATACAGAATTCACATAATTAGAAGCTCAGAATTGGAAGAGATTATAGACCATTTGTTCCAATCTTTTCCTGTATATGCTAAGGGCTATTCTCTCCAATATCTATGCCAATTTAAAGACCATAACAATCTGGCTTTGGTATAACTTTTCAGAGTAGTTCTAGATTGATCTCCATAGTGCGCATTATGCCAATTGCAAATTAGTCTACTTGTTATTCCCTATACATCACATTCTAACTCATTCCTCTTCAGTACTGCATACTCTATTACCTATGCCTGGAATTTTATTTTACCTCACATTTACCTCTAGCAACATACAGTTCACTTCAAGTATCATGTAAATTTTTGTATATTTAAAGAATCCCTCCTGATTCCCTCAGTTGTTAGTATCTGGAATCTTATTGTATTTATTTGTATATGTACATATGTATGTATGCATGCATAATGTATGCTCATGATCATTTATCTATAAACATAATGAATATTCCCAGAAGACTATAATCACTTCAAGAATGAGGGCTCATTCTTTTTTTATTTTTCAACTTTTTTACCCAAGTCACTAGAAAAGTATTTGGCATGTACTAGCTGTTTAATAAATATTCATTAGTTCATTAATTGATTGACTGTATAGCCATTACCTGAAGAGCTCAACAGAATATATTTTAATTTTCTTCTTTAGCCATTGCACACTAAAATGTGTTTAGTTTAAAACGTTTCCTTGACATATGCTAGCTTTGGAGTAAGAACATTTCTTCTGGAATCCTGCAGATATGGTTTTCTATCTTTGTCATTTTGGGCAAGTGATATAACTTATTCATTCCTCTGTTTCCTCATCTGTAAAATGATGAGGTCAGATTAAATGACTTCTAATGTCTTTTCCACCTCAGTTTTATAATCCCATAATATTCACTTACTTTGTGACTTCAATGTATCAATTACTCTGGTACTGAACAAAATCTTTCCCTAAAAGTTACGTGGAGAACTCCACACATGTTATATTAGAAAACTGTTATGTTATCTTTCTAATCAGACTGTAACCTCCTGAATGGTTACTCTCTCTTCCTATTCTCTCAGCTCCTTAGGTTAGAAGAATTTACTAATATTTATGAACACATACTGAAAGAAAAAAAAATGACTAGCAATTACTCCATTATGTATCATATCATGAATCACAGCCTTTGGAAACAGAAAATTCCTTACACATCATCTAGCCCCAAGACTTTATTTTACAAATGAAGGAAAAAACTAGAGCCAAAAGAGACTTATCATGTTCATATATAAGAAGCACTGACTTGGGTATTCATAAATGAATGTTTCAATTTCATAAATATTTCAGAAACCTTGGTTACCATAGGCTGTTTGTAGAAGTTTGAACATAATGGAAGTTGGCCTCCAAACTCACTTTGAGGAATCTCCATATACGTGCTTTCCACTTTTCCCTTATGAGTCTGTTAAAAATTTAGAGGAAACTGTTTCGTGCTATTGATTTTCAAATATGCAGAATGTATTTGCCAATTCCAAAGGTCTATTTGGAATCATTCTCCTTTCATTCAGTTAATTATCAGGAATGTGAAAGCCTGAGGCACAACAGATTGAAATAGAAGGTTTTAATTTTCGGGGGGAAGTATCTATATTTTGATGTGAATAGAATTTCTTACATTGAGTCCATACTAATGACGGCCAGAATATTTTTTGGTGTTATCAGATGTTTTCTCATGTTGATTGATTCTTGAAAAATCAAGAAGAAATGGAAAAAAATGATTTTTCTCCTTTTTTGAAGAAGTTTCTCAACTTACCCCCCATATATTATTACATGCACTAGATTTGCTTCTAATCTTTTAATAAACTGAAACAGTTAGTGATTTCTGCAAATGGCTTCTGTGTCTAATCCCACATAAGAATACAGTTCTGCAGTGGATTAGGAGAGAGGCACATTTTTCAATATTTGTCTTAATGTCTCTCCAGAGTTGAATTTAATTTTGATTATTCAAAAAGTGATACAAGACTTTCAGAGAGTAAAATCGGTCATGTGAAATGTACCTTTTCAAATGATACTTTGTAATTACAAATTGGATTTGTATATGTATGTGCTTACATTTTAACTGAGCTTTCTCATCAGTTTCTTATCATCTATTCAGCTTAACGCTTAATATATAGATTTCACAACTTTTCAAACATAATTCCTTTGGAGAAAACATTTAAGTTTAATGCTTCACAGGTTCAAAGAAACAAATCACATGACAAAATGAAATAAGTTGATTTTCTAGCAGTGTAGATGATATAGTCAATACTTGTGAACTTTAGGTAAAATTTGTTAATACCCATATGCCCTGCATGATACCCTCCAATGACTAGAACATTTTCACTTGTAGCTTTAATATGTCAATTTAGTTATTATTGTTTTCTTTTGTTGTTATGATTTTGTTTTTGGTTTAGTTTCCTCATCTTATATTTGATGATATTCATACAGAAATTATCTTTGGGAAAGTCGGTACCCTATAATTGTTTATACTTAATGTTTGGTTTATTATTATTATATTTTTATTATTATTCATCCTTGTTACATTTGTTCAATAGAGTATAAATAAAAATGGTCTGTGAGTAATTCACCATCTCTTCTGTTTTCTTTTATATGCAGATTTATAGAGAAAATTGCAGAAGGTTATGTATGTGTGTACACATATATACATA
>CM053585.1:54313840-54332788 GCA_028646515.1 Pseudochirops corinnae
TCATTGTATGAGTTGATTATGAAAGGATGATATATAAAAAGTAAAATTAAGACCTGACAGGAATATATTGAAGAAGGAGAAAGGGAGAGATAGGATAGGGTAAATTATCCCACATAAAAGGCATAAGAGAAAACTTACAATGGAGTGGAAGAGCAGAAAGGTGAAAGGGAATAAGTCAACCTTACTCCCATTCAATTTTGCTTAAGGAGGGAATAACATATACATTCTATTTGGTATTTTACCCTACAAGAAAGTAGGGAGAAAGGGGATAAGAGGTGGGATGGTAGAAGAGAGGCCAGGTTGGGGAAGAGGGTAGTTAAAGGCAAATGCTTTTGAAAAGGGACAGGGTCAAAGGAGAAAATAGATTAAATGGAAGGGCAGTATAAGATGGAGAGAAATATACTTAATCTTTCACAATATAACTACTATGGAAATGTTTTGCATAACTACACATGTATAAGCTATATTGAATTGCTTGTCTTCCCAGTGGGGGTGGGTGAGGAGAGAAAAAGGGGAAGAATCTGGAAATCAAAGTTTTAAAATCAAGTGTTAAAAATTGGTTTTTACATGCAAGTGGCAAATAAGTTAAACAGGCAATGGGGTATAGAAAGCCATCTTGCCCTCCAAGAAAGTAATGGGTGGAATGGGGGAGGACATACAAGAAAGCAGATTGGGGGAAAGGGTATTCAGTATGTTTGCTATCTTGGGGTGGGGACATGAGAGGGCTAGGGAGAACATTTATAACTCAAAATCTTGTGGAAATGAATGTTGAAGACTAAGAAATAAATAAATAAATAAATTTATATATGTTAAAAAAAAAAATCCTGGACAGTTCCCTGGTATTATTATTTTTTGGTATTGTTGCTTCACACCCTGTCTTCAACATCAATATGTTTTGTTAAGATAATGGGCATATTTTCTTTTAGTGGGTTCTTTTTATGTGTCTTTTCTGCTAGATTGTTCCTCATTTCTGTGTATTTGTATTACCGATTTATTTTTTTCTGTTTCATATTCTTTGCGATCCTTTTAGCAGATTTGAGATTTTCTCTTCCCTTATTTTTTCTATTTAGGTCAAAAATTCTTTTCTTTTTTCCTCGTTAAGTAGTTGTTTATTGGAAAAAGTGGGCTGAGGAGGGGTCACTAGCTTCACCAGAGAACAATAATATCACACAAGTTAGGAGCGATGGGAGAGGTCAGCACAAAGCCCTGGAATCTCAGCCTCTTCCTGGGCTGTAAGGGATGGCCTGGAGTGCTAGAGCATACCCAAGTGTAAGGCCTTGACTTGGTTAGAAGGCATGGTTAGAGAGAAAGAGAGACTCACTGACTTCAGCTCCTGACTCTCCACTTGGAGTATACTTGCCTGGAGCAGTTTGGCTGTTATCTGTGGCCCACTTAATATATTCCTCTTGGGCAACCTGGGCGTTTTCCTTTTTCCTACTCGAGATCTTGAGGGCAGATGCCTGCAGGGCTCAGCCAAAGGAAAAGGTCAGTGCCCATGGCTTGTGAAAGGGGCAGGTGTTGATGGCATTGAGGTGGATGGAGACATCCTCTTCACTCTGACCCCCAGAGAGGAAGGTGATACCAGTGACTGCAGGAGCAACAATCTGGCAAAGGGCAGTTACAGTAGCCATTGTGATCTCCTCATGTGAATACTTCTGGGTACAGGCATGTCTAGGAGTGACCATGTTAGCCTTCAACAAGGTCTTTTCCAGATAGACATAGTGATCACTCAGAGCTTTGTAGACAGCAGCCAGGATCTTCTCAGTGACATATTGATAAGTCTTCACATCGTGTTCTCCATCAGGGAGAATGTCTGGCTCCAGGATGGGAACAATGCCATTCTGCTGGCAAATGCTAGCATATCAGACCAGCACATTGGCATTCTACATGATGGCAAGTGGGGAAGTTGTATTATCCCCAATCGTCAGTACACAACGCCACTTGGCAAAGTCAGCCCCATCCTTCTTATAATGGGCACAGTGCTCACTCAGCCCATCTAGATCCCAGGGACTCCTTCCATGCCAGGGGCACTACATAATTTTCCACCTTGATGCCACCCTTTGCCTTCATAACTTTGGGGAAGGAACGACTATCATCAGCTTTCTGGTAGAGTGTCTATGAAAAAGGATAACACCTCCAATACAGGAGTTTACTTGATCACCGGCTGTCAGAAGCAACTGTCTATAGAGGTAATAATTTTCCTTTGTGTTCTCAGTTCCAATGGATTGTAGGAACTTTGCAATGCTACCAGTGGACTCATTTGCTGCCAAGACTCCCTTGCCTGGAGCAACAATTTGGTGAGCTATATCAGACAGTTCTTTCTTTTGCTCTGGTATCAGTACTGGGTATTGGCAAGGCATGTTTTCCTTGGCTGTGTTGGTAGTTTCCAGCAGAAAGCAGACTGCTTATGGTCAAGAACCAAACTTCTATGCTTTCCGAATCTGAACATCGCCTATTGAACTCCTAGGTCATAAATTCTACTCTCAACATTTTAATTTCCCTACTTAAGAATTCAGGAACATCATCATGTGGTTTCAATTTCTCTAATTCTAAAAGATCCTCTGCCTCATCACATGCTTGATTAATTTCCTTTGTTTTATGGTATTTATTCAATGATATTTTTACTTATTTAATGAATCTGGAGGTCACATTTATTTCTGTTAATGTTTTTTTTTTCTTATTGACTTATCTGCTTCTCATGAAGGTTTCTGATTTTTCTTCTTCCTAACATAATTGGTTATTTCACTCCTTTCCCCTACCCTTTATTTTTTCCTTATTGCTTGCTTTCTGGCTCAATCTACTCTAATGATAGTTTACCTGGGTGCTAGATCTCAGAACTTCTCAGACTCCTCCCTTGTTTGCAATTCATGTTTCACCAGCCTAGTTCTTTGCTCTATGTGATTGGGTGCTGGCATAAATGGTCCCAGATTAAAGGAGTTTCAGACAGACCTCCTACATGCAATATCCTATATCCTATCCAAATTCCTCTGTTCCTTAGTTCTTTGACATGGAACTGATAGTCCAGAGAGCTGCCATGCTGGTGTTATTGTAGTGATTTCTGTAGTTTGGACTTCTGAGGTTCTGGGATGATGTCATATGTAATGTGGGATATGGGATTAAATTCTATTTCAAGTGCAGACATGTGTCCTACCCCCTTTCACTTTGTTTCTCTGCTTTCTTGTAGAGATCTTTTGGAGCACAAAATGGGTAGTGATTCTAGCCCCAACATGCATCTTACTTTGTAGCACTCAAGCGATGGAAATGTCCACAGTCTCGGTCCAGGATCTCCATGGCAGTGCAAAAGGGCAAGGGTATTAGGGTGTGGGTTTCAGTGTTGTTGTAAACCTATGTCTTGGATCCTCTATTTTTGTTGCAAACTTGAGTGTTGGATCCCTGGTTTTTGTTGCAAGCCTGTGTGTCAGGCCCTTGGGTTGGCTAATGCAAACTTCCTGCTGGTAATATCTATATCTATATCTATATCTATATCTATATCTATATCTATATCTATATCTAATCTATATCTATATCTATATCTATATCCATATCTATATCCATATCTATCTGTCTATCTATCCACATGTGTATATATATATATATATATATATACATTTATGTATGTACATAGGTAGATAGATAGACAGACAGACAGACAGACAGACAGATAGATAGATAGATAGATAGATATATGGATCAGTGAAAATGCCTAAGCCTCCATCTTTCAGTCACTGAAATAATTTTCTAATTTGCTTTCCCATCTCAAGACTCTTATGACTCCAAAGCATTCTCTTTTCAGCTGCCAAAGTTACTCTGTTAAGTATAGGTATGAATATATTCCAGCTCAATGAAGACCTGGGGTTCCCTATTACTTCAAGGGTCTAATAGGAACTCCCATGTTTGTCATTAAGAGGTTTTTATAAAATATTATCTTCCTACTTTTCTAGATTTCTTACATGTTCTTCTCCAACACACTGTGATCCAGCTTTACCGGCTTACAAATAGTTCCTAAAACTAGGTTTCTGCCTCTACATAGCCTATCCCTCATACCTGGAATACTTTAATTCTTTCTTGAGATCTATAGGTTTATTTGGCTTCCTTCATGGATCAGCTCAAGTATTATCTTCTACAATAGGCCTTTCCCAATTCCCACTAAAGCTAGTGCCTTCCATCTGTTGATTGTCTCCAGTTTGTCCTGTATATATAGTTTTTGAACACAGTTGATTATATTTTCTTTTCTCTCTGACTATTAGGGAAAATATTTGGAGTTTCTTTGTATGTAATTTCTTAGCATGTAGTAGTTGCTTAATAAATGTTTCCTGATGGCCTGATATAATGTCTGCTACCCATTAAATTTTCTAAGTTCTTGTGATGGTGACTTAATTGCTATTCCCTGAAGCACATCTCAAGCTTTTTCCACTTCTGTGCCTTTGCTCAAGAGTACCTTAGATTTGGTTAGTTGGTTGTTGTCTTTCAGTGTCAGAGGATCAAAGGAACATCACCATGCTAGAGTCAAGTTTCAGTGTGTCTGACTATGGCAGATAAGACCAATATGACCTCTGAATGTTCTATCACAGGTTTGGCACAAATAATTCATGTGAACATTTGGGGTGGATTCTCTAAATTTACACATCTTGTATTTCTTTTGAGCTATTTCAATTCTGCTTTCTTATAGAGCACAACAACATCTCTGATGAGGGCACGCCCTCCTGGGTGATCGTGTGCCAGTGTCTCCCATGTTACAGAGTCAATTCCAAAGTTCTTAAGAGAGACTTTAAGAGTATCCTTTTATCACTTCTTCTGACAAACATGTGAACACTTGCCCTAGGTGAGTTCTCGATAAAATAGTCTTTTTTTGCATTTGAACAATATGGCCAGCTCCTCGGAGTTGTGCTCTCTGAAGTAGAGTTTAAATGTTTGGCTATTTAGTTCAAGAAAGGACTTATGTGTCTGGTATATTATCCTACCAGATTATTTTCCTAAAATAATTCAAATGGAAATGATTCAACTTCCTAGAATGGCACTGATGTACTGTCCAAATTTCACAGGCATACAACAATAAGGTCAGCACAATGGTTTAGTAGACCTCCAGTTTGGTAATCAATCTAATATCTTTGCTCTCCCGCACTTTCCTTTAGAGTCTCCCAGACACTGAACTAGCTCTGTCATTGCATGAATCAACCTCATCATCAATGTATACATCCTGGAAAGTACAATGCCAAGGTAAGTGAACTTATTCATGGCATTCAAAACTTCTCCATTTGCTGTATCTGATGGTTCCACATATGAACAGTATGGTGGTGGCTGATGGAGCACTTGTGTTTTCTTGGTGTTAATCATTAGGCTAAAATTAGCACAGGCAGCAGAGACACAATCCATACTTTGTTGCATCTGAGCTTCAGAGAATGCATTGAGTGCACAGTCATCTGCAAATGAAATCATTCACCAATATCCCCTCCACTTTGATCTTACATTTAGAATTTTCATAAAAGCCCTCTCTATATAGTTTTCCACTATCAAAAATCAACCCTCTCAAATTCAACTCAAATGCTATCTCTCCCATTAAGTCCTCCCTGACCTATTGGCTGGAAATAATTTCTTATACAATACAGCTCACAGTATGTTATACACGTCTGAGCTTACCATGATCATATTTGCATAATATTTAAACAGTATCTATTTTATGAACCCTGACACACCTTTCTGGACCAGAGGTTGTGGTGGCTTTTTTTGTTTGTTTTTAATGTTTGTTTGCCTAGTACAGAGATTGGCAAAAAGTTAACAACTGATGCGTTCTTGGTGAATCTTAGGAACTAGGCTAATATTCAACATTTTTCTTGAAATTCCATAAAGCCCGTAGGTGGAGTATTAAGAAGAACTGAAGCAGGACTTCTAGGGCAGAGGAAAAAGAGGAGAGTGGAGTGTTATATAAGACATGATACATGAATTATCACAGGAGAACAGAGTTTGAATTCCATTTTTTGACACACTACATATATAACCTTGGACAATCACTCCACCACTCCACCACCAGTCAGTTCACTCAACAATCAAAGGAAGATGATTATACCTTTACTACCTACTTCCCAGGGGTATTGAGGCAATCATATGTGGTTATATAAGTAAAGAATTGTTCATACCTAAAAGCATTATACAAATGTAAGCTTTTCTTGTGAAAAGTGACATTCTTACACTTGGGATATTAAAAAGTCCAAATGAAACTCATTTTTAAAAGCTTTTTTTTTTTAAATTTCATTTCATTCTCAAATTATGTCTCAGCTCAGATACATTCCGGAGAAAGTTATGTTTCAAAGGAATTGATAATGTCAGACAGCTGGTAGGGGTCAACGTTAACTGTTTCAATGTAGAAGAAAGGTCTCCTTTGCTCATGTTTCAGGAAAGCAATAGAGCATCTGTCTTTTAATCAGAACTAATAAGAAACCCTTCCTTCTCATTAACAGGAATCTCTTCAGACGTTTCATCTTTTTAAACTTTTGAAATTCTGAATGTTTGCATCCTAAGTTATGAAATTCAAGGTCCTAAAATGGAAAGGTGCTATAAACTTTTCTAAAAGCTATTAGAAATTGATGTAAATTTCTTATCTGAAAATACTTTTTTTCTAATGGCATATAATAACTATAATTTTACATGATGGAAAGTACTTTTATACTCACCAAATTTCAGCCTAGACATGAAAACTAGACATGGGCCAGAATCCAAAAACCAGCTACCTGCTGTTGAAGACAAATTACTCCTAGGTAGACATTTTATTCAACCCACCAATTACATGCAAAAGATTTGGGTCAGAAGATTACTGCCTGAATTAAGTGTGTGAACATTACAGACTGAGTGTAGGTATAATATCATCCTTCTTAAAGAGGAAAAAAAGTCCATCAGTCAGTATGTAAGTACCATTTTTGTTAGCATGAAATGTTAAAGAAAGGCATAAAGAGAGAGAGAGAGAGAGAGAGAGAGAGAGAGAGAGTAAGAGAGAGAGAGAGAGATACAGAGACAGAGACAGAAACAGAGACAGAGAGACAGAGACAGAGAGACACAGAGAGAGAGAGAGAGAGAGATTTTCCTAGTCACTTTTCTGCTTTCTTTTTTCCCATAAGATCCTCCAGTCTCAGAGCTAAAATGGGCCTCATAGATAACCGAGTCCAACTTGGACCCGAGTAGCAAGCTATTCTTCAGTATCCACAATTGGCAGTCACTTAACCTTCATTAGCACAACTTCAAAATGAACAAAGTTATATTACAACGTAGACCATTTCACTATTATTAAGAAACTCAAAAAGCTAAGGGAAATTTTCTTATTTTGAGCCAAAATAGACCATTTCACTATTATTAAGAGACTCAAAAAGCTAAGGGAAATTTTCTTATTTTGAGCCAAAATTTGCCTCCCTATAACTCTTACCTATTTATCCTAATTTGATAATATGCAGTCAAGTAGAATCTGTCTCATTCAGGGACTCTTACCTTAAGGTCTATACACAAGGGGTCTGTGGATAGATTTCAGGAGGCTCATGAAAATCAATTTTCTGGGATGAGTTTTCTAGGCTCACCAGATCCAAACAGGTCCAATAGTATCAGTGATACAAAAAAGCATGGTGGTGGTGTATGTGGGGGGGGGGGGGTGCTCTTTGTCTAAGCTCTCTTTCCTATGTCCTCTCCTACTTTCCCAACTGTGATCTTTGTCTCCAGAATCAATCTGTAGAAACAGGAGTTATTTTTTTTTTTACTCCTGTCACTTTTTTTAATGAGAGACAATGTGGGAAGGAGAGGGAATACAAGAATGTCAGTACTTTAAAGTCTCATGATCTTGCAGAATATGGCTCAACTGGATCAGTATCCCACAATAATGCTAAGGCCATTATTCTATCATTAACCACAGTTAATTAATATGACCAAGAACATCCTAGAGTGATTATTTTTATATCCCTTCTCTTTAGTCCTTCCTTAAGGGTAGCTTGGGGGGACTTTAAGCTAATGATGTACTTGGCCTGTGTAATTTACCTAGAATGTCCTAAGCCTGATCATTGGCTATTTTCAAAGATAAGACATTATTTAATTAAATGAACTTAGGTTATGTCATCTTTCTTATTCACCAAATGAAAACTATTCACTGCCATTTGGGTCAAACATTGATGTTTTTGGCTTACTGATAGACTTTGTTTGGATACGTTTTAGTGAAGCCTTCCCTTAGTGTCTGTATGTCAACCTGAGTGAGTTTTTGGGACTACATGGAATGACTTCTGAGTGAAACATGCCACCGTTTAATTATTGTTCATAGATGATAAGAAGTAACATATTCAAGTGGACAAGACAAACAGTCCTTTAAATTTTTTCCTAATAAGGAATTGTTCAATAATTCCATATAAGTTGAAAGACTGAAATTTTTAGCTAAAAGAATAGTTTGACAGAAGGTTGTTGCACTATTCCCAACTCTTTCACTGAGGGAATGGGAATCAGGGTATGACCTCTCTGATTCTCAGCTTCATTTGCAATTTGGGGAGGGGAGAGGAGATCTCTTCTGGGACTTCTCTGAGATTAATAAAAATTTTAAAGTAAACTATTCTGTATATAGAATCATTGGATTGAGAGCTAATGGGGATCTTAGAGAGATGTTTTTAGCCCAGTCTCCTCATTCTCTAAATAATGAAAATGAGATAGATCTCTTGTACTGTTTCTCCCCAAGAGAGAGAAAGGAGAACAAATGGAGAACGAAGTTGTAAGGAAGCATGTGTGAATACATCCTCGTGTGTGTGCGTGTGTGTGTGTGTGCGTGTGTGTGTGTGTGTGTGTGAGACAGAGACAGAGAGAGAGAGAGAGAGAGAGAGAGAGAGAGAGAGAGAGAGAATTTTAGGGAGGAGGAAAGTGCTATAAGTGCTACATAACTCAAAAACATAATATAACTGTAAGATGTTTTTAATCATTAAAATTACATATATAAAAAAGAAAGACTTTAAGGACACATTCCACTTTGACTTAATAATGATTAAAACAAAGAACAGTTGTACTAATACCCTAAGCTATAAAGGAATTTAATGAAGCTTTGTCTCAGTTTCCAAAAATGAATATTATTCTGATCCTTCTATCTGCAAGAATAAATATTGGAAATAATATTTTTGTAGAATTTTAAAATGTTTGTTGCCCTCAAATAGTCATTGGACTTCAGAAACTACTTCACTGTTCTGTTTCTCTCAGGAAACTAGTTGCACAGTAGATAGAGCACTTTTCCTAAAGTCATGAAGAGCTGAGTTAAAATACTGACTTACACACTTATTAGATGTGGGGTCCTGGAAAAGTAACTAAATCTCTCATTGCCTCAGTTTCCTCAACTGTAAAATAAAGATAATAATATCACCTACTTTGCAGGGTTTTTGTAAGGATCAAATGAGATAATAATTTAAAGGTAATTAACATAATGACTGGTATATTATAGGTATTATATAAATATTTATGCCCTTCCCCCTTCTTTGCCTTGGCCAGCTTCCTATTCTTTCTTGTCAATATGTCACAATGGGACATCGAGTTAAATGCTTGTACAACCTGACACATGGATGGCTAACACTTTTGTTTGGTAACTTCAGGTCAAGTGTGGTAGTGGAGAGTATTTTATATTGGAGATAGAAGAATGGAGTTTGAGTTCTAGCTTGTCAGTTTTTTGCTATGTGACCTTAGGTAAAGTCACTTGCTAATATTAGATTAATCACACATTTCCCATGCATAAAATGGAGTTTAAAATATGAAACTTAGCTAATGTAGTGGGAAGCCAATATTCACAGCACCTACAGTAATTGTAAATATGCTGACATCATTCTCGATCTCAAAATATAACAGACTCTCCAGAGGGAACTAAATGACATCAGAAACCAGGAAACCAAATCCCAAAACCAGAAAGTCAAATCCAACATAGTAGCAAAGAACTTAATACACCACAGCACAACATGAAGCTACACCATCCTTTAGCCTTCCCACAAACCAACCCTCACAAGTCTAGCTGTCTCCCTGGGTGTGTCCTGTCTCTCCCACCATATAGCTGCTCTGACTCCAAGCTTCCTGTGGGCTCTGCTCCACCTTTCAGTAATCTCCTCCCACCACAGGCTCAATGTGATTATATTCAACCTATTAGGTGGCAGGGAACATCTTCAAAGAAGAGAATTCTTTCAAATTCCATTCGACATTAAGGGGCAGGGATGATCTTCAAATTCTCAGTTCCATTCCATTATATTATAGTCTATTTATTATGAGTGCTGACTTGTAGCCAGGGGAATCTTGGTTCAAAAACTATCTCTGATACTTCTTATCTGATCATAGAGAAGCCATTTAATATCTCTGAATCTCAATTTCCCCCTCCATAAAATGGGGGTAATGGTATATGTGGTATAAAGATTACATGGGTGGCCTTAAAACCAGGGAAATTCTTACCTTAAACGCATATTAACTATGTTGACCTAAAGAAAGTCATGTAACATCTCATTGCTAAAGGAAACTCTTTAATACTCTGTTTCTTACAAGCATTCACACATGTGTTTGTATATATGTATATGTGTATATATAGGTTTGTGTGAGTATATATATATACACATGAACACACATATACACATATGTATATATGTTATCGCTGATTTTATTTTTCCCTAGGCTCACCTGAGAAGATAACTGTGAAGCCCCTTTGAGTAAAGGGATCACAGTTTAAGTGATTATTATTGTTTTCTCCTTTGATAATTTATTTGTTGATTTCCTCTAAAAACTCCTATATATCAGACCTACCTTCCTCCCACCTGAGCCCCACTCAATGCAAATTTAGGACAATATCATTTTTTCATGATGAATACAGGAGATCTTAGATGTGATTTTCAGAAACAGACAGCACTCAGAAGAAAGAAGGTTGAAATCTTATGTTCTCTTCAAAAGGAGTCCTGAGTGGAAATCTGATGAAAGGGAGAGAAATCTGCCTTCCACACTGCAAAGCTTCTGAGAGATAACAACATATTTTAAGGAATAGTACTTCTGAACAAGGTTCCCCTAGCTGGAAACAATGCAAAACTTCAGCACCAACAAAATGCCAGTGAAATAAAGATCAATGTCATTGTGGACACAGACCTTATTTACTAAGACTATTTCCATTCTGAATCCATCTGTAAGGCCTAAAAGGCAAAAACAAAATAAAAAAAAAAAAAACTTGCTAACACATGCTGGTGTTACTTCAAGGAAAACAGATGTTTTTACAAGCATCAAGACATAGTAGAAAGAAGGTTAAGACTTGAAATCCCAAGTTAGGAGATTTCCAAATCTATAAACTAACTTGCTACAAAACAAGAAAATGTACCTTTTTAAAAATATCAACTTTATCTTCTATAAAATGGCACTAACAATACTTTCATTCTCTAACACAAAAGCCTTTTGTCAGGAAGGCTTTTCTAAAAGATAAAGCTCTCCCAAAATTGTGATTATGCCGTCTTCTGGGAAATAGTATATTGCTGTGTAGTTGGCAGCATAGACAAGACGATATCAGGTGTCAAATAAGACAGAGGTGATAGAAAAACATGCTCAAAAGCTCACTGAAGAAATAATTTCTTCAAAATTAAAATGTTACAAATGGAAACTAATGTCTTTATGAGAAATCAAGAAATTATAAAACAGAACCAAAAGAAAGAAAGAAAGAAAAAGACAATGTGAAATATCTCAAACCACTGACCTGAAAAAAAGATCCAGGAGAGATAATTAAAAAATATTATTGGCCTACCTGAAAGTCATAATTTTTTTAGAAAGAGCCTGAATTTTATCTTTCAAGAAATTTTCAAGGAAAACCACCTTGATATTTTAGAAATAGAGGGCAAAATAGAAATTGTAATAATACACCAATATCCTCTTGTAAGAAATCCCAAAAGGAAAACTCCTAGGAATAGTGTAATCAAATTCTAGAATTCCCAGGTCAAGGATAAAAAATTGTAAGCATCCAGAAAGAAACAGTTTGACCATTGTGGAAATATAATCAGGATAATAGAAGATCTAGCAGATTCTACATTAAGGGATCAAAGGACTTGTTACAGGATATTTCAGAGGTCAGAGGAGCTAGGATTAAAACCCAGAATCACCTACCCAACAAAACTGAGTATAATACTTTAGGAGAAAAAATTGTCATTCAATGAAATAGAGGACTTACAAGCATTCTTGATGAAAAGAACAGAACTGAATAGAAAATTTGTCTTTCACATACAAGAATCAAAAGAAGCATGAAAAGGTAAATAGTAAAGAGAAATCATCTAGGACTTACTGTAGCTGAACTGTTTACATTCCTACATATAAAGAGGCTATGTGTAACTCTTGAGACCTTTCTCAGTATTAGGGTAGTTGGAGGTTATCTATCTATCTATCTATCTCTCTATCTCTCTACCTATCTATCTACACATATACATATACATACATATATACAAACATACATACAAACGTAAGTACATACACAGACACAGACACAGACACATACACACAGAAACAGTGTGACAGTAATGTAATTTGAAGATACCCTTGTAAGCAAGAACTTAGCCACAGTGGGAGAAACTTCCTGTTGTAACAGGAAGGGGTGAAACAGGGAGGAGCTAATACCTTATATAAGGAAAAGTCCAAGCTGAAAAAGGACAGAATTTCTCTCAGTAAGCATCTGGAGGTTGGGTTGCTACTGCTGCTGGACTGAGGACTGAACTAAGAATTGAGAAGAACTGAAAAGAGAAATGACAACTGAGAATTGAGACAAAACTTCTTGGAGTAAGCTGCATGGAGGCTGAGGAGGAGAGTCCCAGGACGGAGAAAGTGATTATTTTTTTTTAGAATGGAGCAGGAGAAAGTGATTTTTATTTTGAAAACAGAACATGTGGTGGAGGAGCTTCTCCTGAGGACCAGCAGGACCTTCTGCTGAGATCTTTCTTTTGGAAACTTCTGCTGAGAGCTTCCAAGAACCAGCTAGAACTTCTCTTGAGGAGATATTCTGAGTGACAGAGGTGGATCTGTGCTTCAGGGAACTTGTTCTGTTGTGAAGGCTTGGGAATGTAGCTGTCCACTTCATTAATTATGTGTACCAACTTCATGGTTACTGTAATGACTTTGACTTTCTTGTTGTGAGACTCAGTTTCCTGGTATTTGAATAAGGACTTGAGGTGGACTAGACAATGTCAGCTTCAATATGGAACAGAAACTACACAGAGAGCTGGACAAGGAACTGGGAGCTATCTGCTTTAGAACTCAGGCGACAATTGGTTAGATTTGGGCAGTAATTGGAAGTAGCATGGAAGAGGAACCATGGAAGTAGAGAGCCTGCCTTGAGTCAAGATGAATAGACCTCTTCTTGGGTATTTAATGCTGATTTATGAAATTGTTACTTACTTGTGATTTAGAAGTGGATGGCTTTTGTACTTTCCACTACCCCTTAAGAGGGTGCTGAGTAGTGACTGATGATATTGTAACTTAATTGCACCCCATGGGTGGAGGACTTTGGCTATTGTACTTTCTGATAGAATTAGGGACTTTGTGATTGACTAAATGAATGTACTTTGCTTAAAACTATGTGACCACTTTGGTGAAAATTATGTGGCTATTTTAGTGATAAGTTGTAATATTGGGAATGCTGTACCTTGATTTTCTTTGAATGTTTTGTCTTAGTTTGTTACTGAATAAAGAGAGAGTTTACTATATTATGTAATCAGAACCTTGAAAAGCTATTCACAGCAGCAGTCCTCTGGAAAGCTGCTCATGCTTGGCTTTACACATAGACACACAAACACATAGATAGCCATGTGTATGTATATATGTATATGTGTATTTGTATATATAATGTGTGTATATGTATATCTGTGTGTCTGTGTGTATGTATATATGTATGTATGCATATGTATATTGGATAGATAGATAGATAGGTAGGTAGATAGACAGATAGATGATAGGTAGATAGATAAAACAAGGTGAGTTGAATATGAAGGGATGATAACTAAAAATAAAATTAAGGGATGAGAGAGGAATATATTGGGAGAAGGAGAAAGGAAGAGATAGAATGGGATAAATTATCTCACATAAAAGAAGAAAGGAAAAGTTTTCATAATGGAGTTGAAGGGGAGGGAAGAAAGAGGCAATGAATGAACCTTACTCTCATTGGATTTGGTTTAAGGAGGGGATAACATGCACACTCAGTTGGATTTCTTACCCTGCAGGAAAGTAAGGGACAAGGGGATAAGGGGAGAGGGAGGATAATAGAACAGAGGGTAGATTGGGAGAGGGAGTAGTCAGAAGCAAACACTTGAAAAGGGGCAGGGTAAAAGGAGAAAATAGAATAAGTGTGGGGTCAGATAGAGTGGAGGAAAATATAGTTAGTCTTTCATAACATGAATATAATGGAAGTGTTTTACATATCTACTCAGTTTCAACCTATATTGAATTGCTGGCCTTCTCAATGAGGGTGATTGGGGAGGGAAGAAGAGAGAGAATTTGGAATACAAAGTTATAAAAACAAATGTTAAAGATTGTTTTGATATGAAACTTGAAAATAAGAAATACATGCAATGGGGTTTAGAAATCTATCTTGCCCTTCAAGAAAGTAAGAGGGAAGGGCATAAAAGGGATGGAATGATAGAAGCAAGGGCAAACTGGAGGAAGATGTAATAAGAATGCATGCCATTTTGGGGTGGGCAGGAGCAGAAAATTTAGAGCTCAAAATCTTGTGGAAACAAATGTTGAAAACCTAATATTAAATAAATAAATTAATTTTTTTTTAAAGAGTTACACAAGTTACCTTCCCTTGAAGGGATGTAAACAGTTTGCCCTTATTAATAATATGTTGTTGTTTTCTTTCCTGTTTGCCTTTTCATGCCTCTCTTGAATATTGCATTTGAAGATCACATTTTCTATTGAGGTCTGGTCTTTTAATCAAGAAATTTTGGAAGTCCCATATTTCATTAAATTTCCATCTCCTTCCTTGAAAGATTATGTTAATTTTAGCTGGGTAGTTAATTCTTGGTTGTAATCCAAACTCCTTTGTCTGACAGAATATCATACTCCATGCCTTCCAATCTTTTAATATTGAAGTTGCAAGGACTTGCATAATTCTGACTATGGTTCTATGATACTTAAATTGCTTCTTTCTGGTTGCTTGTAATATTTTCTCTTTGACCTGGAAATTTTGGAATTTGGCTATGATATTACTCATTTTCAATTTAAGACTTCTTTCAGAAGGTAGTAGGTAGATTATTTTGATGACTATTTTATCTTCTGGTTCTAGGACCTCAGGGCAATTGTCCTTGATGATTTCCTGAAAGATGCTATCCAGGCTCTTTTTCTTTTCATCATGGTTTTAAATAGATCACTAATTTTTTAAATTATCTCTCCTGCACCAATTTTCCAGGTCATTTGTTTTACTAATGAGATATTTTATATTTTTCTTCTATTTTTTATTCTTTTGCTTCAGTTTCACAGATTCTTGATATCTCATAGCTTCTACTTGCCCAATTGTAATTTTTAATAAATTGTTTTCTTCTATTGGATTTTGTATCTCCTTTTCCATTTGGTCCACTTTATTTTTTAAAGAATTCTTTACAGTGAGCTTTTGTGCCTCCTTTTTCAGTAGGCCAATTCTACTTTTTAAGTTTTCTTCAGTGTACTTTTTTTAAAAAGAAAATTGGCCAATTGTGTCTTTTAAAGATTTTTTATCTATATTCAATTTTTGTTCTTCCTTTTGACTTTCTTGCTCACCTCTCACTTATTTTTCCAATTTTTCTTCTACCTCTCTTATTTGACTTTTAAAATCCTTCTTCCACTCAATCAAGAAGGCTTTTTGGATTTGAGATCAGTTCATATCCCCCTTTGAGGTTTTGAATGTGGGTATATTGAGAGTGTATTTGTACCTTGTTTGTATTTGTACCTTGTACCTTGATCTTTCCTGTCCCCATAACAAGAATATGTGGTTGTTGTCCATTTCTGCTTTTTGCTCATGGTGTTTACTTATTTTCTGGCTTTTAAAATTGAGCTCTCCTGCTGGAGTGCAGAGGGCACTGACTCAAGCTTCTTGTTCTGGAATCCTGGGACCTGGTCACTGGCTATGTGTATCAGAGCCTCAGGTTCTGGCAGCTGGAAGCTGTAGGGGTCTGGCAACTTACCTGGTCAAGAGCTGAGGTCAGCAACAGTGGAGCTCTTGGGGTGGGGGTGGAGAGTCTGGCCTTTGGGGGTGCCTGCTCACCTGGGCTTTGCATTGGACTATTCAGCTGCTGGAGGTTGTCTGTCAGCTGGGTGCTCTGCATTCTGGAATTGTGCTTCTTGGAATAGTGCTAAGGCACCACGTGATTTGGTTGCTGGATTTGTTTTTTGTTTTTTGTTTTTTTTTAAGTTGGTGTCTACTGATTCCTCTACCTATGCTGAGGTACTAGAGGGCTCCTGGTGTTTGCACTTGCCTATTCCACCACCCTAGAGTTCAGGATCTCTCCAGTCTGCTGAAGAGGGGCTTACTATCAGTTTGCTGGAACACCTCCCATCCTCTATTGGTTCCTCTTCCCCAGAGTGAGATGGGTTTTTCCTGTTAATCACCAAAGACTGCTGTACCTCATCTTTCTGCTGACTTAACTGTAGCAGGGTTTTCCTGGGGTGATTTTTCTGGACTGTAAGATCAATAAAGGAGGGTTGGAGCAATTTCTTATTCTACCTCCTGTAAGTGGAAAGCTCTTACTGTTGTGTCTTTGGAATACCTAGATGTCATCAAAATTCCATTGAGTCATGCTTTCTATATAAAGCCTTTCTTGATTCCCATAGATGCTTGTTCTTCTCTCCCTCTCTCCCTCTCCCACAAATTATCTTGTATTTGTTTTTCTTATATCTATGCATTTAATTTTGACTAAGATTTAAAATAAATAAGAACTTCAATTAGTCAGTCACTTAAACTCACTAACCCTTCTGATGTTATGATAGCCTATCTCCCCATTGTTTCTCAAAAGTCCATTCAATTTACATATACTTGGTATACAGTTATTTTGTGGAATCAAGAAAGTAAGAAAAGAAGCATTTATTAAACAGGGGTTTTTTTTCAAGGTGTAATTCACTAAGCACTTTACAAATATCATTTGATTTCCTCAACAACACCAGTAGGTAAGTGCTATTATTATTCTCATTTTGCAATTGAGGAAACTGAAGCAAACAGAAAGTTTGGGTAAGTGATGTGCCTAAGGTTACATGTTTAGTGTTTGAGGTCAGATTTGAAATCAGAACTTCCTGATTCCAGGCCTAGAACTCTATCTACTGTGCCATCTAGCTGCCATATGGAGCTTTAATCTCTTTCATCTTGCTTGTACTAGTGCCACCTTTCAGATTTAGAAACTTATATAATGTAAATTATGGAAATAGGGAGCCAAAAAAACAACAAGCAAACAAACAAAAAATCAAATCTCAAAGTATTGTGTTCCATGACAGAATATATGTTCATTGGAGGGTGGAGAATTTTTCTTTTGTCATTGTATTACTAGTACTTCTCAGTGCCTGACATCTTGCTGGCACTTAAAATAATATTTGTTGCTCAATTCAATGATTATTAGAGTGAGAAGATCACTCAACTGTAAGTCAATATTCCTGGGTCATCTAATCCTACTTGCTATGCCAATTTACCTCACCAATTACCTTGGCTATAACATGCAGAAAATGTCTCTGCTTGTGTTTTGCAGAAAACAACTCTATACATGTGATACCTTAAAGATCAAAACAATATGATATGATATGATATCATGTCATGTCATGCCATGTCATAGCATATTATATCATATCATATAACATGTAGTATAGTGTAGTTTAGTGTATTGTAGTATAGTGTAGTGTAGTGCAGTGTAGTGTAGTGTGACCTAACGTGACATATTATATTATATAATAAAATATGATATAATATAATATATATGATGTAATATAATGTAATTGATATAACAATATAACATAATATAACATAAAGTACAGTACAATATTATGCTATGCTATGCTATGCTACACTATAACATAAAATATAACATAACATAAAATGTAATAACAAGCACTTTCTTTCTCTATTGTGATGGAAATGGCATATGTGATTATTGCAGGTTTTTGTTTTAACTTTTATATGTGGGTAACTAAAGAGTACATCTTCCCCAGCAGTGGAGAGAAACCCAGAATGGTGCCCCTGAGTAACAGGAAGGAGATTCACTGATTATTTGAAAGAGAAAAATAAATGTAATACAGAAAATGGAAATTATTATCTTTAAATGAGTGTGTAATGGTACAAAATCCTCCAAAAGGCCATAGTCTATGTGCTATGAACCAATTCCAAAGTGAGAAATGAATCAACAATGAATCACCAATGAACTAACTCCAAAGTTAGATGGAATTCTCCTTTCCTAAATTTCTCTTGCCATTTTGTGAAAACTGACCATTGTTCTTCTCTTGGAATGCTCAATAGCAGAATTATTCATTTATTTATCCTTTTTGCTATTAGATTATGAAGTCACTGAGTGAAAAACCTCCTTTGTGTATGGCCCAAGACCTACTATAGGGTTATATACATATATCCAAATTTGTCAACTGATAGTGTTGGGGAAAAGGGAACCATAGGAAGTTTGAAAAGCAATGAAAAAGTTTTGAAAGAGTCACTATAAAGAGTGGGACAGTGAGCTGAAAAGAGAGTCATAGTGGGCCATGTGGAGATTATGAAACACATATTTGCAATGAACACACTACACAGTTGCATGATTTCTCCACCTTTTTTTAACAGCACATGTTCACATGTTCAGCAATAGCACTATATTTAAGAGCAAAATCTGTAAATGGTGGGAGTGATTCAAGACTGAAGCTTGGCAGAGCACAGACCATCAAAGGATAAGGGGACTAGAGATTCAAAAGGAGAGTATGGTGCAGGATTGAATTGGTTCACCAAAGGATCAAAATGCGAAAAAGAGAACA
>CM053585.1:54341609-54362650 GCA_028646515.1 Pseudochirops corinnae
ATATAGTTTATCAATTTCATATGTATGGATTCCAATGTGTAATATACAATATATATTTTATATATTGTAAATGGGAGGAATAATGATAATGGGAAAGAGATGGAAGAACATGAGACATATACATATGCATTCACACATATGTGTGTACTGAGGAAGAGACTAGGAAAAGTCTATGATTAATGTGGGAATATACACACATATACACATATACATATGTATACACACACACTGTATAGATAGATAAGTAGATGATAGATAGATAGATATAGGCAGATGGATGGATGGATGCATGGATGGATATATGGATAGACAGATAGATAGATAGATAGATAGATAGATAGATAGATAGATAGATAGATATTTACCTATCTTCTTCTTTAGAATATGTACCCCCTCAGATCAGTGACCTCTTTTTTGACTTTCTTGCTGTCTCTAACTCTTAGACAGTGACTGACATATAGTAAGTACTTCACAAATACTTATTGACTGACTGCCTGAGTGACTGATATTCAGGACAAACTCAAGTTGTTTACCTACCCATGGGCTTTAAGCGTGCATGCTAATTATAAATTAGAGATAGAGTCATTCATTTCAAGTGTGCTCCTATGTTAACTGTCAGGGCCTACATTTGGATCATTACAGGATATGTCGGAAAAAAAATTAATGAATGAAATAAAGTATGTATGCATGAGAGGAAGGATTTCATAGCAAAAGAACAGCTTGAAATATCAGTCCAATCAGAAATTCTTGCTCCAGTATGACCTAGTTGCATGATTAAGGGCAAATCACCTCTCTCTGTGCTTCTGTTTCCTTTCTGATTCATAAAAAGTAGTTCTCAAAATACCTCCCTGAAGATTTATTATATGGGGGAATTTTGTGGATTTTAAAGCATCATAGGAATGGGAGATAATTGTTTTTCAAACCAATACTATTATCTTACTTCACAAATAACATAGAAATTATTATATATATAGTGTTTAATGACATATTTTAGGAAACATCTCCCCAATATGTCTGTCTATATTGTCCTTGACTAATTTAAGTCATTATCATTAAAATTACTTTGTGTAAACAGTATAGAAAAGAGCTATCTATTTTATATGAGTCAATTTAAACTAATTTCATTTGCTTTAGTCAATTTAGTGAAATGGTAATTTTTGATCCTTCCATAAAAATTCATGTAATTAAAAAGGCTATTAGTGGCAGAGCAAGGAAGCAACAACCACCAGGAAATTCAGGATAGTCTTGTCTACAAATAGTTCCCCATGTGTCTGGAGCAGCTTGACTGAGGCTGTGCCAGAAGGAGGAGTCCTTGAATATATCACCTTTTTTCAGCTGCCCCTCTCATTCAAAGCACAGTTTATAAAAATTTGGTTTAATGTGCTTATAGGCTATGTGGGAAAGGGACCGAAAAGCCTGGGCTTGTGATGTTCTGCAGCCTGCTGAAAAAGCCACGAATTACTGAATCTAAAAAGATTAACTAGGTCACCTGGTTCATAGCTTAATTACACGACCTTTACTTTTGTGGCTGGCTTAAGTGCAATGTGTTTTGCCCAACGATGGAAAACAGACAAAAATGATGATTTTGCTAAAGTATCATAGTAACATATGAAATCAAATAACTGCACGTGATTCATAGAAAGCATTTCTTTATGTCTCTCAGAATCCTTTTCAAATCATTCTTCCTCTTGGAAGTCTCCCTGTACCATCTCTGAGACCAAAGACTTCTCCAACCCAACTGTAGGTAGTGATCTTTTTTATCCTGCCCTTCCCTCTCGAAGTATTTGATTTTCTTTCTCTCATGTGTTCATTAATTGGTATATTTTAATAAACTAACCCATTTTTCAAATTGTTACAATCCGAACAATGGCAAGTTTTGGTCAGACAAATTAGCCTTAGCAAATCTCTTAGCATCTGCCATCCTCTGGCACCTCACCTATAAAATGTGGACAATAATTGCATTTAACTGCAAGGGTTGTTGCTAAATATCAAATGGAATCATATTTGTAAAGTTTCTTTTGTCTCAAAGTACTTTAAAAATTCTAGCTAGTGTTATTATCGTCATTATTCTTAATTGTATTTTTACTAATACTTTTGGTGCCAGATTATCTCACCTAGAATCTACACTCTATGACTTAATTCTTATCTCCCTGAGACAAGTCACTCAACATTATAGTTCTCCTTTTTCTCATGTGCAATGAAGAGATTATAATATATGCACTCTGATTATCCTCATCTCTAACCCTGATATCTTACCCTCTGTGCCTGAACAATACTCTACACATTGGACTATCCAATTTTTCATAATGTTCTATCCCTGTGGAACATGAGATAAGATAAGACAAGATAAGATGAGATAAGATAAGATGAGATAAGATAAGATAAGATAGGTGGATACATAGATAGATGGATAGATAGGTAGATAGATAGAGGGAGCTTAGGTTAATGAATACTATATTCCTGGAGCTATGCTAAACTATTCACTAGGGACACAAATATAAACAAAGAAGATAGTCTCTTTTTAAGGAATTTAAATTCTAGGAGAGGAGGGGAAGAACATATATAAAAGGGAGTTAGAATGAGATGGGAGGAAGAAGAAAACCTGCCCAGGAGATAAGGGACTGTCAAGGAGGTACGGTAGAGAAGAAAGTAAATCAAATTTTGAATGAAATATGAATACAGCATTCTTATGAAATGGTGGTCCAGGCTATAAAATCCTCAGTCAAAACAGCTAGTTTCAGGGATAGAGAATTCTTTAGGGTTCAGAGTCCTATCTATTCTCTAAATTCCATACAAATATTACCTCATCCAGAAATCAATTCTAGTTAGCAATGATGTACATTCATAAAAAGAACGGATGTTTCAAATCATTTAAACCAATCCCTTCTCTTTAACAAGGAGGAATCAGAATCCCTTTAGAGTTTATTATTTTTTTCCTATTTGGGTACTAAATTGCTGAATTTGAATTTGAACCTAAATAGTCAGTCCAATTTCAGTGACTCTTTCCAGGGCAGCAAAGTACCTCTTGTTTATTTATTATAGATTTACAATAGCTATTTGTGTATATGCTTTATTATTCTTCTAGATTGTAAACTTTGGATTGGGACCATATCTTTTTATATACATTTTATCTTCTCAGAGCCTCATAATAGTTATATATACAAAATAAGTGCTTAACAAGTGTGTCTTTGTGTGTATGTGTGTGTGTGCTTAAATTTGCCTAATTGATACTAAAATTCCTGAAAGGGAAATTGATCTCATGAAAAGAAGAGACACTTGTTACAAAGACTTTAAGTTGCCTTAATCCAATCAAACTTTATAGAACTGTTGCTTTAAAAAGTGTGTGATGTTGACAATTACATCAGTTCATTTTTTTCAATTCAACTCCATAAATGTAAATATCCAAACATAAAAGATTACAACTGGCCATTTCAAGGAGATAGACTGATGAGTGGCAAGCTCCATAGTAGAATCACCTAGTGAAATGCATTAGCTTTCAAATAGTTGAATTTTGCTCCTTTTTGTTGTTCAGATGAAGGTAATTACATTTCCTATTTGGAATGCATTTGGTGAGCAAGATCTCCCCACCCCCATTGTCCTGATCATTTTACTATTAGATATCATAGGCTTTTACTCAAGCAAAAACCCTGTGAGTGGTCAAAGAGGAAAATAAATAAGGTACTTTTAAAACTCTGTTTTTCCACCTTTTCTTTCTCCTGCCCCATATGCTACCCTGAAATTTTTAAATATGTGTGACTAAATGGAAATGCCAGGCTTTTGACTTGGCATAAAGCGTTATGAAGAATTACTTCACGTTTCCCCATTCTTCTCTTATGTTTAAAATGATTCAATTAGTTTGTGTTTATCTACTATTCAATCAGTCAATAAACATTTTTAAATACTTATTATGTGTCATGATGTGTATTAATCACTGGGGATACAAAGAAAGATAAATGACAGTCCTTGCTCTCAAGGATCTCACAAACTACTTGGGGGAGGGGGGAGGCATGGAGACAACATCTAAACAACAATATGCAAACATTCTATATGCAGGATAAATTTGAATTGAACAATAGAGGGAAGGCATCAGCATTAAAAGGGACAGGAAAAGTTTCCTATGGAAGGTGAGATTAATTCATTGAGTAAGCACTTACATTAGGCAGTATGCTAAAGTCTGGGAAATCAAAGAAAAGTACAAATAACCCCTTCCTTTCATCAAAGTCCTTATATTCCAGTGGGGAGCCAAAGCATAAATAATGAAGCCTGACAAGGTATATTCAGAGTAGATATATGGTAATCTGAAAGGCAAAGGCACTAGTATGCAGGGTGGTCAGTAAAGACTTTTTAAATAAGGCAAGACTTGAACTGTCTTGAAGAAATGCACAGGGAAACTCAGAAGCAGAGGATTACAGTCATGGGTGGCAACAAGTATGAAAGTATGGAGAAAGGAGAAAGTGTCATATTTGAGGAGATCATAGATCATGCAGCGAAGAGAAAAGCTTAAAACTAGACAAGTAGGTAAGGTCAGGTTATGAAGAGTTTAGAGTGTCAAAGAGAGTACTCATTACCTTATCAAGGAGTTAACCACAGTAATATCTGAGGCAGCAATTGCATAGATTTCATAATTCTATGTTTAGTGCTCTGTTCACTACATTCAGCTATCTGTGTCTAATTGAAGGCCCACAGAGGACCAAAGATTCGGTGTCAGTAAGAACTTTATAATTAACCAATTCATAAAGGTATGATGAGGTTAAGTTACTTGTCTAAGGTCCCCCAGGTTGTCATCCGGATAAAGAAGGAATTGAATTTAGGTCCTCAGTTCCTCTAGACACCTAGGTCTCACAGTGAATAGAGAACTGGGTCTGTAGTAAGGAAAATCTAGGCTAAAATCTATCCTCAGATGTATATTACCTATGTAACGTTGGGCAACTCATTTAACCTAGATGTGATTTAGTTTCCTCAACAAAAATGGAGATAATTATAACACTTCCTTTCTGGAGTTGTAAGGATCAAATGAAATGTTGCAAATAATGTAGAAAAGTGTAAGGCACAAAGTAGGTGCTTAATAAATCCATCCTTCCTTTCTCTAAATAGAGAGTGTTGTTTTTTTTTTTCCCTGTATCTGTATATTAAAATATCCCTTCCCTCTTTCCTCCCTGTTCCCTCAGTCCCTTTTCTAGAAAATCCTTTAAATGGTCAACTTGGAAACCTCCACTCCTATTATTAAAACGCATTCCTCTGTTTTATACTGAGAGAAATTATCTCTCTCTTATATCAATAATCAATTATTGAATTAAACCAAGATTTTTTTTTTCCCTCAGAAGCTTATAGATTGTTCAGCCTCTGAAAAACATTGTTGAGGAATAAGATTGCTCAGTTCCCCAAAGCACATGTTTTTTGATCCTGGGTGAGAGACCCCATCTGGCTAGAAAAAACTTTCAAAGAATTTCATCTAAGGTGAATTCTGTACCATTTTGTTCCACTTAGCCAGGTCTGAGTAAAGGTGGATCCCCTTGGTATAGACTGTCCTAATCAGGGGTAGTCTGTATAAGAGATTAGTCTCTACGTCCAAGAAAGAGTGGTCAGAGTCACATCATGCAGATTCTCATTTTCTCATTGTTAACTAATCAGATTTGATTGCCACCGTCAGGAACACCCACTCTTCCAAAGGCACATAAGTATTGAGTATTTTCCATGAGTGGTCTTTGTCATTTAAGAGTTCCACTGACCCTTTTACTAATTATTTGCTAGCATTAAACAAGTAATTAATTTCCCACAAACTGTATCTCTTGACCTTTTTATACATCACAATACTCTTTTCTATCTTTATCCATTCTTCAGTTTTCTCTCACTAACTTAAACCTATCTTCCCTCCCCCCACCCCATCTCCCTATCCCCTGACCTCCAAAGCCATTATATCCCTGGTCAGCCTCTATGACAGACTTTACCATGAGCCCTTTATTCATTTATTTGTTTGTTTATTTATTTATGACAGCAAACATTATGTCATAATAATTTATCTATTTTGACCTTATGTTGGTATACAGTGTAAGATATTGTTCTATGACTAATTTTTTTCTAAATTTCTTTCCTGTTTTTCCAGGGATTTTTGTCAAATGGTGAGTTCTTACTCCAAAACTTTCTATCTTTGTGTTTATCAAGCACTACATTTTGATAGAAATCTATTACTATATGTTTACCTAATCTATTCCATTGATCCAGTCTATTTCTTAGATTGTTTTGATGATTACCTCTTTATAATATAGTTTGAAATCTAGAACTACTAGATCACCTTGCTTCACATTTTTTTCATTTATTCTCATGATATTCTTGATCTTTTGTTCTTCCTGCTGAAATTTTATTATTTTTTCCAGTTTCATAAAGTAATTCTTTGTCAGTTTGATTGCTATGACATTCAAGAAGTAAATTAAGCTGAGTAGAATTGTCATTTTTTTATATTGGCTTGGGCTACCCATGAGCAACTGATATTTCTCCAATTGCTTTGATCTGTTTTATTTTTGTGAAAAATGTTTTATAATTGTGTTCATATGCTCCCTAGGTTTACTTTGGCAGGTAGACTCCCAAGTATTTTATATTTTCTACAGTTATTTAAAAAGGATTTCCCACCTGTCTCTTGCTGCTAGATATTTTTGGAAGTATAAAGAAATGCTAATCATTTGTGTGGGTTCATTTTATATCTTAAAACTTTGATGAAGTTGATTTTTAAACTAATTTTTTAGCTGATTCTCTACAGTTCTCTAAGTTGCCTTCATGTCATGCCCAAAAGAACAATGAATCTGTTTCCTCATTGCCTATTTTTTTCAAAAATGTTATTTTAGATTCAAACACCAGAACACAAAGAGAAAATAGAGAAAAGGAAAAAAAAACCATAAACTCAAATATTGGAACTTAAATACCAAATTAGAAAAAAAAACATGTAATGTGGATCACAGAACAGAAAAGAGAATTCAAAATATGTAACGATAAATATTCATTTCAAGAAAGCTTATATGATAAATACTTGCTGTGTTAAGAATTGTGGAGCATTTCTTTGCTTCCCTGTGAGTTTTCTTTTGTTCTCTCCTGTGCACATTTTCACATTGTCCTTTTTTCCCTCTCCCCAATATCTTCTCAGAAGACTACAATAAAGTTTAGATATCTTTCTTTATAGCAATAGATATACACATAAAGATATATATACACTTACACATATAGACACTTTCCCAGACCTATACTACTTCTAATTTTTGTTGTTTTTTTTTTAATGTATGATTATATCTGCTTCCTATCCCTCCTGCCTCCTCTACTTTACTTCTAACCACTACCTTGCCCTCTTATAACTTACCTGCCCTCCTCCAAGCACACCTCCCCTATCCTCCCATTCTCAATAATCTAAACACCCTTCTATGCCCTTATTTTACCTATTCCCTCACTCTTCCCTCTAAAGATCCCACTCTTGTCCTCTCCCCCATCCCTATGCCACTACAGTTTTATTTCTTCTGAATTTAGAACACTTTTATACTCCTCTAAATATATCTGTATTGTTCCCACTTGAATCCATTCCCTGATGAAAGTATATAACCAGAACTACCAACTCTCCTCCCCCATTTAATTCCTATGCATCAATTCTTCCTTTGGCACCTCAGATTATTACTCTTTTTAAAGATGTTCCTAAATGGTTTTACTTTTTAAGTTCATATTATTCTCAGATTTATCCAAATCTTTCTCATAAGCTACCCAATTATTAATAAAAATCTTAGACATTCATTTTAC
The DNA here is from genome assembly GCA_028646515.1 of Pseudochirops corinnae. Lineage (NCBI taxonomy): Eukaryota > Metazoa > Chordata > Mammalia > Diprotodontia > Pseudocheiridae > Pseudochirops > Pseudochirops corinnae. The sequence continues at coordinate 54,349,383 of CM053585.1, forward strand.
ATATATAAAAATTAAATATTCTGTCCTTATGGATCCTTATAATCAGTCTTTGTTAACTTCCTTTTATTTCTCTTGGTTCTTATATTTTGAATCTTCTATTAAATTAAGTATTTTTTTAACAATGTCTTGAAACTCTGAGAGTTTATCAAATGTCTATTTTATTTTTCCATTCAGGATAATATTTAACTTTGCAGGGTATGATATTTTTTACAAGAACCTTAGTTCTTTTGGTCTTCTATATTTTGTGTTCCAGGACCTGTGGTTCTTTAATGTCTCTGCTGCTAGGTCTTGTGTAATTCTAACTGTGGCACCATCATATTTAAATTGTTTCATTTTTGACCCTTTTAATACCTATTCCTTGGTCTGGGGATTTTGGAAATTGACTATGATATTCCTATGAGTTTTCTTCATAGGATATCTTTTAAGTGGTGATGGACAAATGTGTTTCTGTTTCTACTTCCCTCATTCTAATGCTTCAGGACAATTTTCTTTGACTATTTCTTGTATTATTGTATCAAGATTCATTTTTTGATTGTAATTTTCAGTTAGTCCAGTTATTTTTTTATTTTTTCTTCTTGATCTATTCTCCAAATTTGTTGTTTTTCTTATAAGATGTTTCACTTTCTCATATTTTTTCATTATTCATATTTTGTTTAATCTTTTCTTGATCTTCTATAATTTCCCTGGCTTCATTTTTCCCAATTCTGATTTTCAAGGTGTCATTCCCCCAACCCCCCACACACACGGCTTCTGCACTCACCAGGCATGTGCTGGTTCCTTCTCATCCCTCCCACACGTTGCAGCACAGCTGATTCTGGCACTCCTTATGAGCAGAGGTTCCTTCAGTCTTCCCAGGCTCAAATGACCAACTCCCATCACTATACAGGAAGTAAAAGTCCTGGTGGCTAGGGCTCAGGCAGCCTCTCCAAACAACTAAGCCCAGGTCTTGCTGCTTGTTGTTTAAGAAGCTAGATGCTTGCTGTCAGGTTCTTACTCTTCAGAGGGACCAACCTTCTTCCTGAGATTTTTTATTTTTCTGATCTGATCAAATTGTCCCAGGAGAACCTGGGTTATGCTTCTGTTCTTATTTATATTTATCCCTTCTTTGTTAGCTTTAAGATGCTATTTTAATCCTTTGGTGGAGTATAATCTCTGTGTGTGTGATTTAATGTTTTTTTTTAATTTTTAAAATTTTATTTACTTTTTAAAATTTATTTTTAGTTTTAAACATACATTTCCACAAGATTTCAAGTTACAATTTTTTCCCTGTCCTTCCCCTAACCCCAGTACCAAGATAGCAAGCCTACTGAGTAACCATTCCCCAAATCTGCTCCCTCTTATATTCTCACCTATGCCCACTCTAACTTTCTAGTAGAGTGTGATGGATTTCTATACTCCAGTGCCTATATATCTTATTTCCCAGTTGCATGTAAAAGGCAATAAAAAAATAATGGTTTTTAAAACTTTGATTTCCAGATTCTTTCCCTTCTTCCCTTCTCACCCACACCGCACTGAGAAGATAACCAATTTAATATAGGTTGTACATATGGAATTACACAAAACATTTCCATAGTAGTTATATTGTGAAAAACTAGCTATATTTCCCTCCACCCTATCCTGCCTCCCCACTTATTCTATTTTCTACTTTGACCCTCTCCCTTTTCAAAAATGTTTGCTCTAAACACCCTCTACCCCAGTCTACCCTCCATTCTATCATACCCTCTTTCATCCTCTTCCTCCTTATTTTCCTATAAGGTAAGACACCCAATTTATTATGTGTCATTCCCTCCTAAAGTCAAATAAAATTAGAGTAAGGTTGACCCATTCCCTTTCACCTATCTGCTCTTCCCTTGCAAAGTAACAGTTTTGTCTTGGCTCTTTTTTATGAGATAAGTTACCCTATTCTATCTCTCTATTCTCTTCTCATTATATTCCTCTCTCACCTCTTAATTTTACTTTTTTGATACCATCCCTTCCTATTCAACTGATCCTATACATATATATTCCCTTCAACTATCCTCATATTGAGAAAAGTCTCATGAGGTACAATTGTCATTTTCCCATGTACAAATGTAAATAGTTCAACTTTAATCAGTTCCTTGGGACTTCTTTTTCCTGCTTACCTCCTCATGCTTTTCTTGTTTCTTGTATATGGAAGTCAAATTTTCTGTTCAACTCTGTTTTTTTTTTTTCAAGAGTACTTGAAAGACCTCTATTTCATTGAATGACCGTATTTTCCCCTGAAGCATAATACTCAGTTTTGCTGGTGTAGGTGATTCTTGGTTTTAATCCTAGCACCTTTGACCTCCAGAATATCATATTCCAACCTTTTGATCCCTTAGTGTAGAAACTGCTAGATCTTATGTTATCCTGATTGTGTTTCCACAATACTCATATTGTTTCTTCCTGGCAGTTTGTAATATTTCTTCCTGATGTTGGAACTCTGGAATTTGGCTATAATATTCCTAGGAGTTTTCTTTTAGGGGCCTTTTTAAAGAGACTATCAGTGAATTCTTTCAATTTCTATTTTGCCCACTAGTTCTAGAATATCAGGGCAATATTCCTTGAGAATTTCTTGAGGAATGATTTATAGACTCTTTTTTTGATCATGGCTTTCAGGTAGTCCAATCATTTTTAAATTATCTCTCCTGGATCATCCAAGTCAGTGTTTTTTTTCCACTGAGATATTTTACATTGCCTTCTATTTTTTCACTTGTTTGGATCTGTTTTATAATATCTTGATTTCTCATAAAGTCATTAGCTTCCAATTGCTCCAATCTAATTTTGAAGGAACTTTTCTCTTCAATGAGTTTTTGAAATTCCTTTTCCATCTGGAAATTTGGCTTTTTAAGGCATTCTTCTCATTGGCTTTTTGGGTCTCTTTTGGCATTTGAGTTAATCTATTTTTAAGGTGTTATTTTCTTCAGTATTTTTTTTTTGGGGGGGGGAGTTTCCTTTAGCAGGCTGTTGACCTGCTTTTCATTATTTTCTCAAATCATTCTCATTTCTCTTCCCAGTTTTTTCTTTGACTTCTCTTACTTGATTTTCAAAATCCTTCTTGAGCTCCCCATGGCCTGTAACTATTTCATATTTTCCTTGGATGCTTTAGATGCAGAAATTTTGCATTTATTGCCTTCTTCTGGTTCCATGTTTTGATCCTTTCCCCAAAAAGTGTTCTATGGTCTAATTGTGCTTCTTTTTTTGCTCATCTTGCCAGCCAATTACTTGACTTTTGAACTCTTTGCCAAGGTAAAACAGTGTTTCCAGAGTGGAGAGAGCTATGTCCCAAATAGCTGGGGTTTTATCAAATGTTGTCAGAGGTCTGAGGAGTCTACCCTCTCTATAGACACCCCAAGCTCTAGCACACTGCCACACACCCCAAGGACCACCATCTGAGATAGCAATCCATATCCAAGTAGGTAAAGGCAAGAGCAATTACCCTCTGAATGGTCACTTGGTCTCCCTAGTATGTGCAGCCCAGGAGATCTGGAGGCAGCCATCTACCAGCAGATTCAGCAGTCACATCTCCTTCCACTTTCACCAGCAGGGGCCAGACCTCACTCTTCTATCACTCAGTTATGACAGAGTTCCTCACTGATCTTTTCCTTTCTCTTTGGTGTTTATGGGTTGAGAAGTCTGGAAACTGCCACAGCTGCTGGTGATTCACTCTCCTAAAATCTGCTTAGGTGGGTAGGGGCCACAGTTCAGGCTCCCCCACCTTGAGGCCAGGACTGTAGGCTCATGTAGGGCTGTGCTCAGGTCCCACCTTGGTGTGATACACCCTTCCTGTCATCCTGCCAGGCTGCCTTCATCAGGAGATTTGTTTCTCTCTGTCACTTTGTGAGTTCTGTTGCTCTAACATTTATTTAGAGTAATATTTCCCAGGTATGGGAGGTGGTTGGAGTGGGAGCCAAACAGGGTTCCTGTTTTTACTGTGCCAACTTGGCTCTGCCCCTGTGGGGTAAAATCTTGGGAACTTAGAATTTTCTGACCTACTCCACCATCTTCCCAGAATCCTCCCAACTCATTGCCTGTTTTTATTGCTCTAAGTTTTTTTTAATTATCATTTTTATAGTTAGAATTTCTAGACTAATATGGAATGATTATGGTGATAATGGCTTCCTTGCTTCCCTTTTGTTCTTACTAGAAGGCTTCAAGTTTATCCACAATACAGATCATGCTTGCTTTTGACTTTAGATAGACACCATTTGTCATTTTAAGAGAGACTCCATTAATCCTAGCCATTCTGGTGTTTTAATAGAAACAAGCATTGTATTCTGTTGAAATTTTGGGTGTATTGGCGTCTACTGATATAATTACAAGATTATTGTTTTTGTTATTTATATGCTAAATTATACCAACAGTTTTCCTAATATTGAGTCATCCTTGCAAGCCTGTATAAATTCCACCTATTCAGAGTGTATGATTTTTGTGATGTATTGTTTTAATCACCTTTCTAGTATTTTATTCCAGTATATGCATTGGTATTCATTAAGGAAGTTAGTCTGTTTCCTTCTCTGTTTTTGTCTTTTCTGATTTAGGAATCAAAATATTATCTGAGTTATAAAATGAATGCTGTAGTATTCCTTCTAGACATATTTTTCAAAGTAGTTTACACAGTATTGTTATCAATTGTTCCTTAAAAGTTTGATAGAATTCACTTGTGACTCCATCTGACCCAGGGAATTCATGGCCTTTTCAATTTCTTTTCTAAAAGACAATCATTTAGGTATTCAATTTCCTCTTCTTTTAATGTAGGCTGTTTACATTCTTTGTAATTATTCATCAATTTTACATAGATTAACAATGTTACTGACATATAATTGAGCAATATACTTTTTTAATAATTGCTTTAATTTTGTCTTAATTAGTGGTGCATTAACCCTTTTTAGTTTTAATAATGGTAATTTGATGTTCTTCTATCTTTGGAAAATCAAATTAACTAATGTTTAATATATTATGTGTATGCATGTTTTATGAAATCAGCTCTCAGTTTTATTTATTAATTTGATGATTTTTTCCCTTTCAATTTTCTTAATTTCACCTTTGATTTTCAGGATTTCCATTTGTGCTTAATTGGGAATTCTTGCACTTTTTCCTTAGCATTTAGTAGCTCATCCAATTTGTTGATCTACACTTTCTCTCCTTTATTGATATATGCATTTAGATATAAATTTTCATTTAGGTATCATTTTAGGTACATCGCAGCAATTTTATAATGTTGTCTCATTGCTGTACTTCTCTTTAATGAAATTACTGATTTTTTCCATGATTTGTTCTTTGTCATTTTCATCCTTTAGAATTAAATTATTTACTTTCCAATTAATGTTTAATTTGTGCTTCCACAATATTTATTAAATGCAACTTGTATTACATTATGATATGAAAAAGTGCCTTTAACATTTCTGCTTTTTAGCAATTGGTTATTCTATCTTGTTTCTTGCTCATTTTTTATCCCATTTCTTTATTTTAAAACTCCATATTGAAGTTGGGCTCTATTCACAGAATGTAAATAGTAGGACTACTGTCTCAAACTTCAGGCTATTTTGCAGTTCTGTTTTCAGGGTTAGTTCTGGAGGTTTATATGTTTTTAAAGTTTTTGGTTTTTCCAAGGTGGAGTGATGTGAGCACATATATGTTTACTGTTCTTCTGGTCTACATTCTGGTCTTTATCCAGAAAGGGCCTCTAATCCCATATGACTGCAATTGATACTGTTCCTTCATATCCCTAGTGACCTGAAATAATTCTATTTCTCCAGAACCCTGATCCCTTGTGACCAAAAGCAACAGTACTACTGAGGGCTTTTGCTCTTTCTTTACCAAAAGTTCTCACCATCTTTGAACAATGACCTAGAAGGAGATATAGGCAATGGAATTGTGAAACAGTTGCCACTCATGGCTCTCACTCTCTTAAATAAAAGTGTTCCCCTGATCTTGAAACATAATCAATGAATCAACATCATAGCCAGTGGAATTGCCACACAGTATCTAGTTCTCCATCCAGTGCTAGCAAAAGGGGCTCTTATAATCTCTTCCTGACCAGTTGAAAATTTCCCATATCATCTCTGGCTTGAGAGCTCTTAAAGCTGCTGCCACTACTGTCACCGTCACCTTACACAATCACTAGTCTTTCATCCAAATAACTTAATTTAGATCAGCTTCCACCTCTTTGTCATTGATCTCTCTTTTTGGCATCTTAAGTTGTCTTAGGCTAGCAGAATGTTTCACTTTGACCTTTTGTTGCCTTTGTCACTCCAGAATTTGATTTGAGACATTATTTTAAAATTGCTTTCAGGGGAGTATTGGGACAGCTTAGCTGAATGTTTTGTGTATGTCTTGGCTCTGCCTCCAAAAAAAAAGGCAGCAGTATGTATTTAAGTATAATTTTCCTCAGCTTATCAGTTGGTGTGGATGTGGGAAAAGGCAAGGTTCACACATACTAAGTGAGCTGTTCATGATCACCTAGTAAGAGATAGAAGACAAAGTCAAGATTTTCTCACTCCGACTCTAGCAGTCTTTCCATTCCATCATACCAGTGGTTCACAATCTTCCTAATGCTGTGACCCTTTAATACAGTTCCTCATGTGGTGGTGACCCCCATTTTTCGTTGCCACTTTATAACTGTAATTTTGCTACTGTTATGAATCGTAATGTAAATATCTGATATTCAGGATGTATTTTCATTGTTACAAATTGAACATAACCCACAGGTTGAAAACTGCTGCACCATACTGTCATAACTAACTAGTAGAAGTATATTCTATACTCTAAAAGCCTCTGGAGGATTTTCTAGAAGGTCCAGGTTTTGTTTTATTTTGTTTTCTTTTGCTTTTTCACCTTACTCTCAGATAATCATCTTCTGATTCTTTGAATTTCGCTTTTCCATATTTTCTCTAGTATTGTGGGTTCTTAAAGAAGTGTTAACTTGAAAAACATACAATATTATATACCTTAAATTAAAACAATCTTGGTGGAATTGTTGAATGAATGGATACATAAGCTTAGAATACTGAGAAATATATCCCAATCACCTTTCAAAAAGAAGATATTTTGGCTCAAATGTTTCAAATGAGTTATCCAAAGTCACTTGGTTAATATTAGGGAGAGCTGTTGCAACTAAAGCTTAATCTCTAATCAGTCTAAATTGATCCTACTTTCTATTGAGCAGCAGCTTGTAATTGTACGCAAAGTAGTACTTAGTGCCTTGTTTCAGCTATTTAATTATTTAGCACCTTGTTTCAGTTCAAGTTTCTTTTGAGCCTTGTCCAAGATTATATCAAGTCTTTGTTAAGATATAAGACTTGTGAAACCCACAGTGGGAGGAATTTGTTGATGGAACAGGAAGGGGAAGAACAAAGAGGAGATAATGACTATATTAAAGGAGAAGTCCAAGCTGGGTAAGAACAGAATTAAGAAGGAAACATTTGTGGTGGTGGCACTCTGTTTGTCTCTTCTGTGTGTGTTAATTTTTGTTTGCAATACTGTATCAGCAACGCAGTATTCACAATGCCTACAGTAACTATAAATATGCTGATATGGTTATTAATCACGAAATGTGACAGGCTCTCTACATAAGAAATACAGCTAGAGCATTCATTTAAATACCAGAAAACTGAGTTGCAAAACCAGAAAGTCAAAGCCAACACAGTAGTTACGAAGTTGGCACATGTAGTTAAAGTAGTAAACACCTACATCCTCAAGCCTTCAAAACAGGACAGGCTACCTCAGGCAAAGATCCTCTTCTCCTCACACATGCAAATGCTCAGCATCCAGGCAACTCGCTCCCAGCAGCTCCAGCCCCCGTCAGTTCCTGTCCCAGGCAGTCCTCAGCAGGAGTCCTTAGCAGAGATTCTGGCCAGCTCAAAGTAAAAGGAGTTCGCAACTGCAGCCGCTGCCTCTGCCGTGGCTTCCAGTCAGCACCACATGGAGACTAGCTTGGTTCAGGTGTTCTCTTGCCCCACCCCTTCCTGCTATATCAGAAAGTTCAAGGGGCATGGAAGATCTTCAAATCCCAGTATCGTTACAAATACTTGTAAAGCCAAGCATGAGTGCTGCAGTAAACAGCTTTTCAAGGTTCTGATTACATAATGTAGTGGACTCTCTATTTATTCAATAACAAATCATTCAATAACAAAACATTCACAGAAAATCAAGATACAGCATTCAGAATATTTGGAAATAGCACTACTATTAATCCTCATTTCTGTTGTGTTTTGTAGTTTACAAAGCACATCTTCATAACATACCTTTAAGGTTGATAATATGAAAATTACTATTCCAAATGCCTGATCACAGTCCTTTATTGCTTTCAGAATAAAGAAAGAAGTGTTCTGCCTTTCGCTGAAAGACCTTCAAAATATGTCTCAAACTTGACTTATCTATCTGATTTTATTCCCCAATATTCTCCTTAATGCTTTCTAATTTCAGGGTTTCTCAACCTGGAGTCTATGAATATTTAAAATAGATATAGAGGTAAAGTAAGATAGAGGAAAAGAGAGAGAGAGAAGAGAGAGAGACAGAGAGAGAGAGAAAGAGACAGAGAGAGAGATGTCTATTTTATGTGTTTGAAAATTTTAAAAACATATACATATATTTATGTGTATATATGTGTGTACCTATTGTTGAACATTTGTTGAATCTATATATTTGATTGCATGCTGCACTGATGGGGAGAGGGAAGGAGAGGGAGGGGGAAAAATTTGGAACTCAAAATCATGTGGAACTGAATATTGTAAACTAAAAGTAAATAAATAAGCAAATTAATTTTTTGGGTTTTTTAAATATATTTGTTTATTTTTACTTTTCAACATTCATTTCCACAAGATTTTCAGTTACAACTTTTCTCCCTATCTTTTCCCTACCCCCACCCCAGAATAGCAAGCCTACTGACCACCCCATCCCCCAATCTGCTCACTCTTATATCCTCCCGCATACCCTCCTCTAACTTTTTAGTAGGGCAAGATGGATATCTGTACTCCAGTGCATGGAAATGTTATTTCCCAATTTCACGTAATTTTGTTTTTTTAAATGTTTTTTTTTTTTAATTTGATTTCCAGATTTTTTCCTTTCTTCCCTCTTCACCCACCCCAACTGGGAAGATAAACAGTTCAATATAGCTTGTACATGTTAGTTATGCAAAAACTTTTCCATAGTAGATATGTTATGAAACCCTAACTATATTTCCCTCCATCATATTCCAGCCCCTACTTATTCTATTTTCTCCTTTGAATCTGTCCCTTTTCAAAAGTGTTTGCTTCCAACAATCCTCTCCCTAAATCTGTTCTCCCTTCTATTATACCCCCTCTTGTCCCCTTCCCCCCTACTTTGCTGTAGGGTAAGATATCCAATTGAGTGTGTATATTATTCCCTCCTTAAGCCAAATTTAAAGAAAGTAAAGTTGGCCCTGCTCTTCCCTGCCATTTAAACAGTTTCCTTTACTTCTTTTATATAATACCTTATTCTATCTCTCCCTATTTCCTTCCCTCACTTTATTCCTCTCTCATCTTTTAGTTTTATTTTTTAGATATCATCCCTTCATATTGAACTGATACTGTGCCCTCTGTCTATGTATACATGTACACATATATATAAATGCACATATGTATTCCTATCAAATATCCTCATATTGCAAAAAGTCTCATGAGTTACAATTATCGTTTTCCCATGTAGGAATGAAAATAATTCAACTTTAATAAATTCCTTATAGTTCCTTTTTCCTGTTTACCTTCTCATGCTTCTCTTGCTTCTTGTATTTGAAAGTCAAATTTTCTGTTCAGATCTGTTCTTTTCATCAAGAATGCTTGCAAGTCCTCTATTTCATTGAATGACTATATTTTCCCCTGAAGTATTATACTCAGTTTTTCTGGGTAGGTGATTCTTGGTTTTAATCCTAGCTCCTTTAACCTCCAAAATATTGTATTCCAAGCCCATCAATCTCTTAATATAGAACCTGCCAGATCTTGCATGATCCTGATTATGTTTGCACAGTACTCAAATTGTTTCTTGCTGGCTGCTTGGAATATTTTCTCCTTGACCTGGGAACTCTGGAATTTGGCTATAATATTCCTAAGAATTTTATTTTTGGGATCTTTTTCAAGACACTGTCGGTGAATTTTTTTCAATTTCTAGTTGGCCCTCTGTTTCTAGAGTAGCAGGGTAGTTTTCCTTGAGAATTTCATGAAGGATGATTTCTAGGTTCTCTTTTTGATCATAGCTTTAAGGTCATCTAATAATTTTTAAATTATCTCTCCTGGATCTATTTTCCAGGTCAGTGTTTTTTCCAATGAGATATTTCACATTGCAATCTATATTTTCATTTGTTTGGATCCATGTTATGGTATCTTGATTTCTCATAAAGTCACCAGCTTCCATTTGCTTCAACCTAATTTTGAAGGAATTTTTCTCTTCAGTTAATTTTTTGAAATTCCTTTCCCACCTGCCAAATTCAGCTTTTTAAGGCATTCTTCTCTTCATTGGCTTTTTGGTCTTCTTTTGTCATTTGAGTTAATATATTTTTAAGGTGTTATTTTTCTTCAATATTTTTTGGAATTCTCATTTATTAGGCTGTTGAATCACTTTTCATGATTTTCTCAAATCATTCTTATTTCTCTTCCCACCTTTTCCAATTCTCTTACTTTATTTTCAAAATGCTTCTTGAGTTCCTCCATGGCCTATATTCAGTTCTTATTTTTCCTTTGAAGATTTTGATGCAGGTGTTTTGCCTTTGTTGACTTCTTCTGGTTCCATATTTCAATCCTTTTTGTCCCCAAAAAAGGAATCTATGGTCTGATTTTGTTTCTTCTGCTTGCTTATGTTGCCAACCAATTACTTGACTTTTGAGCTCTTTCCCTTGTCAGAACTCTGTTTTCCAAGTGGAGAGCTGTGTCCCACATTACTGGGGATTTTGCATATCTCAGGGATCTGAGGAGGGCACCCTCCCTACAGCCACCACAAGCTCTGGTATCCTGTCATTTCTCACCCCAAGACCACCACACAAGACAGAAAGCCGGATCCAAGCAAGTCAAAGCTAGAGCAATTGACCTCTGAATGGTTGCTTGGTCCCTCTATGATCAGTAGGCCAGGAGCTCTGGAGGCAGCCATGCAGCAGCAGCTGCAGCCACCTCACCTCTGCCACCTCATACCCCAAAGGCAGAGGCTAGACCATGCTCTTCTGTCACTCAGTTCCAACAGAGTTCCCCCTGACCATTTACTTTCTCTTTTGTGTTTATGTGTTGGGAAGTTTGGAAACCACCATCAGTGCTGGTGATTCACTGTCCTGAAGTCTGCTCAGGTAGGTCTGGGCCATTTGGCTGGGCTACCCTGGGACCAGGACTGTGGGCTCATATGGGACTGTCCATGGCTCCCAGCTTGGTCCAATAGACACTCCCTGTCATCCTGTCAGGCTGGCTTCAATGGGAGATTTGTTTCTCTCTGTCACTTTGTGAGTTCTATAGCTCTAAAATGTGTTTAGAGTTATATTTTACAGGTATTGGAGGTAGTTTTGGTGGCAGCTCACAGAATTTCCTTCTTCTACTCTACCGTCTTGGCTCCACCCTCAAATTAGCAAATTAAATTAAAAAAAATATATCAGGGCAGCTAGATGGCACAATGGGTAGAGCATCGGCTCTGGAGTCGGGAGAATCTGAGTTCAAATATGCCCTCAGACACTTAAGATTTACTAGCTGTGTGACATTGGGCAAGTCACTTAACCCCAGTTGCCTTGCCTTCCTCCCTCCAAAAAAGTAAAAAAAAAATATGTGTATATTTTCTTTACCCCAATTTTACATTCTATCTCCTGTCTCCATTCCTTTGCCCAGACTACCTTCCAAACATGGAATATAAACCCTCTTAAAGGCAAATGCCTCTCCTTGCTTTGTATTTATGTGAGATGAAAAGGAGATAAGGGACACCGAAGTTGAGACATGAAACTTAATTAAGATTCTTTGAGACAAAGATGAAGAGGGAACATGCATTTGAGGTTTATGCAAAAGAATGGATATGAGAAACTCAACAGTCCTTCTTAATCCTGGTAACTTCCTGAATTCTATCTATCTTCTCTACAGTGTATAGCATGTGTCAGGGGAATAATTTCATGGCTGAAAAGAGAGTTTTAGAGATTATAGACAGTCTTAATTGCTAATGTAAGGAATATGTTAAAGCAGAATGTTGGAAGACAGACAGCTAGGATTTTTGAACAGGGGAAGGTAATGGTAAAATTTGAGAATTGAATTCATTTGTCTATAATTGATTAGCTCACTTGATCTAAACACAATATATTTTAATTTCAAGGACATGATTTAATCCCTGTCAGTTCTTTTCTGATATACAATTACAGACTGCCACTTTGCCATAATACCAACAACAGTGATTACAATCATATAGCACTTATTGAGAAAGCACTATGTAAATATTAGATCCTTTTTTCTTCATAGTAACACCTGTTATGCCAATGATATTATTATCTCCACTTTACATGTGAGGAAACAGAGGAAGATAACTGTTAAGTGATTTCCCTATGGCCACACAACTATCTGTCAAATGATGGATTTTAGTTAATTTTCTTTTTGACTCCAGGTACAATGCTCTATCCACTGTGTCATCTAGCTAGTAACTTTTTCCCCCCTAAGTATATCTGCTAAGTCAAAAGAAAAATTTTGTAAGAGATCATGAACATGGGGGCGGAGCCAAGATGGCGGCGTAGCAGCAGCAATATATCGCAGCTCTCACATAGTCACCCCAAAATACCCATGGAATAGGACTCTGGACCAATCCTAGAACTTCAAAAGCACACAAAGATACTTCCCACTAAAGTCAGCTCGGCTACGAGGAACCATATCAGCACTGTGAACCAAAACCAGCCTGGCCTGAAGCCGCGGCTGTGCCCCGGGGGCGGCCAGGTGGGAGGTGCAGAGAAAGCTCTCAGGTGAGGGATTAACACCAGCTGCGAGGAGGGGGGATTATGGAAGAGGGAGATAAGCATCCCGCCCAAAGGTCTCCAGAGCAGAGAAGCAAAAGGTGGAGGTTTTGCACCTGCCTCCGCGTTGTAGCTTCCTGCCCTCGGCCTGCAAAAAGCAGGGGGACTGAGCGATTGTTTTCAGACCAGTGCTCTCGCGTTGAGCGGTCTGGATACGGATCGTCGTCTTGGGCCTCGGTCTTGGAGTCTTCATTATCCAATCAGTTGGAAGTCTATGGCAGCAGGGAGGACCCCAGCGATTTGGGACAGAGCTTTCCCTTCTGGAAGCAGAGTCCCACAGAGATTTTTAAAAAAA
>CM053585.1:54363150-54425045 GCA_028646515.1 Pseudochirops corinnae
TAACATATTAAACTATTACAAATATATTATTATCCTATATTATGAAAATATTTTCATCTATGTATCCTTATTGCTTACCAATTATTTTGGTTCATACAAAAGACTGCCTCAACCTAAGGAAAAGTGGGAAAAATAGGATAGTTTCACCCATCTTCCTGAGGAAAACTTATAGACATTCCCAGAATGCATGGGGGAGAGGAGAAAGATGTTTCACATTTCGATAAGAGACCTGGAACAAACTAGAAGTTATTCTCTCAGAAAATCATAATTAGAATTTTCTCTGATACCCTGAAACACATAGCACACTTATTTCTTGAAAGGTCCATGTTACATAGAGGATAATACAAAAGAAGTAATGGAACCATGTCATTTATGCATATTGATCTCTTTGAAACAGACTTGTCATCCAAACACTATCACCACCCTCCTGACTTCTTGTTGAAGTCCTTCTCTTTTAAAGCCAGGTTGCTACCACTTTCAATTGCCACATTGCTCATGAAGCATTCTTTACTCCCCAAGATGGAAGTGATTCCTCTTTTATAGGATATTTTAGGGGCACTCTTTTTGACCTCCCCTAACTATTCATATTTAGTTCAAAATTGCCTTGACATTACTTGTTCATAGGTCTCTATTTCATGAAGAGACAGACATGCTTCGCTTCAATTCTTTTTTTAATCATTTATTTTGTTCTGAACTTAAGAAATAAAAAAAATTCATTTCCATGACATAATAAAATAGGAAAAAAAATGACAATAATGAAACTTCAAATCTGCTATGTATTACTTATTATTCCTTCACCCCATTTCTAACCTGTTTCTTTGGATTTTTTTTCCTCTGCATATAACAAATGTTTAATAGCTGTATTCCTTTGTTTTTATGTCTGTCTTTCTTTTTTCTTCCTTCCTTCTTTTCTTTCTCCCTTTCTTTCTTTCCTTCATTTCTTCCTTCCTTTCTTTTCTTCCTTAAGCCCTTTCTCTCTCTGTCTCTCTGTCTCTCTCTCTCTCTCCTCCTCTCTCTCGTCTCTCTCCCCCCTCTCTCTCCCCCCTCTCTTCCTCCCTTTTTCTCTCCCCTCTCTCTCTCTTCTCCTCTCTCTCTCTCTCTCTCTCTCTCTCTCTCTCTCTCTCTCTCTCTCTCCCTCTCTCTCTCTCTCTCTCTCTCCCTCTCTCTCTCTCTCTCTCCCTCTCTCTCTATCTCATCTGTTTTGTCTGTTTCTCTATCTCTCCTACTAGACTGTAAACTCCTTGAGGTAACAGATCATGTCAGTATTCACATTTGTTTATAAAGGTCTCATACATAATACATGATTTGAATTTGTTTAATCGTCTTTCATTATCCTTAAGAGTAATTCACGTATGAAAACTTCATAAAATAGTGTGTATACAGACTGTATGTTCCCTAAATTTTTATTTATTCTAGTATCTGGCATATATATTACACATACAATAAGTGTCTAATAAGTATTTTGTTGAATTTGTAATGCTAGAGAATTATTTCCTATCAACAGCAGCAATATTCATGCAAGGAAAAAAAATACATTGTGAGGGGACATAGAAGAAGGAATGCAATTTTGGAATCACGGACATCTAACATCCTTACTTTACCTATGCAAGAACTGAATTATGCAGAGAAGAAATAACTTAAATGGTATCACACAAGCAGTATACTTGAGATTCAAACTCAAGTACTCTGATGCTAAATCCAATGTTCCTTCCACAAAATCATGTGAAAGAAAGAAAAAAAGAAAGAATAAAAGTATTTATTAGAAAAAGAAAAGAAAAGAAAAACAACCTTATTATGTGCCAGGCACTATGCTAAGCACTAGTGATACAAATAGAAATAAAAAATATAAATATATAGTTTCTGTCTTCAATAAACTTACTTTCTAATGGGGAAAGACAATATGAAAAAGGTAGGTGAAAACCAGAAAGTAGGCGGAAGAAGGTAACCAGAAAAGGAGTGGTGTTTTGAAGTCCAAAAAATTAGATGGAGGGACAAAAGGATAATTAAGAAAGCATAGTTTAGGTTCTTCCACAAAATGGAGGTTCCTTGAGGTTTCATTGCTCAACAATGCAAGAAGTGAGGTAGGCCTCATGAAAGAATAATCCATGGTGTACAGGCTGCAGAAGTGAGAGACTGTTCCAAGACAAGGAGGAATCAATTACTGAGTGAAGTTTCAGCATGAGCCAACAGTAAAGACAGCATAGTTATGAAGTCTAGAAAATCAGAACCAGAGCCAAGGGTATGAGGAAGGAAGTGGATTAACAAAACACTTATTTTGATTAACAGTGAACCTGATCATTAAGATGAATTCAAATAACATGAAAAACTTTCTTTTTCTCCGTTAGAGAAATGAAGAAATCTTTATCTTCCCTAATGCTTTATATCCTCTTTCAGCAATAAAGGATCATGGAATGTCTTAGTTAGAAAGTACCCTAAAACTCATCTTGTCTAACCTTAAAGAGTATAAAACTGAGGCCCAAATAAGTTTACATGCTACTTATGTGATTCTGTAGCAAATCATTAAACTCTCAATATTCTGGGCAATTCTAAGAGTATAAGTTGAAACATAGGTGCCAAGCTGACTTGTTAAGCGTTCCTCATCTAAAATTTCCCTAACCAAATGAAATGACAGTTCTAGTCTCTATAACTATTCTTATTTTTCTGAAAATGAAATTCACCATTAAAGGGAGCTAACAACTTGTCTAAGGTCACGTGAATAACAGCTCACATATCTATAGTTCTTTAATGCTTAAAAATTATAATAAAATATCCCCCATAAGAGAGCTAGTAAAACATGATTATTCTCAATTTGAAGAATAGAAAATTGAGGAAAATTGAAGTTGCATGACCTAGCCAAATTTATGTAAGTAGTATCAAAGGTAACATTTGAACTTACAGCCAAATGTCATAGTCTTTCCTCTATACTGTCTTAGGAGGTAGAATGAGGGAAAAGGGAAAGGCATTAGAATGAAATGTGAATGAAAAATTAAGAAAATAAGAAAGGAAGAGGGAACTAAAAATCCAGAGAAGGGAGGAGGAAAGGGTATAAGGGAGGATGCAAAGGCATTGTATTAGGTAGGCAGGGGCCCAATCACTCACTCCAGGGATAAAGTCTTTGAAAGGAGGGAAAATCGGTAGCAAATATTCATAGCCACAGTAGAACTTTTCTTCCAGTGCTTTCTTACACATTTTTCTGAGTGAAAAAGATGTATGTGTATGTATATGTATGTATGATGCTCTGTCCTATTTAGAAAACTGTACATTCCCTAATTTTGAATAATAAGCACAGGGCCCTGGCAGCTAGTTCATGTTATAATGCACTTCCCAACTTAGTGGAGTGTTGAAATTTGCAACCTTCTCATTAAAATGGAAATGTATTCTCCTTTTTTAATGTTTATTGCATAATCCATGAATTCTGAATCATTTTAATTAGTTTGGGAACTTCATAGTTTTTGATTGGTTGATTGCTCTAATGGGCCATCATCTTTCCATAATAATATCAGAGGTCAAGCACAAACACACATACACACACACATACACAGAGACAAAGAAAAATCCTAAAATGTGAACTAATTAAAACATTTCTATTTCTCCATTTTTTACTAGCCTCTTGGATATTAAATACATTTGATTCACACACTGTTTCCTTGAAAAGAGGAGAAAAAGTTGCAGGAAAAAAAGAAAAAGGTCATTATATCCCATAGCTGTGATTACTGGGATTGTAATTATAAACACTAGTATGGCGTGTTTGATAGAAAGGAGAAGACTGTTAATGTGGGTGTGGCAGCAGGGTATAGGACGAATGAAAGAAGCTATTTCATGTCATGAGGTTTCTATATCTTTAAGGAAGTTGCCCCTACTACAAAGTACAGTGAAGTTTGCTGTGCTTACGGTGGATAGGTGAGAGGGATATAGGTTGAAACTATCATCACTGAGGTTGTGGCTGGGCAGGGAGGAGTTGAGGTGAGTTGGCCAACCAGGGTGGACAAAATGGGTCTGAAATCAGTATTGTTAGTACTTTCTAATTTTTAGCACCTTGGGGGAAGCCCAATCCAGTTCCTTTATTCTTAGCGATAATTTCTTATGGTTTCATAGAATATTAGTGCTAAAAAGGAAATGAAAAATTACAATCAAGCTCATCAATTGAAAAATATTTATTAAGCACTAGCTACCAGGCATTGTGTAAATCACAGCCTGTCACCTAAGCCTCCTGGCTTCCCTAACCACGTTTAAGGGTGAGCTCAAATACTAGTTTCTCTTGAAGTCTTTCTTGGTGTTTGCCTACTAGTAATTTTTCCCTTTGTTATTTCCTTTCAGTTTCACTGTATCTATCTTGTATATGTACAGTTATTTTCGTGTAGTTTCTCCCATTACAATATGAGCTGCTTGAGATCAGGGACTGTGTTTTTGCCCTTCATTTTATCTTTTGTGCTTAGCACAGAGGCTACAATATACCAAGCAGTTAATAAAAGCTTATTGACTTACTGAATTTCTCACTGATTTTCAATCAAATATACCCCTTGCCCATTTTATAAAGAATTAAATTGAGGATCTAACTTTTCTTTTTCTCTTTTTTAGCACAGATGTTAGCATAAAGAGGCTTGTAACTAACTGGGCAGCAACTTCTGATTATTGGGCAAGAGCTCCCTTTATGGAACCATAATGCCCTAGTTCTATGCTATGGTCCCTTGACATCACTTAGGTATAGCTAAATGCAGTAGAAAGGCAACTGAATCTGAAGTGTGAGAATCAAGGTTCAAATCTCCTGCTAAACATGTGCAAGTGATTTCTCTCTGAGCTTCTGATTCCTCATATTAAAAAAATGAGGAAATTAGATTTAATGGGGTCCAGGGAATCTTCTACTTTCAAATATATAAAATTCATCCTTTTTAGATCCAAAAATGATGATGTTGCAGACAATGAACGGTTCTGGAGATGGTATTTAGCAGTGCCTTGAAACTTTTTATATGTCAGTTAAATTATTGACTTGTCTTAAAGTTCCAATGAAATGTGTGACCCTGAGCAAGTCATTTATTATCTGAATATCAATTTTCTCACCTGTAACATGACATTTGAATTAAATGACCTCACTATCTCTGTGAACTGATAACACTATTGCTAATTCTGGTCCCCTAAAGGGTATTACTTTCTGATAAATCTCGTTTTTTTCTTATTGGACCTCTATTTCTTCCTCTACAAAATGAGAGCATTGGATTGGTGGATCTCCATGATCCTTCCCAACTCAGAACACTGAAGTTTGGTTTCATTTCTTCTTTGTTGCAATCTGTTAGGAATTCCTTGTAATACTAATTAGATGGAACATCCTCCTTTATCAATAATGTTGTTGCAAAAGTGTGCAAGAAATCCCCAACTCGTTTTGAAGATCATGAACAAGGAATCGATACTTAGCAAAATAATTTAGCAAACACACACACACACACACATATTTGCATTTGAATATTAACTATGTTGTTTGTCTCCTGGTATAAAATTAGTTTTGCTGAAGGCCTACTATACAGTGAACACCTCAGGGAAATAAAGTGGTACATTTTTCATTGTCTTCAAATCTATTTTCTGCTTGAGTGAAGTCAGCACTAAATTTAAAGTAGGAAAACTATGTGCTGATAGAACTCCCAGTCTAAGAAACTTGGCAGGAAGGTCTATTTTTTTGTCCCTTTACTTTTTATTTATAAATTGTTCAAATTCATAGTCTTGACTATTAGTTTACCAAGAACTGTGCTTAAAGTCGCATTCCTGTCCAATTAAAAACAATCACAAAGAAAACAACAGCAATGAAACCTTGGATGATTCAGAATATTTATTTGGGAAGTGATATGTGAAGGGCCAGATATGAAGAGGCAGCATGATTTAATGGAAACAATAGTAAAACAGGAGGCAGAGGACTTAATTCCAAATCCTGACTCTATTACTTATCCTGTAGAACTAGGAAAGCTATCTCCCTTCATCCCTCAAATAGTTCCCTCTTCCTAACTTCCCTGTTACTATTATAGGTACTAATATAATTCAAATTACACAGGCTCACAAGCTCAATGTCATACTTTTAACTTCTCACTCACTCTATTCTTTCGTATCCAATCTCTTGCCAAGACACATTGATTTTACTTTTGTAACATCTCTCTTCTTAAACGTCTACCAACCTGGTTCAGATCTTCATGACCTTACATATGCACCATTGCAATAACCTGCTGATTGGGTGTCACTGACATAAATCCCTCCCCAATTCAGTCTGTCTTTCACTCAGCAAAATGATCACTATATCATTCCTCCTCCCCCCCCCCCACATACATACACAAAAGCTCCCTATTCTGACCTAAATCAAATATAAAACCCTATATTTTCGGCCAAAGCCCTTCATTACATATCCCATCCCAAGCCATGCTGCAGTTTTTCTTATGATACCTTACACATCATCTTGAAGTATGCATATGTACTTTTTTATATGCACATTTATATGAACTTTTCTCCCCTTCTAAATTTCAAATATGATGCAGTCCAGTCCAATGTTGAAAGCTTTACCCTGGGGATATGGAAAAATAAGGCAGATATAGATGAGGGAAAATTTGCTCAGGAAGTTTAAAAGAAAATGTAAAGAGTTTCACTGTCCACTCAAGAAGAAGCCTCAAACAATTCTCTGCCACAGCTATTTTGCCAAAGAATCAGTTATGTAATTGTTGAGTGGGGAACTGACCTTTAATAAACACTTTTTGTAGAATCTAGATCTTAAGTTTGTTTGCTATTTTCAGTAATTCAGGATTCCAATGAGAGAATCTTTATGCCCTTGTTTCAAATTGCTGGAATCAGCTGCTGCCTTCAGCTTCCATATTTCAACAGTTCTGCTTCTCTGATCATGATAACATAGCAAATATTTCAAGTTTCATAAAAATGTATTATTTCTATTCATGATTTGGAAATGTGCTTAGGATAGGAAATTGACCTCTGAATTCATTGTTAGAGAAAGTTGCCAGAGAGGGAACTTTTGCTACTATTGCAAGGTGATACCTTTCCCCCACCCTCACTTTTAGACTTAAAGAGGTACCTTAATCATTGTAAAGAGGAGGATGTAGAAACATAATGTTTCTTAAAGGTGTCCAGTTGCAAAGAAAAAGAGTATTTAGATTGGGAGGTAAATTCAAGGGTTGGAACTTGAACTTCTAGCTATGTGAAAATACAAAGAGATATTTAAGGACATTTGACTGCAGGAAGAACTGTGCTATTGAAACAGAAGAAACAAGAAGACATTTGAGGCTAACATCAACAAAGTGAAAGGAAATGAGTATCAGAAGAGTGTTACAAGTAAGAGATTTGCATAATGGGCTCTATAAACATACCTGACTAGCAGATATGCATTACTTCTGCTCCTATACTTCCTGTGATGGGGAAATCTCACAAGTTATCATTATTCCATGACTGGAAAACAAGTTAAACAAGCTTTTCTTTATATTAAGTCAAATACTGCCTGACTAACTTTCTTCTAGTTCTGTCTCCTAGGGTCAAGAAATAGCCTAAACAAAGTATGTGCAGAACCTGTGACCTCAAAGTTACATGTGACCCTCTAGATCCTCAAGTGTAGTCCTTTGACTGAATCCAAACTTCAAAGAACAAATCCCTTTAAGAAAATTATTTGTTCCATAAAACTTGGAATCAGTCAAAAGGCTGCACCTTAGAAGAAGACATGATCTAAACCTCAATCTAAGCTTTTAATGATATAACAAATATTTGAATATCACAAACATGGTACTATAATCCTAGTCTTCATTTTTGTCAGACAAAATGTTTCCAGTACTTCTAATTGTAATAGTATGACATGGTTTCCTTTAGCATGATCCCTTCTCTGCTATAGATATGTGCCAGTTTAGAAATAACTTCCCAAAAATATTTGGCAGGCTATCCTGAATTTTTTTTTTTTTTAATCTTGCCAAGTCAAAAAGAAGCAGGAACATCATATCATTTTCTAGGAATTAGATTTATTCATGTAGCCAGAGGAGCTAGGCAATTTGGGTCCATGAAGTACCTGGTGGCACCAAATAATGCTGTGATAAGAACCACAAATGTCCAACTATAGACTCAGATTTCAGTCCCAATTGCTGACTTTGTTTGATTAAAAACATTACTATTTAAAAAATGTGGATAGCTGTATTTTATTTCCTATCACAGTAATTTCCTAATATATCCTTTGATCAACACTATCTTGAGTCACCTCATATGACAAAGAACTAATAAAAGAGAAAAACAAAAAAGCAGTTCAGCAAAACTAACCACCATATCAATAAAATGCAAAATATAAATTGTGCTTTACATTTACGGTCCTCGATCTTTACAAAAGAGATTTACACTGTCTCAGGGTTGAGCTGGATCATTATAATTTCACTTCTACACTTTGAGTAATTGTTTTTTGAGTTGCCTCATCGGAGTTAATCTGAATCTTGTTTTACTCATTCTTATTACTTCTTTTTAAATCAGTTAATATGTCTTCCCATGTCTTTTGATATTTTTCGTGCCCATACTATCTTACAGTAAAGTTAAAATCCGTAGCATTCATGTATTAAAGCAGATCCAAACATTTCACAGTTGATGGATATCTATTTTCTGATATTTTATTTTGGACTTTAACATAATATATTGCAGTATATTATGGTATGTTATGTTTTCATATTATAACATGCATTATGTCATATCACCTTATAACAGCATATAATCATATTTTATACTGCATTATACTATACAGAACTGTCATATCCTATCACATTGTTTTACATCATACATAATGTATTGTGTAGGGGGGAGGATAAAGGAGAGAACTGAATTTACTATTTTGCATTTTTACATAGTTTTTCCTAGAAGTTCATTATCTAGCTACTTTCTGCTGTTACAAAACTATTACCAGAGAATTTTGCAGTATATCAATTAAAAACCATTTTAAAGACTTTTATATGCCATTTGTTGTATTAAGCTTTGGGGATACAAATGCAAGCAAATGAGTTTCTTTTTTTAAATGACAAGAATAGTGAATAACAAAATAGGAAGCTTTTTTTTTTTTTGGTGGCTCTTATCAAGTTGTCAGGTGGAAGGGTCATATCTAACAAGAAAATTGATTCTGGAAAGCATAAGTATCTCATTCAAAAGTTGTGTGATATTGTGGAAAGGTTGTGATAATCAGCGTTGCCAGGTCTGAATTCAAGTTTTAATTTTGTATACTGTATTATATTGGGTAGATATGAGCTTCAATATTCTTCTCTATATAAATGAGACTAATAATAATTGTACTGCTGACTTTTGGAGTTACTACTGGGGAAAATGAGATCATGTAGAGAACTAAAAAAAGGCTATCAAAATATGAGCAATATCATAAATTGGAAAGATCATTGGAAATTGGAATAAGAATCAGTCAGCACACATTTATTAAGCCCCTACTATATGCCAGAATCTATGATAAATGCTAGGGATATAAAAAACGCAAACACTAGACTTTGACCTCAAGCTCACAATTTAATGGAGGAAGACAATATACATTTTCAAAAAGCTGAAAGGAGGATGGGAGAAGAGGGTAACAAATTTAGGGGAATGATGAAGTCCTTCAACTGGTTTGGAAATAAGGAGAAAACTGTGCTACATAGTCTCCTTGAGTCAAAGATCTGGGAAGATGTCTCCAATGTCTCCAATCTGTACTGTACCCAAGAAGGTGATGGTTGTACTGAGGAGGTGTGAATTCCAGATTGGATGTTATCCTGTGGGAAGATGAGTTTCTGGAAAAAAGGATGAAGTTCAGGAAAGCATTCCTTCCTACCCCAGTGTAGCTGATAAAATTAAAGAAGGCATAGCTAACAGAGATATCCTAGAGTAAGAAGTTCATTTTTTCACTTTGTTATGCCTTTGCCAGATGTGGAAAAAAAAAGTTACCTTAAATAAAAGTTATCAGGCCCTTTTCCATTGCTGCGCTAAAAATCATTCATATATCTGGTGGCCTATGGAGGGGGGAAAAATAAGTTTGCTAGGTCTGGGGCACAATCAAAGCAGGAGAAATCTGTGGAATATGACCAAATGAATGAAGAAATTGGTGAAAGGGGGTCAGTCTTTGCCTTTAGACTTGTATTAATATCACAAAGCTTGCAGTGCGGAAGGAAAAATTTTTCCTCACACTTTCCATATTCCTATTGGCAAGGAAGCTTTGAAATAGAGTTAATCTCAGAATTTAAAATGTCACAGAGAACAGAGACAACTATGTACCCAGGAGAGACTTATTCCTGATGGCTGGAAGTTGTGTTTGGAAGAAGATCAGGGCCAGTGACCCTAGATGAGCAAAGTCTACAGGAGAAAATTGCACTAAGGACAGAGAATCCTCAGGACACATTACAAAAGGAAAGTATATAGAGGCGCTATAGGGTGGGACGTATTAGCTTCTTTCTTATTCATTTATTTATGTGTTTATTGCTTTCAACATTCATGTCCACAAGATTTTGACTTACAATTTTTTCTCCCTATCTTTCCTTTACTCTCAACCGCAAAAAAGCAAGCCTATGGAATACCCCTTCCCCTAATCTGTTCTCTCTTATATCTTCCCCCATGACCCTGTTATATTTCTAGTAGGGCAAGATGGATTTCTATACCCCAGTGCCTATATATCTGATCTCCCAATTGCATGTAAAGAACAAATTTTTTAAACATTTGCTTTTAAAACTTTGAGTTCCAGATTTTTTTTTTCCATCTTCCCTCCTCACCTGCCCCCACTGGGAAGACAAGCAATTCAATAAAGGTTGTACATGTATACTTACCCAAAATATTTCCATAGCAGTTATATTGTGAAAGACAAACTATATTTCTCTCCATCCTATCCCACCCCCCCCCACTTATTCTATTTTCTCTATTGAATCTATCTCTTTTCAAAAATGTTTGCTTCTAACTATCCTCTCCTGCAATATACCATCCCTTCTCTCATCCCCCTTCTTATCCCCTACCCCTCCATTTTCCTATAGGGTAAGGTGCTCAATTGAGTGTGTATGTTATTCCCTCCTTAAGCCCAATTCAATGAGAATAAGGTTTTCCCATTCCCTTTCACCTTCCTACTCTGCCCCTCCATTTTAACAGTTTTCTCTTGCTTCTTTTATATAAAATAATTTACCCTAATCAATCTCTCCCTTTCTCCTTCTCCATGTAAATTCATCTCTCTACTCTTAATTATATTTTTTAGATATCACCCCTTCATATTCAACTCATCCTGTGCCCCATGTCTACATGTACACGAACATACATATGTCCACACTCACACATATATTTATATACACATACACCCTCCTATATATACATATATGTACGTATACATACACACATTTATATATTCCTGTCAACTATCCTCATACTGAGAAAAGTCTGATGAGTTACAATTACACTTTTTCCATGTGTGAATGTAAAGACTTAAACTTTAATAAGTTCTTTACGCTTTTTATTATTATAGTTATTATGCTTTTTCCTTTTTATCTTCTCATGCTTCTTGTATTTGAAAGTCAAAATTTCTGTTAAGTTCTGGTTTTTTCAACAAGAATGCTTGAAAATCATTGAATGACCATATTTTCCCCTGTAGCATTATATGCAGTTTTGCTGGGTAGGTGATTCTTGGTTTTAATCCTACCTCCTTTGACCTCCAGAATATCATATTCTAAGCCATTCGATCCCTTAATGTAGAAGCTGCTAGGTCTTGTGTTATCCTGATTGTGTTTCTACAATACCAAAATTATTCCTTCCTGACTACTTGCAGTATTTTCTCCTTGACAGGGGAACTCTGGAATTTAGCTATAATAGTCCTAGGAGTTTTCTTTTAGCGTTCTTTTTCATGTAATGATTGGTGATTTCTTTCAATTTCTATTTTGCTCTCTGGTTCTAGAATATCAAAGCAATTTTGCTTTATAATCTTTTGAAAGATAATGTCTAGGCTCTTCTTTTGATCATGGCATTCAGGTAGTTCAATAATTTATAAATGATCTCTCCTGGATCTATTTTCCATGTCAGTGTTTTTTCCAATGAGATATTTCACATTGTCTACTATTTTTTTTTCCATTTCTTTGCATCTGTTTTATAGCATCTTGATTTCTCATAAAGTCATTAGCTTCCAATTCCTCCAATCTAAATCTGAAGGAGTTATTCTTTTCAATGAGTTTTTGAAATTCCTTTTTCATTAGGCAAATTTGGCTTTATAAGCATTTTTATCCTCATTGGCTTTTTGGGCCTCTTTTGCCATTTGAGTTAGTCTATTTTTTATGACGTTATTTTCTTCAGTGTATTTTTGCATTTCCTTTAGAAGGCTGTTGACTCACTTTTCCTGATTTTCTTGCATCATTCTCATTTCTCTTTCCAATTTTTTTACATTTCTCTTACTTGATTTTCAAAATCCTTCTTGCACTCCTCCATGGCCTGTAACCAATTCATATTTTCTTGGAGGTTTTTGAGGCAAAAGTTCTAACTTTGATGTCTTCCTCCTGCTCCATGCCTTGATCCTTTTTGTCCTCCAAAAAGTATTCTATGATCTGATTGTGCTTCTTCTGCTTGCTCATATTGCCAGCCAATTACTTGACTTTTGAGCTCTTTGCCATGGTAGACCTCTGCTTCTAGAATGGAGAGAGCTTTTGGGTTTTTGCAGCTGCTGGAACTATTAGGAGGGTCCCCTCTCTACATCCCACAAAAGATCTTGTTCACTGGCCACACATCCCAGCACCACCACCCAAGACAGTGATCTAGATCCAAGCAAGTTAAAGCAAGAGTGATTATCCTCTGAATGGTTGCTTGGTCCTCCTATAATCTGCAGGCCAGAAGCTCCTGCAACTCAGCCCTTCTTGCCCCATACTCTAATGACCACCCCACCCTGTACCAACAAAATTCCATACTGACCTTTAGTTTCTCCTGGGTGTTTATGGATTGAAAAGTCTGGAAACCATCACAGCTGCTGCTGATTCACCCTCCTGACATCTGTTCCAACAGCTGCTGGTTGGACCCACCCTGGGGCCAGAACCATGTGGCCTGCATTGAGTTCCCAGCTGAGTGTGATAGACTCATCCTGTTAGCCTGCCAGGCTCCCTTTAGTGGGAGATTTGTTTCTTTCACTTTGTGGGTTCTGTAGCACTAAAGTTTGTTTAGAGTAATTTTTGTACATGTATTGGAAATGATTGGAGTGGGACCTCACTCCAGATTTGTGCTTCTACTCTGCCATCTTGCCTCCACCCCTGGAAGTATTAGTTTCTTAATCCATGTGCTCTCTTTTCTGAACCTAATTAGTAAAATAACTTATATATGTTTCCATTCAAGCTAGATGCACTTATAGGAAAATGAGCTCATTTTTTAGGAGTAAGGTTTTGAACATAATGTTCCCACTATTCCATCTGAAATGATAGTTAACTAGCATTTAGTGAATATCTACTATGTAGGTTTTGTGGTAAAAAATGAGGATACAAAGCAAAACCTAAAAACAACAACAACTAAAAACCAAATAATCCCTCTTGTCTATGAATTCACAGTTTAATGAGATAACCTGGAAACAATTATCTATGGATGAGAAATAAATATTATAAATTAAGGGTGGATTCAGAGAGAAGAGAATAAGATTAAAAAGGATGAGGAAACATTTGTTACAAAAGGTAGGACTTTAGATGAATCAGGGAATCTAAGAGAGAGGAGGAGAGAGGAAATTTCAGGAGTAGAGAAAAGACAGTGAAAATGCTCAGAGTCAGGAAACAGAGTACTATGTGAGAGAAACAACAAGGAAAACAGCATCATTAGATTACCTACTATTTTTAGGGAAATAAGGTTTAACATGACTTGATAGGTATGAAGAAGTAAGCGTTAATATTATTAAAGGTTTTACGACCCAAATACAATATGTTAATATTTGCTTTAAGCTAAATGTTCCTACTGACTGACTCTTAACCAGTGATTTTACTAGCAGGGGCCTATAAACAACACTTTCTGAAGAAGAGTGCTAAAGAGCATAATGAACCTGAAGTAGACTAGTCTCCCTTTTCTAGCCCAGTATTTAGACTCTATGTGCAAAGTAAGGGAGGCATTTCAAGGACAGTGAGTACACATAAAATGAAAATAGTAAAACTAAGTGATGGTAACAGAAACAGTAACAACTTTAGAAGCTCTAAAACAAAGTAAAGTAAGGAAACCTGACAGCGACGGGAGAGAGAGGGAGAGAGACAGAAAGAGAAAGAGAGAGAGGGAGAGAGACAGAAAGAGAAAGAGAGAGAGAGAAAAAGAGAGAGAGAGAGAGAGAGAGAGAGAGAGAGAGAGAGAGAGAGAGAAGGAGAATTATAGAATCAATTATGGGGTACCACTGTGCTACCACTGAATGTAAGATCAGATTCATTTGGTAATCTATGTTCCTTGGTGGGTCATAATTTAATGGCAGAGAGGAACATTTTTTGAACTAGAGAAAATGAAACCAATGAGGGGAAATTTTTTGGAAACGCCTTTGCCTGTAGCCATTTCTGCATCATAGAGGAACACTTTTGTTCAAGAAGGAGTAAAAATAGTCCTGAGGAGCAGTATTGAATGTAATCCCAAAGTGTCAGAGGCTCTTCCTGGGTAAAGACCAGAGTTTACAACAAGAGACCAGTAGCCACATCCCCAGCCCACCCCCTGAACACAACACACACACACACACACACACACACACACACACACACGCACCATATTACCTAGGAATAATAGAAAACTTCCAAACCACAGAAGTAACTCTAAAAATAGCAGTGTGAAAAAAAAATAGAAGCTTGAGACTCATTTACCTTGCTGGGAAAAGAGCCAAACATAAACATAGAGGTCCAAATTAATAAAGTGGGGGAAAAATCGTAAATGACAAATAAGAACCTGTACATAAAAACCTATATGATGGCAAGGAAGATCAAGACAAAACTCAGGAAAAAATGATGTCAAAAAAGCTACAGACAAAGCCACAAAAAAAAAAAAAAGGAATTGTATGCAAACCCAAAAAGAATTCCTGGGGAAAAATAAAAAATAAAATTTCTAGAATGATTTCCAAAAATCAAACAAGAATGGTAGAGGAAATAATAGCCAAATAGGTGAAAGGAAAGGAAGAAAATAATACAAAGACCATAAATTTTTAATTTAATTTTATTTTAAAAGATAAAATGTGCTAAATTGAGGAAAAGTTACAAAAATACACTGGAGAAAATAGTTCCTTAAAAATTAGAATGGGGCAAGTGGAAGCTAATAACTCCATGAAATACCAAGAAGTATTAAAAATTGAAATAATGAAAAAATAGAAGAAAATGTGAAATATTTCATTGAAAATATATCTCACCTGAAAAAAGGTAGAGGAGAGATAATTTAAGAATTATATGACTACTTGAAAGCCATGATCAAAAGAAAGTCTTCATATTTCAAAAATTATCAAGGACAAGAGCCCTGATGTTTTGGAACCAGAGGGTAAAATAAAAATTTTAATAATGCACTAATCACCACCTGAAAGAGATCAAAAAATAAAAATTCTGAGGAATCAGAGCCAAATTCTGGAGATCTCAGGTCAAGGATAAAATATTGCAAGCAATCAAAAAGAAAACATTTTGATGTTGTGGAGAATAATACATCTAGAATAATACACCTAGCAAACCGTGTATAATCCTTTAAGGTAAAAAAAAAATAGATATTTAATGAAATAGAGGACTTTCATGTATTCCTATTGAAAAGACAAGAATTTAAGAGAAATTTTGGCTATTCAACACATGATACAAGAGGAGTATAAAAGGTAAACAGGAATGAGAAATTATGTTGAAATTGTGTGTGTGTATGTATATAGTGTATATGTATGCACACCCACCCTGTGATGCCAATCAGCACAAAACACTTGAGGGCTGCACTTATGAATAATTTTAAGGGTTTAAACACAACGTATAATAAGCAACCCTTTTTACAGAACTAACCTTTCTCACAACATAACTTAATGTGACCACATTGTCTTAAAACATATCATTCCCTATATATCTGTAAAGCCACACACAAACAGCTTTCCACGGGACAGCTGCTGTGAAGAGCTTTTAAGGTTCTAATTACATAGTATAGTGAATTCTCTATGTATTCAATAACAAATTAGAACAAAACATTCACAGAAAATCAAGGTGCAGCATTCACAATGTTACAACTTATCACAGAAAAATAAAACACAGCATTCACAATAACTTATTACTAAAATGGCCATATAGTTTTCACCAGAGTGGTCACATAGTTTTGAACAAAGTACATTCATTTAGTCAGTCAGTTATTTAGTAACTCAATCATTCAATCATCTTTAGCAAGGCTTGCCTCCATACTCAATCATTCAATCATCATTAAGGAGGCGTGCCTCCTTAAGGGACACAAAATACAAAGGGTAGTACATTCATTTAGTTTATCACAGAGCCCTTAATTTAATCACAAAGTACAATCACAAATAAAGTACAACTCCATCATTCACTACTCAATAGAAAATGGCACAAATGAGCAGACAGGGCTTCCAGTTGTCTTACTGTTACATCTACACCTAGTTAGCTACTAGAGAGGGAAGCACCAACATCTGGATTTTCAAAGGTGAGAGGGCTCATCAGATGCCCAGAGTCTCATCTGGCCAAATCACACAACTCTTCCCAAAGCGACTCCCAAAGCAAAACCTCACATAAGGGTCAGTCACTACTCAGTATTCATGGAGAGGGCTTTTCATCTTGACTCTGGGCAGGCTTTCAGCTTTCATGGTTTCCCTTCCATGGTCCCATCTTCTACCTGAATTCACCAAACTGTCACCTGAGTTCAAAGATAGACATCTCACAGCTCCTTGTCCAGCTCTCCATACAATTCCTGTTCCACACTGAAGCTAACAGCCTCCAGTCTATCTTAAATCCTTAATAGTCTCTATTCCTGGGAAGTCAAGGCTTAACAAAGCCACAAAAAGACAAAGTACTGACATAATAGTAATGACTCTTGTGGCAGCTCTGACTGTGCCTCAAAAGTCTTCAGCAGCTTAACTGGCTCTTGGAAGTCCTCAGAAGCTTTGCTGGCCCTCAGAAGAAGCCCCGCCACCACAAGTTCCCAGGAAATTCTGTCTTTCCCAGCTGTTTTTTTTTTCATTATATACAGTATTGTTCCTCCCTGTTCAGACCCTTCCTGTTACATCAGCAACAGGGGTTCATACCTTCTCTTTCTTTAACAGAGGCTTAATTTGAAACTAGGTGCTAAGTACCTGTCAGCTTAGCAATAGACAAGAATCTTCTTCAAATTTCATTACCATTTCAATATCATAACATTCAGTATATAACATGGCACAAAGAATATATAATAGCATTCAATACATAACATACCATGGATATTCCAAAAATATTTGTTAATACAATCAGGGGTTCCCAGGACAGGGTCTTCTTAAGCATAACATGTCCTTAAGGGGTATCAGAAAACTGTCCACCTCTAGGCCACAATAGGTTATGATCTCCTCAATCCAAACCTTCTAAGTGAAGTTCTCTTGAGGGTGTGTTCTCCTCAAACTGCTGTTGCAGTATCCCATCTGGCACTCTCACTGCTCCTTCCTTTTTGCAAAGCTTTCATTTTGACTTGTGGCTGACTTCTAGGCCCATGACTCCTCATCTGTGGACCTACCACTTCCAGCTCCTGCCTGGACCCTGACACAAGCTGCTTTGCACTCATGCTTCTTGTCTCAGCTCACAGGGGAAGAGACTGCTCCATTCCAAGCTCTCCTTGCTCCTGCTCCCAGTTTCTGTTTCTGGGAAAGCAAAGTTTAACAGGACAACAACAATATTTACACACATTACCAACATTACCATTTCAATTCACTTTTAAGGCTCAGAAGCTCCCTGATAGCAGTTCTTAAAAGGAGCTGAAGTTAAGCCTCCTTCCTTTGGGCAGGTCTATGCCCCTCAGCTCAATTGACTTTTACAACCAGAAGGCTCCTTTAGCAAGCCTCTGCTGCCGTGCCTGCTGGTACCACCAGCCTTTTCAGTGTTCCATGCTAAATGCTCAATTTATTTGTCTTTTTTTCACCCTTCATTTTCTTCTTCTGGCTCTATATTCATAGCTGAGGGGGCTTCTGGTCTTGTCCCCTTCTTCTCAAGAGTTCTCAGGTGAAGTATTCTTCCAGTGAGTGAGCTCCAAGGTCATATCAAGCTTCCAGATTATATATTGTTTTGCTTGGTGTAATGACAAGCACAGAAGTAGTTCACACCTTGTTTCAACTATGGAATTAACACCTTATTTCAGTTCAAGTTTCTTTTGGTCCTTGTATCAAGTCTGTTATGAAACAGAACATGTGAACCCTACAATTTGTGAATCCTTGAACTCATGAACTCCTGCAACAGTAAGGGCAGGAGATATACCATATATAAGTAAAAACCCAATCTGGGAAAGTCAGAACTTCTTGGTATAGCATCATGGAGGCAGGGCAACTGCTGCTGCTGGACTGAAAACTGAACTGAGAATTCAGAAGAATTGAGAAGAGGAATGAGAATTGAGAATTGAGAAGTAATTTCTTGGAGAAAGCAACATGTAGGCTGGATAAAGAAATTTTGATTTTTTGAAGGGAGCTAATGGTGCTGAAGACTTCCAAGGGCCAGCCAGAGCTGCTGAGGAGGTGCTGGAGAGCTAATGAGGAGCTGCTGAGGAGCTGCTGAGGATTTCCAAGGGCAAGCAGAAACTTCTGCTGAAGACTTCCAGCAGCCAGTCTGGAGTTGCCAGAGGAAGCATAACTGTGGTGGTGGTGGTACTTTGTTTGTGTGTGGCTTTATTAAGCCTTGACTTCCCAGGAATAGAGACTGTGGAGGATTTAAGGTGTACTGGATGCTGTGAGATTCAGTATGGAACAGACCTGCATGGAGAACTGAACAAAGAGCTGTGAGCTGTCTGCCTTTGAATCCAGGTAATAGTTTGGTGAATTCAGGAAGGAGAGGAGTTATACCATATATAAGCAAGAGTATAAGCTGGACAGTCAGAACTTCTTGAGATAAGCATAATGGAGTCAGAGCAGATGTTGCTGGACTGAAGACTAAACAGAGAATTGAGAAGAACTGAGAAGAGTACTCTTGTGATAGCAGAGTTAAGTAGGAGAAAACTTGTGTTATCCCAGCAGTCTGTTTGTCTGCTCTCTGTGTGTTGATGTTTGTTTGTTATACCTTGTTACAAAAGCCCTGGGACCTTACTGGAAGCCCTGAAAGAGAGTTTCTTGATTGTATGTTTATAGAAGTCCTGGAGGAGAGTTTTGGAGGTCCTGGAACTTTACTGATGATTTGTGCTGACCTCTTGGACCTTGTTTGTTGATCTGTGTTGATTTCTATGTTGTTGATTTGTTTTTAGTTCTCAGACTTTGTTGGTGGGTCTGAGTTGATTTCACAGTCAGATAGTGAATTGATGATGGTGCCAACAATGAGTATGAATATTATTGTGACACTCTTAAGATTTGTCTTCCCAGAAACAGGAAAACTTTGAAGGACTTGAGGTGGACTGGACACACTGAGCTTCAATATGGAACAGGAACTGGACAATGAACTGGACAAGGAGTGGACAAGGAACTGGGAGCTGCTTGGCTTTGAACCCATGTGACAGTTGGAGCTGGGACCATGGAAGAGGAACCATGGAAGCTGAAAGCCAGCTTTGAGTAAAGCTGAAAAAAGACTTTACTTGGATATTGTGTACTGACTGAGAAAGTTATGATTTACCATGACCCAAGGGTGGAAAACTTTGACGTGTGTACTTTGTGATTGAATTAAGGATTTTATGATTGACTAAATGGATGTATTTAAAAAAACAAAACAAAACTATGCGATCACTTTGGTGAAAGCTATGTGGCCATTATAGTGATAAGTTTTTGAGTTGTGACATAGTAAATGCTGTATTTTGATTTTCCATGATAAATGGTAATATTGTGAATGCTTTACCTTGATTTTCTGTGAATGTTTTGCTCTGATTTGTTATTGAATAAAGAGAGAGTTCACTATACTATGTAATCAGAATCTTGAAAGCTGTTTACAGTAACAGTCCTCTGGAAAGCTGCTCATGCTTGGCTTTACACTTGGCATCTGATTGGCTAAGCCCAGGAGTGTAACCCACATTTCAGATGTTTTAAATTTAGCCTGAGTCTGCGAAAGTGCAGTTATACACCCAAATCTCTCTATCTCTATTTCTATCTCTATCTCTACCTCTCTCTCTCTCTCTATCTCTATCTCTGTCTCTATCTATCTCTATTTCTATCTCTATCTATGGATATAGATATATAGCTACATATAGATAGATATCTACATATGGATATTCTGTGCAGTATGTGTGTATGTGTGTGTGCATATGTATATTTATGTGTGTGTGTATTCAATTTGTAATAGAAATCTACCTTATGCAGCAGAGAAGTAGGAGGGAAAGAGGATAATATAAAGGTAGTGTGTTGATAAAAAGGAGGGCAGGTAAAAGCAGGGTTATTCAAATGCAAAACAGACTTTATAGGAGGGACAGGAATAAATGACACAGAGAGGAACAAACAGAAGTATCTAAGATGAAGGGAAATGAGGAATTTTAATCATAGCTTTGTATGTGAATAAGGTCAACTTACCCATAAAGTAGAAGTATATAGCAGAATAGATTAACAACCAGAATCCAGCAATATTATGCTTGCAAGAAACAGAAACACACAAAGTTATAGGGGCCAGAGAAGAATCTATTGTACTTGAGCTAAAGTCAAAAAGGCAGGGGTAGCAATCATGATTTTAGTCAAAGAAAGGTAAAAATAGACCCAATTAAAAGGGATAGACAGGGAAATTACATCTTACTAAAAGAAACCTTACACAATAGTATCACACTAAACATTTACCAAATAGCATAACATCCAAATTTTTAAAGGAAAACATAAATTATAGGAATGAAATATTAAAACTATATTATTAAGGAATCTCAATTTTCCATTCTCAGAGTTAAATAATTCCCACCCTAAAATAAATAAGACAGAAGTTAAGGAGAAGAATAGAGTCTTAGACAAATTATATATGATAAACCTCTGGAGAAAACTGAATGGGAATAGAAAAGATTTTCTCAGTTGCACATGACACCTTTCAAAAAATTTACATTTTATAGGACATAAAAACTTCTAAATCAAATGCAAAGAAGCAGAAATATTAAATGCACACTGTTCATACACCAAAAATAACATTTATAAAAGTGTCATGGAAGCATAGGTTAAAGGATCTTTGGAAACTATAGAATGTATGAAACATATAACAAATCCTAGAAGTAATTATACCCTTAAAGAGAATTCTGATTAAACAGAATTCCAAAATTTGTGGAATACAGAAAAAACAATATTTAGAAGGAAAATTAGATATCTAAATTTTTACATCAATAAAATAGGGAAAATACAGAGATTTGGGCATGCAACTAAACTTTTGAAAGTGAATAAATTAAATATCCTTAATTAAACATCAAAATGAAACTCAAAGGAGACACTACTAAAATTTAAGGTAAAAATAACATTGAACAAATAAACAAAACTAAGAACTATTTTTATGGAAAAACAACAACAATAAATAGACAAGCCATTAGTCATTTTGATTTAAAATAAAAGACAGGAGCAAACCAAAGTACTAGAATCAAAAATGAAAAGGGTGAATACACAACTAATAAAGAAGAAATTTTAAAAAATTATTAGGAGTTATTTTACCCAATTATTTACCAGTAAAATGTCAATGTAATTTAGATGGATTAATGCTCACAAAAATGTAAACTGTCCAAATTAACAGAAGATGAAATAGAATACTTTAATAACCCTCTCTTTAGAAAAAGACATTGAACATGCCATCAATGAGCTCCTTTAAAAAAAAAATCCTCAGAACTAGATGGATTCCTAGTGAATTCTACCAAATATTTAAAGAACAATTAACATTAATGTTACATATATACACTATTTGGAAAAATGGGCAAAAAAGAAGTCTACCAAATTCCTTTTGTGAAACAAATATAATTTTGATACCTAAACCAAGAAGACCAAAAACAAAGAAACAAAACTATAAATTAATTCCCTTAATGAAAATTAATGCAAAAATTTTAAAGATAATACTAACAAAAAGATTATAGTAATATATTCCAAAGATCATGTGCTCTGATTGGTGGGGTTTACACCAAGAATTCCGGTTTGCTTCAAAATTAGGAAAACTATCAGAATAATTTGCCTTATCAATAAAAAATGTTGCAATTATATCAATAGATTCAGAATGCCTTGGACAAAATACAACATTCATTTCTATTAAAAACCACTAGAAATCATAGTAATTAATGTAATCTTTCTCAAGATGATAAGTATTACCTATCAAAAACCAAGAGCAAACAGTATCTATAATTGTAATAAACTTGAAGCTTTACCAATAAAATTGGGTGTGAAGCAATATGTCCAATATCACCACTATTACTCAGTATTTTACTAGAAACTGTGGCTATAGAAATAAGACAAGAATATTAAATGGAAGAAATAAAAGTAGGCAATGAGTAAACAAAACTATCGTTCTTTCAGAGGATATGATGGTATACTTTGAAAATGCTAGAGAACTGAAGAAAAAGAGATGAGACAATTGACAGCTTCAGTAAAGTTGTAGGATTTAAAATAAATCCACACAAATCAGTAGCATTTCTCTATGTTACCAGCAAAACAAATGAGGAAGAGATAGAAAGAGAAATTCCATTGAAATAACTGTAGACAATATAAAATACTTGAAAATCTGTTTTCCCAGATGAACCCAGGAACTATACGAACACAATTACAAAATGTTGTTTGTTTTTTTTTCTGCACAAATACAAATCTAGACAATTGGAGAAATACTAAATGATCATGGGTGTGCCAAACGAATATAATACAAATGAAAAATTTTTCTAATTTAATATTTTTTATTAACTGCCATACCAATTTACAGAGTTATTTTTTTAGAATTAGAAAAAAGTAGTAATAAAATTCATCTTGAAGAAGAAAAGGTCAAGTATATTAATGGAATGAATGAAAAGAAATAAGGATGGAGGCTTAGCAGTTCCAGATTTCAAACAATATTACAAAGCAGTAATGATGATAGCAATCTGGTCCTGGCTAAGAAATACAGAGTGATAGATCAGTGGAATAAAATACATCATACACAATAATAAATCACCATAGTAATCTAGTATCTGATAAATTCAGAGATCTAAGGTTTTAGGGAAATAACTTTCTACTTGAGGAAAAAAAAAAAAAAACATGGGGAAACAAAAGCAGTCTGTCAAGAACTAGATATAGACCAAAATTTCACATTGTATTAAACATTTCACTCTGATAAAAACAGTGATCTAAGACAATTCCAAAGGACCCATGATGAAAAGTGCTATCAAACTCCAGAGAGAGAACACATAAACTCGCAGTACAGATTGAAGCATACTTCAGAACAAAACAAAACAAAAACACTTAAAAAAATAGGCTTCGGGGACTAGGCCCGGTGGCTGCTGCTGTTGCCACTGCTGCCTTTGGTGCCTCCGGGTCCTCCTGGTACTCCCGTTCCTCGGCCATGGCAGCAGCTTCCCTCAGAGGGTGCACCAAGCCCTCGGGCAACTGGGGCTCAGCCGCGGTAAGATCATTGGCAATAATGTCAAGAAGCATCAGAAGTTTGCCTCAATGGTCAAGATGTGGGTCTTTGAGGAGATGGAGAATGGACGAAAACTGACAAACATTATCAATAAAGATCACAAGAATGTAAAGTACTTCCCTGAACACAAGCTGCCTGAGAATGTGATTGCTGTCCCCAGTCACAGTGAGGCCGTTGGAGACACAGACCTCCTGGTCTTTGTGATCCCTCACCAGTTCATTCACAGGATCTGTGATGAGATCACCCGGCGAGACCCCAAGAAAGCTCTGAGATTCACCCTCATCAAGAGAATTGACGAGGGTCCCGAAGGGCTCAAACTTATCTCCAACATCATCCGTGAGAAGATGGGCATCGACATCAGTGTTCTGATGGGCGCCAACATCGCCAACGAGGTGGCTGCTGAGAAGTTTTGTGGGACCACGATCGGCAGCAAGGTCCTAGAGAACGGCTTCCCTTCAAGGAACTGCTCCAGACCCCGTATTACTGAATCACAGTAGTGGATGACACTGACATGGTAGAGCTGTGTAGGGAGCTCAAGAACATTGTGGAGGTGGGAGCTGGCTTCTGTGATGGGCTCCACTGTGGGACAACACCAAGGCTATCGTCATCCGCCTGGGGCTCCTGGAAATGATTGCCTTCGCCAGGATCTTTTGCAAGGGGCACGTGTCCACGGCTACCTTCCTGCAGAGCTGTGGTGTGGCCAACCTGATCACCCCGTGCTACAGGGGCCGGAACCGGAGAATAGCTGAAGCATTTGTCAAGCCCGGAAAGACCATCGAGGAATTGGAGAAAGACATGCTGAAGGGCCAGAAGCTCCAGGGCACCACTACTTCTGCAGAAGTGCATGGCATCCTTAAGGAGAAGGGGCTCCTGGATAAGTTTTCCTTGTTTACAGCTGTCTATCAGATCTGCTTCGAAGGCCGGCCAGTCCAGGAGATGCTGTCCTGCCTCCAGAGCCACCTGGGGCATTTCTAATGGTGACGATACAGCCATGTACCAGGAAGCCTCTGCCTTTCCAAGTGACCCACAGGCTCGGGCAGCAATGATGGCAAAGGCCAGACGCTCCTTATCTGATGCTTTACTCCAGACATGAATGTTGGTGGATTTCTCCAGGTTCATTCTTTTCTAGCCCAGGTGGAGGGGGGGATAGATGGACGGTCCAGGGCTGGATGGATTGGGGATTCATTTCATTAGCCAAGATGTGGGTGTTTAAAACATCTTCATGCAAATGTTGCACAGCTATCGCTGTGTGTGTCTGTCTTCTGTTGTGTGCGTGTGCATGTGCCTCCAAAACCCACTCATGTGGATTTTTGGATTCATCTTTTCGAATTCCTCCATCATGGTAACTTGAGATATTGGGACTGTCTTAACTAGTTTCTTTTTGTTTGTTTTTAAATTCAACTCATTAACATTAGGTCTTTGGGTGAGGCCAATTTTATTTTAAAATGACAATTAACCAGCATTATTGTGGTGGGTGAGAAAGAAGGAATAACATTGATCTGTTCAAAGCACCAAATATACGAGAATTTAAAAAAAATAGGCTTCTCCTTTATTTCACCTATTAATAAA
The DNA here is from genome assembly GCA_028646515.1 of Pseudochirops corinnae. Taxonomy (NCBI): domain Eukaryota; kingdom Metazoa; phylum Chordata; class Mammalia; order Diprotodontia; family Pseudocheiridae; genus Pseudochirops; species Pseudochirops corinnae. The sequence goes on from CM053585.1 coordinate 54,388,353, forward strand.
CCCCACTGTGTGAGGGCAGACCCAATAACCACGGTATCCTCCAGTCCCTTCCAACTAAAGAGTAGCAAAGATTTGCAGAGGTGTGTGCATCCTGTTCGTGCTGCTTCCTCCTGCTTCCTCCTGCTTCCTCCTTCTCCTCATTGTCTTTGTTCTAGTTGGAGCTGAAGGTGCTGTTGCTCCTGCTGTAGATTACCTGCTTGTTGGAGTCTTTCTGGATGAGGTAATTGCCTTCCTCCAGCTTCATGCTGGTGTAGATCACACAGAGCAGGATGTCCCAGGTGTTCTCCACGCTCCGGTCAATCTGGCTGGCAAACTCATTGGACTTGAACTGCTGGGTGCCCAGAATGGCATTTGAAGAGCTAAGTCTTTGGCATGGTAGCAGGACACATACCAGAGCTTGAGGTACGGATCTGGCCAGCCGTGCACAGCAGGTCCAGCGCGTTGGATTATAGCTGTCGTTCTTCAGCTCTGCGGAGATTCCCACCCCTCACCCCCCATTCCAGCTTCTGCAGCCAGTCAACGTCATTGCGGTGCCTGAAATCTCACTCATTGAGGGTCTTGATGTTGATGAAGGACCCCTCTCCACCACACACTGTCCTCACGGCTCTATGCTCAGAGAGCACAATGAGGAGGATGTCATCACCAAGCTTCCATTGGCTCTACCTGTACCACACGGAGGTGATTTCATTCTTGTCCATACCATCCTCCACACAGGGATTTGGGTTGGGAAACTTGCATCTTTCCTTTCCCATTCGCAGGCACTTCTTGGAGAAGTTGTGATTGATGTAGACGGCCTTCATAGCAAGGTGACCTGGGTGAGTTGAAGTAGTTGCCTTCATCCTGAGGGGGTTCATTGTCAGTTTCGTTCATAGGAGGTCAAACTCTGAGTTCTCCTTTTGGTCAAAAAAACCGTTTGGACATGATCCTCTGAAGGACAATATCCCAGGAATAGATCAAGCTCTTCTGCATGTCCCAGGTGACGTCGGTGGCAAACACATTGCCCTGGGTTAATGATTGGTTCACCTGTTGTGCAAAATGTGTTCCATGCTCCCCAGAGGCTTCTCATTTTTCTTGGTGATGTAGTCAAAGGCTTTGTCATAGTATGTCTTGCAGCTCCAATACCTCCAAATAACACATTATCATTAACTGAGGAAAAATCAGTTCCTTCCTTCACTTCGCAATCACTTGTGACCTTGATGGAAGAATCCCAGGGCTTCTGGAACTTTTGGTCCCATTTCTGCTTTACTCCAAACTGCTTCTGGAACATTCTTTGCAAACATACGCAGTCTCTCTCTTTTTGCTTGGCCCTCTTAGGAAAGGTCGGCAGGCTGAACTCCCATGTTTTCCAACTTTCCTTGTCCTTCCTAAGATTCTGCTGGGCAAACCTTATCCTATTCCTGTGGTAAGCTGCCTTCTGGGTCCTAGGCTTGTCTACCAGTTGCAAATAGGTCTTGTCCTCCTCGTGGAAATAAGCATACTGGCTTCCACCACTAAACTGGGAGGAATATTTTATTCCTGTATCTCTAATCCTGGTAAGTGGACCCACTCCAGTCTGCAACCTTTCCCGCTGATCTCCTTTTTTGAATGGTTGATAGGTCATGCCCCGAAGCATTGTCCTGGATCACCAGTCATTTGTTCTGCCATCTTCTAAAACCTGATCAGGCCGTGGCCAGTCCCGATGGAGTTGAATGGTTTTGGGCGAGGTGCCGGTGCCCCGTCACTGTCCAGTGGCCATCCAGGAAGGGACCAAAAGAAAAAAACAAACAAACAAACACATATTTTTTAAAAAAATATTGTTTGTGTTTTCATTTACAGCAGGGCTAATATGAAAATATATTTGGCATTACCTCACCCAAATAATTGAAATGAAAGCTCTTCCCTTCCTGGGACTGCTAGATGGTGCAGCGAATAGAGAACCGGCCCTGAAGTCTGAAGTACCAGAGTTCAAATGTGACCACAGACACTTGACACTTACTAGCCATGTGACCTTGGGCAAGTCACTTAACCCCAATTGCCTTGCCTTCGCCCCTCCAAAAAGACAAAGAAAAATTCTTTCCTTCCCAAGAAAAAAGGTCGAGTTTGAATTTTTTTTAAAAAAATTTTCTAAAAAAATAATTTGCATGCGATTGGGAAATATTTGGAAAAAGAAAAAAGAAACCTACAATATCCTTGTCCTTTTATCCCAATTTATCAATTGGTCAATGATTCTTACAGCATGAAGATCAGCTATCAGACTGATTAAATTAAATTAAATTAAATACTGAAATTGAAAAGGGTACAAGATAAGACTAAAGGGGAAAGAGAGAGAGAGAAAGGGAGAGAGAGAGAGAGAGACAGACAGAGAGAGAGAGAGAAAGAGAGAGAGAGAGAGAGTTGTTATGTGACTTTTTGTTCACAAACAATTGAACACTCAGTACGGTCTCTGAGACTGAGATGCAGCTGAGAATGAATTGATTATCTGCTGCTTCAGCTAATTTTGGCCTGACAATTAACACTAAGAAAACAGAGGTTCTCCACTAGCCAGCAATACACCATCCTCTGTAGATGTAGCAGTTACAGCAGGTGGAGAGATATTTGAATGCTTTGGTTAAGTTCACATATCTTGGCCGTATATTTTGCAAAGATGTATACATAGATGATGAGATTGACAAAATCATGTAGCACCAGTTCAGTGTTTGGGAGGCTCTGAAGGAAGGTATGGGAGAAAAGAGGAATTATGCTGCCGAAAACTGAAATCTAGAGAGCTATTGTGCTAAAATTACTACTGTATGCCTGAGAAATCTGGATATTATACCATTACCAGGCTATGAAAGCAAATGACTTCCATTTGAATTGTCTTAGGAAGATTTTGAAGATCATCTGGCAAGAAAAGGGACCAGACACTGAGGTTCATTTTTGAGCTGAACATCTAAGCATTCGAACTGTACTGAACAGAATATGACTTTGATAGGCTGGCCTTGTTGTTTAAATGTCAAACATACATTTGCCTAAAGACTATTTTGTGGAGAACTCACATGAGGCAAACACTCATAGAGAGGTCAGAAGTGATATCCTTGAGGTCTATAGTAAGAACTCTTGAATCTATTGTGAGACATGGGAGACAAACGTCCAGCACAGAATGTCCACATCAAAGCATTCTTTGTCACAAATGAGCAAAGCAGAATTTCAATAGTGCAAAAGAAACATGACGTACATGAAGCAGAATTCTATAACTAAAAAAAAAAAACCAAAACACACGAGATGCACAAAGTTAAATATATCTCTACTCCAAAAGTTCATGTGGATTAGTTGTGCCTGACATGTGGCAGAGCTTTCTAAGCTGTAATTGGTCTGATGAGTCATAGTAGAACATACTGTACCTAGACCCTCATACAGTGATTTCATTTTGCTCCTCTTAAGGCATGTTATTACAACCAATTATTCTTATTATAATAAACTCCTCATTGTTCCTTATATATCTTAAGAATAATACCTTTATTAGAGAAACTTTCAGCAAAAAAAAAAATTATCCCAATTTCTTGCATTTATGATTTTAGCTCCATTGGTTTTATTTATTCATTTTTAAAAATTCATGCAGTCAGAATTATTCATTTTACATCTTATGAACCTTTTGGTTTTGAATTCTTCTCCATGAAAAAACTTGACAGGTATTATATTTTTCATTGTCTGCTAATTTACTTTGATGTCACCAATTATGTATCTTGGGACAGCTAGATATTGCAGTAGGTGGAGCATCAGACTACAGTTAGGAATACCTGAGTTCAGCTTTGATTTCAGATGCTTGTCAGCTATGTTACCCTAGTCAAATCACTTAACCGTGTTTTCCTCAATTTCTTCATCTGTAAAATGAGCTGGAGAAGGAAATGACAAAACACTCCATTACCTTTACAAAGGAAATTTCAAATAAGGTTATAAAAATTAGGACACCACTGAAGTGACTGAATAACAATAATAAATGTTTTGGTTCTTGGTATATAGTATGAGATACTGATCAATAGTTTCTCCCAAACTACATTTCAGCTTTCCCAATAGTTTTTGTTGATAATGAATTTTTCCCAAAAAATTAGAATCTTTATGTTTATCAAATACTATGTTATTGTTCTTTCCTTCTATATTTTGTGTATCTAATCTACCTAGAGGAAAAAAAATCTTACACAGTAATAAATTGTTTTGATGATTAAAGCTTTGCAGTATAGTTTGAAGCCTACTACTGCTTAGGCTCTGTTTGTTGCCATTGTTTCCATTAATTTCTTCAATATTCATTATTTTTTAATATTCCAGCAGATATTGACAGTCCCTTTCAAGACCTCTAAACATTTACATTTTATATACTTATATGGGTACTTGTTCTATCCTTGGTAAAATAAAAGCTCTTCGAGGGCAGAGAATACTTTATTTGTTTTCATATGTACAGTGCATAGGGAAGATGGGAAGGGGTAGAGGGAGAGAGGGACAGAAAGAGAGAGAGGGATAGAGAGAGAGAAGGACAGAGAAGGAGAGAGAGAGACAGACAGGGAGAGACAGAGACACAGAGAGAGTCAGAGAAAAAGAGAGAGACAGAGAGAGAGACAGAGAGAGAGAAAACATTTCTTAACTTGGCAATTTATCATTTATGTATGCAGGAAGCATTTCTAAGATTATATGTGATGGAATCTCAGTGAATTTAGTAAAATTATAAGAAATGTATCTTGATGAAAATGTAGCCTAATAAGTTACAAGTAAGGAATAGTCACATTTTGAGTTCATCTGTACTTTGACAATTAAAAAATATTCCTTAACATAGAGCTAGAAGATGATAAAGCTATATATTTACAAACTGTAGTAAGTTTTACAAAGTTCCTTGATAAGCATTTCCTATATACATCCTGTGTCCCACTCCCTATCCACTGTACAAATAAAAACAAATAAAGTATTTTCTGCCTTTCTAAAAGTCATAAATGAGGAGGAATTTAAGTTTAGATCCTTTTAAGCATATGTTGACTTTGAGGTGCAGCAAGAAGGCCCGACTGATTAAACCATAGATTGTGTAAAGAGCAATAAAGTCTAGTAGTCTTGGAAAGTTAAATTGGAACTGGGGTGTGAAGAGACCTAAATATCAGAATGTGTGTACTTATTTAATCCTAGATGTAATTGGGAGCCATTGGAATTTATTGAATATTAGAATGACATGGTCATTCCTGTACTTCCAGAATATCATTTTGGTACTTCTATGGATGCTGGATTGCAGAAGTGAGATATAAATTAGTTATACCAATTGTAACCAAGCCAGAAAACAGCACAGGGCAGTGGTGGGAGTGGAGAGAGGGGAAGGTGAGAGATATGATGTATACATGGGACAGCAAAAAGAGCTGTATTTGCAATAGAGAAGGCAAGAGGTGAGAAGGCTATTAATTTGGATTATGTCTGTATCAGTGGAAACACGGAGACAGATAGAGAGATGTGGCAGAATCTATAAGAATTTGAAATGGCAAGATAGGAAAAAGTGACTTTCTGAAGGTGTAAAGCCAAGGATGAGCAGCTTTCCAGAAGAATGTTACTGTGAACAGCTTTTGAAGGTTCTGATTACACAGTATTGTGAACACTCAATTTATTCAATAATAAATCAGATCAAAACATTAATAGAAAATCAAGGTACAGCATTCACAATGTTACAGCTTATCTCAGAAAACAAAAATATAACATTCACAACTTATCACTAAAATGGCTGCAGAGTTTTCACCACAGTGGTCACATAGTTTTGAACAAAGTACAATCATTTATTCAATCAGTCACTTAGTAACTCAATCATTCAATCAACTCAATTGTTCAATCATGCTTAAGAAGGCTTGCCTCCTTAAGGGGAGCAAAATACAATAGTTAAAGTTCTCCACTCGTGGGGTGCACTAAGTTACAAATCAGTCACTATTGAGTCATCATTCACTATTGGATCATAAGAAAATCCACAAGCCATATTTACAGATATTGGAGATGGTTATGGTGGGAGATCATGTAATTTCCTTTTTCTACTGCACCATCTTTTCTCCACTGGCTCTTTTTCTAATCATTCCTTTTAGGTAATACAATAATTTTTAAATTATCTCTCCTCAATCTATTTGTTTTCCAGTGAGTTATTTCACATTGTCTTCTGTGTTTTTCTTCATTCTTTTGGTTTTATTTCATTGCTTCTTGATTAATCATAAAGTCATTAGCTTCTGTTTTCTCCATTCTCATTGTTAAGGAATTATTATCTTCTGTGAGCTTTTGTACCTCCTTTTTTGTTGGTTCAATTTATTTTTTTTAAGTTTTCTTTTTCTTCAATCAATTTTTCTGCCTCTTCTCCCATTTGGCCAATTGTACTTTTTAAGGTATACTTTTCCTTATTGATGTTTGTGACTCTTTTGCCATTATAACTAGTCTGCTTTTTTTAAGGTCTTATTTTCCTCGTGTGTGTGTGTGTGTGTGTGTGTGTCTGTCTGTCTGTCTGTCTCCATTACTAAGCTGTTGAGTTGTCTTTCGTGATTTTGCTGCATAACACATTTCTCTTCTCCATTTTTCCTCTACCTCTCTTATTTGATTTTCACAGTATTTTTTTGAGCTCCTCCATATCCTGAGACTGATTTATATTTTTCTTGGAATCTTTGTTTATGGGTGAACTTACTTTGTTATCTTCTTTTGAGGGTGCATTTTGAACTACCTTGTCACCATAGTATCTTTCTATGGTCAGATTTTTTTTCCTCGTTTGCTCATTTTTCCAGCCCCTTATTTGATTTTTAACTCTTCTTGAAATAGGGCTCCTCTTCCAGTATGGAGAGTGCAGTAGCCCAAGCTTCAGTGCTTTTTGCAACTATTTTCTGATATAATTCTAGATTTTCAGTTCTTCCAAGATTGTATGATTTAAGGAGGGGTGTTTACTACCCTGCCATTTTCTGCCTTGCATGTGTGAAGAGGGTCCATGTTCCACCAAGGCCACAAATTATGATGTGCTAGTTATACTCCTCACACTGGAACTAAAACTCAGGACTATGACCTAGATTGGAACATAGGCAAAGAAAAAGAGTCCTGGCTCCATGATAGCAAAGAGATTCTTTTAATTTCCTTCTGACCAGCTGTTAAATCCTTCATTGTCTGAGCCGAGAGCCATGGAAGCTAATGCTGCTGGCACTGATGCAGTGCCTCACAAGACCTGTTCCTGGTTTACTGGGGCTGGGCCAGTGCTGGCATAGTCTGTGTTGGACTGTGATCCACTCTTACCCGGGTATGACAGACATTTTCTGTAGACCTTCTAATTTGTGTTTGTCATCTGTGGGCTGAGAGGTCTGAAAACTGCCACTGCTGTCACTGAGCCAGGGGCTCCTAAGGTCTTTCCCTGCTTCTCTGGGGCCAGCTATGACTGGTGCTGCCTTTGATAGACTGTGCATCTCTCTCACCCTGTAGAAATAGGCCATTCCTGCCCTCCTTCTAAATTGTCTTGGGCTGGAAAATTGTTTCATTCACTCTTTTTATAAGTTCTGCCACTCTAGAGTTTGTTTGGAATCATTATTTAAATGTTTTAGTTAGAGATTTGGAGGAAAACTCATATGAGCCCCTGCCTTTTTCCCTGCCATCTGGGCTTTGCCTCAAATTTTGTGATTGTTTAAGAAGAATTAGGATATATTTATATCTCAACTGAAAAGTGGTTATAGCCTGAACTTAGATATTGATAATTGGGTTAAGAAAAGAGAAAAAAAAAAGACAAAATATCAAGAATAATGTTTATTTATAGTATTTCATAGTTTATAAAATGTTTAACTCACAACAACTCTAGGAGAGCAAGACTAAAATTATTACTATCTACTTTATTAAAATAAAATTACTAATTGAAGTAATAATATTACATGTTTTAAGAAATATATGATATGTATACAGAGAAATGGGGGAATATATTCAAGAACTGTAGCAAAGGGAATTAAACAGAACCAGGAAAATGATGTAGAGAATGACTAAATGAAATAGAAAACAAAAGCAACAAAATAATTGAATATTAATGCAGCAAAATTTGAATGACCAAGCATGTTACCAAAGAAAAGATATAAGCGACTACCTTATTTCATTTCTATGGACATATAAGGATTGTGGGTATGGAACATTGCATATAACATTATAGTTTTCAATACCTTGGTTATTGGTGTTATTCATTCATTTCAGTAATGTCTAACTCTTCCTGACACCTTTTGGAGTTTTTGTGCAAAGATATTAGAATTGTTTGCCATTTCCTTTTCCAGTTCATTTCACAGATAAGGAGACTATTGCAAATAGAGTGAAGTGACTCTCACAGGGTCACGCAGCTAATAATTGTGTGAGGCTAGATTTATATTCAGGAAGATAAATCTTCATGATTACAGACCCAACACTGGACTATGTTTTGATTTTTTTAAAAGTACACTTGTTGACTCATTAGGAAGAGGGTGGGGTGAAATACATTGGGAACTCTAGTAAAAGTGAGGACAAAGAAAATAATGATTTTTTACCATAGTATAAATGGTAGAAATATTCCTTCCCCTTCCATCAATCATTCAGGGTTCCCATTTCCCAGATTTCAGGGAAATGAAAGGAGGAGAACATGATTCAGTCTTATGAAAATGGGTTTCTGCAAGCCCTATCCCACAGTGAAGTTCCTTTTTTCCCACTGTGAGTTTGTTTCCTTTATTCAAATTTGTAAGTTAAGCATATTCAAGGTAAGAAACAAGAAAAATTCTGGTTTCATTAATAAAGGAGTTTGGCTTACTGGGTTCATTAGTTAGTTATTCCATCTTCCTTTTCAATGTCTGCATTCATAGACTACACATTTCATAAAAGAATGTAGTGGGATAGAAAAAAGAATGCATATAGGATAAATACCAGATACATTTTTGGAATGTTTTATATCCAGAAACACAAAACTCCTTATGGTATGTTAAAGTAGCAGTGGTAGTAGTAGTAGTAGTAGTAGTAGTAGTAGTAGTAGTAGTATACTACTGATTTCCCTATGTTGACTATCTCCAATCTACCTTTGTACCTAGTTGGTTGCTATTGTTTTCCCTAACTAGATGATGAGTTCCTCTAGAGCTTCCTTTGTATTGCCAGTGCTAAGCATAGAAACGGATACATAGGAGGGGCTTAGTTATTTTTTTTTTAATGAATATCAGAGTTCATTCAATTGAACCCATTCTGTTACTGATACTGAGGCCCGGAGAAATGAAGTAACTTTGTTTAGGTCACATGGAAAAAAAAGTAGCAGATAGGATTTGAACTCAGGTACTTGAAACTCTTAGGTTCATACATAAAATGAGATTAAAGGAACCTTAGAAGTTATCAAGTCTGACAACTTACTCAATGAAAAGAAGGTTGTGTGAAAGTAAAGTGATTATCTAATTGTCAATAGGTAGTAAGTTGCACAGGTGGGAGATGAACCCAATTCATCCAAATCCAGAGTTTTCTACTTTTCCCACTAAAGTGTATATACATCAAATCTTGCATAATTTCCTTATTACCTCATGCTCTTTCCTGACTTGTTTAAATAATGGACAATTCCAATCAGTTAAAAACCCTTGTTAATCAATATGCCATAAATATGTAATCACTATTCTAAAAATAGAGAGAAAGCATGGTGTGCAGAAGGAGCCCTGAAAAGGAAGTCTGGAGATCTGAAATCCAGATATGCTTATGCCAATACATTTATGTGCTATGTTGTTTATATTGCTTGTTTCTCATGGCTTCAGTGACTTATCTTGGAATATGTTGCTGCTCTTCATAAATTCTTCTAACATCCCTTGCAGTTCTAACATTTATGGTTTATAAAGTACTCTTCGATACAAATGTCTATGTTCCTTAGTTGTAATATCTTATATTTTAAGATATTTTAAGGCATTTCCAGATTGAAAATGCTATAAATAAGTTAAAGAAATTAATTTATAGCCAAATCTCTACTTTCTCATCACACACTTGAATCATTACAGTTGCCTTCTAATTGTTTCCCATGTCTACTGTCTAATCCCCATTACAACAAATCTTATATTTATCCTAATAAAATTCATTTTTTGTCATTTTATCCCCTTGCTTAAAGACCTCCAGTCATCATTAACAATCAATAACAAACAAACAACAACTGAAACTTCTACCTAAGTTTCTGAATATTCTTCCCCAGATATCTAACTATATTCCAAAGGACTTTTCAACTCTTTTTAAACTGAGCCTTTTCATTCTCTCCTGTGAAGTCATGGTAATTGTGGACTTTGAGTTTTTCTTTAGTGCTTATAATTCAGTAAGATTTAACTACATGAACAAAATCTATTTTGCGGTATCTTTTTATCACCAAACGCTTGATAAATGCAATTTGCAGCACATATGGAAATCTAAAATTGATTTATTTTGCCTCCTTAAAGTAAGATGTAAAGATTAGGCAGAGAGGATTAAAAAAGGACAATAAGCTGAAAGTCTGTGAGGACAAGGAATATTTTGCTTTTTATTTTTGTGTCCCCAGTAGCTAGCAAAGTGCTACAAATAACATTTACTTTTCCTTCCCTGATTTCCTATTAGAACTTTTGTCAATACCGCATTTAGGTTCCAAAGTTGTCTTTTCTATTTACTAGCTATGTAACTATGTTCAGAGCCGTTACTTTCTCTCAGTGTCAATGTTCTCCCCATACTTCTGGGATTATAAATAATATGTCCCCCAACAGAAAGTAAGTGTAGCTATTATTTTTTTAATGACTGATATTAGGGTTCAACTAACCCCACCTGTAAAGCCAAGGATGAGCAGCTCTCCAGAGGACTGCTGCTGTGAACAGCTTAAATGTTCTGATTACATTGTATAGTGAACTCTCTATTTATTCAGTAATAAACTAAGACAAAACATTGACAGAAGTCAAAGTACAGTATTTACAATGTTATGACATAACGACTTATCACTAAAATGGCCACATGGTTTTCATCAAAGTTATCACATAGTTTTAAGCGAAAGACATAATTCAGTAAGAACTTAACTCAATCATCCTTTAGCCTCCTTAATGGACACAAAGTACAAAGGTCATAATTCTCTACACCTAGGTCACATTGGCTTAATCTCTCAGTCAAAAGGTCTTTTTTTTTTCTTAATTAGAGATTAGTTTCCAATCATCCTAAAAAGGTATGGGATACAAAGTACAAAGTTCTCCACCTCTAGGCCACAGTAAGTCATGATCTTTTCAGTTTGCATCAAATACACAAGTAGAGGTCTTTTCATCTTAACATCAGACAGACTTTCAGCTTCCATGGTTCCTCTTCCATGGTTCCAGCTCCTATCTGAATCCACCCAACTGTCACCTGGATTTAAAGACAAGTAGCTCCCAACTCCTCGTCTAGTTACTTGTCCTGTTCCTGTTCCATATTGAGACTCACAGTGTCCAGTCCACCTCAAGTCCTTCACAATTTATGTTCTTATGAAGACAAGGCTTAACAAAGCCACAATAACATTCATTCACATTGTCAGCATCATCATCAATTCATTATCAGCCTGTTAAATAAACACAGACCCAACAACAAGGTCTGTGAAATGAACACAAATAATCAGTATAGTTCCAGGAGCTCTGCAAACATCAGCAAGACCCTCCTCCAGGACTTCTGTACATATACAACAAGAAAATCCTCTTTCAGTGCTTCTGAATCAGCAGTAAGTACAGTAAATACTTCTATAACAACAGCAATGTCCTCTATAAGCAGATGAATCTGACAAAGTAATATCAAAACAGATGGACAAAGTATTGACACCACAGCCATGCTTCCTCCTAGTTCTCCTCCCTTCTCATTTCTCAGTTCTTCTTAATTCTCTTCTCAGTTCAGTGCTCAGTTCTCAGTTCTCTTTCCAGTTCTTAGTTCTGCCACCACAAATTCTGTTCTCAACTCTCCTTTCTCCAGCCTGGGCCTCTCCTTATATATGATCATTAGCTCCTCCTTGCCGCACCCCTTCCTGTTGTACCAGCAAGTTCTTCCTACTGTGGGATTCACAATTTCTGTTTCTTAACAGAGGTTGATGTAATCAAGGGCAAGGATTAACTTGAAACAAGGTGCTAAGTACTTTTTTGCTTGCTGTTACAAGGGGCAGGGGAAATCTTCCAGTCCCCATTACCATTACACCACCCCTTCTTTTAATTTCAATATTGAGAAATTAATTAAATTCCTTTAAGTGACAAAGATAAAAAGTCAAAGAGACAGAATTTGAACCTAGGCATTCTGAAACTCTTAGGTCTATATAATAATTTCATTCTAATAATCTTGGAAAGATAGGTTGAGTATGAAGGGTTCTAAGTGTCAGAAGAATGTGTATTTGATTCTAGTTGCAATTAAGAGTCATTAAAGTTTAGAGTGTGATTGAAAGGATCTCAGAAGTGTGATATCCTCTATTTACACTTCATGGGAAAAAAAAAAAATGTTCCAACATCCATGGATATGGCTGAAGCAGATGTTATAGAGCATTTAGAAAATGATCAGACATCAAGGACCCAAAGGCTCTCTACTGCATCATGGATCATCACCAGTCATCTTGACTTTTGTCCTGCCACTGGACTTAGATGACTGTGGAAGAGATAGAGAGAGGCTGATGTCTTAAAGCAGCTCTGACTCACTTAAATTTAACCCATGTACAAGTCAAGACATCACTCTCATGACGTTATTGATCCTCTGAGAAAGGATAAAAAACAACACAGTAAAAACAAGGCTGAGAGAAAGTAAATTGATGGTCAAAGGTCACATAGGTAATAAGCAGTGAAGTAGAAGCTGGACCCTGAGGGCAGGAACCATTTGCTTTTGGCTTTTGTATTTCCTCAGACTAGCACAGTTGATTGCCTAAAGTAAGTGCTTCATCATTGCTTATTCAAACGGAATCTGTAAAATTTGGAAAAAGATTATATATTGTACTTATAAGTCAGGGTGGTTGTTTTGTCATACTAGAAGTATCTATTTTCTATTATGTGCCAAGTACTGTGCTAAAGACCAGGCTAACAAGAAAAAGAGAGAGAGACAGAAGTTAAGACTCTGATTTCAAGAAGTTCACATTCAAAAGGAGAGACAATATAAATATAAATATATGCATATAAGATACATACAGTGTAAATATTAGGAAACCTCAAAGGGGATTGCAAGCGGGGAGAAAAGTATTAATTAATTGTCCACTGTGTGCCAGACATTGTGCTAAGAATTTAATACATAACTGAGGGAGGCAATAGCCAATTGCAGAATGTGGGATTTTAGGTAAATATTGAAGGAAGAAGGGAAGCTAAGGGGATAGCAGTGAGGAGAAGGATAATTTTAAGTTAAGGAATGGTCAGTGTAAATCCAGGGATTCAGGTAGTACAGTGTCATTTGTGAGGAATAACCATAGGCCACTGGAACTGGTTCAAGGGTGAATGTAATTGTGGGATAGATTGGACTCTAGAAGGGAAAAAGAGATTTTATATTTGTTTGAAAGAAATAATGAACTTTTACATGTACAATGCTTTGTAAAATTTAAAGTTCTTTATATGAGTCATTATTGACATTGTGATTATTATTTTTATACATATGCTACTACTACTAACATCACCACCGCTGCTTTGAATTCTGACCCATATTTATATATTGCCTTTAACAGTAATTTGGTAATTGCATTTGTCTGTATCTTTTTTTTTTTCACTTGAGTATAAGTTCTGTGATACAGTCATTCTGAAGCAAACAAAAGTAAAGGGGGTTTTATATATATAGACATGGGAAATATGGCCATTTTAAATTTCTTTTTAATTCCCTCCTACCTGCCTCATCTTCTTACTTTCAATTTTGTTCCACATAAGCACATGGAGATCTCCCTTTATGGGATATCAACACAAACCACTCATCCTCCTTCCTTTCTATAATGGAAGACTTTATTTCTAACCAACATGTACCACACAGGAAGGACTGTTGATGTTTCTCTTCAAATGATCTCAATTATCACACAATGAACTTTCTTTAATCAGAGGAATATATTGCATTGTCAGAAGGAGACAGACACATTGTAAAGAAGGTATTGATATTCTTTCTATTTAGGCCCTTAATATGATCACAAATCATGCATTCTATGATCTGGCATGCAATTTTTATTTTCATAATAAGGTGTCTGTTCCTTTAAGCCATTACTTTAGTCAATGCACAAGCAATTAGCCTTGCTAACACTTTTCTGTTTTTCATATGAAAGGGAGAGTGTACCTCTATGGAAAAGTTTCTGAGCAATTAAGTACCACTTCAACAACAGACAAAAACTTGATAAAGAATATGTCTCTTCCTCCTCCCTTATTAGTCTTTGTACTGAGCAAAACTGATTTCAAACTAAATAAATCAAAGTGATATGGGTAATCTGAGACCTCTGCCTCTAGCTGCATCTGTCTAGTATGGCTGGTTTTTTTTCCCCTATTAGAAAGGAGTGAAGTTGATATAAGTATGGAGATAGTAATAGGGAAAAAAATCAAGTTATTTATTTAGAAGGCATCTAATAGGCCTATTCCAGTTCGAAAATGGTTGTTGCTCATCTTTGTGATAACAAATTGACAACTTGTCCATATGTGTCCTTCTGCATGTTCATGGAATGTGACTGGACCATATTAACAAGGCTGGCATTGGAAAGAACGTTAGAGGTCATCTAGTTTACACAATTTACCTGTTACATAAAATCCCATCAATGGAATTATGGGAATTAGAAGGTAAAAAGGTAAAGATACATTGAGGGAGATTTAGGCTTGGGAAAGAAAGAAAGAAAGAGAGAGAGAGAGAGAGAGAGAGAGAGAGAGGGAGGGGGAGAGAGAGAGAGAGAGAGAGAGAGAGAGAGAGAGAGAGAGAGAGAAAGAAAGAAAGAAAGAAAGAAAGAAAGAAAGAAAGAAAGAAAGAAAGAAAGAAAGATTTTATGATAATTAAATCTAACCAGAAAGAACATGGACTGACTTGGAAGGTAATAGGTTTCTCCTGGTTAGAGACCTTGAATCAAAGCTGGAAGACTCCTTGCAGGTATGAATTAGAGGAATTCTTATACAGAGACCTCTAAGGTCCTTCAACTTTGAGATTCTGTAATTCAGTAAACTTTATAGCATTTATATAGTTCTTTAATGTTTTCAAATAAATTTACTGCTATCTGATTCTATCTTCACTGCTATCATGGGGGGTAGGTGCTAATATTATCTCTATTTTATAAAAAGGAAACTGAGGTAGACATAGAATAATGACTTGCCCAGAGTCACACAGGTAATGAATACGACTAGATGTAAACTCAGGTCTTCCTAATTCAAAAGACACCATTCTATCTGTTCTTCTACCTATCCATCACTTAAATTTATGAATACTACTACAAACAAGTGTCCAGACTTAAATTGAATGTTGTTAGCTTCTTCTATAATTAGGACTAAACATCCCAAAACACCTCCATAAGAAGATGTTAGTACATATTTAGATATATAAATATGACTCATCATTTTATAGGGACATATATGAAACTATATGTAAACACATGTGCATATATGTGTGCATATTTGCTTATAGAAAAAGTCATATTTGTATATATGTAGAAACATACACATATATTTATATAGGGTGATAAGGAACACAGGAGACAGAAAGAGAAATAGAGACAAAGTGACTGTAGGTCTGAGGACTATATATCATGTTTATATAGTATATAATGTATATTTTCAGTTTTTCCTAAACTGATCATAGTTCTTTGATAACTATTCTTTTCTTTTATTAGTAATAGTGATCAGTTGAGTATAATCAACCACATATCAATAGCAGAGCAAGGGAGAAAAACAAAGTTCTGTATATGGTCATAATAAAGTTCCAATCTTTATCACAGCATGGTAACAGACTTCATGATTTACTTTCCTACTGCTCTCCTTGT
Organism: Pseudochirops corinnae; assembly: GCA_028646515.1. Classification (NCBI taxonomy): domain Eukaryota; kingdom Metazoa; phylum Chordata; class Mammalia; order Diprotodontia; family Pseudocheiridae; genus Pseudochirops; species Pseudochirops corinnae. Next base: position 54,404,218 of record CM053585.1, read on the forward strand.
GAGATATTTTAATTAACTTTTAGAGGCTAATTATATTCTTCTTTTTTACACAAGATGTGCAAGATAGTTCTGACTGTGGGAGAGTCAGAGAAGTTCTTGTCAAGCATATTTTCTGTTATTTAGTAGTCACAAGTGAGATTATAACCCTTAATATTCCACTCATATTTTCACAAACCTCCCACACTTCCTAAATTTCAAGAGTAACAGTCAACTTAAATTTCTTACCTCAATGTCATTCTCTACTTCTCACTATATTCGCCTCACATATTCAGACTGTTTCCAAGTCTTGTCATTTAAGCTTCCACAATACCTACAATATATGTCACCCTGTCTCCTTTAATATAGCTGCTTATCTACTTATGTCTAGACTAATGCAATAGCTAAATGGTTGTACTTTGTGCCTCAATTCTTTGTTTATTCCAATCCATCATCCATTCAGATGCAAAGGTGACTTCCCTAAAGCAAAGGACTGATCACTAGAACCTCCTAGTCAGTAAGCTTCAGTGGCTCAATGCTATCAACAGGTTAAAATACAAAATGATCAGTCTATCATTTGAAGCATTCACAAACTGTATCCTTTCTAACTTTGCAGTCTTTTTTTTTTTTTATAATTTCCTTCCCTTTATGTATGTTATGACAAAGTTACATTGGTCAACTTGCTCTTCTTCAAACATGGTTCTTAATGTTCTCACTGTGTTTTAATACTACCTGGCCCTCATGCATATAATATAATTCCCCTTCACTGCCACCTCTTGGCTTGCCCAACTTTGTCCACAAATAAGCTGAAACTCCATCATCTTCAGAAGGTATTTCATGTTTCCCACTGCTAGAGTCTTTCCTCTGAGATTATCTTACATTTGCACTGTACTTAGTTTATGTGTATATTTATTTCTATGTTGTCTCCACGTAAAGCCAAGCACAAGCAGCTTTCCAAAGGACTGCTGTTAGGAGCAGCTTCAATGTCCTGATTCCAAAGTACAGTGAACTCTCTATTTATTCAGTAATAAACTAAGACAAAACATTGACAGAAACCAAAGTACAGCATTCACAATGTTATAATATGACAACTTACCACTAAAGTGGCCACATAGTTTTCACCAAAGTGGTAGCATAGTTTAAGCAAAAGGTATCACCCAGTAAGTCCCTGACTCAATCATCCTTAAGGAACCGGCCTTCTTAAGGGACACAAAATAAAAAGGTCAAAATTCTCCCCCCCAGGTCACAGTAAATCATAATGTTCTTCGTCAGCATTAGGCACCCAAGAAGAGGTCTTTACATCTTGATTCAATGCTGGCTCTCAAATTCCATGCTTCCTCTTCCATGGTCCCAGCTCCTGCCTGGGATCCATGCAACTGTCACCTGGTTTCAAAGGCAGGTACCTCTCAGCTTCTCATCCAGTTCCTGTTCCATACTGAAGCTCAAAGTGTCCAGTCCACCTCAAGTCCTTCACAATTTCTGTTTCTGGGAAGACAAAGCTGAAAAGAGCCACAATGTCATTCATGCCCATTCCAGCACCATCATTCAATTCAGTATCTGTGAAATCAACATAGACCTACCAACAATGCCTGAGAATTCAACACATGTCACAAACAAAAATCAACACAGACAGAAGAGATAAACAGAATGCCACCACCACAAATGTTTATTTCTCAAAATCCACCACCACAAGTACACTCTCAGTTTTCACTTCTGCCCACTCCCAGGTTGGGCTTGTCTTTATATATGGTCATTAGCTCCTCCCCTTTCTGTTGTATCAGCAACAAGGGTTCACAAGTTCTGGGGTTCACAAATTCTGGGATTCACAAGTTGTGGAATTACAAGTTGTGTTTCTTAACAAAGACTTGATATAATCATGAGCAAGGCTTAAAATAAACTTGAACTGAAACAAGGTGCTAAATAATTAAATAGCTGAAACAAGGTGTTAAGTACTGCTTTGCTTACCATTATACTCCCTCATCCAAAATTGAGTTCCTTGGTGGTGGTGACTGTGTTTTTCCTTCCCTTACATTCTAGATGTTTAACATAATGTTTGACCCATAGTAAGTGTTTAAAAATGTTCTCTGACTAACAGACAAGTATACTAAAGATGTGTTAAACACACTGGCCTAGGTGTTGGTTAATACAGTTGTGGCCATGACAAATGACACAGGCAATTCTCCCAAAGGACTTAAAGTTCAAAGGAATCATATCCATGAATGCCATAAATTAAAATAAGTATGAAATAAGGTCAAATGTGATGAGGACAACAAAGAGTTCAGGGGAAAAATGTGATATAGCATATCTGAGGAGAGATATCCCTTCCAATTGGAGGAATTCAAGAAACATCATAGGACCATTGAATGTCTTTGAAGCAAAAGGATTGAGATAGAAATGAGGAGGAAATATATTTCATCTTGGAGAAATGGACCGTGTTAATGTAAAGAGTTTCCTAAAAGCAGAATACAGTCATAGAAAATATAGTTATCCTGTTTGGCTAGAAAGCTGAGTGTCTGAAGTAGTGTGAAATTAAGCAAGAAATGTATTTCAGAAGTAGATTGTAGAAGGAGTTAAATTCTAGGCTGAGAAATTTACACTACATCCTACAGGCCCGGGCTTCCAAATATTGTTTTTAAATTCATTCACCTCTTCTGGTGTTCTGCCCCCCCCTCCCCCTCCCCCTGCATAAGTATGTCCTCTTCACATCTCTACTTCTTTTTTTTTCTGGCTTCCTTCACACTTCACATGAAATCTCATCTACAAGAAACCTTTTCTGGCCTCCCTTAATGTTGGAGGTTTTCCTTTATGGATTATCTCTCATTTATATTGTATATATCACATTTTTATACAGTTTGGTTACATCTTACCTCCTCCCTTAGACTATGCACTCCTTCAGAGTAGTGACTGTCTTTTGCTTTCTTTATATTACTTAACTTAACTTAGTGCCTGGCATGTCATTGGTGCTTAACCATATATATATTGATTGATTCTTGATTGTTTCTCAGTAGCTGATTTTGAAGATGCCCAATGTGGATGTTGTAAAGCCAAGCACAAGCAGCTTTCCACTCACTTTGAAAACTTCTGCAACAAGGAACCACTAAATGTTTTTGAACAAGGTAATTACCTGCTCAAAACTACCACCTCCCAGACTGAAGAAAGAAATCCTACAAATACAGTATTCTAGATTTAGAAACCGAGACATGAACTAGGATGATGATTGTAAGAGTCAAAAGAAGAGAAGAGATATAAAAGTTCATAATGACTATAGCTAGCTATGTAACATTAAACAAATCACTTCCCTTTCCATACTTCTATTGACTTACCTGTAAAATTAGGGAAGTATGTTATAGGCATACTAAGATTGTTTCAAGTTTCTATATTTATTTCTTTTCTGAGTGTTTTTAAGGGAAAAAATCGAGTGAAGTTAATGCAAGCATTTCATATTCTATTTACTATTTCAAAGTAGCACCTTGTCACATTATGTCCTTAACAAGTGATAATGTGTAAATATGATAAAGTGCTAATTTATGAAATGAAAAGGCCACAACAAGGAGTTCTGAATAAATTCCTTCTAAAGTTTTTTCTTCTTCATAGTGCAATAATTGTGAAGATTAACACACTGAGCTTATTGAGACCAGAGCTCAGTATTTGTCATTTTTCCCCTTGCCTTTGAAATTATTATATTCTTTAACTTTACACATGACCTAAAATATACAACTTCTAAATCTCTTCTCTAGTCTTTTTTCTTTTTCTTTCTCTTTCTTTCTTTTTCTCTATCTATCTTTCCATCTACTATCTAGATCTATAGATCTAGATAGATAGATACATAGATAATAATGAAAAAAAGTTTTCCCCATTGAATCATCATGCACCCAAAACCATATGTACAAGAAACAGGGAAAGAGACAGACAAACACACAAAGGATAATGGAAATCAGAGAGAGAGACAGAAAGAGAGAGAGAGATAGACAGGCAGACAGACAGACAGAGATAGAGAGACAGAGAGACAGAGAGAGAGACAGAGAGAGACAGAGACAGTCTGAGAGACAGAGAGAGAGAGAATTGCCTCAATAATTGAATGGATGGGAGCTCCAAACTGATCTTTTTCAACAAGGCTTTTATATAGGAGTAGCTCCCTGGTATTGGAGATAGAATACTATGTATAGAATTGGAAATACCTGAGTTTGAATCCTCCTTCAGACAGCAACTAACTATGGTATCATAGTCAATAATTTGCCTTTTTAAGCAGCAGCATTCTCAGTTATATAACATCTGAGATTTCTTCAAACTCTTTCTAGGTCTATGATCCAATGAATGTGGTACAAATGCAATTTCATGAAATATGAACTAATATAGTATATGTATTAAATCACAATAGTGATAAAATGCTATACTGGACTTAAAATATAACACACATATAGAATGTAGTAATCATGGTTATAAGACATTATGTTTAGAGAAAAATGGGGAGAGGCTTTAGTAGACAGCAAGCTCATTAGCAATAAACACTATAACAAAAATAGTAATCGACTCTTAGGATATGTTGAAAGATATGGTATCAAAAAGGATGCTGATAATGCCTCCTGTCTCTGGAGGCATTAAATATCATATTTAAACATATTTAAACATTTAAACATAATTTGAAGCAACTGGGAATGTTTAAAATATGATAACTTTTATCAATATTAGAAAGAATTGCTGTGTGGAAGACTTAGACTTAGTCTATTTGTCCTTTGCTGGCAAAATAAAACACAACAAAACAAAAATCAGTAAACTGAAAAGACACATATTTAGGCTCAATGGATGGAAAAAATAATAAGAGCCACTTGAAAGTAAAATTTGTTGTCTATCATCAAAGGTATTCAAGGACTTTAGAGGAAAATATCTTCATAGGCATGAATTAAGTTACATGGACTCTGAGATTACATAATTCTGTAGTTTGGTCTGCTAATGTGTGGAAAGCATTCATTCATACACATATTGTCCATACAGGTACCCTGTAGTGAAGGTGTTTCAGAATTGATTACTCCCATGTAATAGAAAAGAAAATTGAGATCCAAATGGGAAGAGATTTCCCCAAGTTCATCTAAGGGTGGATGAGATTTGGAACTAGGCCTCAAATAGCTCTTTTATACTTTTGACTCCTAGAGTCATTATCAACAATATCATAGCTAACTCCTGCTTATTGAAATAAAGAAAAGAAAGAAAGAAAGAAAGAAAGAAAGAAAGAAAGAAAGAAAGAAAGAAAGAAAGAAGGAAAGATAAAAATAAACAGATGCAGAGATCATACAAAATTATAGAACTAGTAAATGATAGAACCGGAAAGCCAGTGACAATTCTTCTGACTACATGGCAGGAACACTTTGTAACATCATCATCATTGTCAAAATCCCTACTGCACACATATGATCTTACTTGAAAAATTAGTGTCTGAGGTGGGATTAGAACCCAGTTCTTACTGCCTCCAAGTGCTCTGGTAGATAAGCTCTATGATACTCCTTCCATTCTGGGAAGGGAGTTGAGCTGTTAAAGCTGAGTAAATCCCTTCTCAATTAAAGAAAGCAAATAACAAAGACTCCTGTCATTTTTAGGATTCATTTTCTAACAAAAAAATGAGCTTTTCATATTTATGTCTTTCTACTGTCAGTGATGTTAATTTTGTATCATCACTGTTCAGAGAATGGCCCCCATGATTATGCTAATGACTCTTCTTTATTGTGACAAGGCTATTCACCTAATATTGCAAAGCCATCTATTTTTAATCACATTAAATGTGGTTTAAAATAATACAGATTAAAAATGAGAAGTAGCATTGCATTTATTTCAGTTAAAGAAGGAAAACACTTACAAAATCATTTCAGAACTTGTTTTGGCAGTTCCTGTGGTCAGGGCAGTGATTCTTGGCCTTTTGAAATATCCCCCACTGACTTTTAGAAAAAAGCTTAACAATTTAAGTACTAATGAAGCAAAGACTATGGAGTTCTTTTATCCACAGCCTCTCATCTTGTTGGAGAGAAGACACAATACATTAAAAACATGGCCTTTATAATTTAATAATAATCAGACAAAAGGCTTACTCAGCTCCATTGTGAGACTGGGAAGAATTAAATTTGACATCATGGCTACAAAATGAAATGGAGGATTTTAATTTCCACTAAGACATACAGGTGGTCATCTTTTATCTATTCATTATGATTACATGTACTTGATTTCCAAACTTCTTCTGTTACTGGGTATGCCATCAATAGATTTCTGTTTCATAAAATGTTTAAGCAAGAAGGGATCTTACAGATTAATAATTCTCCTTTACATCCCCATATTTACTTATTTGTTTTTTAATTATTATATTTAAACATTCCAAGAAAATATATGGATAGATTGCTAGAGTTAAAGTAAAGAAAATGAAGCTTATGAAAGTGCTGGATTTTGATTCAAATACCAGCAATATGTATTACAACCTTTCTAACAAATCATTTTCCTTCTCTGAGTCTCAGTTTCCCCATCTGTAAAATATGAGTATTGGACTATTTTGATCTATAGAGTCACTTCTATATGTCAATTATAAGTTTCAAGTTACTGTTAGATTATTATTAGAATATAAAGGCAGAATCCACAGGGGGAAAAAGCATAGTTCCACCCCCATCCCCAACAAAAATACTCCTCCCTACAGTTCTGGAAAATACTTTAGAATGAATTCCTAAGACAGTAAAAATAATTTTAAAATGTGTATGATCTACAGATGTACTTTATAGTTTTCCTCTGAAAAACAGAGTGATTGTTTCTTTAGCTAATATAAGTCTGTAGGTCATTTATTAAGTTAGAAAAGGTATGCAATCAGCATAGAGAATGGAGTACCCATCCAGTAAAATAGTGGATTCCTGACATATTGATATTGTAATTATGACACTTTACTTTTCCACCTGAGTAACATTTCCCAATCTAAATCACTACAATAATTTATTTCAATAAACATCTGTCTCATTAATCAAAGTCCCATGCTTTGTTTAAGAAACCTTTCCCCAAAACTTATAATTATATATCTTCCTTTTTTTTTTTTTTTGCTTCCTGTTTAATATAAACACACAAGTTTATACTCAATTCTGGAATACTACCTCACACTTATCGTATTGACTAATATTACTGAAAAGGAAAATGACAAGTTATGGTATATGAATGTAATCGAATACTCTTGTCCTTTAAGAAATGATGAACATGGTGCTCTCAGAAAACAAACAAACAAACATAGAAAGACTTACATGAACTGCAATATGCAAAGTGAAATGAGCATAACCAGGAGAACATTGTATACGGTTACAGAAATATTGCATGATAAACTACCATGAATAGCTATTCTCAGCATTACAATGATCCAAGTTATTGGACTGCCTGAAAGCCATAATTAAACAAAAGAGCCTAGACATTATCCTTCAAGAATTTGTCATGGTAAACTGCCCTGATATTCAAGAAGTTCTGTAGCACTTATGATGAAATCATTCTGAAGGAATTACTCTCTTCAACGAGCTTTTGAGATTCCTTTTCCATCTGGCAGATTTGGCTTTTTAAAGCATTCTTCCCCTCATTGGCTTTTTGGGCCTCTTTTGCCATTTGAGTTAGTCTATTTTTTAAGGTGGTATTTTCTTCAGCGTATTTTTGGGTCTCCTTTAGCCAGCTATTGCCTCACTTTTCATGATTTTCTTGCATCTTGTATTGAAAAGTCTGAAAACCACTACAGCTGCTGGTGATTTACTCTAGTGAAGTATATTCTGCCTGTTACTGGTCTGGCTGCCCTGTGTCTAGACCCAGTGCTCAAGCAGGACTGTGCTTGGCTCCCAGTATGCTGAGATGGAATCTTCCTGCTGGCCTACCAGGCTTCCCTTAGAGGGAGATTTGTTTCTCTCTGTCACTTTGTGGGTTCTGTAGCTCTAAAGTTTGTTTAGAATCATTTTTACATGTATTGGAAGAGGTGGAAACTAGAGCTGTATGGAAGTTCTGTTTCTACTTCACTATCTTGGCTCCACCACCAACAGAACACTTACTTATTGAAAGCATCCTGATTCCAATGCTCCAATATAGTGCATTGTGGTTAGATTTTGATATTTCAGAGGATACATGGACCTCATAGAAATGAACACTTTATTTGCTGGTATAGCTAATAGTTACCTCTATTTCCTTGTCTCAAATCATTTACCTATTTTTTTTTTCCTGTAAGCTCTATCTAGAGACTTCATCCAAGATGTTGGATGCCTCCCTTAGGTTCCATTATTATTTCACAGAGTTATAGATTGAGATACTAAAGGGAACTGAGAGGCCATCTGGTCCAGACTTCTGATTTTACACATGAAGAAACTGACTCCCAAGGAGGTTAAACATATTACCTAAGGTCACACCCCTGGAAAGCAACATTTATTGCTCACTCTTACTGTGTGATTACCCCAATCCCCTAATTTATTTACTTTATAAACTGTTGTTAATATCCTTTGTCTTCATATAACATTTATTCCCTGATTCCTTTTCCTAGAAAGATGGTAATAAGTATTTTAACTGCTTTTTTTTCCATTTTTATATTTTTGCAATCTTAGCCTAGAAGTGAATGATTAGTCTGGCAGTCAATAAATATTTGCCGACTATTACTGGCCAGATGCTGTGTGAAGCATAAGGAAAGCAAATAAAAAGGTTAAAAACAAATAAAATAGTCCCTACTTTCAAGGAGCTGACAGTATAATGGTAGAAAAAAAGAAGCAAATACTCATGTAGAATCAAGCTGCATGCCATATAAATTGTATATATCAATAGAGGGAAAACATTGGAATTAAGTGGAATCAGAGAAAAAACTTCTTGATTAGATGAAGATATTCAATATTTTAGGCAAAATAAAATGAAGGCTATATTTGCTGAAACCCAACTTCATGACCCCCCCCCCCCAAAAAAAAAAAAAACTTTCTTCATTACCATTCTCTAGTCTCTCCTTTCAAACCTTGGAGGTCAAGGTGATGCACATTCCCTTCCATGATTAATTCATTTAGTTAGAAGTTTTTGTTTTAATTTTTTGCAAGTAAAAGTAAAAGCAGATTGTTTTTTGTTTTTGTTTTTTTTTTTTGCATTTATTTCTATCAACTTTGAGCCAATGTTGGTGGTTTTAAATAAGGAAAAATAAAACCAAAAAGCATAGAAGTTAGTCCTATTTCAGGACTATATTGTATGTTCTTACTAAATACATTTCAAGCCATCTTCAAATATTGATGATGTTAAGTCACTGTTTTTATTCTCTGAGAACAAATCTAGGAGAATGTTTATCTCACATAGATTTTTATTCCAATGCACAATTTCTTTCCTTGATGAAAGTGTCCTTTCATTGCCTTGATAGTGGAACAAATGGTGCTCTCAGTCTCATGTAATTTGGTAAGTATCTGTCATTTTCTACAATGAATGCCAGATGGACTCTGGCAACATTTCTAAAAGTTTGCTACTAAAAAATTGGCTTAGTGGCAGAGGGGACAAGAATATTGCCTTGTCTCAGGTATGGTCTAAAGATAGAGATCCCTGAGGACAGCTTTTCAGTGGAGGATTATTATGCTATTTCAATAAAACTCAGAACAGATTGGAACCAACCTATTGATATGAGTAAAACAAAAAAGGCTAATATTTACAGTTTGCCCCTCTGAAGACAGGTTGCTAGAACAGGTACTCTATCCCTCACTTTCAATAATCTTGCCCCATATGTCTTTGTAATTCTCATTTAGACTGAAACTGAGAAATATAAGCATTCAATAAATTCATTGACAAAGTAAAATTGAGACAGACTGTAAAAATTGTTCAGTTTAGAAAGCCTAGATATAGTATAATGTAAATTATAGTATATAACATAGATATAGTATGATGTAAAAGAACATGGAGTTTGGACCTGGGTACAATTCCTGGGTGAACTACATAATAGCATCAGGGCCTAAGAGGCCCAGACAATATAGTTTTGGACTTTGAGTCAAGAAGATGCAGCTGTGAATGTATCCTTAGGTATTTATTAACTATGTGACTCTGGATAAGGCACTTAACCTCTCACAGCCTGTTTCCTCATCTTGAAAATGGTGGTAATAATAGGACCTACCTTATAGGGTTATTATAAGGATCAGGTGAGATAAAATATTGAAAATGCTTTATAAATTTTAAAATGGCATATCAATATTTATTATTACTGTTATTTTCATTATCATGATTTAACTATGTCTGAATTTCTTCATCTCTACATGAGCAAGTAATGTCGAAGGTATAAAATAAAATTCTTATTTATAAAATCTAAAACACTCATACAATGACAACTTGGGAGGCCTTGGACAAAGCCATTTTTTCCTCTCTGAGCTTGTGTTTCCATATATCTAAAGCTGAAAGGAAATGATACTAGATAGTCTCTAAAATCTCTTATACTTCTGATATTCAATGATTTCAGAGTATTAAAAAGAACATGATAAAAGGAGTATTAAGGAGATATGTAACTAGCTATTTTTTTTTTCACCTGGGACAAAAACAGCTGAGGGTGTTGTGGTGGTACAACAAAAGAATGGCCATGTGTGTGAACTGTTTATGCTCTAGAGTATGGAAATTGGAAGAAGTAGGGGTACTGCACTGGGTCACATTATTGGTGAAACTTGCAAGTGGGAACCAGTGAGCCAGGCAATGAAATCAGACCATTCTACATGGCTCAGTAGAGTGGAGAATTCCATGAGGAGTGAGGGATAGAAATATTGGTATGGGACCTGCTATAGGGAAAAAAGTATACTGTCTTCCACTATATATTAGTATTCCCAGGCAATTATTTTAGGATCCTACCCAAATTACATCCTGATAAATTACCTGTTTTAGTTTACCTTACTGTTTGACCAAGTGATTTTTACCCCCTCTTCATTAGACTTCAGATTTCTACTCTAAAAACTGAAGTGGTTTGACCAACTTATCTTTTATGACTTTTCCAGTTCTTAAATTTTATGTCTCATGACTCTGATTTTTAACTTCCAAGCTGTGATTGACCTCTAACATTGTTATTATTATTATTATTAATTATTAATTTATTTGTTGGATGGGGAGAGGTGTCTGGACATGATTTCCCTGTTGTAAGGAATTCCCAGTGAGGAAACTGCCTTTATTAACACTGATTGTCACCTATTGTACAACTGATATATTCTTGAAGGGTTGCATGAGGTGTTGAGCAGTTAACTGATTTCCTCAGAGTACCTTGTCAGTTTATGATTGAGGGAGGACTTGAACCATGACTTTCTTACTATGAAGCCGGCAGCCCATCCACTGCTCTAGTCTGCTTATCTGCTATGAATCCACATATCTCTGAGTCTGTACATCTGAAAACAAATTGTTTAATTAAAACAAGTGATGAATTCAAATGTGGTATTTAACAGGGCTGTTCCTGTGTAGCTACAGACTGATGTAGCTGCAACCGAGGGAAGACAAGGGAGGTAGCTGCCTTGAGTGCAACATACATGGGAATACTAAGGACAATATTGAAGATTTATTTTTAAAATATTATTATTCTCTCTAACATGTAGGGAGGTGCCTTAGAATTTGTAGGTCTCAAATTATTATCAGTTTAGAAAACTTCCAGTGGACAGTAACCCATAATAGGCCAACTGCCCTGGTGTGCTATATGACAGGATATCGTGTTTTCTGGACTTTGAGTCAAAAAGATCTAAGTTCAAAATATTTCTCTAGCATATAATAACTTTGTGATTCCGTACAAGTCATTTTCTGAAACTCAGGAAAATCTACAAGGAATTCCCTAAACTATAAAAGAGTTGAATCTCATTCTAATGAAATTATAAATGTCTGGCATATCCAGAGGATCAATAGTGTCCATTTCCCTGATTCATCTTTGAACCTTGGTGTATTTCATCATTTTTTTCTTTTATTCTTTCTCACATTCTTTTTCAATGCATTATTACTTCCATTATCCCTTGTGTCTCTCCTGCAGACAGAAAGGGCAGGTAAATGGTTTAGGAAAAAAATAAATAAAAACAAACAAAAACACAACTGAATCTGGGGTAAAAAAGACCAATACATTAACCCGGATGAATAGCTAGGCCTTAACTGCCTATTCTGAAAAATTATGAGCTATAATGAGACTGATGGGCAAACACTAAAGTCCCATCTAGTTCTGAAGCTCCTATTTTCAACATTCCTCTCTCTCTCTCTTTATATATATATATATATATATATATATATATACACACACACATGCATATATATGTATATATATACATATATATATAATTTCTTTTTATATATTGTGTTGTTTTCTGTTTAAAAGGTGTTTAAAATTGTCACATCAGTGTTTATTTCCTTAAAAGACTTTTTTTATTCCTCAGCAATAGTCCTGTTAATTGACAGCCAGTACTCTTTGGCTAAGGCACGGGGAACAAACACAATGTGCAATATTGACCTACTGCTTCAAGAAAAGAGGACTAGGTGACTCATATCACATAGAAAATCTGTAGACTGGTGCAATTGGGAGACAAGCTGTTGAAGACATAGATCCCTGTATTTCTTCCTTACTCTCAATTTTGAAAACAAGGAGGCTGCCGCCATATAGGCCAGTGGTTTCTAATTGTACTGCCTTTTGATCCAAATAGAGAAGAGATTCCTATTCTAGCCTTGCTGTGAAGAATCATCACAAATTGGAAAAAAAAAATATGTAAAGGAGAAGAGAGGCCCTGATGTGGAGACACCTCTAGGAGAAAAAGGAAAGGGGTGATGTAGGCCAGCAGATCTGATTTATGGTAAATAGCAGTTGATAATATGAAAAAAATTATAACATTTGAAAGCTTACACATTGCTTTCTCCATAGCAACCCAGTGAGGTTAGCAGTGCAGGTATTATTATCTTTATTTGAAAAATGCACACATGCAAGCAAATTGTGATTTATCACCTCCAACAAAAAAAGGCAAAGAAGCATAATAGGAAGATCTTGGAGTCACAATTGATGAGTTTGAGGCTCAGCTCTATTATTTATTTACTATCTGTGTGACCACAAGGATCTCATCTCACATCTCTGATACTTATCTTCCTCTTATAGAAAGATTCTCATTTATGTAGTCTTCCTACATCTGATTGTGGTCATATGGAAAATGTTTTGTCAATAATGGAAATTTCAGCTATTATTCTTCAAAATCAGAGTTCAGTGCTCTTTTCTTCACATTGTATGTCCTCTCTGAAGTTTTTGGGTGTAAAGAGTCCCGGTGAAATTGAGGTGGTAGACAGGTAACCATTGACTTCAACCTTAATTGGATCAAAATATTTATAAATACATCTCTTATTTGCTTCTCTTCAATAGATTGAGGTGTTACACCTTAGCAAGCACTATTTCAGTCATTTGGCAACATCCCCTTGAAGCCTTGAAGTTATTTTAAGAGGAAATCAAAACTCAGCCCTGGAAAAAACACCATACAACTCACCCACCAGGTTAGAAAGAAATCTCAAAGTAGCAGATATAGGGCAAAATAGAGGAGTGGTAAAGGTGACATAATCCCTTATCCCAACACATTATAAGAAGGAAGAAGCTTCTGGCTGTCTCTAAGGCTCAGGGATGGTGATCTGACTTAACCTGACAACCTTTTTCACTATCCATGATTCTCCAGGGATAAATTCTTATTTTTAAAAAGTCAAACTTCCTCGAAATGGGTGATGGACTATATGAAGCAGGAAACATGTTACTCTCAGTATTGGAAGATATTGTTCTTGTTTATTTGTGATAGGAAATTTGTCAGAATTTGTGTACAGAATGTTATTTGGTTGACCAATCATCTCAGCAGATTCGTAGTATAAACTTTCCATGTACCATGAACGAATGTTTTAATATTCTACATTCTACATCATCTTGCTGTTATGGAATTTTATGCTTTAAGCTTCCTGTCAATTTTGGGATTTCTGTGTTTTACAATTCCATTCAATTATAATATTTTATGAGTCTATGCATTTCTAAACAAACTTGATATTATTTGTCCTTCATTTTTGAAGATCAATTACATTAGGAGGGTGATGTCCAGAATTACAAGTCAATTGGATTTAAATGAGGTAGGGCTCTAAACAAGCTAATTTTTACTGAATAAGCGAATTCAGGTAGAGTAATCTATGTGGTTGCTTTGGCATATGTATGACTTTCACTAAGCATACACCTAGGAACAGAAAATGTAGGCAGCTTCTTAAGTTGAATCATTGGGAGGGAGAGTATAAGCAGGGAAACTTTTCTCATTCCTTATTTCATAAATGTTCACATTATTTACGAAATGGTATTCCAGTCATTATGATCTATGAAGATTTATTTGAAGCATAAAGAATTTGTATTTTTGAAAATGTTAAATGTTGACTGAAAAGATAATATAGAGGATACAATACACTTGCATATACGTATGTGTTCATCTATACAAATATACATATACAAACATACACATACAAATATACACACATACAAATATACACACACATACTTACCCAAAAGGAAATGAGCCACTGGCTTTAAACAATTGGTTTAATATCATAATTTGGTTTAGTGGTGATTGGCCATGAACAAGTCACCTTAAGCTCTTCCCTGTTTGTGCAACTCAAAGGCAAGATTGCTCTCCCCCTAATGCTATGTTCTAAGTATAACATTCAGGAAAGACAATAGTAACCACACATAAGCATTTCATAGCAGATACTGGTCCATGTCATATTGTAGTCAAAGAAAACCCTGGATAGTTTGAGTATAATTGCATAAAATCATTTCTTTGGCCAATTTCAGGAACTCTCCAAAAGTGAATACTTAAGCACACATATAAATCCACAGATTTCTCTAAAATTTAACTCCTTCTTATTGATTACATTGAATTGATATTCATGTACTAGCCTTACATGTTTCTAACTGATTAGACCAACCTTATATATATGAAGAAGCACCGCTAAAGTATTTCTAAACCTCCTTATCTCTATCATTTCAACATAGCAAAAGGACCCTGAAAGCAATATGGTTTAGCATAATCAGAAGCACGATGGATCTAGAATTAGCACAGTTTGAATCCCAGCGCTATTAATGATTAATATTCAGGCCATTCATGGCTAAGCCCAATTGGAAATTCTTTCCAACTTGGTAAAACATGTAAGACCTTGTGCTCTTCCAGAAAAATCTTGGAAGAGGTAATTTCACCACAACACAATGAAGTTTCAGATGGAGCATCATGGAAGATGGAGTACAATGGTATTATATGAATAGTTTCAATTGTTCCTGTTCTTAAAACATAAGTAGAAATTTTACTTGTTTCTTTCTTCTGCTATGGATTTCACCTCCCTTTCTCTAGCCAGTGCATAGTTCTATTTCTTTCCACATTTCCATTTTCAGGTCATCGATTAAACAAAGCACCAAGGAAGCAGGAACAACAAAAGAATGCTCTATTGATCTACTGTGCACTCTGTCAGGATTCTTCCTTGTCATGGAATGCATTCACTCAAATGCACTCACCTTTAATAACTCATCCCTTCCAAAATCGATCCAGGAATATCTGTACTATGCATCAGCTGCCTTGGTAATGATATATTGTGAATAGTTCAGTATCTCAGACCACCAGGAAATATCATCATAGATTCTCCACTCTCATCATTTTTGATTTATCATCTGAAGACCATAAAGAGCCAAGAGTTTGAATAATCATCTCCTTAGAGTGACTAGGTAGAGAAAGACTATGAAAAACTTCAAAATGTGTGTGGAAAGCATATTATCTTCCAAAAACTCCAATTTCTTTGACTCTTAAAAAGAAATAAGATATCCATTAATTATTTTACTGAATTGTGGGATAAGAATACTTAAAATAAAAAACATCAAATGGTATAAAATGTTGTTTTGCAGTAGTCTTAATATTAGTAGGATTCCTATGACTGTTCCACAAACACATTCCTAGAGTTCCACATCTAGTACTTTACTCATCATTACTATAATTCCCTTCCCAGACCACCATTATGCATTATATATTGTCTATCCCTTTAGATTATAAGTTTGTCAAAGGCAGGGGAGGTTTTGTATCTTGTAATTTTTTCTACATATTTCATTTTTTCACATAAGATTTAACTTTATTTGTTTCTAGTATTTTATTTTTCCCCAGTTACATGTAAAAACAATTTTTAACATTCTTTTTTTAAAAACTTGAGTTCCAAATTCTTTCCTTTATTATCTCCCTACCCCATTGAGAAGACAAACAGTTTGATATAGGTTCTTCATATGTTGTCATGCAAAACATATCCATAATCGTCATGTTATGGGATAAAACATAAGCAAGAATCAGGAAAAATAAACAAAGTTTTTAAAAGTATCCTTCAATCTGTATTCAAAAACCATCAGGTCGTTCTCTGGTGATGAATAGCATTTTTCCTCATAAGTCCTTTAGAGGTCTCTTGGAATGCTGCACTCCTGAGAATTGCTAAGTAATTCACGGCTCATTGTCTTACAATACTGCTGTTACTTTGTACATGGTACATTTCACTTAGCATCAGACTATGCCAGTTTTTCCAGGGTTTTTCTGACAGCATCCCATTCATTATTTCTTATGGTACAATAGTTTTCCATCATAATCACATACCACAACTTGTTTAACCGTTCCCAAATTGGTGAGTATCCTTTCAATTATTAATTCTTAATCCCCATAAATGAACTGCTATAAATATTTTTGTACATATAAACATTTTTTTTTTTGTTTTGGGATACTGACCTTGTAGTGGTATTGCTTGATCAAAGGTTATGCATTGTTTTATAACTCTTTGGGCATAGTTCCAAATTCCAAAATGCTCTATAGGATGTTTGAATCAGTTCACAACTCCATCAAAAATTGCATTAATGTCTCATTTTACCCACATCCTCTCCAACATTTGTCATGTATTTTTTTCAGTCCCATTAATAGCCAATCTAATAGATGTGAGGTAGTACCTCAGAGTGGTTTTAATTTACATTTCTACAAACTTATTGTTTTCATATGACTATAGATAGATTTGATTACTTCATCTTGAAAAGTTATCATAATTTTTTATCTTTTGGGGAGTAGGAAGTGGGGAATGGCTCTCATTTCTGCAAATTTGTCTCAGTTCTCCATGTGTTTGAGAAATGAGGTCTTTATCAAAGAAACTTGCCTCCAAATTTTCTTCACAGTTACTATTGCTAATTGTATTTCCCTCTATCTTTTTTCTCCCCAGCTTATTCTATTCTCTTTCTCCTTTCATCCTGTCCCTCTTCAAAAGTGTTCTGTTTCTGATTACTCCCTCCCCCAATTTCCCCTCCCTTCTATCACTGCCCACCTTCTTTTACCTTTTTCTCCTCCTACTTTCCTGTAGGATAAGATAGATTTCTACATTCAAATCAGTGTATATATTTTTCTCTCTTTGAGCCAATTCTAATGAGACTAAGATTCACTCCCTCCCTCTCACCTCCCTCCTCTTTCCCTTCACTGTCAAATCTTTTTCTTGTCTCTTTTACATGAGATAATTTACTCCATTCTACATCTCCCTTTCTCTTTCTCCCAGTACATTCCTCTCTCTTGCCCCTTAATTTTTTTTTTTAGATTTCATCCCTTCATATTCAGCTTTCATCTGTGTCTGATGTCTATATATACTCCTTCTAACTACCCTAATAATGATAAAGTTCCTGTGAGTTACAAATATCTTCCCATGTAGGAATGTAAAGAGTTTAACTTTATTAAGTCCCTTATGATTTCCCTTTCTTGTTTCCCTTTTTATCTTTCTCTTTGGTCTTGTATCTGAAAGTCACATTTTGTATTCAGGTCTGATTTTTTCATGAAGAATATCTGAAAATCTTCCATCTCATTGAATGTACATTTTCCCCCCTGAAGGCTTATACTTAGTTTGGCTTGGTAAGTGATTCTTGGTTACAATCCTAGTAGCTTTACTCCCAAAAATATCACATTTCAAGACAACCTAATCATAAAAGTAGAAACTGCTAAATCTTGTGTTATCCGGGTTGTGGTTTTACAATACTTGAATATTTTTTTTTTTCTGGCTATCTGCAGTATTTTTTCTGAAATGAGGGATCGGCAATTTGGATATAATATTTCTGGGAGTTTTCATTTGAGGATCTCTTTCAGGAGGTGATTGGCACATTCTTTTAATTTTTATTTTACCTTCAATTTCTTGAATATCAGGGCAGTTTTCCTTGATAAATTTTTGAAGGATAATTTCTAGGCTCTTTTTTTTTTAATCATGGCTTTCAGGCAGTCCAACAACTTTTAATATGTCTCCTGTATCTATTTTTCCAGGTGAGTTGATTTTCCAATAAGATATTTCACTTCATCTTCTCCCCCCCACCTCATTCTTTCAGTTTTATTTTGTTGTGTCTCGATTTTTCATAAAGGCATTAGTTTTCATTTGCTTATCCTAATTTTTAAGGAATTATTATTATTATTATTCTTTTTTAGTGAGCTTTTGGACTTCCTTTTCCATCTGACCAAATTTGCTTTTTAAGGCACTCTTCTCCTATTGGCATTTTGGACCTCTTTTATCATTTGGTCTTGTCTGCTTTTTAAGGTGTTATTTTCTTCAGTATTTTTTTCTATGAACTTTAGAAAGCTTTTTCCTTATTTGTTTTATGACTTACTTTCATCACTGTCATTCTTTCCCAATTTTTCCTCCACCTCTTACTTGATTTTCAAAATCCTATCTGAATTCTTCCATTGCCTGAAGCCAATTCATATTTTTTTCTTTGAGGCTTTGGATGTAGGAGCTTTGATATTATCTTTTTCTGAGTGTGTGTTTTAATCTTCCTTGTCACCATAGTAACTGTTTATAGTCAGTTTTTTTTTTTAGGTTACTTCCTCTTTTTACCCAGCCTATTACTTAAATTTCAAGTATTTGATAAAGTAGGGTTCTTGTTCCAGGGTGAAGAGACCACTGCCCCAAGCTTCAGTCATTTTGTGCAGCTGTTTTCTGAGATACTTTTGGGGAATTAAAAGTTTTTGTTTTTTTCCAACTATTAATATCTAGAGAGAGCAAGGTACCACAGTTCCCACATAGCCACCTCAAATACCCATAAAATATGACTCTAAAGAAATTTTATGGTTCCAAAATTCACACACACACAAAAAATTACAGAAAAAGACATCTCCCACTGAAGGCAACTCAGCACAATGGGCTCAGCACAGCACACTGGGAGCCGAAACAGCCCAGTCTGAAACTATGGTGGGGCCACGGGGGTGGCCAGGAGGAGCTGCAGCTGGAGCCTTCAGGAGAGTGGATCAGCGTCAGCAGTGGAAGGTTCCAGAATTACCAAGCCATAAGGAAGAAGGACTAAGTGAAAGGTGAGAGGAACTCAGCTAAACTTGGGGGAGAAAAGCAGTCTGGCCAAACTGCCTCCAGGGCAAGGAAGCAGCAGAAGCAGTGGCCCTGCAGCCACCTCCCCATGACTGCTTCAGAGCTCCCAGCCTGCAGACTGCAGGGGGATCAAGCAATCATTTCGAGGCCATGTGTTCTTTATTTGAGAGGCCTGGATCTGGATCATGGTCTTGGGTGGTGGTCCTGAGGTGCATTTCCAGTGAGCCAAAGCTGGTGGGGGCTGAAAAAATATGGCAGCCTCCTAACAGATCCAGCAGCTGGGAAAACCCCAGCAATTTGGGACAGAGCTTTCCCCTCTGGAAGCAGAGTTCCACAGAGCTAAAAAATCATTGACTGGCCAACATCAGCAGGCAAAGGAATCAAAGTACGAACAGCAACCAAACTCTAGATTCCTTCTTTGGGGACAAGAAGGATCAAAGCATGTAATGAGAGGAAGACAACACAGTCAGAACTACTGCACCAAAAGCTTCCAAGAAACATAAAGACTTACTAAAAGCCATAGATCAGCTTGAGAAGGATTTTGAAAGCCAAACAAGAGAAGTGGAAGAAAAATTTGGAAGAGAAATAAGAATGATAGAAGAAAATCATGAAAATAAAGTCAACAACCTGACTGAAGAAAATAACACCTTAAAAAATAGATTAACTCAAATGGCAAAAGAGGCCCAAAAAAGCCACTGAGGAGAAGAATGTCTTAAAAAGTTGAATTTGCCAGATGGAAAAATAATCTCAAAAGCTTTCTGAAGAGAATAATTCCTTCAGAATTAGAGTGAAGCCAAAGGAAGCTAATGATTTTATGAGAAATCAAGATACTATTAAACAGATTCAAATGAAAAAAAAATAGAAGGCAATGTGAAATATCTCCTGGAAAAAAACACTGACCTGGAAAACAGATCCAGGAGAGACAATTTAAAAATTTTTGGACTACCTGAAAGTCATGATCAAAAAACGAACTTAGAAAGCATCCTTCAAGAAATTCTCAAGAAGAATTGCCTTGATCTTTTACAACCAGAGGGCAAAATAGAACTTGAAAGAATTCACTGATCACCTCTTGAAAAAGATCCCCAAAAGAAAACTCCTAGAAATATTATAACCAGGTTCCAGAGTCCCCACATCAAGGAGAAAATATCACAAGCTGCCAAGAAGAAACAATTTGAATATTAAGGAAACACAATTAGGATACCCAGGATCTAACAGCTTCTACATTGAGGGATCAAAGGGCCTGGAATATGATATTCTGGAGATCAAGGGACCTAGGATTATATCCAAGAATCACCTACCTAGCAAAATTGAGTATAGTGTTCCAGGGGAAAATATGGTCATTCAGTGAGGTAGAGGACTTTCAAACATTCTTGCTGAAAAAACCAGAACTGAAAAGAAAGTTTGACACTCAAATACAAGAAGCATGAGAAGGTAAATATGGAAAAGAAATCGTAAGGAACTTATCAAAGTTGAACTTTTTACATACCAACATGGAAAAGTGATAATTGTAACTTATG
>CM053585.1:54425145-54440662 GCA_028646515.1 Pseudochirops corinnae
GGAGGGTTTACATATGCATAAAAATACACATCTGAGTATGTTTATATATGAGTACATAGAGGGCAAAAGATCAATTGAATAGAAAGGGACAATAATCTAAATGTTGAAATTCTGATGTGGGAGAGGATTAGAATGATAGGAAACAGGGAGAAACAGAATGGGGTTATTCACCTCAAAGAAGCTGCAAAGCATAATTGTTACAATGGAGGGGAAGAACAGGAAGGCAAAAGTAAAGGATCAACATTTTTCTCTTTGAACTTGGCTTAGGGAAGGAATGACATTGACTCTAAACTGGGTATCTTGCCACACAGGAGAGTAGGGAGGGATGGGAATGAGAGGTGGGATGATGGAGGGGAGGGCAGGGGGGAAGGGTTGATGGAAGTACACACTTCTGTAAAGAGACAGGGACAGGGAGAGTGTAGAGAATAGAACAAGTGGGAGGAGGGACAGGAAAGAGGGACATATAATAAGTCTCTCACAATATGCCCACTGTGGAAAGATTCTGTGTAATTACACATGTACAGACTGTATTGAATTGCTTGTCCTGCCAGTGGGGGTGGGTGATGAGGGAGGAAGCAAAAGAATCTTAAATTTAAAGTTCTATAACTAAATGTTATATATATATATGTTTGTGTGTGTGTGTGTGTATGTGTGTGCGGTAGGGAGATCCATCCTAATCTACCAGAAAGTCAGAGGGGTGAGGGAGAGGACATAGGGGATTGTAAATTGGGGGAGGGGTTATACAGTGTGATGGCTGTTTTAAGGTATTGTGTCTGGGAAAGATGGCTAGAAAATTCATAACTCAAAATCTCATGGAAATGAATGATGTAAACAAGAAAGTAAATAAATTTATAAAAAAATATAAAAAAATCTAAGGAGAGGTGTTTACTATTTTCCTGAACTGTACTCTGGTCTGTGAAAGACCTCAAACCCTCTTTTCTGCCCTGGAACTATAATGAAGGTCCTCCCTCCACCATGGCTATAAACTCTGCTATGCTAGTGCTCCTCTTCATTCTGGGAATGTGTAAAGCCAAACAGGGCAGCTTTCTAGAGGACTGCTGCTGTGAACAGCTTCAATGTTCTGATTACATGGTATAGTGAACTCTCTCTTTATTCAGCAGTAAATTAAATAAAACATTCACAGAAATCAAAGTACAGCATTCACAATGTTATAGCACAAAAAGTTATCACTAAAGTGGCCACATAGTTTTCACCAAAGTGGTCATAGTTTTAAGTGAAAGATATCATTCAATAAGAACTTAACTCAGTCATCTTTAAGGAGGGAAGCCTCCCTAAGGGACACAAAGTACACTCATTCTGTAAGTCCTTAACTAAATCATCCTTAAAGAGACAAGCCTCCTAATGGATGCAAATTGTAAAGGTCAAAGTTCTCCACCACTAGTGATGTGGTTTACCCCCCCAAAAAATGATGTGGTTTACCAAAAGAGGGTTAGGGTTGCCCAAGAGCCCAAAATACCAACATGCTGGGTCTTGCAGCAAGACTTCCACTCAAGTCTTCTCAGTCAAAGAAAAGTAAAGTTTATTAAAAGTTCACCTGTACTGGACACAGAGTAAGTCTGTGCTAAAAAAAACTCTATGGCACTCTCACAGAGCAAGTCTGTGCTAAGCTATTCTATGGTGCTCTCACACCACATGGAGGGAAGATGAGGTCTTATATACAGAGGAATCTAGGAGTGGGCTAGAGGAGGATTTTGGGGAGGGTGGGCTAGAGGAGTATTTTAGGGAGGGTCTTCAGAAGGAGTCAATGAGGTCAGACTCCAGTAATGAGTTTGGGGAGGGTCTTCAGGAGGAGTTAAGGAGGTCAATGCAAGAATGGATTGGTATTTTGATGGGCTCAAGGGTGGGAATCAGATGCACAACAGAGGGCCAGTCTAGTAACAGGGATTTGGGCCCAGCCACAATGAAATACTTAATGGCCTCTGCAAATGCCTCATCAAGTGGGAAGATTCAATCAGACTTCAAGTGGTTTCCAAGAGCCTGTACCTCATAGACTCAAGGAGAACTGGGGGCGGGGGAGGGGGGGGGGGGAGTCCCAGAGCCTACATCTCATAATTAGGTCACATTGTCTTAATCTCTTGTCAAAAAGTCTTCTTTGTTCTTAATTGGAGATTAGTTTCCAATCATTCTTAATTCAATCATCCTGAAGAGTAGAGGATACAGAGTACAAAGTCCTCCCACTCGTAAGCCACAGTAAATCATGATCTTCTCAGTTTGCATTAAATACCCAAGGAGCAGTCTTTTCATGTTGACTACAGGCTGGCTCTCAGTTTCCATTGTTCCTCTTCCATGGCCCCAGTCCATCCAACTTTTACCTAAGTTGAAAGGCATGCAGCTCCCAAATCCTTGCCCAGTTTCTTGTCCAGTTTCTGTTCCGTGTTGAAGCTTACAGTGTCCAGCCGACCTCAAATGTTCCTTTCACTCTCTTGTCTACATATTTTAGCATATTGTTTTGATACAAAGTAAGTGACTCATTTATTTTTTTCATCCATAATGATATGGAATTGACATGGTGTTTTCAAAGGTTATAACAACAGATCTCAATTTTTGACAGGTCCTAACAAGTTAGAAAAGCAGTTAGCACAGATCTGATGACCAATATAACCAAGACAAGAAAGGTTTAACATGAGATTTGTTTTAGGATCCTTTATTTTATGGGAATGGAAAATAAATCAGACTGCCTCCTGAGGCATATATTATGCACTGGTGAAGAGAGAAGTTATGCTGGAGAAATAATGAATACTTGAAGTATTACAAATAATTCTCAAGTATTTCATTATTTTTTTAAATGTGATTTTCTAAGTGTGAGCCCTCCCTCTCCTGACACTGATTTAAAAAAAAAAAAATGTCTTATGATAATAATCACTATGATTTGTCAAGTATGAAGACATTAATTTCCTAATTTTTAACCATTTGGTCATCACTCTTCCTGTATTTAGGTAGCCTGGTCCTCCCTCTCCTACCACCAGACTTACCATCAGTCTCATATCTCATACATTGTCAGCTACGTGATGTTTTCTATTGGCTTAACCTCTGGAAGCCATTGCTACTATGTCACAATGAAGTATAAAACTTGGTAGCTATAAGTTAAGATTTAATGTTCCTGAAACTCAAGACAATACAAGGAGTTACGATACTCAACTGTGATGGACTTGATTTTAATTTCTGTGAAAGGAGTTATTCAATAGAGCACCAACATTTAGAGACAACTGGAAGCTTAGACAACATCTAGTTCAAATCCCTTATTTTAGAGATAAAGAAACGAAGATTTAGAAGTGGAAGGGGCAAAAAATGACAATCCAGTCTTTCCCCATAATTTTATAGTTGAGGAGAATGTGACTCCAGAAAAGTTATATGACTTGTTCAATCCATATAGGTAGAAAGTGTGAAAGGACAGATTCAAATATAAGCACTCTGACTTCAGAGTCTTTCTTCTATTTCCATAGATCCATTTCACCAAGGATATTATGGAACACTCTGAACTTTACCATGCAAAATTGTAAATGATGTTTCAGATTCCTTTGGGGTAACAGAAAGAAGGAATGGAAGTATATATGACTCAGGTAGAGCTAAGAGAAAAGGACAATAACCAAGTTGTGACTCATCAGGTTGACAGAAAGACAGGTCAGATGAAAGCAGCCTCCCTGAAAAATGCTAAACTGTGACTAACTTGTTACTTTTTATCAGCACCTTTCTCTAGCTAGGTTGAGGAATGTCAGTATAGTTCAGTATAGTGCATTAAACATTAATGTGAAAGGCTTTAGTCCTCATTTTGGCCACTTAAAAGCTATGAAATTGGCAAATCATTTCCTAGCCTTATGCCTCAGTTTCCCCATATATAGCAATAAGTGTTTTGGGTCTCTCCCATATCTTAACATATGATCCCCTGGCTTCCCATGGCACCTTTCTCTATGTTCCAAATTTCCCTCCCAAAAAGTTTATTCATGAGGGAAGGAAATGTTTTGGAAGTGGAAAAAAATATTGCTGAGTATCATAATTAAAATTGAGACACAATGAAGGGAAACATTGCTCTAGTCCAGCAGTTCTCAACCTGTGGGTCGCGACCCCTTTGGGGGTTGAAAGACCCTTTCACTGGGGTCAACTAAGACCACTGGGAAACACATATTTTTGATGGTCTTAGGAACCAAGACAGGGCTCCTCTATCTGCCTCCAGGACGGTCCACCCACATGCAGATATGTTCATATATGCATATTTTTAAGGGTCACAGCATTAGGAAGGTTTGAGAACTGTTATGAGAATCTGAAGATATTCCCTGCCCCTAGACCCTTTGCTAAAGTGGCTACGTGACTCTGAGAACCTTCCCTGATTTGGAAGTATACTCTGCGCCCTAATAGGCTGAATGTGGTAATGTGGAGCCTGTGCTGGCAGGCTTGTTTTCGGGAATGCCCATGCCTTGTAGCTTTGTGTTTGGGCAGTGGGTCAAGAGGGCTGTGACATTCTCCAAGCCAGGAGAAGACTATATATATATGCCCTGATGTGAGGTTTTGCTTTGGGGCTCACTTTGAGAAGAGTTGTGTGATTTGGCCAGACAAGACTCTGGGAAGCCATTGAGGCCCCTGGCTTTGAAAAATTCAGATGTTGGTGCTTCCCTCTCTGGTAACTGACTAAGTATGGATGTAATGATCAGATGGTTGGAAACCTGTCTGCTGATTTGTTTGTCTGTCTGCAGTAATTTCTGCTTATTAACTTGTGTTTTGTATTCTGTTTGTATTCTCTGAAGTTCAGGGTCCTGACTTTTTCCCCTGAACTAGGTAAATGATATGTGTTTGATTAAAGTGAGATTGTTAACCCATGTTGAGTTTCTTTCCTTTAGAAAAGCAGATCTAAGAACCTGTGCTAGCAGCCACCGTGGGTATGCTAGGGTGCTTGTTGATACAAGAACCACTGTTCTAGTCATTAATATATAACTTTTCTTTACATTTTAGTGTGTATTCTCACAAAATACACTGTACTCTCCAAGGACAGAATCTTAGCAGTGTATTAGAAATTTGGAAGAACACACAGATGAAGGAAATATTATTCACTTAGCTAATTCTCCCTAGCAAAGACATGTCCAGGGCACAAAGCCCTGTAGAAGAAGCCATTTCAGAAAACAGACCAAGGAACATTCCCAAAAAGTAACATAGATTCCAGGCTGGGCAGTTCAGGAGTGGAGAAGCCGAACATTGGAGGGAATCACTTTTCAACCCTTCCTTTGTGATTTCATTGTTATGATCTTGGATAGTAAGCTTCATTAGTAGGGGCTCAGCATAAAACCTTTAGTATGATCACAATTTGTGTATTCACCAAATCAGAAGAAAGTTGCTGTTTTAATTGTTCAGTGGTATGTAACTCTTCTTGACTCCATAGACTATACTGTCTGTGAGGTTTTCTTGTCAAAGACACTGGAATGGTTTGCCATTTCCTTCTCTATTGGATTCTGACCAAAAGAGGTTAAGTGTCTTCCCCAGTGTTCCACAGCTAATAAATATCTTGTGCCATATTGAACTCATGTCTTCCAGGCCCAAGACCCAGCTCTCTAGCCATTGAACCTCATAGGTGCTACCTAGACAAATAGAGGGTAAATGACTTTCCCAGGTTTACACAGCTAGTAAGAACATGAAGCTGCATTTGAACTCTCACATTCCTGATATCATGCCTAGCACTCTATCATTGAGCCATCTAGCTGCCCCTCGTGAGGAAAATAGTTATTCTCAAATAGAAACCTAGAATAAACTCTCCATAAATGTTCTGAGAGCACACATCATTGAGGAAAACAACATAGTTTAAAAGGAAAAATGTTGGATTTGGATCAAAAATAATTGGTTTTAAAACTTGTCCATACTATATACTGCCTGAAGAAACCTGTTGTTCTCTTTGGGATTGAGTTTTCATATCTATAAAATGAGAGCGTTGAGTTAGATGAGGGCTTCTAAAACTTTTTTCCACTCAGCAGCCCTTTTCAAGATTTAGTCTCCATTACATGACCTGAGAGAATGTAAAGTGCAAACTACTCATGCTTTTTGTTCAGAACCAAGGCTGTAGTGAATTTGAAGACTGCATCATGGGCATGTGCTACTAGAAACAGTCAGATTCTTTACACATTTGATTTTTAATTTTTCATCATTGCACATTTAAAAAACTTATACTTACTGATGACAAAATTTTTGAAGGCCCATATGGGGTTGCAACCTACAGTTTAAGAAGGCCTGGATTAGATGACCTTTCAGAGCCATTTCAACTCAAAAGCCATAATGTTATGCTCTGTTGTATACAGGGTCCCATTGTAAAGTCTCTTCATAGATTATAAACCTGACCAATAATCAGTTCTCATTGCTTTTCTTTTTCAAACTCCACTCTTTCATTAAGACCCCATCCCATGGTCAAATAATTTAATTCAAAAACAATATATTAAATACCTACTCTGGGCTAGGCATTGTGCTAAGCATTGAGGATACAAATAAAAAAAAGAAAGATATTTTCTATCCTTAAGGAGTTTACAATCTAATGCTTGAAGACAAATTATACATTAAAAAAATCTGGGAAAGGGGGAAGCAATGACAACAGGGGTACCTTGTTCCTTGGAATTCAAAATAAACAGAGCTGAAGATGGAAAGTGGAGAGTAAGCTGGAAAGCCCAGGTCCATGCTCTGTATAAAGAAAAGCTTTGCATTCATAAACCACAACTTGTTTAGCCATTCCCCAATTGATGGGCATCCCCTTAATTTCCAATTTTTTGCCACCACAAAGAGAGCTGCAATAAATATTTTTGTAGATATGAGTCTTCCTCCCATTTCTATGATCTCTTTGGGATACAACTCTAGAAGTGGTATTACTGTTTCAAATGGTATGCAATTATTTATAGCCCTTTGGGCATAGTTCCAGAATGCTCTCCAGAACAGTTGAATCAGTTTACAACTTCACTAACAATGCATTAGTGTGCCAATTTTTACACATCCTCTCCAGCATTTGTCATGTGCCTGTTTTGTCATCTTAGCCTATCTGACTAGTGAGATGTGGTACCTCAGAGTTGTTCTGAATTGCATTTCTTGAATCAATGGTGATTTGGAGCATTTTTTTCATATGCTTATAGATATATTTAATTTCTAGCTCTGAAAATTGCTTCTTCATATTCTTTGACCATTTATCAATTGGAGAATGGCTTGTATTCTTATAGATTTGACTTAATTCTCTGTATTAGAAATGAAGCCTTTTCAGAGACACTGGTTGTAAAAAATTCCTTCCCAATTTCCCACTTCCCTCTTCATCTTGGTTACTTTGGCTTTGTTTGTACAAAAACTTTTCAATTTAATGTAACTAAGATGATCCATTTTGCATTGTATAATGCTATCAAACTCGTTTGATCATAAAGTCTTCCCTTCTCCATAAATCAGACAGGTAAACTGTTCCTTGCTTCCCCAGATTGCTTACAGTATCAGCCTTTATACATAGATTGTGTACCCATTTATACTTGATTTTGGTATATTATTGTACTAAAAGAAATGAGGAGCAGATGGCCTTCATATTTACCTTGAGAGGCTTATACAAACTGATGCTAAGTGAGAATAACAAGGAGAAATTTGAACACAATGACAGACAGAATATATGTGCAATGACCAACTTTGATAAAACAGACTCTTCTCAGCAACACAAGATTATAAGAAAACTCTAAAAGACTCAGGATGGAAGGAGATGTCTACATTCAGAGAAAGATCTAGAAAGAACAGAGTTTAAATGCAGACTGAAGCAAGCCACATGCTCTCTTTCTTTTCCATGTTTGGTTTTGTTTCCTCTTTCCAATTTTTCATTCCAATGATTACAACCCTTGTATACAACCAGACTAATGTCTAATGTGAAAATATTTGCAGATCCTGTACTTGATTACATGACACCATGGTGCAGGGGGTGGTGGGGAGGAGGGGAGAAGATTTGCAACTCAAGGGATTGTGGAACTGAGTCTTGTAAACTAAAAGTAAACAAACAAATCAATAAAAAAAATTAAAAAAAAAAAGCTTTGAAGAGACTGTAATGTTTCATTCTCCAGCATCCACTCAGACAGAAGAGGCTGAGGAAGTTTAGAAGGTATACTGATCCTTCTTTAGGATTCAGCTTAATCATGTCTTCCTTTGGGAGATCTTTATTATTTTGTGGTAAAATAACCTGTCAATTTTTCAGTTAGTGTCCATGGTAAAGATACATTCATGGCTTCTGTAGTGTGATATGATGTGATTAGTACATGGTTTGTAGCCATGATGCTAACCTTTGGAACTAGACACTCTGAAAATCAATCTAGAGATCACAACAATGGAGTCAATAATCCATAACTGTCTTGCTCAGTAGTTTATCATGAAGATTATAGTAGATACTAAATATGAATAAAGACTCCAATATAATTTCTACATGTCCAAAAACTGAGAGGAACTGGAATTTACTTGATGATTTATTCATAAGAAATGTACACATGTGGGATACAGCTGCAAAGATGACCTGGTGAATATCAACATCAAGCATAGCATTGAACACAAAGCCATTCTTTCCTTTATTGGGGATCAGTCTCATTCTAAATGTCCTGCAAAAAGTTGAGATACAATGGAATTATCTAATGGGAGAAAGTTTCCCTAGGTCAAGCTATTTTTGTTTTATTCTTCAGAGTTTCCTGTATCATGGACATGTTCATCAGCATAACGAATAAAAAAAAATATGTGGGATTCTAAAGGAAACAATATGTTTGTGTCTTTATCTCTCTTCTTGTCTCTTTCTCCTCCCCCACTCTCTTTCTCAGTCTCTCTTATCTGTCTCCTTCCCTTTTCCCCTCTGTATATCTCTTTCTTTGTATTTCGCATTCCCCCCTTCTCTCTGTTTCTCTCTATTTCTGTTCCCTCTCTCTCTCCTTTCTTCTTTCTGTCTGTCTCTGTCTCTCTTTCTCTAAATCTCTTAAGGGATTTGGATTTGCAGTCAGTGGTTAGGGATTTGAGTTTGTATTCTTCTCTGTTATCTAATGGAAAATAATTCTAGTAAAAATATTTTGCAAATTTGTACCACATAAAGGTCATTTCTTACTGTTGTAATGATTACTGATGCAGTTAATGCAGGTGGGGCAACTTGTGTGACCTAGTATCAGCTGAAATGATCTTCTGATTCACCTTCTAATTTTGTTATCATTCTTTCTTGATCTCTTTTGCAGTATCTTCATCCAGATCATGCCCTCTTACCATAGATGTCCTGAAGGACTCTGTCCTACGACTTTTTCTCTTCTATACTGTATCAGTTTTTAATCTCATTCATCACCTGCCATGAATTTAGTCACCATCTCTCTGCTGATAATTCTGAAATATACTTATTCAATAACACACACACACATATACATACACACACAATGCATATATATATATGCACACACATATATATGTATACATGTATGTGTATATACATGTATAAAATTTAAATATATGTATGTATATATGGATATACATGTATTAAATTTAAAATTATAGAAGACACATGAAGTAGTAACAAAATTGCCCTGCATACCCTTTTGAATACATTTGTGTTTTCCTCTATGCATTTATTAATTTTACCAATGGTATTTCCTTCCTTTTTTTTTTTTTTTTTTGGTCTATCATTTACTGGCAAGTCAAATATAATTCATTTGGACTTTATCTTTAGACCTTACATTATTTGTATCCCTGTTTCCATTTTTCACTGCCAATTTCTATGCTGGTTCTATTAATAAAACTAAATTAAAAAAAATAAACACTTTCCCTAACATTAGAGTTTAATAGTGGTACTTATAAATAAAGGAATTGAAAGGGACTTGAAGGGATATGATATATTCTCCTCACTCCACACTAAACAATTTAATACACTAAAATTAAATTCCCTGAGCAATGCTAGATGTCAACTGCATGCAGAGCATTTTTCTAGGTAAACAAAATTTACATAGGTGACAATAACAATATGGATTATGGTCTTGGTGAGGGATTGAAACAAGTACTGAGAAGTATGATCCATGGCATTCTATGAGAAGTGTAATAGAGAAATGTGAAGCAGAGTTCAATGTGAGGTCTGGGGGTGGGCTATTTGTAGTCGATCAGAAGCTTTTTGATGGAGGTGTCATCCTACAGGCATGCCTATTGAATGAAAAATATTGTATTCAATTCAACAACAATTATTAAATATCTACTCTGCAAGGTCCTGTGCCATATATATAGCATAGGAGAAACTTCCACTATTGAAATGAATATAAAAGACAACCCAGCTACTGATGGTTTTGCTTCTGCCTTAAGAATCTATTCCTGTAATAACAGTAACCTATTTTTCAATAATACATTGTATAGTCACAAAGTCCTTCCCCAGATGTTAAAATATTTGGTCTTTGCAATAAGCCAATGAGGCAGTAAGGTCAGCAGTGTGAAACTGGGTTATAGTGAAAACTGATATCCAAAGGGATTAGATTTACTGAAGTTACACAGATGGGAAGAAAGAGGCAAAACCTTAACTTGACTGTGACCACAGGCCTTTTAATTTCAAGTCTTGAGTTCATGTCTTTCTTTTAAAAATATGTTTACTTATTGTTAACATTATTTTATTTTGAAATTTTGAGTTACAAACTGTTTCTCCCTATCAATCCTCTCATTAAGAAGGCAAACATCATATCAATTACACATGTGACATCACACAAAGCAAATTTCCTTTGTCAGATTTTTTAAAAATCAAGAAATATAAACAGAACACTGTACTTTAATTTGCACTCAGTGTTCATCAGTTCTCTCTCTGGAAGTAGATAGCATTTTTTATGAGTCTTTTGGAAGTGTCTTCAATCACTGCATTGTTCTGAGCAGCCAAGTCTTTCACAGGTGATTGTTATTATATTTTTTTTTTATGTGCATTGTGATCTTCTGTTCTTCTCATTCCCTTTTGCATGAGTGCATGTAGTTCTTATTTTTTTTTACCCTTATTGTTGTTGTTTTTCTTTGTTTTTTCCTCTGAAACCACCTCCCTCATCATTTCTTATAGCACAGTAGTACCCCACCTCAATCATATGAAACAACTTGTTCTGCCATTCCCCAGATGATGGACATACCCTTATTTTCCAGTTCTCTACCGTACAAAAAAGCTACCACAAATGTTTTTGTCCATTTCACGTCTTTTCCATTTTCTTCGATTTCTTTGGTTTATAAAAGCAGCATTGGTTTTACTGGATTGGAGTATGCACAGTTTTATAGCCCTTTGGACATGGCTCTAAATTGTTCTCCAAAATTGTTAGACGAGTTCATTATGCCACCAGCAGTTTGTCATTGTACCTATTTATCCCTCATTCCCTCTAGCATTTGTCTTATCTAATTCATGTAGGGTGGTATTACAGCCATTTTAATTTTGATTTTTCTAACCAATAGTGATTTAGAGCTTTTTCCCATATAATTATAGATAGCTTTGATTTCCTCTTCTCAAAATTGCCTGATTATATTCTTTGATTCTTTATCAACTGGGGAGAGGCTTTTTCTTTTTTTCTTTTTGGAGGGCATTTGCGTAAGTGACTTGCCCAAAGTCACACAGCTAATAGGTGTGTCAAGTATCTGAGGCCGGATTTGAACTGCAGTCCTCCTGACTTCAGGGCCAGTGCTCTATTCACTGTGCTACCTAGCTGCCCCAAAGGCTCTTTTTCTTTATATAAATTTGACTCAGTTGTGTACATAGTATATATTTGGGAAATTAGATCTTTATCAGAGAAATGTTCTGTATTTTTTACATTACTTCATTTTGTATAGTACCTTTTAGCCTAATGTAGTTGCCTTGATTATCTTTTTTTTTTTAAATTAGGTGTCTTTTTGCTTTTTCTTTATCTGATATCATCATTGATACTCCTATTTTCTTTTTACTGAACCTGAAGCATATTAGATTCTACTCCAGCAGAATTTTTACTTTAATAGTCTGTGTGTCTTTTTGTTTTAAGTGTCTCTCTTATAAAGAAAATGTTATTGAATTCTGGTTTTTAATCTATTCTGCTATCTGCTTCTGTATCATGGATGAGCTCATCCAATTTACATGCACAGTTATGAAAAAAAAGTTCCCCCATTCTGTCTCGCTCTTCTTCCTTCTCTCAATGCATTTCTCTTTCTCACCCCTTCATTTTTTTCAGTAGATCATTCCAAATATAACTGACTAACATGCAGGCTGTCTTCCCATATGAAGTTCTTTTAAGTAGCCTAAAATGACAAAATTCTTAGGAAACGCACTTATCATCTTCTCAAATGGGAATATAATCATTTTAACTTTATTGAATTCCTTATGACCACTCTTTCATGTTAACCTTTTCTTTTTTATGTTTCTCTTGATTCTTGTGTTTGAATGACAAATTTTCTATTTAAATTTTTTTTTCATCAGGAATTTTTTAAAGTCCTCTATTTTGCTAAATATACATTTCCCACAAAAGGATTAAATTCAGTTTAGCTGAACAAGTTATTCTTGGTTGCAATCCCAGCTTCTTTGCTTTGCAGAATATCATATTCCAAGATATTCATGCCTTTAACATAGAAGCCACCATCTTGGGTGATCATGGATAGCCCCTCAGGATATTTTAACTGTTTCTTTCTAGGATCTCCAAAATTCATCTATAGTACCAATGGGAGTTTTAAGGGGATTCCTTCAATTGCTATTTTATCCTCTGGCTTTAGAATATTAGGTGTTTTCCTTGATAGTCTCTTGAAATATAATGTCTAAACTCTTTCTTTGGTCTCATAATTCATATCCTTTGACCATTTATCAATTGCGGAATGACTTGTATTCTTAGAGATTTTACTTAATTCACTATATATTTTAGAAATGAGGCCTTTATCAGAGACACTGGTTATAAAAAATTCTTTCCCAATTTCCCACTTCCCTCTTAATCTTGGTTACATTGGCTTTGTTTGTACCGAAACTTTTAAATTTAATGTAACCAACATTATCCATTTTGCTTTTTATAATGCTCTCCAATTCTTCTTTGGTCATAGTCTTCCCTACTACATAAATCTGACAGGTAAATTATTCCTTGCTTCCCCAGATTACTTACAGTATTAGCCTTTATAACTATATTGTGCACCAATTTAGACTTGATATTGATGTACTGTGTTAGATGATGGTTTATACCCAGTCTGCCTTACTGTATTCCAATTTTCCCAGCAGGTTTTGTCAAATACTGGGTTCTTATCCCACAAACTGGGGTCTTTGGGTTTCTCAAACAGTACATAACTAGAATCATTGACTACTGAGTCTTTTGTTCCCAATTCCATTCTTCATTGATCCACTTTTTCATTGACCCACTACTCTATTCCTCATCCAGTACCAAGTAGTTTTGATGACTGCTACTTTATAATAGAGATTAAAATTTGGTATGGCTAGGCCACCTTCCCTAGCATTTCTCTTCATTAATTGCCTTGATATTCTGGATCTTGTGTTCTTTCGAATGAATTTTGTCACTATTTTTTCAAGTTCAATAAAGTAATTTTTTTGGTAGATTGATTGGTAAGGCACTAAATATGTAATGTAACTTAAGTAAAATTGTCATTTCTATTATATTAGTTTGGCCAAGCCACGAGGAATTGATGTTTTGCCAATTAGTTAGATCTGATTTTATTTGTGTGAAAAGTGTTTTGTAGTTGTATTCATAAAGGTACTGGATTTGTTCTGGCAGGTAGATTCCCAAATATTTTATAATGTCTACAGTAATGTTAAATGGGGTTTCTCTTACAATCTCTTGCTGTTAAACTTCATTAGAAATATATAGGAATGCTGAGGATTTATGTTGTTTTATTTTATATCCTGCAACTTTGCGAAATTTATTTATTGTCTCAAGAAGTTTTTTACTTGATTCTCTAGGATTCTCCAAGTATATCATCATATCATCTGCAAAGAGTGATAGCTTAGTCTCTTCTTTGTCTAATTTGATTCCTTTGATTTCTTTTTCTTCTCTACTTGATACTGCTAGTATTTCCAGTAGCAGATTGAATAAGAGAGGTGACAGTGGACATTCTTGTTTCATCCCTGATCTTATTGGAAATGCTTCTAGTTTATCCTCACTACATATAATACTTGCTGATGGCTTTAAATAGATGCTACCTATTATTCTAAGGAAAACTCCATTTATTCTTATACTTTCTAGTGTTTTAATAGGAACAGATGTTGTATTTTGTCAAAAGCTTTTTCTGCATCTATTGGGATAATCATATGGTTTCTACTAGTTTTATTGTTGATATGATCAATGATACTGATGGTTTTCCTAATATTGAACCATCCTTACATTCCTGGAATAAATCCAACCTGATAAAAATATATTATTCTTGTGATAAGTTGCTGTAGTCTTTTTGCTAATATTTTATTTAAAATTTTTGCATTTATGTTCGTGAGGGAGATTGGTCTATAATTTTCTTTCTCTGTTTTGTCTTTCACTGATACTGATATGATCAGTACCATATTTGTGTCATGAAAAGTATTTGGTAGGACTCCTACCTCACCAGTTTTCTAAATATTTGGTAGAGTATTGGGATCAATTGTTCTTTGAATGTTTGATAGAATTCACTAGGAAATCCATCTGGCCCTGGAGATTTTTTCATAGGGAATTCCATGATAGCTTGTTTACTTTCTTTTTCTGAGATGGGGTTATTTAAGTAATTTACTTCCTCTTCAGTTAATCTGGGCAACTTTTATTTTTGCAAATGCTCATCCATTTCACTAAGCTTGTTAAATTTATGTACATACAACTGGGCAAAATCATTCCTAATTATTGTTTTAATTTATGCTTCACTGGAGGTACATTCACCCTTTTCAGTTTTGACACTCAAAATTTCATTTTCTTCTTTCTTTTTTTTTTTAATATATTGACTAAGAGTCTATCAATTTTATTGGTTTTTCCATAAAACCAACACTTAGTTTTATTCATAAGTTCAAAATTTTTATTAATTTCAATTTTATTAATCTCTCCTTTGATTTTCATAATTTCTAATTTAATATTTAATTGGGGATTTAAATTTTTTTTTTATTTTTCTAGCTTTTTCAATAACATGCCCAATTCATTGACCTCCATTTTATCTCATTTTTTCATGTATGCATTCAGGGATACAAAACATCCCCAAGAACTGCCTTTGTTGCATCCCACAAGTTTTGGTATCCTGTTTCTTTATTGTCATTCTTTTAAATTAAGTTACTGATTATTTCTATAATTTCTTCTTTGACCCACTCATTCTTTTTTTTTGTTTTTTTAAAATTTATTTTAGTTTACATCATTCATTTCCATGGTTTTGAGTTGCAAATTTTCTCCCCATCTTTCCCCTACCCACTATCCCAAAACAGCAATCCCATTGTACAACCCCTCCCCCAATCTATTCTCTCCTATGTCCTCCTGCATCACCCCTCTGACTTTCCAGTAGGGCAGGATGGATCTCCCTACCACAGTGCCTGTGTATCTCAAGTTCCAGTTGGATGTAATTAATAATAATAATAATTTTATATATATATATATAT
>CM053585.1:54441162-54461122 GCA_028646515.1 Pseudochirops corinnae
AGGAGAACTTGTGGGAAAGGTGCCCACTTTCCACAGCAGCTGCAGTAGTAACAAATTCTAACCAGCTACTATCTATACAAAATTGATACAGGATGCCTGGGCATGGCAGCATCTCCTAGACTTCTGTTCCTTCCCATGCAGCCCAGCTTATTGATTCTTTAAGGAAGAAATTCTTATGGAAAAGGGACCATCCATCCCCACCAGATCGCAAAGGTGATTTAACTTCTCTGGCATATGAGGCTTCCTATCTTTCCTTAAGAATGTCTTGCTGTTTCAGACAGGTGGTTTTATCTTCTCTGTGGATGGTAACTAGTGCTGAATACATAGGAACATTTTGTATACATATACATATATACATATACATATATATACATGCATACATATATATGTATATGTAAATGTATATATGTATATTTATATGTATATAGTCATCTATCACAAATTATATACCTTTGTAAATGGATATATATGTGCATGTGTGTGCACATATGTATATATAGGCAGAAATACATGCATGCATGTATATACATTTTAGTCATCTACTATATGTAAGGTACCAATGAAACACTGTATAAAAAATCATAAATCTCAGCCCCTCTCCTCAAAGTCCTTATTACCTTTTTGAGTTGATTCTCATCAATCTATAAAGACAAGGAAAAGCATATAGACAGAGAAAGAGAGACAGTCAGAGAAACAGAGACAGGACTGCAACAGAGACAAAGGGAAAGAAAGAGAAAGAGAGACAAAGGGACAGAGATTATTGTGGGCTGGTCTCACTTTCTGGAGAAAGTGGCATTTGAACTGGTTTAAATTAGGCAAGAGGAGGACCTCCCAGAGTCCTCAGAGCAGAAGTACTATGAGAAAAAAGAATGATAAGAATTTGAAAAGAATGTTAATTTATACTGTTTGCTACACATACCATATAGTCCTTTATAAATTCAATATATACACAGAAGGTTACTTTAATGCATTTATATGCACACATAATGTTTTTACCTCACCTTTTAAAAGCAGTAATGGAATGAAACATTTGGTTCAAATGTGTTCCCAGGTAGTTCAATGTGGCAGCATCAGCAAATAGCACTAAGCAGTTATGATTCGTAAGCTGTAATTTGTTGTCTGTGAGAAAATAGAATTTAGCCCAAAATTATGTTTCAATAGCTCTACTTCAACTTGCTACTGTACAGCCAGGTTATTGGAAGTAGCTGAGTATCTGAAAAGTAATTTATTAATTCTGGATCAGGGCTGTGTACTGAGCAAAGTGTTGGCTCTGGCTTTCTCTTCACAAATTGAGTCTAGGTAAGAGGATAAGCTCATAATGCCCTGGCAACAGCCAACCACTTATTCCTGCACAATTATAGATAATAGTCCATAGTGGTCAATTATGGTTAGGGAGGTTGATTCCTTAAAATGATCAGTAGAATTAAAGGTAGATAAACAGGAGGCTTCAGATCATGTGCCAAGGAATTTCACTGGTAGAAAAAAAAAATGTCCTCGATGTCATTAGTAATTGATCCAAAGGAGCTATATTCAGCTATTGTTTGAATGAGCCAAGGCCAAGATACCACATGCGATATTTATATAGGGA
This sequence comes from Pseudochirops corinnae, assembly GCA_028646515.1. Classification (NCBI taxonomy): domain Eukaryota; kingdom Metazoa; phylum Chordata; class Mammalia; order Diprotodontia; family Pseudocheiridae; genus Pseudochirops; species Pseudochirops corinnae. The sequence goes on from CM053585.1 coordinate 54,442,751, forward strand.
CCATCATCATCCATGAGCTTGATTCTAGGCTCTAGAAAGGCAAAAACTCACTGCTGAAGTCTTTGACAAATCCTGTTTTCATTTTAAACTTTATTATTATGAGATGAAAGATAGATATTCCCCCCTATACAGGGAGAGATTTTCTTCATCTTCTAACAAACATCAATAGTACTACCACCAGTATCTCACAACTGCATGATACTTTAAACTTTGCATTGTTAGCAAGGTTATCTCAGAGAAGCAATTATGATGGAATTAAGGATTTAGGATGGTTTCAGGATTGTTATGCTGGACAGGACCCAGACAAAACTTTGAAGATCGATCTATCTATCTATCTATCTATCTATCTATCTATCTATCTATCTGTCTATCTGTCTGTCTACCATCTATAGATAGATGTAGAGGTGGAGATAGATAAAGATATATGTATATATAGATAGACAGATATGTCTATCTCTATCAATCTATCTATCTCTATATCTATACACACAATTTCATTAGTAGGACTGGAATATTTAGTAGAAGTAGTGTTTTTTCACCTTTAGTTAATTTGGAATGATGCTCTAATAACTTATAAGATGTTCCTCTTTCCACGATATGTGTGTCCAAGATGGTGCTGCCAAAAGATAAGAACGCTAAGAGATCAACTTGGAAGTTTAACCTTGACCTTACTCATCCACTTGAATGTGGAATCTTTGATTCTGGAAATTTTGAACAATTCTTGAAGGAGAAAATTAAAGTCAATGGAAAAACGGGGAACCTAGAGAATGTTGTTCATATTGAACGATTCAAGAGTAAGATCACTGTTGTGTCTGAGAAGCAGTTCTCTAAACAATACTTAAAATATGTTACCAAGAAATATCTTAAGGAGAACAATCTTCATGATGGGCTTCGTGTGGTTGCATCTGACAAGGAGACTTACGAACTTCATTATTTCCAGATTACTCAAGATTAAGGAAGGTTCTGTATCTGAAGATTAAATGGGAAGCTGGGTCCTTTCTTTAGGGCTTTGAATTTTAAAATTGTCAAAAAGAGTAAAACATGAATACACTTTAATTTATTGACAAATAAAACATACAGCAATGTTAAAAAAAATAACATACAGATGTGCCACCTTGTCATAGTACAACCCTGATTCAAATATTCTTCCTAGAACAAATTTTAAGAGCCTAGATCAGTCATATAAAACATCTCTCCATAATTTCCTGGTGTGATAGAGAGTACAGGTATCAGAATTCCAATTTGCCACATAAGGTGAAAGGGACTGAGAAAGGTTATTGGTCTTCCTCATGGTCACAGAAATTATGTGTCAAATTGAAGAATTGAATGAAACTTTCCCAAATCCAAACCCATTGTTCTATATGATCAATATAATGTCACTAGGTATTGGGAGAAGCTTTAGGCATGATTGGATTCTAAGTCAAACATGTTAGGTCTGCGTGCCCAAGGTTCGACATGAGGTGGGCAGGGGACAAAAATGAATAAATTGAAAAGCTTTTCTGAAAAGGAGGATCCATGAATCACTGCTGGTGAGTTGAAGACAAAGAATTAGTCACATTTAAGTTATATAACATAAATACAATTTGTATCTAGTAATTATGTTTAGAGTATAAGGCTTATATTTTTAGTTCATTATGCATTCTATGATCTCTTCTTATAATTAGGTACAAGCCTCACTCAGCTGAATTTCTATTAATTACCTCTACATGTTCTACTAGAGATACTATAATTTCATGCAGGTCGAATGAAAAAGGATAAAAGGTAACTCAGGGACTCCTGATAGTTTCAAGAAAGATAATAGTATCAGGAATAATGGAGATACAGTAAAGAAGATCAGATGATAATTTAAGTCATGTATATATAGAGAAAGACATCTGTTCTCAGACTTTCTCATTATAGGAAGACCTTGTAAAATATATGTCATAGATATCTTAAAGAAATTTTAAGATAGAGCATGGCGGGTAAAATGAAATTGAACCTTTCAGATCAAAGCATTTGAACTGAGAGAAAACATTGAAATAATCTAAGCATCAGTTTAGAGGTGGGGGGGGGGGAAAGCAACCCAGACAGAGCAAGACTTGTAAGCTCACACAGATGGTGACAAAGTAAAAATCTAAACCCAGTTAAGATAATTGAATAAACTCTTTAGATCTGGGAGAAACCTCGGGTCCAACTTGCACAACTTACAGATTTAAAAAAAAATAGAAAGCTAGAAAAAGGAAACACTTTGTGAGAAGTCACAATGAATGTAAGGTAGGAGAGCTGGATTGTCAACACATCATCTGATTACATTATAAATTATGTATTCTTGCTAGTGTAATAGGTAATATTTGAAATGTGTGCTATTTTGAATATGTATAAAACAATGTAATGCCTCCTCCTTCAAAATGACAGTGATATTTCACTATAATTTAATAATCATTTGTTAAAGTAGTTAGAACCTTAGAACCATTTTTTTCCAATTTTCCACAAAAGTAGGAATTCCCTTTAAAGCATCACTGACAAGTGGTCATTAGTCATTTTAGTGTTATTAGTCACCTTTAGTGACAGTCTTCACTGCCCCATGAAGCTGCCCCTTTTCTCCCCCAAAAACAAAATAGGCTTCTTTGCTGAAAAATGACTCTACTATTGGTAGTGGAAAGGATGTATATAGTATTCTCTAACATTACTTCCAACACACCTTAGCTGGAACTCAGTCTCCTTCCTATTACAAGACTTGGAACCTTTTCCAAACAATCTCCATTAAGCTTTTATGCATATATTCTGATAGTTTATAAATGATGCCCAGCTATCATCATCCTTTTAGCATTGTTTCAACCCTATTCTTTTCCTCAATTTCATACAATCTATTTCATTACACTTCTTCTATTCACTTCTTAAGTCATTAACCACTATAGTGCTAATTTTTAGCATCTATAAAAATGAAGAATTTGTGTTAGATGTCTTCTAAATTCCATTCCATGTATAGATCATGTAACCTAATAATAATTTGCATTTCTACACATTTTTTAGACTTTCTAAAACACTTCCCTCAAGGCTATTTATTAATACAAATATTATCAATATTTATTTTCTATTAAAATTTTGGAAACTGTAATGGAAAGAAATTTAATGGCTTGCCATATATGCTATACAGAGATTGTGAAAGTGAATATTTAAATATATGCCTTCTGTGTGTAAAAATCAGTTCTCTACCCAGTATACTATGTAGCCTTTCTGTTAGCAACATAATTTTCCCATTAAAGAATTAGTGACGTCCAAAAGAAATTCCCATTCCCAAGATCCATTAATCTCACCACTCCCACCAATCAGCAACATATATTTTATATATACCAATGTATTTCAAGGGACCAATTAACATACTTGTGAATTCAGTTATGCCTTCAACTTCCTCTCTCTCCTACATCAGCTGTAATTCACTCAGTTCAATTCTATAAGAAATAACTGAGCATCAACTAGGTACCAAGACTGTGCAATTTGCTGGAGATAAACAAATGAAACACTTCTTATTATCTAAACAAGGAACATGAAATTCTCCATAATATATATTACACACACACATATATAGGATATACTGTATCTAATAGTAACTATATCTATATTTTTATATCCAAGTCCCTTTATATCTTGATATATCAGTATACCTTTATATAATTATGGATATATACATCTACACCTAAATATCTCAAATTTCTCTCTCTCTCTCTCTCTCTCTCTCTCTCCCTTTCTCCCTCTGTGTGTGTATCTCTCTGTCTCTCTCTCTCCTTCCTTCCAACCCTCTCCGTCATTTGTTACTACTACTACTACTACTTTTATTATCATTATATTATTGTATAAATTCAAATTCCTAAGATATTTTAAACTTAGCATAATGCTTTTCTTACAACCAACCCATGAGTAATTCACTAAAGGTAATATCTGATTTACATAAGGGGAAAATGAGAGTATTTGAAGAGAAGGTACTTTCTCAGTTCCTAAATTGCTTGGCTCCCTTAGTGATTCTATGTTCACTTCGTGATTCCTCCATCCTAAGCAACCTATTCCAACTACATGATCAAAATGGAGCAACCAGAAGTTTTAGCAATCAATCTTCCAATCTTTAGAAACTCATGTTTCTTTATCTCAGTCTCTTTATCACACACTTCATGTTGGCCATGCATACAGGGACACTCAATAAATGTTTGCTGACTGTCAAGATGTAATGCCCAGACTGATGCTATTCAGAGTGTGGTTTCATAGAGAATACTTTCTGCAAGGTACTTAAACAAATTCCCTGAACTGGTAGAAACAGAAGAATAGGAAACATATATAGTAGGGAAGTCCCTCCCACCCTTGCCCTGACTGGAGAGGAAGATGGAAGAAGTTTTTGAAAAAAAAAAAAAGCTTATTGATTTATGGGAAGTGAATGCTGCTATTTAAATCCCTAGATAGCAACATTGAGATAAAGTCCTATCTCAAAGAATGGGGACTGTAACATACACAGCTTAATATATTGGGCAGATTGTCAAGACCTATGAATCCCCCTCTAACAAACCTTAGATAATGTTTTCCTGGTAGATGCTTTCCAAAATGTTATTGCATATATGGATGGTGATGTAGCTGCATACTTCTTAGACAAAATAGATCCGTTATATGAAAGCTTTGATGATATTAAAATCCCTGAGTCTACTGGCCACACTGAGAAGATTACTATGCTTTTCTTGCCAAAGCTGTTAATATTCATCTCCCAAGATAAAAGCTGTTGCTAAAATACAAAATAAGTTTATTTATTTTTAAAGTCTACAATTACTGCAGGAAAGATCCCTGAACTATCTCACCATAAACATGACACTGAACAATCTTTGGAATCAATTTAGGACATTCATTGGTATTTAACAGAAATTTAAATAAAACATTTCTCGCCTCTCTGTCCACCCAGGTCTTGTGATTTCATCAGTGTAGGGAGCTCAGTCCAAAGGAAACCTTTTTTTGTGTGTGTGATAATGCAGAGTAGTGTTTATATAGTAAATTGAAGGTGTAGAAATTTTAAAGAACACTGTGTTTAAGACCTAATGGTGACATGGTTTGTATATATCTTAAGAAGATTTGAACCCAGACTATCTTGAGTCCACGGCAAACTTTCTGTTAACTATGTCTGTCAGGAAGCTAACTGGAACAGTTGAGAGAATTCTAGACCTAGAATCAGGAAGACCTGAAACCAAATGCCTCCTCAGATGGGACCTGCTACATAACCCTGGACAAATCACTGAGTCTGTGCCTGCCTCAGATACCTCAACCGTAAAATGGAATTTGTAATAACACCTGTCTTCCAAACTTGTTGTAAGGGTCACATGAGATAATACTTTAAAAATGCTTAGCACTTAATAAGCATTTAACAAATGTTTGTTTCCTTCCTTTCTCATGAGTCAATAGTGTATGTGTATATGTATTGGGAGTGAGAGGGGAGATAAGCAAAGTTCTAATAATTATAGTTGTCGAAAAGAATAATAGAGAGAATCAAGCACAATGGTCTTCTTGGTGTTTTCTATATATGAGAAACCATCTCCCTTTTCTGTACATTTTACCAGGATGACTATAATGTCTGAAATATATAGCATACACACCTCCACCTTGTTTCCTTAAAGAATTACTCTAAGTGTCACAATTTATAGAAGGTCTTTGATGTTTCACACAGTTGCTAATTTCCCTTTCCCTTAAATTACTCTATTTTTATATATATTTTATGATTTACTTCTCCACATGAATGATGCTGCCCTCATAAAGTCAGGTCTGAGGTCAGGGCTTCCACTGGATCCATGAGTTCTAACGCTGAGTATATTAGCTCCTTCAGTAAGGCAGGTTGGGATTGCCAAAAGAATGTCCCTCATGTTGTTGATCCAGATAAACATAAGAGGGCAATAACAAAGGATTTATTAAGAAGTCTAAGGTACTTGGATGTGAAACATGGCTTGCTTTTCTCAGGACAAAATGAATTGATTGATTTTGCACTAAAAACTCTCCAGTAGCCAAATTATTTTTCATGGAATGGCATGGCCCATCATGTCACTGAAAATCCTGGATTCTCAAAAATTATTCTGTAAAGATTACTAGTTAAGTTCAGATTCAATTTCAGAGTATATGGTTAGCTTTTAAAACAGTCAAGTTAAGTGAAGAAAGGCTAAGGTTAGTCAAATGATATTATTACTTCTACTGCTAGTTTTGGTGGTGATTAGTTACTTTAGTTTGTTGCTTGTTATTGGGAAGTCATGCACAATAACTTTTCAAAAAGAATATTTTCCATGGTTTGGAGTGTCTGCCCAGACAAATGAAAACAAGGATTTTAAGTTTAGTAGTAAAAGAATAAACCTAATTCAAAACATCTCAGGAAGTAATAATGGAAATGCACTAACTGTTTATGGCAGAATGCATTCACTTGGAACATAAAGGTGTGTTTATTAATGAAGCATAAAGGAAAATCAAATATTTGGTAGAAGGTAAAACATTTACAGTTTTCCAATGTATTTAGTGATTTGTGGGATCCATGCCAAGGATGACTTTGATGCTGGCTGCTCCCCAGTACATGGTCAATTCTTTGTCTTGTTCTCTTCCCTAAGGCAGCCTGTGAATGGTGGACATATATTTAGGCCCATTTAATGTGGGTCTGGCCAATGGAATCACATTGAGGTGAGGAGGTACAGTCAGGACTCTGTTGACCAAGTTATTATTATACCCATTCAAGAAAATGCTTTCCAATGAAACAAGACTTAAGACATGGTGCTTAGAGATGTAATTTTGAGATCTGCCTTACCTTTGCACACACTCTTCAAGTGTTATTTCTCTAATGCCCATTTTCTTTAAGGGAATCAGAATAAACAGAAACATTCTCAGATGACATCACCAATGTTTGTTATTGTTCAGTCATGTCCAACTCTTCATGACTGTAAAAATAAAGCAATATTCACAACACCCCTGGTGGTTGTGAATGTGCTGGTATAGTTGTGAATCACAAAATGTAGCAAACTCTCCACATGGAGGGCAGAACCAGAGCCTTTCTTCAAATACCAGAAAACTGAGTCCTAAAACCAGAAAGATGAGTCCTAGAACCAGAAAGCCAAAGTCATTAGAATTGTCACAAAGTTGATACACATGGTTAATGCAGTGAATGCCCACATTCCCAAGACTTCACAATAGAACAGGCTACCTTAAGCAGGGACCCTTCTCTCACTCACAGTAGCTCCTCAGCCTGGTTCTTGGAAGTTCTTGGCAAAAGTTCCCAGAAGGAGAGTCTTGGCAAAAATTGAAGCCTCCAGGTGCTCACTGAGAGAAAAATCTGACTGTCCTGCTGCTGCTTCTCTTCCTTATATACATTATATCTCCTCCCAGTTCTGTCCCTTCCTGTTACATCAGCAACTTCCTTACAAGGTGTTAACTATTTCTTAGTTAATTAAATAGCTTAAACAAGGTGTTAACTTGAAACAAGGTGTTAAGAACCTGCTTACTTGCCAATACAAAGGGATGTGGAAGATCTTCAGGTTTCATTAACATTACGTTTTTCACCAAGATATTTCATGTGCCTTATATGGTAAAAATACATTAACAATACATTTCACTGGATAAAGGAAGTTTTAGGGGTAACTGATGTCAACAGAATTTTACAATATAACAAGGGTAGCACACAGAAACACTATTTTAGTGTAGGGCTTGAGCACAAGTTCCCCATCCTTCCCCACCAGCAAATGGCATCCCAAAATCTTGGGGTAAGGAGTGAAGTCTCTTCTTCCATGCCCCTTGAACTTGCTGATGTGGCAGGAAGCGGTGGAGCAAGAGAAAGCTGGAGCCAAGCTAGAGTCTGAGCAGTGGTGACTGGAAGCAACGGCAGCAGCTGTGGGTGCAAACTCTTTTTTTTTTTTTTTTGAGCCAGCCAGAAATCTCTGCTAAGGACTACTGCTGAGAACTTCCAGGGATGGGAACTGCTTGTGGGGGGGAGGGGGTGGGGGGGCGGAAGAGCTGCTGGGAGCAAGCTGCATGTATGCTGAGCAGTTGCCATGAGTGAGGAGAGGAGGATCTTTGCCTGAGGTAGCCTGTCCTGTTTTGAAGGCTTGAGAATGTGTATGTTTACCACATTAATTACATGTGCCAATTTAATAACTACTGTGATGGCTTTGACTTTCTGGTTTTGGGTCTCAGTTTTCTGGTATTTGAATAAATGTTCTAGCTATATTTCCCACATAGAGAGTCTGTTACATTTTGTGATTAATATCCATATCAGCATATTTATAGTTACTGTAGGCATTGTGAATACTGTATTTTTGACCCATTAATTTTAATGGGAGTCTGAAGATCTTCCCTGACCCTAGGCCCTTTGATAACATTAAGTGACTCTGAGAACCTTCCTTGATTTGAAAATATACTCTGCCCCCGAATAGGCTGAATGTGGTCACATGTAGCCTGTGGCAGGAAGCTTCTTTTTCAGGAATGCCACAACTTATTACTTTGTGATTGGGCAGTGGGTCAAGAGGGTTGTGACATTCTCCAATCCAGAAGAAGGCTATATATACCCTGATATGAGTTTTTGCTTTGGGGTTCACTTTGTGAAGAGTTGTGTGATTTGGCCAGACAAGACTCTAGGCAGCTGTTGAGCCCCCTGGCTTTGAAAATCCAGATGTTGTTTTTTCCCTCCCTGGTAACTAACTACATATGGCTGTAATGGTCAGACGGCTGGAAGCCGTCTGCTGATCTGTTTCTTTGTCTGCTTGTAACTTCTGTTTGTATTCCCTGAAGTGCTGACTTTTCCCCCCAACTAGGTAAATGATATATGTTTAATTAATTGAAGCAAGTCTGTTAACCCATTTTGAGTTGCTTTCCTTTAGAAAAGCAGATCTAGGAACCCGTGCTAGCAGCCATCCTGGGTACACTAGGGTGCTTGTTGCTACAGTGACTCTGGGGTTTTCTTTGCAAAGATATTGGAGTGGTTTGCCATTTCCTTCTTCAGCTCATTTTACTCATGAGGAACTGAAGAAAACAGTGGATAATGACTTGCCCAGGGACACACAAGTAAAACTGTCTGAGGTCAGATTTGAACTCATTAAGGTGAGTCTTCTTGACTTCAGGCCTGACATACTATCCCCTGCACTACCTAGCTGCCCATATCTACATTTATATAAAGTGATATCATATTTTGAGTAGGGTTTAGATTCACTGATTTATAAGCAATATTCCAACTGTGGTTTTATGATCTATGACTAGAAAATGCCACAAAGTCAGACCACAATGAACTAGATAAAAATTGTAGAAATGTTAGAACCCTTAAAATGCAGGTTTTTTTGCCCACTCTACACTTCAGGATATTAGTGTTAGGAGGGAATTTGGAATCTAGACTCTTAGAGTGGCAAGGAATTTTAGATTATAGAATATAAGGATGCAAATAATAAAATATAATTTTTGTAAAGAAACTTAGGATAGAAGATATTAAAACATAGTCATTGGAATTTTAAATGACCGTGTGTGTCGGGAAATTGCATTTCAAACAGTAAGTATTTAAAATGGAAGAAATTTAGGAAATAAAATGTTATAGTTAAAAGGGATGCTAGCACACAAAACATGGAATATTTAACTTCTAAAGGCCCTTAGAAAACATCTAATTTAAGTTCTCAGTTTTTATATGGAGAAAATGAGATAAAGAGATATGCTTGTTTGAAAATTTATATTTCCCAAGATTATGGCAGACAATAATTTATTAAGTTGGCAGGAATTGCTAAAAGAAAACATCATATATATTCAGGAGGAAGTAGTACCGTTGACCAAACTTAATAATGTCACTGTTATACTCAGTTTGTAAAAACAGAGACTATAAAAAATCATGGAGTTGTCCAGAGAAGGTGAACCATAGCAGGCTGTCACCTGAGGCCATGGAGAATACCAATGGGGACAGCAATCTGCTAGAAATACATATTTCTATTTGCTCTTCAAATAAGCTTGGAGTAACAAAAGATGATGGCCTCACAGTCACATTTGGCAAAGCCCTAAGGAGAGCTGTTCACTCTTACGGGAGCTATTTGCCTATGCATTCAGAAAGACATGAAGGAAATGCTTTACTTTGTATTCCTAAGCCAGCAAGAATGCAATTCAAGCCCTCATCAAGTTTGCATAACCTCTTAAATGGAAATGAGTTTATCTGTGATCTCTAATCCTGTTCTCTGAGTGTATCATTGGCATCATATGAAAAAAAATTTGTACCAAAATATCAGATATCAGACTTGGTTGATTCATTGAGTAGGTTTAGTGAGGAGTAGCATTTTTATTTTTGTCTACTTGTTTTTATGAGGGTAGAAGAATAGGGGAGGCTGACATGTTATTGCTACGTGAGACTGTGAAGTGGATCCCCAACTTATCTGCTTTATTCTGAGAAGAGATGAATTTTTTTTTAAGTTCATTTTTATATAAGCCTTGGCCATATGATATCTAGAAAAAAAGGGTTAACTTGTTCTACACCATCAATGGGAACCAGCAGAGGGCAGTCACAACCTGATAGAGTCATGCATTTTACAACTCATTTTGCTCTATCTCCTAACATTACATCGGAAAAAAATTGAGCCCAGAGAGTTTTTGTAACTTGACCATTGTCACAAAGCTACTAAGTGGGAGGTATGGAATACAAATCCATGATGCCTGATTCCAAATTCATCACTTTTTCCCATTGTTTTGGGAGATATAAGTCAGTCATGACATTATCCCCTTGTGGCTGAACCCTGGCTTATACTTTTAGTCAGCCTGATGTTCCCTAAAATATCCAAACGACAATCAATAGCCTTTCAGAGTTGTTTAATGAAACTTGTTCACTGTGACTTCTGCCATACTTGTCTTCTTATCCTGTCATTCTAAGGGATTTAGTATGGGAACAACTGGAGTAAAACAAATGGGGATCTTCCTTATGCCCTGAATATCATCTTACCCTGTCTAGCTCTCGTCCTGCCATCCTGGTCTTCCAATTCATGCCTCTACTGCTCTCTGATCCTGGAACTTCTATCATATCCCATACTCTCCTAGTACAGGAACATTGTATTACTCTACTAACAAGCTCACCATGGAATATACATCTTCAAGAAACTCAAGACAGTAGCAGTTAGGTTGCTCAGTAAATAGAGCACCAGTTCTGTAGTCAGGAAGATCTGAGTTCAAATCAAGCCTCAGACATTTAACATTTAACTGTCTGTGTGACATTGAACAAGTCACTTAACTCCAATTACCTTGGCTTCCCCACCTAAAAAAATATATATAGAAACTCAATACTCCTTTTCCATAGGTGAGTTTCTCCAGGTACCTGTGATATGTAAAGGGACACTGATTGATCCACATTAATTCCCCTCTCATTAATTCCTGTTCTTGATCTTGTGAATTTCAAAAGCATGCTCCTGGGCTACAGGCCTTTCTCCCATCCCCTAAAATGTAAGCCCCTAAAAGCCAGGGAATATGTTTATTTTTGCCTGAATTTACAGATGCAGTTTTACTACAATGCCTGGGAAAAAAAATAAATAAACAAAAAAAGGACAAAAACAAAAAAACAAATGCTATTCTCCTCTCACAAGGTTTATATAGACTTCCAAAATATTTAGTTTAACTTTTAATGGAATGTTAAAATTAAAATTGCGTGTACTGTTTAGTTAGTGCAAAGAGTTTCTTTTCATGCTGACGAAACTAAATCATAATAACTTATCCAAAGCTGCTCAGATAAATGATAATAGTGAGCCTAGAGCAATGGTTTTCAACCTGTGTGGCATGACTCCATTGGGGGATCGAACGATCCTTTCACAGGAGTCACCTAAGACCATCAAAACCACATATTTCTGATGGTCTTAGGAACTGAGACACCGCTTCTCTCCATCTACAGGTGGGTCCACCCACATGCAGATAGGCTCACATACAAATATTAAAGGGTTGCGGCATTAGGAAGGTTGTGAACCACAGGCCTAGAAAATAGATTACTTGATTGCCATTCTATTGCTCTGTTTTGCCTGTCTGGCAATTTTCTGGGGGATTAGGAAATAATATGAATCTTGACTTTCCCAAATTTATTAATGCTCTAACAAGAATTCATTGTTGCACACTGAATAGTTATACAAGACCAACATGTTAAATTAAGAATAGTGTTTCACTAGTCTCAGTGGAACCTTATAGAAAGAAAGACTAGGAAAGCTGGGAGTCTCCTGCACTTCTCCTATAATAGCCAGTTGACTGCTTTTGACAACACTTCTGTACTAATCCTAACTCTTCCAACTATGACTGCTTTAGTTAAATTAGACTTATGACTTGATGTCCTCATTTTCCTTCTTTAGGAAATGGGCAAGATCATACATTAAATACCTGTAATATCTCAAACTAGGATTGCCCTCACAGGCCATAGTTATGAATTGAATGAATATATCTTCAGGTGCTTTGTCAAGATTGATATCTAAAGTATTTACTAAGGTAATTTCAAAAAAAAGTGAAAAGGGGGCAGAGACAAAGACAGTAGAGTTGAGAAAGTGATCAGCTGAGACTTCCCAACATTTCCCTCCAAATGACTTTAAAACAATGACACAAATCAGAGCAACAAAAGTTCAGAGGAAGTCATTCTTACAGGTCAAGGCAAGATAAGGGTTCTGAAAAAGAGATGTGTGACACTGGGATGAAGGAAGCCCTGGAGCCCACACGGATGAAACACTAGTGGTGTGGCCAGGTGGTAGTAACAGAAGGAGCAGCTTCTTTGGGAACACCCCAGCCAGAGATATTATAGAGGACCTGGCTACTGGTTAGAAAGACACTTTTAGGGACTCCCATGTAAACACAACATGCAGAACCAGACAGTTTGGCAATTTCATTGCCTATACCCAATTTTGGGTCATATTTCCAGGGAAGTGATGTGCACTTTTAGTTAAGGGAGTGCAAGTTTCATAAGGGATTGTGGCACTGAATCTTATAAACTAAGAGTAAATAAATGAATCAATTTAAAAAAAATAAAAATAAAAAAGAATGCATGAAGGAAGGTAAATTCAATTTTTATTTAAATTGTTTCTTATGTTTAAAAAAAAAAACAAATCCAAACACTTAAAAAAAAAAAAGGGAGTGTGGAAGACCAAAGTGGTAGAATTATTCCCTATCCCAAGGAATAAGGTACCTTGGGAGCAATATCAATTGCAATCTCAAAGGCTCAAGTGCTTTCCCTAGGTAAATACCAGAGTGCAGACCAGACGAGGAAAGCAGTGACTATACCTCTCCCCAGGTCATACCAATTTGGAATCATCAAAAACATTTTTTACATCAAGTACTACCACATTTTTCCATCAATTTTCTCTCAAACACTGAAAACTTGCCAGAACTAGCTCTGAAAATAGCAGGATGAAGAAGCCTGAAGCTTGAGAAAGTGCCACTCTATCTTCCATGGTGGGAAAAGAAACCCAAGATTAACATAAAGTTCCAAATGAAGAAATAAGGTGGGAAAATGAGCATACAACTAAAAAGAATCTAGTCATAAAACTACAATACTGATGGAAGATCAAGACACAAACTCAGAAGAAGATAAGAAAGTAAAAACAACTTGTAGCAAAGCCTAAATGACAAATGTGAATTGGACACAAGCCAGATAAGAATCCCTTGAAGAACTTAAAAAAAAAAAATTCCAAATCAAATAGGAGTGGTAGAGGAATACTTGGGCAAATAAATGAAAGAAAAACAAGAAAAATATGCAAAAGTGATACAAAATGCTGAAAATAATAACACTTTAAAGAAAAGAATTGGTCAAATCAGGGGGAAAAGTACATAAACATTAAAAAATTCCTTCAGAGTTAAAATTGGCAAAGTGGAAGCTAGTGACTTCAGGAGAAATCAAGTAATAATAAGGCAATGAAAAAATGAAAAAAATATAGAAGAAATTGTGAAATATCTTATAGAAAACACAACCAAACTGAAAAATAAATTAAGGAGAGATAATTTAAGAATGACCAGACTACCAGAAAGCCATTATCAAAGAGACAGCTTAGACATCATATTTAAAGAGATTATAAAGGAAAACTGCCTAGATGTCCTCCAATCACAAAGTAAAATGGAAATTGAAAATATCCACTGATCATTACCTGAAAGAAATCCCCCAAACTCCCAAGAACAATATAGCCAAATTCCAAAGTTCCAGGATCAAAGAGAAAGTATATTCCAGGACCTTATTCTGTGAGGATCACAAATATTTAGCAGCTACTACATTAAAGGAGAGGAAGTATTGAAATATATATGTCAGAAGGCAGAAGAGCTGTAATTACAAGTGAGAGTACCCAACCCAGCTAAACTAAGTATACTTCTTTGCAGGGAAAATGGATATATAATGAAATAAAGGACTATCAGTTATACCCGAGGAAAAGACCAGATTTGAATAGAAAAATTGACTTGAAAATAAAAGATTGAATAAAAGGTTAAAAGGTAAACATAAGGAACAGAAATCATAAGGCTCTTAATAAGGTAAAACTCTAATTTTTTATATGGGAAGATAGTACATATATCTTCTACAATTTTTATAATTAACAGGGCAGTTAGAAGAATTCTGCATAGAAACAAGGTACAGGAGTGAGTTGATTATGTTGGGATGATGTAAAATAAATGGATAAGTAAGAAAGAGGGATGCCCTAGCAAAAGGAAGAAGAAGAAAGTGAAAAATAATTCACTTAGAAGAGGTATATGAAGAAGAGTTTTTACAGTGGAGGGAAAAATTCTAAGTGAGGCAGGCAATGCTTGAACCTCACATCTATATTGGCTCAAAGATGAAAGATGAATAGATAGATAGATAGATAGATAGATAGATAGATAGATAGATCAATAGAAAGGTAGGTAGGTAAATGGATGAATGGATGGATGTTTGGACAGATTTATGCCTATACCTCTAGAGGAGGTCTAGGGTGTGCTCTCAGAATCATAATCTTTATGATGAGAGCTCTGGTGTGAGAGTTACCAAGCCTTTTTCAGGGCAGATTTCTACCTTTGGCATCTATCTGATCCATATAACTCTTCTCTGTGACTCCAAGAAGCTGTAGCATGCACAGGGGCCACACCCTAGTAAACTGTTTTGGCAAATGGCTAAGCCAGGTTGTGGATAACCAAGAGGTCTCAAAGTCATCAGTGAGTTAGGAGACTGTCTACTCAAACATATGAAGATTTCCCTGGTGGAATGGGCGGATGAGAACAATCTGTTCCATTAGGCATGATGGCAGATGAAGCAAGTGCTGTGGAATGCTGAGAGCTTGGTTAGACATCAAAGACAACAAGATCATCCATCACATTTTGAGTTATCACCAGTCATCTTGACTCTGTCCTGCCACTCGACTGTGATGCCTCTGAAAGAGTCAAAAAGACCAATCACTTTCTACAACTCACTTAAATACAATTTGCTCATGAATCAAATGGGATCACCTTTTAAACTATTGTAAAGTCATGTGATGACAGACAAGTGATGAAGCAGCAGGTGAAGATACACTGGGAACTATAGTCATGATGGCGTGCTTAACGAGGTTATGGATAATGTATGACACTCTCATGCTTTCCTAGTCCCCAGTGAAGAGAAAAAAGGCTGTGTGCTTATTTCCATTCTTTTAATTTGAATGTTCAAATTGTAATGTTTCCATTTGTGCTATAGGAATAGGCTTACATAAGGGAAGATTGGACTCTATATAGGCCTGTGTTGTTGGGGAGGTGGGTGGGGGATGGAACAATGAGACCCGTGATTATAGTGAATAGCAAAGAGTGAATTCTGTGTGTTTTGACTGTAGCACTGAAGTTAAAGGAAAAAAAAAAAAAGATTAGCTTTGGCTATTCACAGAATAGACCATCATGGTTTTCAGTGATTGAGAGAAAATTGATGGGAAAAGTCGGCAGTCTTTGACATGCATTTCCATGAATAAAAGTTTTTTTTTGGCCACCTTAAAAATGTTTATGCTATAAAAATGTCTTTCGAGGCAAAAAACTAGAAATTTCAGGGATGGCTGAAATTAGCAATGGCTGAAAAAGTTGTAGAATATGATTGTGATGCAATGCTGATGCATTATAAGAAATGATGAGCTCAATGATCTTGAAAAAATATGGGAAGACTTGCACGAAATAAAAGATTAAAATGAGCAGAACCAAGAGAACATTGTATACAGTTATAGCAATATCTTTTTAAGAACAACTTTTAGCGAAGAAATCATTTTGACTATTATAAATACCCAAGTTAACAATAAAGGACAGCTGAAGAAAGACTCTATCTGCATCCAGAGAAAGAACTGGTAAATAGAAGTATGCATGGAAAAATTTACATAGACACACAATACCCATGCACATACACATATAAGCATATGTATGCACATATGCACATATAGTATGTATGCACATATACATGCATTTACATTGAACAAAAATATGCACATGCATATACATATAAGTGTGTTTGTGTGTTCATTCACATATATACACATACACATAGTAGATATACTTGCATACAGAGATGTATAAATATACATGTGTGTGCATATATGCATATGTGTTTTTATGTATATTGTGTATGTGTGTGTGCATGTGTGTATACACATACCTATCTGTGTATAATTGTAGCCATCTGTGGGTGAGCGAGAAAAAAAGAAAAAAGAAATTTACATGATAGTTTTATTATTTATTTAAGAAGAAGAGCAACAAGTTGTACATAATATACTTGTAGTTTCACCAACAATTGACCTTTTTATTATACTGTTTGTGGAAATGCTTGTTTTATTCAATAAATAAATAAATAGATGAATATGTATGTAGGTATGTATGTATATGTGCATGTACACACACACACACACACACATATATATATACACACACACATATATATACACACACACACACACACACACACATATATATATACACACACACATATATATACACACACACACACACACACACACACATATATATATATATATATATATATATATGTGGAGCCTTTCTTCAAATGGCAAGTACTTTCTATCTAAAACAGGGAATAAATATTGTCTGTAATGAAGACAAAGGTGAAGCTTTCCTATTAAGATCAGGATTAAAACGAGGACATCTTTTCACACTACTATTATTCATTGTTATATGATAATTACTAGTTACAAGACAAACAATAAGACAAGAAGAAATAAAATGAAAGAATGGACACAATAAGCAAACAAAACTGTCATTATTTTTAAATGATCTGATGGCACAGTTATGAAATTCTAGACTAGAGAATCAACTCAACAACTAGTTGAACCAATTAATTTTCTCCCCATGATATCCTCTCCTCTCCCCAAGACAGTGTGCAATCTGATATAAGCTTTACTTACACAATCATATGTGACACAATTTCACATAAGTCATGATGTACAGAAGTAATAATACCAATGGGGGGGAACATGAGAAAGAAGAAAAAGAAACAACAACAAAAAAAAAGAACAAATAGTATGCTTTCATCTGCATTCAGACTCTGAAATTCTTTCTATGGATGTGGGTAGCAATTTCCATTGGGGGTCTTTTGGAGTTTGTATCAGCAATGCAGTATTCACAATGCCTACAGTAACTATAAATATGCTAATATAGTTATTAATCACAAAATGAAACAGGCTCTGTACGCAATAAATATAGATAGTGCATTCATTTAAATACCAGAAGACTGAGTCCCAAAACCAGAAAGTCAAAGCTAACCCAGTAGTGATGAAGTTGGCACATGTGGTCAGAGTAGTAAACACCCACATCCTCAAGCCTTCAAACAGGACAGGCTACCTCAGGCAAAGATCCTCCTCTCCTCACACACTCAACTGCTCAGCATCCAGGCAGCTTGCTCCCAGCAGCTCTGGCCCCTGGCAGTTCCTGCTCCAGGCAGTCCTCAGCAGGAGTCCTTAGCAGAGATTCTGGCCCACTCAAAGCAAAAGGAGTTCACAACCGCAGACACTGCCTCTGACGCCGCTTCCAGTCCGCACCGCACGGAGACTAGCTTGGTTCAGGCATTCTCTTGCTCCACCCCGTCCTGCTACGTCAGCAAGCTCAAGGGGCATGGAAGGTCTTCAAATCCCAGTATTGTTACATTTGGCCCCAAGATTTTTCATGTCCTTTACTTAGCAAAAATACATTAACAATACATTTCATTCCATAGGTTAATAGCCAACAGAATTTTACAACAACAACAACAACAGCAACAACAAAAATAGCACACAATAAATACAGAAAACAGTATTTTAGCACAAGCTCCCCATCATTCCCTCCCCGAACAAATGGGGTCACTGTACAGGATGATTATGCAAACTGGAGTTTATGGCAAAAACAACAGAGCCGAAATGTACCATTGGGATTTTGGTGTGGGAAACTCCCTTCATCTGGAGTCCAGTATACACC